>CM053593.1:348561062-348577745 GCA_028646575.1 Pseudocheirus occidentalis | reverse complement strand
CCCCTCTCTCATCCCCACGCCCCCTACTCTCCTGTGTGGCATGATGCCCAGTTTAGCATTTATACCATTTCTTCCCTAAGCCAAATTCAATGAGAGTAATTGAAAGTAAAGTTGTAACAGTATCCCTTGCCTCTTCTATATGGGATGATTAACCCCATTTTGTTTCTCCCTGTCTCCTCTCATTCTAGTCCTCTCCTACCTCAGAATATCGCCTTTTAAGATATCATCCCTTTGTATTCAATTCGTCCTATACCCTCTATATACACATATACACTGATGTATTCATACACATATATAGCCTCCTATGTAGACATATGTGTAAGTATACACACACACACACACACACACACACACACATATATATACATTTGTATTCCCCTCCCCATCCTCATATTGTAACATTTTCAATGGGAGCATTTGTACCTCTGAAATCTGCAAAGGTTACAAACCAAGGCTCAAGGTGTTGTTTTGTTGATTGTCTGGACTCCAGAAATCGATTGTGGAAATGTTAAGAGTACAGATTAAATTGAAAAGTATGTCCCTGGAGGGGCAGAACAGGGATTCCAACAGAGGTCCTCCATATCTAACTCTGGTATTTTACCAAGTGTTAGCTTGTTGTTTTTCTTCGCTAACATTCAGGCTAAATTTGATGCTTTATTTTAACCACAATTTAAATAATTCTGATAGAAGGGTTAGGGCAACTAGGTGACCCAGAGGATAGATATAGTGTTGGGCTTAGAGTCAGGAAGACTCATCTTCTAGAGTTCAAATCTGTCCTCAGATCTTACTTGCTGTGTGACCCTGGGCAAGTCACTTAACCCTGTTTGCCTCAGTTTCCTCATCTGTAAAATGAACTAGAGAAAGAAATGGCAAATACTCTAGTATCTTTGCCAAGAAAACCCTAAATGGGGTCACAGAGTCAGACGTGGCCCAAACAACCGAACAACAGAATAGTTAAATTTCTCAAGGTTAGAGACTGTGCCATTTAAAAATCTTTGTACTTCCCTATGTGCCTAGCAAGGTGCCTTGAATATAGGAGGAACTTAATAAGTGTTTGAATTGATTTTCTAAGTATAGTACCAGTAAATGCCTCTTAGGAGTCTGGTTAATTCTGGGAATTTTAAGATGACTGATGCTTTCAACTGGAGGTCTGTGATTCCATTTCCATTGCTCTGTCTGCCTCTAAAAGGGAGTATTTTGCCTATGAAACCCCTGTTACCCCTATTGGGAAGTTCTGTGTTCTAATCTTTATGACCCACTTTGGGGTTTGGTTGGCAGAGATAGTTTGCCATGCCGTTCTCCAGCTCATTTGACAGATGAGGAAACTGAGGCACTGTGTCCACTGTACCACTACCTATTGCTCCAATGGGAAGGCCAGGGCATGTGTAAATTGAGTCCTAGGAATTTTGTCCCAGGTTCACTCTATCTTGAAATCTGTAGTACAACAGAGGACGAGATTTCGGTCCCTAATCCTGGTTGCCTAGAACCCTGGCTATATGTATGGCTGAGGGTTTGAGAGAGGGGGAAGAGGAAGGAGAGGGGAGATGCTGCTCTCACTGTAGGTCTTTCCAGAAGGTGGCATTACCATCTGTGGTTGCCATCGACTTCTCTCCTACTTTGGAGGTGAGGGATCTCCTCCTTTCCCGAACTGCCTAAGTCTACAAAAAACACTGAAAAGTGCTCAGCCCCCAGCTGCTCTCAGTGGTTTGCCCTCACAGGGAAGGAAATATTTGTACAGAAAAATTCAAAAGAGATCTTAATCCCAAAGGAGATTATACCAACACAATTTGAAAACGCAAATCTGATTTTTCAAAGATGGTCTCTGGATCTTTTGCCCCCAAATTCTGTCCTCTTTTTGTGTCTTTGAAATTCCCCTTAGCTTGTGGGGCTCACCTGTACCTCTTCTCTTTTTTGATGGTCGTGGGGAGCTGACTGAGGACCAGAGAAGGTGGGAGCAACCCTACCTTGTGGCCTAATCCCTTGGCATCAGAGGTGTTTACCTAGTATGGTCTCCTATCTGGAGGCCATCTCCTCCATGTCCTGCTTCCTGTTTCATGAGGAGCATAGAACTTTAGGGCCTGTGGCTTTGGTGCTCCCTTTCATTGATTTCCTGTTTTTCTTCTTCCCCTGTTCTCAGGTTCCCAAGTTCCAAGCACCCCTACCAAGGTAGCATCACTGAGGTTTGTTTCCTGGCAGCAAAGATTGTTTGCTAATCACTCTTAATTTTTCAATTGCTCACTGGCACCTGGGCCAGCATCTCTGGTTCGCTCATATCTTGGCTCTTCCTCCCTGCAGGGCCTCGCCAGGCTGCCGCATCTGCTCTTGCCCCAGTTCCAGAGGCTGACAGCTTTGTGAGCCTCTGACCCTCCTCCTTCCCCAGGGTCCCTGTCACTCAGGCAAGAGCAGTAACCCAGTCAGTAGCAATCTGTGATGGAGAATTAGTCAGAGCAGGAGGTCTTATCCCTTTTTTAGAGCAGCTTTTCAGATACCAGGATTAACCCTGCTGCCTCTGATGGCAACTTTAACTTGTATCCATAAACATAAAATGGTTTTTCTTCCTTTTAGAGACATTCTGGGGCAAAGGTATTTAAATAAATGAAAACTATAGTCGAGTGATCAATGTGTCCTCTGATTGTTGCCTAGTGTGAGAGTCAATGTTGAATAATGGATAGAGGCCCGAAAGACAGAAGACCTTGGTTCAGTCTCGCCTTTGAAATATAGGGACTGCCTGACTCTAGACAAGTCCCTAAACTGCTCAGTGCATCAAAAAAAGCCCAAACAAACAAGTTTTTTGTACTTGATATGCGTAGTGAAGAAAAACAAATTCCTTCACTGGTTATGATGGAGTTCTGGGGCCCGAGCACCCCATCAGTTAAATTAAAAAAATGTCTCTTTACCTAGATTCCCTTACTTCTCTGTCAGGTGGTAAAGAACATGTTTTATCATTGTCCCTCTGAAATCAGGGATGATTATTGTCATTACAAATTTTAAAGCTGTTTGTCTTTTACAGTATTGTCATCATTATATAAATTGTTCTGGTTTTGCTGTTTTCATCCTTCATCAATTCATAAAAATCTTGAAAATTATTCATTTAAAAAATAATATTATGATTATAGTACAAATCGCTTTCCTGATTCTGCTTACTTCATTCCTCATCGGTTCTTATCTTTCTATGTCTGTTTGAAATAATCTGTCTCATAGCATAAAAACCATCTAGGCAAATCTCTAAGATTGGGAGATATAGAGAAAATTTTTGCCTTCATTGGGAGAGGGTGTTGACTCATCTTGGAGTTCCACAGCCCAGGGGAGCTACCCAGTTCATCTCTTCCTTCCTCCCTCCTCTCTTCCTTCTTTTTTTTCCTTCTTGACACTAGATTTTATTTATCAAGTGCCTACTGCACGCAGAGCACTTTGCTAGACTATAGCTGAGTTAAAGAGTTTAGATAAAAAGTAGCCCCAATCTCAAAGTTTAGTGGGAGAGGGAGTGAGCAATAGTATCCCTAGCTCCTGAATATTTTACCCAGTGGCCTGGCAGCCTGAAGGTTTTCCTGGCCTGCTTTGGAATATTAAACACGTAAAGGTGAAGTGCATAGGAGTGGAGAAAATTTGCTAAACCTGGAGTGCTCAGTCAGTGTAGCTGTGACTGGTTATTGCTTCTGTCTTCACTGGATATGATGTCTGATAAAGTTCTGTGTTAAAACTTCTGTTTGACACAGAAGTGTCAAAGTCAAATGTTCACTGGAGGCAGAGTCTGAGCACTTCAAATAAGTTAGTGAACCGTCAAGTCTGAGGGGAGTGGGAGATGGAGATACCCTGCAGGTTACCGGAGACACCCTGCTAATCCTCCTGAAGATGGATGGCCTGCTTTTTTTGGTGTTTAGGTTTTGAAATTTCCTTTCTTCTTCATAAAGGAAGAAAAAGGGTTTTCTCCTAGACTTGTAGAACTGGTGGAAGCCTCTGCAAGCTTCAGTTAGCAGAGAGTGACAGTATCGTGCTCTCAACTCTGCCTATATAATAATGCAGGGGCTAAAGACATCACCTCTTGTTCCTCCTAGTCTTTTCCCTCCTGGATCACAGTTGAAGCTAGATCCAGGGCATTAGTTTCAGTCCTCTGAAAGAAGGATGTTCATTTGATCAGGAGGGAGTGGGATGGAGACAGTGCAGTACAATGGACAGAGGACTGGCTCTCCAGTTGAAACATACACCTGGGCTTACTCCTTGTGTGACCATGGCAGGTTCTTTTAAAAAATCTTTTTAAATTCACTTTGAGCTTAAATACAAAAAGACAAAATGAGAATATTTTCATATATACAGCACAACATAAAAAGAAGACTAAATATAAAATCATCTCAGTTTATTTTTTTAAATGTATACTAAATACTATATGATATGGATACAAACAGTCCTCTAAGAGTTAAAAATAATATCAAGGCTTGACTTTGTGAAGCCCCGAGTTTATTCTGTAATGTGAAGGTGCCCTAGAGTCCTTTCTCCCCTTAACTTGAACCTGTACCAAAAGAATTGCTTGTCTCCCTTATTCTATGTTCCTGGGTTTTCAATTTAAAAAAAATACATACATACATACATACATACATACATATATATATATATATATTAGAACTTTAAGTTCTATATTCTTTCCCTTCCTCTCTCATCACCCACCTCCACTAGAAAGACAAGCAATTCAATACAGGCCATACATGTGTAGTTATGCAGAACATCTCCACAATGGACATATTGTGAAATATAATCAGTCTTTCCTTCCTTCCTATGTCTTCCCCCACTTGTTCTATTCTCTACTTTGTCCCTGTCCCTTTACAGAAGTGTGTGTTTTTAAACAAGCCTCCCTGCCAACCTGCCCTCCCCTCAATCATCCTTCCTCTCATCCCCATCCCTCCCCACTCTCCTGTAGGGCAAGATACCCAATTTAGAGTGTATGTCATTCCATCCCTAAGCCAAATTCAATGAGAGTAAGGTTGCTGGTCCTTTAATTTTTAACCTGTATGTTCCTGCCCTGTCCTTAAATCCTTAAATCATGAAGAATTCCCTTTGTCTCCCTCATCCTGGCCTGTCTTTAATCTTTAACCTCCATAAAACCTTTAAAACTACATCATTCTGAAACCTTTAGATAAGCATAACTCCCCCAAATATTAGTCTCACTTAGCTTTCTTGCAAGGACATCTGTACTGATTTTGCATCAATAAAGCTCCTAATAGCTACAGAGAAGGTCTAAGTGAATTCTTTCACACCTGAACCAGCTCTACCAACTCTAAATCTCCTCATACATATATGTAAGACCATATTATACATACTTCTACTTATTATTTCATTCTCTGGATATGGATAGAGTCTTCCTTAATAGGTCCTTTGTGGTTGATTTGAGTTATGTGGCAAATTCTTCAAACTTTCTAGGCTTCAGTTTGCTCATGTCGAAATGAAGAGGTGGGACTAGATCACTTCTGAGGTCTCTTCCCCTTCTCAAGAGTTCTTGGTCTATTGATGGATTATGGGGGTAAGTGAACTTGGATGGAGTTAAAAATTACTTCATTTTCAGTCACCTCCTATTTGAAATTGAGTATTTTCTTCAGTTAAGAATAATTACCCCCCCCCCCAACCCATTATTCTGAGAGGAGGTCCAAAGACTTCGCCAGATTGCCAAAGGAATCCATGGCACAGAAATGTTAAGAACCTGTACTCTAGATATACAGTCCTATGACCTCCAAGGTCCTTATGATTCTTTTCAATGATGAGAAGAAACACTGACAAATTAGCATGTACCTCTCTGACTCCAAGCTAGGCAAGGCTGAAGAGTATTTGTACTGGTTTTCAGGATCTCTACTTCCTCTGGGAAGCCTCATTAACTCTCTTTGATCAGTTCTTTACTCTGAAGTCTCTCAATAATTGTTATTTTTATTCATTCTGAATTTTAGCTCCCCAGTGTCCCTTTGCATTTCTTCTGTTAGGACTTGTTCAGATTCTCCCTGATGGGGGAAGGGTGGCCCTACCAGTTTGTATTTCTAATGCATAATCCCCTTGGGTACTTTCCACTTCTCCCCCTACCTTGGGCCCTCTGACAGCTTTCCCTGGAATGATTAATGGGTATCTCTCATTGCACTGCCAGAGGGGATAGGAGTGAGAATGCTGAATGAAAGAGAGAGAAGCCTTAGCCTAGGGGCTGGGGTAGAGTTTTCTAGTTTTTTTTTTAAAGTGGAGTTTAGCAATGCTTTGGGGCACCATAGAACACTTGCAGAGATTCTTCTCTGGTCAGTGAAATGATTAATTTTCAATTAAGATTTTAAAATTTATTTCAACACTATGGAAAATATCACGGTACTTTTCAGTGATTCCAAGCTGCTAGTTGCTATCAAAGCCCGTCTTTTTATTACCACAATTGTCTCAGTGATGCTATATAGTTGTGAATCAAGGAACAAAACAATTTTAGAAGAATCACAAAAGCTTCAGGAGATCCGAAGGGAAATGGAAAGGTTCCTAGTGGGTATAGGTGGGTTATAGCATATTGTTCCCATATGTGGATTTGTATAGAAGACATCATCAAAGATATTCATTAGTTCACTATTTTCTTAAGAATTTTTGAAATGTTCAGTATGTACTAGGTGAACATGGGACAATAGATAGAAGACTAGGCATAGAATCAAGGCACAGGTTAAAATGGATAAAAGGTTAGCCACGGAGTTGAGAAGGCTCAAGTTCAAGGTCCACTGATGATACATATATGACTCTGAGTAGGTCATTTAATCTCCTAGCGCTGCAGGAAACTCTCTTAAGACTACACATTTCAAAAAAGTTGCTGATCTTGATTTGTAGAGGGAACTTCCTCAGTAGGAATTCTCTGTATCCATGAAACTACAAGACTGCAGCCAGACTATTAGACACTATGCTAGGTGTGAGGGATACAAAGAAACATGAAATTCTTCCTGCTTTCAAGGAACTTACCTTATACTGAGGAAGATGGTGATGAAAAAGGAGATGGAAAGAAAAACAATTTATTCACAGATAAATACATTTTTATGTATATATATGCATATACACACACATATATATACATACATACATACACCTATCTATCTATCTATCTATCTATCTATCTATCTATCTATCTATCTATCTATATCTGTCTATCTATTTGTCTGTCTATCTTTCTTTCTATGTGTGTATCTATCTATGTAGTAATTTGTTGGGAGAAAGGAGAGCCCTAAAAAGAATGTGTGTGCGTGACCAGGAAAGACTTTGTATAAGAGGTAGCCCTTGAGCAGAGACTCAGAGGAAGCTAGGCATATGGAGCTAGTATGTATGACCTTAGCCTGAGTATCACACCCTGTAATGGTAATGTAATTTGAATCTGAAGATCTCTTTGTGTTGGCAAAGGTAGCAGGTACTTAGAACTTAGTAATTGATCTCTGTTGGGGAAACAGAAAGTATGAACTCCTGTCTCCTGTTGCTGATGTAACAGGAGGGGTTGGCTGAAACAGAAATCCAATGCTGTGTGTATATAAGAAAAGACCCAGAGAGGGAGAGTGAGATTTTTCTCAGAACAGGCTCCATGGAGGCTGAAGAGGAGCTGAAGAGGCTGAAGAGGAAAGCCTCTTCCAGGTTTGAGAGAATGATTTTGATTCTGAAAACCTGAATGGAGTGATCTTGATTTTGGGAACCAGCTGAAACTTCTGATAAGTCTGAGGTCCAGCCAGAGTTGAGGGCCAGCTGGAGTGGCTGAGGAGTTGCAGAGGATTTCTGAGGGCTAGCCAGAGCTGCTGAAGACTGAGAAAGCATGATTGTGATGCTGGTACATTGCTGAACTTGTTTGTGGCTTGGTTAAGCCTTGAATTCCCAGGAATGGAGACTGGGAAGGATTTGAAATGGACTGGACACTGTGAGCTCCAATGTGGAGCAAGAACTGCACAGAGAGCTGGACAAGGACCCGGGAGCTGTCTGACTTTGAATTTAGATGACAGTTTGGTGAATCTAGGTAGGATCTGGGACCATGGAAGGGGATCCAGGGAACCCAAGGGACCACCCTGAGTCAAGCTGAAAGAAGACTTTACTTGGATACTGTGTGCTGACTGAGAAATGTTAAATTTACTAGTGACCTAGGGGTGGAGGGTCTGTGTAGTTTCTAATGACTGAATAGTGAATAATTAAGGATGATTGATTGACTAAAGGATTGTACTTAGTGATTGATGACTGAATAAATAATTGATTTGTAACCTAGCATGCCCTATGAGTGGAAAACTTTGACTATTGTACTTTTTGATTGAATTAAGGATTTTGTGAATGCTTGAGTTACTGAATGATTGTTTTTTGTTCACAACTTTGACCACTGTAGTGGAAACTATGTGGCCATTTTCTGTGTTAAATTGTTGTGAATACTATATTTTGATTTTCTGTGATAAGTTGTAACATTGTGAATGCTGTACCTTGATTTACTGTGAATGTTTTGTTTTGATTTGTTATGGAATAAATAGAGTGTTTACTATACTGTGTAATCAGAACCTTAAAAGCTGTTCACAGTAGCATTCTTCTTAAAAGCTGCTCGTGCTTAGCTTTATGTACCCATATCCAGGAAATATTAAAAGAACCATATATATTCAGTTTTAGCATGTTGGGTAGCTCCTCCATGAAGGGTTTCTGTGGTTGATTGGTTGTTGTCCTTCATTCTCAAAGAGGAATCAATTTGTCCAACTGTGACCTGTCAGACCCATATGAGTTCTGAGGGCTCTACCACAGATTATGAACATTGGGCATGGAAATGTCTCTAAATTTATGCATCTTATGTTTCTTTTGAGCTATTGCAATTCTGCTTTGCTCATTGAGCACAGTGCCTTTTTTAATGGGGACATGCCATGTTGCGTAGTCCTGTGCCAGTGTCGGCAACCCATTCCAAAGTTCTTCAGAGAGAAGGGTTTCCATAGAGACTCAGAAAAACATCTCACAGCATAAGCTGGTATAGATAAGTTGTGATATTGCATATTAAGATGTTAGATCCCCTGAAATATTGAAGTATTGACAAGGGTATGGCCTGAAGGTTCCAGTACGGGAAGTAGGCCTTTCAATTAATATTTTGTTTATATTTGCTTACTTATGTATGTATGATACTCCTCCTTTCCTCCCTCTGTGCCCTCCCCCCCACCCATATCCTTCCCTGAACGTAAGGCAGAAATTGGTTTGGTTTGTCTCATTATCTCAGCACAAACAATGCCAACACATGTTACTGTTGTTTAGTCAATTAGTTGTGTCTGACTTTTCATGACTCCATTTGGGATTTCTTGGAAAAGATACTGTAGTGGTTTGCCATTTCCTTCCCTAGCTTGTTTTATAGATGAGGAAACAGCATTAAATGAGTTACCCAGCGTCACACAATTAGTAAGTACCTAAGGCTGGATTTGAACTCAGGTCCTCTTGCCTCCAAGGCTGGCACTCTATCCAATGCTGCCTCCTAGCTGCCCCCACCTTACACACAGTAGTCACTTAACAAATGTTTATTCAATTGGTCCTCTGCACAAGGGAAAAAAGTCCAAGAGAAAAACATGAGAGTCCAGAGAGCCAGGGGTACCTAAGTCCTCTCTCTCATAGTGTCATAAGGCAATGAGAGTAAGAATCTCACACCTCTGTTATACATTCTGAGCTGCTCTCTGAAGAGTTTCCACTGTAGTCACCTACTGGTATGGTGCTGGATTACAATTGCTACTTCACCTCTTTCCCTCAGGAAAGAGGTTCTTCAGGGATGAGGATAACAATAAGAATGAAAAGATGGATGAAAAAGCATTTATGAAGTGTTTTTTCAAGCACTGTACTGAGCTCTGGGGATACAGACAGCAGATCACAGATGACCACTGCCCTCAAGTGAGAGTAGATGCAAACAAAGTCAGATAAGGGAATTAGTTAAAAGGATTTGTGGGCTACAGGGGAGCAGATCGATGTACCCTGTACAGGAAAAATGGCAGAGCTGATTTGACCATGGTTCTCAGTTTCCATAATTAGAGACAGTGGGAGAGGAGGTTGTGGAGTAAACTAGCTAGAGAGGAGGGAGGGGAATGAGTGAAGCATTCTGGGCTTTCTTTAAAAGGTGGTCCAGAAGAAGCCATCATGATAAAGTATCTGTGATTTTGATATTAAAAAAAACTCCTGGCATGCCAATGATTATGACAATGTAAATGGAAAGAGCAATCACCTCCCAAAAGCCAAAAAATGAATGTTGTAAAGTCAATAAGAACAAGTGTGACTCCAAGGAAGTTATAAGGAAACGCCCACACCCCACTTCTTGGCAGAGAGGGGTGGTCCATGAGGGTGGAACATTGCTTGGATTTTCAGACTTTTTTGATCTATTGATTACTTGAGCTTACCTCCCCATTCTTCCTCTTTTTTTCTTTATAGATATTATTTGTTATAGGGAATGGCTCTTTGGAAAGAGATGGGGAAGTGATACTGGGGGAAATTCTGATGATGTGAAAAACAAGAAGTATTAATACAAATTTATTTTGAAAATCAATTTCATAACAAGAGGTGTGGAAACTCCCTCAATCAATGTAGATCTCATACTCTTTATAACTTATCAGAGGAGTCTTAAAAAGTTTTCTGAGGTCCACAGAAGTTAAATGACCTATCTAACCAACCAATCAATAAATCAGTCAGCAAGTATTTATATAATATAAGCCATTACAGCATTAGTCAGGTTGTAAAGGGTTTAAAATGTCAAACAGAAGAGTTGATATTTGATCTTAGAAGTAATAAGGAGAACCTGGGCTTCATTGGGCAGGGAAATGACAGGGGTAGACCCAGGCTTTAGGAAGACTGTTTTGGCAGGTGTGTGGAGGATGGATTGGCAAGGAGAGTGTCTCTAGGTGGGAAGAATAATTACTGAAAAAGTCTGGGTCAGAGTTGATGAGTTTCTGAATTATAGTGGTAGCCTACAAATAGAAAAAGGAGGGCAAATATGAGAGATGTTGTGGGGCAAAATCAATAAGATCTGGGAACTGATGGGATCTATGGAGTGAGGGAAGTTGAAGAATTGAAGAAGATCCTGAGATTGTAAACTTAGATATCTAGAATGAGAGTGCCAACTTCTACAGAAATAGGGAAGTCTAGAACCAGAGTTAGTTAAGGGGAAAAGATAATGAGTACTGTTTTTTTATGCAAAGTTTGAAATGCCAACAGATATTCCAGTTTGGAATATCTGATGGGTGGTTGGTAAGGTGAGACTAGAGCTTAGGAAAGAGACTAGATCTGAGGTCCGCAGAGGTTAAATGACCTATCTAACCAACCAATCAATAAATCAATCAGCAAGTATTTATATAATATAAGCCATTACAGCGTTAGCCAGGTTGTAAAGGGTTTTAAATGTCAAACAGAAGCATCTGCATAGATTTGATAAATAAACCCATGGTACTTTATGATAACCAAAAGATCTTATTTGAATTTTAGTCTCCTGGACTCCAAATTCAACATGTCAATGACCATGCCATGGTGCCTAAGAATAATACTTGTTATCATCATCACATTGGTAGAGTGTTTTTAAGCTTACAAAATGTTTTATATTCTTTATTTTATTTTTGGTCCTCACAATAATCCTGTGTGGTAGTTAGTACAAATATTGTTACTACATTTTATTATTAAGAAATATTAATGACAATAAATATTGTTAGTATGCATTTTATAGAAGAGGAGTCACACAGCTAGTAAGAGGCAAAGCCAGAATTTGAACTCAGGTCTCCTAATTCCAAATTCAGTGGATTTTTTCCACCTACGATATGACAGCTGCCAACAGGGCAAGGAGGGGAAGATAGATAAGTAGAAAAGATAGAAAAACAAGATATCTAGAATATTACAGGGAAAAGAATACCTAGCAGATTCAGGTCCCACCTGTGGCACTAATTGGGAGTATGTCCTTGAATAAATAACTTCTGCTCTCTGGGCTCAGTTCTCTCAAGTATAAAATGGGTGTGTTTGAAAGTATATTAGATTGGGAGTTAGAGGACCTAGGTTTGAATTTCAGTTTTGCTACTTATTATCTGTGAAACTTTGGGAAAGACCTTTTTTTTTTTAAAAAAAAAACTTTGTCTCAGTTTTTTAATCTGTAAAATGAAAGTGCTGAACATGATTGCTGAGGTCCTTTCTGATTCCATGATCCTGTTGGACATGGAAGGTTAAGTGAAGTTAGAGGTAGAATCTAAATTCTAGGAGAGAGCTCAGGGAGCCAGACTTGGCCATGTTCTTGGGACAAGTCATCAAGGCCAAGTTCCAGAAAGCAGCTCCATCAAATTTAGGAATCTAGGTTTAGGGAAACCTGGAGTATCTAGTTTATTTATTTATTTATTTTTGAGCAAGGCTGCTGTAACAGTCAAATCTTCCCTAGATCCTCCCACCCCCACCTCCCATGCTAGATTGGGTTGGAAATGACCTATTCAAAGCTGACTGGGAAAATCCTCAGGATGCCAGGCCAGTGGGCATGGTTCCCGGGGTAGTAGGCAGATGCTATTTCTTTCTGCCATGGAAAATTACAGAAAGTATGGGTGCCTTGAAAGCTTTGGAAATGAGGACCTGCCTCCCGGGAGGAGTGGGGCAGACTCAGGGAATTCATTCCTTATAGAAGCTCAAATATTCGACATAATTCAGGATGTGAATAAAACAGTCTCCAAAAAGACAATGAGAGAGAAGGGGAAAAAAAGGTAGAAAATATAAATCCAAAGCATCTTCCCTGCGTAGGGGTGGGAAATTCTCTCAGACAGATCTGTAGCCACAGATTCCGAGGGCCTGCAACAAAGCCAGTGTAGAATGTGAAACTCAATCACTTGGTGGAGCAATGTCCTATATACTTTTTCACTTTCCACCCCTGTTTTTGGAGGCCCTGGGGATCTGTAACATGCTGGAAAATCCCAGTTTCCCAAGAGGTTGTTTCAGATGCCAGTGGTTCAGCTGGTGGGTGAGTCAGGGAATTTAGCCCAGCTCCCAGAGATCCTTAGAAGAATGCATTGAATGATGGTGTTTTAGTCCTAGAAAAGACATTACAGATCACTTAGTCTACCCTCAATCCTCCTTCCATTTTACAAGTGAAGCCCACAGAGGCTTTACACAGGTAACAACAACAACAAGAATCACAACAAGAACAACAACTATGTAAACCTTTACATTTTGCCAGGTTTCTATATGATTCCTTATCTGATCCTCACAGCAACCTTGGGAAGTAAGCACTGTCATTGTGCCCATTTTACGGCTGCAGCATCCAAGACACAGAGAGGTGAAGTGACTTGGCCAGGATCACACAGCTAACAATCAGTAAAAACTGTCCCATCCTTAAGGAGATCACATTCTAATGAGAAAACATGCACGCACACGATTTACACATATGCTCAGTACAAATGGAAGGTAATTATGAAGGGAAAGAGCTAGGACCAGACCCCAGGTTTCCTAGTGCCTTCCTGTCTATCCACTAGCTGTTTGAGCCAGATAGCCAAATGATTTGTCCTTTTTTCTATGAGATTAGTGAGGGGACACTCTAGCCTGCTGTCCCTAGGAAGCCATACTTCTTTGATAAATGATGGGGCTTTGGCTCTGCTACATAAAGTAACCAGCTCCCCAGTCCATCTAGCGGAGCAGAGCCTTAATGGAAAAATAGTGCTTTGCCAATATTTGAGTTCAAAATCTGCTTTTAGCATTTACTATCAGTGTCTTTGTATGTATCAAATGAAATAAAGTATGTAAATTGTTTTGTAAACCTTGAAGCATGAGAAGAAGTTATTTTACATAATTAGAATTTAGCATAGATATATTAATTGAAGGGCAGCTAGGTGGCACAATGGATAGAACACTGGGCTTGGAATCAGGAAGATTCTTCTTCCTGAGTTTAAATCTGACCTCAGACACTTACTAGCTATGTGACCCTGGGCAAATTACTTAGCCCTGTTTGCCTTAGTTTCCTCATTTGTAGAATAAGCTGGAGAAGGAAATGGCCAACCACTCCAGTATCTCCACCAAGAAAACCCCAAATGGGTCATGAAGAGTCAGACAGGACTGAAATGACCGAGCAACAATGATAACAGCAAAATATTAATTGAACTTAACCTCTCTTGGCCTCAGTTTCCTTATCTAGAAAGTGGGCTAAGAATAAATACTTAGCTTATTGAGTTATGAGTATCAAATAAGATAATATAAAGTTACAAATCAATATGAGTTATTTTATGGCATTATAATATTATTATATTAACTATATTATTTAATCACACCATTAACATAGTTATATTAATAATACCCTAGACATCATGACTATTAAAATAGCTACCTCAATACTAGCTAATATTGATATAACCCCATGGACCAGACACTGTGCTAAGGGCTTTAAAAATATGATTTCATGTGATCCTCACAATGATCCTGTAATGTAGATGTGATCATTACCCCATTTTACAGATGAGTAAACAGGCAAACAAAAGATAAGTGACTTGCCCAGGATCACATACCTTGTAAGTATCTAAGGTCAGATCTGAACTCAGGAAACTCATCTATCAGGCTCCAGGGCTCACACTCTATCTACTGTGCCCCCAGACGCCCCTAATTACACAGTTATTATGCTGCAGAGATAAAATTGGTGTTGGTGGAGGTGATGATGATGGTGGCAGCAAGCATCATCATCATCATCACAATACCTGTCATATGAAAGGCAGTACAATGGTTCCAGACCCACCTTTATAAGTCCAAGATGGAGAACGTATGGCTAGATAGCCAATAACTGGTTTGAGAAAGATCTGGGATTTTGGTCTATTGAAAGGTCGCTTGTGAGTCAACAGTATGCTATGATAGCCTCCAAAGCCAAGGTGACCCAGCCTGCATTGAGGGGCATAAAGATCAGAATGAAGAAAGTGGTCATCCTGGTGTGTACTGCCTTGGTCAGAATGTTGTGTCAGTCCTAGATGCTGAATTTCAGGAAGGATATTTATTAACTGGAGAGTATCAAGAGCAGGGCAACCATGATAGAGGAGGACCTTAAGTACATATCAAAGGAGGAAGGAGCTCGTGTCTGAGGTTGGAGAACAGAGACTTGGCAGAGTGTGGGAAGGTAATGATAGTTGTTCTCAGATATTTGAAGGGTTATCACATGGAAGAAGGATCAGATTTGTTCTGTTTGGTCTCTTAAAGTAAGAACAAAGAACAGAGGGTAGAAGCTGCAGAGACATTTACATTTGATGCCAAGAAATCCTCCCTAAAAATGACCTATTCTGAAGTAGAATGGGCTGCCTTGGGAGGCAGTAGGATCTCTTTTTCTGTATGTCTTCAAATGACCTGTTTTATAGATTACAGATTCCTGTTCAAATGATAAAACATTTAATATACTTTTCACACCTTGAAGCCCTGTATAAATATTAGATGTTGTTGTTGCTGCTGCTGCTGCTGCTGTTCAGATATGAGTTGGACTAACTTGGCCTCCTTCCAGTTCTGAGTTTCTGTGTGATTCTGAGAGATTCTATAGTGAAAAGAACCTTGGCCGAAGAGTCAGGGAATCTGGCTTCCAGGTTCAGCTCTTCTGACAGCCTATGCTTTCCACTATCTGTGGTCATTACACAGGGCCTAGAACATCCCACCCCAACACAAAACCGTATTGAACAACTTGTTGCATCCTTAAAGGTCCAGACTAAGAGTTACTTCATTCATGGAACCCTTCCCTGAGAGCCTCCTTCAGAAGGAAGGCTCCCTTCCTCTGAGTTCTGCATGCTCTCTGTCCATTAGATTATCGACTCCTCCATTAGGTCCTTGAGGACAAGGATTGACTTTTAACTCTTTTTGTATCTCGAGGGCTTAGCACAGTGCCAGTGCCATGTAGTTGTTATTGTTCACTCATTTCAGTTGTGTTTGACCCTTCATGATCCCATTTGTGTTTTTCTTGGCAAAGGTACTGGAGTGGTTTACTGTTTCTTTCTACAGCTCATTTTAGAGATGAGGAACGAAAGCAAGCAGTGTGTCACAGGATCACACACCAAATAAGTGTCTGAGGCCAAATTTGAGCTCAGGAAGAGAAGCTTTCCTGACTTCGGGTCCTGTACTCTGTCCATTGTGCCATCTAGCTGTGCACACATTAATAAACATTAATAAATGTTTATTGCTTGATTGCTTTAAATACTCCCCATTTTCAAGTCGTGAGTGACCATATAGCTTTGGAAAAAATACCAAGGTAGAGCTCTGAAGACCGGTGTCTCTAGGTTTGATGAATCTTCTTATCTATAGCATTTTGCCTCTGTGGGACTCAGATCCCTTCTCTATAAAACAGAAACAACTTGCACTCCCTCTGTCCTGAGGTGCTAGTGAAAGGAATCAACCTGAAATACTCATGATAGTTATTTTGTGTCAGCATGATCATCCTGTTATTTGGTATCTGTATGATTGTATTGCTGTTATTTTGTGTCAATGTGATTGTATGATTGTTATTTTATATCAGTATGATTCCGTTGTTCTGGTATTATTTGTAATTTATTTATATGTATTCTTTACCTTATAATAGGACATATTCATTGAAGGTAGGAACTGTCTCCTTTACCTATGCTCAGTTCTTAATAGGTTTTTGTTGAACAAATGATTGGAATTTAGTTGGTTACCTCATTTGACTTTCCAAGGCCTCTTATCCATCAGATGTGAGAGCTCAACCAAATGCTGCCTTCCTGCTTTTGACATTCCATGATTCTT
>CM053593.1:348538785-348560562 GCA_028646575.1 Pseudocheirus occidentalis | reverse complement strand
AGATAGATAGATAGATAGATAGATAGATAGATAGATAGATAGATAGATAGATAGATAGATAGATAGATAGACAGACAAGACAGACAGACAGACAGATAGATAGATAGATAGACAAGACAGATAGAGAGAGAGAGAGAGAGAGACAGAGACAGAGACATAACCCCCATTTTATAGATGAAGAAATTGAAAGTCAGAAAAGTTAAAGGACTTGCCCAGGGTCATAGAGCTTATAAATTCTCTGAGGTTTGATTGAGATAGCTAAACAAATTGTGGTACAGGAACCTACCTAAACAAGTATTACTGTTCTATAAAAAACAATGGATACAGTGAAGCATGGGAGGATGTTTGCAAAGTGATGCAAAGTAAAATAAGCAGAGCTAAGAAAACAATGTACAAATTTTGTGCAATGCAAAAGGAAAGAATAGCAAACACAAAACAATCAAACATTAATGTTGTGAAATTACAAAGAACAAGCCTGACCACACAGAAGAGATATGAGGATACACCCTATATACAACCATTCCTACAGAAATGGAAGGTCCCTGGATGTAGTTTGTTGCATAGAATGTCGGGTTGTTGTTTGTTTTGGGGGGGGGAAGGCGTTACTTAATGTTTTAGTTGATTCTGCTGGACTTTCTCTGTTTCCTCTTTTTTAAAGTCTATTCTTTGATAGGAGGAAAGCGGAGCTGCAGGGGATGGGGGGATCTAGGCAGTATTAAAAACAAAGATAATCAATAGAAATAAATGGTCTAAGGTAGGACTAGAATTCAGATCTTCCAATCTAGGCCTCTGCCCCCTACAGCACATAACCTCTTGGAGCCATGTAAGCAGCAGATAATTGTCATAAAAAACAAATAAATAAAACATCACTGATCCTTGATCTCATGGGGGTTTGTTCATATACACGTATACATAAGTATGAATGTATGTAAGTATGTATGTATGTATTGCAAGCCTCAATATCTTGGTAGACTGTTGTCATGTCAAAACAATTCAGTTCTTATGACCTTGAAACCCTGGTCCTCACTAAGACCTTTCTGGATGGTAGGACCTTCCTAAGCTTGTCCTCCACTAGTATAGCCTTCTAGAGTACCAAATGCCCTGAATGCCATGATGAGCCTGGAAAAGACTTACATGAATAACAACAATGAACTCGTTTGTTCTTGGCTTCTGGCTTTTATTGTCTGTGACTCTGCTTCCCTGACAAGTGTGATTTCCTTAGCACATCTCTCCTCAACCTGAACCCACTTATCTTTCTAGCCTCCTTTCTAGCCTTTCCACACTGACCTTCTCTGGCCAAACTGACCTTCTATCTGTCACACAAGGTACTACATCTTTGGTCCAAACTAATCTGTGTAACTTCCCTGACTACTGATTTACTACTGACTTCCATAAGCATGTTTGCTTGATTTTCGTAATAAGTATTTGACAGGAGGGGAGGATGACCTGGTAGCACAGGTTCTTTGATCTGCTTTTCTAGGAAAGACAGTTCAGAAAGTGGTTAACAAGTCTACTTTTAATTACATTTACTAGTTCAGGGGAAAAGTCAGCACCCTGAACATCAGAGAAAATACAAGCAGAGAAAATTAGCATGAAAACCGACAGATAGAGCTCTGACTGCCTGAATAAAAGCAATGTTGCTATACACTTTACATACACCACTGCATGGAGAGACTTTACGTCTGAACGGTTAGGGTGTCTGAACATACGGCTCAGAGTCCCAACCAGGAAATCAAATGGTCCTTCTCATAAGTGAGCCCCCAAAGCAAAATACCAATGCAGAGTATACATACACTTCTCAGAACCAGAAGGCATCACAACCCTCATGACTCAGTGTCTAATTAGGTTAGTACCAAAAGGTGTGAAAGTCTTCCTACAAGCAAGCCTCACCTAAGCAAGCTTCTCTTTAAGCAAGTTGCTCCCCCAGTGGCCTTTGTGTGATTCAGGATGTATCACAGCTGGGCACATAGACCTAATAATGAGCAGGGAAGATCTTATATCCCATTATCCTTGCAGGGAGCTTCTCCATACCTTTGCACAGGCTGCCCAGAATGCACTCCCATCTCACCTTTACCTCTAAGAACCTCTCTCTTCCTTACAGATGCAGCCCAAATGCCACTTCCTAGACAAAGCTTACCTAATTCTCCCAAATGCTAAGAGTCTTATCTCCCTAACTGCTTTATTTTAATACGACTTTACTCCCTAATTATATCACTTTATAAACATCTAGCTTCTCTGCAGATCATACATACCATCCTTAACTATATATCATCAGCTACATCATCAAAGGTAGTTAAGTGGTTTGGTGGGTAGAGAACTAAGACTTAGAGCAAGAGAGAACTGGGTTCAAATTCTGCCTCAGACCCTGGGCAAATCTCTTAACCTTCCTCTACCTCAGTTTCCCCCTCTGTAAAAATGAGAACAATGGATCTATTCCATAGCTTTTTGTAAGCATCAGATGAGATTGCATGTGTGAGACACTTTGCAAACTTCAAGGCACAATATTAATTATAGTTATTATATTATTATTATATTCAAATGCATTTTGTATATGCATATGTGAGATATGTACATATATATTTTAGGAGACAGATAGGTGATGCCACAGTGCACAGAGTTCTGGGGCTGCAGTCAGGAAGACCCGAGTTCAAATCCTGCCTCAGACAGTGT
Source organism: Pseudocheirus occidentalis (assembly GCA_028646575.1). NCBI lineage: Eukaryota > Metazoa > Chordata > Mammalia > Diprotodontia > Pseudocheiridae > Pseudocheirus > Pseudocheirus occidentalis. Next base: position 348,557,892 of record CM053593.1, on the reverse strand, counting down.
ACTAGCTACGTGACTTTGGGCAAGTCACTTAACCTCTGTTTGCCTTAATTCAGTAGAGAAGGAAATGGCAAGTCCCTCCAGTATTTCTGCCTAGAAAACCCTATAATGAGGTCACAAAGATCTGGACATGACTGAACAACAACTATATATATATATATGTTTTATTCTCCAACATAATGTAAAGTCCTTGAGAGGAAGGATTGTTTTGTTTTATATTTGCATCCCCAGCATCTGACACAGTATCCCAAATGTAATAGATTTTGATTGGTTGATTGATTGCCTTATTGAAGCTCAGTGTATTTTGAGCAGAACTGAAACGAATTTTTCCATCTGAGAAAAAAAAAATTAAATCAAAGGGAGTGGAAAGAAATGGTGGGGAGGGCTTTGTCTACAGTGAAAGACAAAACAGTACAGGCACAGGCACTTTGGGAGAGGGAACAGTCTGGCCTTTATGCCCCAAAAGATTTGGGAGAGGGGAGAAAATTGAAGTGGGCCTAGGAAACAACTACCACAACAATGAGACCCCTGGAGTAACAGTTGCCAAAGCTAGCAGAGGACCAGAAGGTAAAGGAAGAGGAGAAATCTCCCCCTTCTCCCGGGCCCCACAGAAAGTGTCTCCCTTTGGATTTTGGCCCCTGGAGGCAAAGCTGCATTCATTCCAGGTTAATCATGGCTCCCAGACCTATAAATGATGACTATGTCACAACTCTGCCCCTCCCCAAAAAACACTGATGTCTCAAAAAGACATTTCATCCACTCAAGGTGAATTTTTCATAGCATTATATAAAAATACCTGCCCTGAGCAACCAAATTTGCCAAAAATTCAAAGAAAAGGCTAGAGAGTCTCTTTTTTCACAGAGAAAGTAAGGCCATAGGAAGAAAAGGATGTTTCTACATCATAGCTGTGTCCTCTCAGGGCCCCAGGCAAACGGGGGGGAAACCCTCAGTTTACCACCTGGTCCAAAAGCTGCAAACAAGACCTATCTGGAAAAAGGGAATACCCTGAGGCCCAGGACACACTCCCCACTTCCACTCTCCTCCCAGCCCTGGGGTCATCCGGCACCCACCTCTCAGCTTTGCCTGGACAAGACCCAAGAGTTTTCAGCAAAGGCTTGGAATGCAAATAAACCTTCCCTAAGCAAAGACTAATATCATCCTAAAATAGCTGGTGTTCCTTGGACAACAGGGACCTGTGAGTTTCATTGCAAAGTATTAATCAGCCGGTAGCAGAATTTGGGATAGGTAGGGCTAAGGAGAGTGTCCTCCTCTGAAAAAGAGAGAAAACACAGCCTGAGACGGAGCAGCCAGCCCCCAAATAGCGGCCTCTTCGTCCTCCAAATGGCTCCAGTTTGGGCTGCGTCAGATGTGAATCTAATTGTTCCAACAAGATTACACAAGTCTGGAATTTGGGGGTAGTGAGAAGGAAGAGATAAAAACTGAAGTAAGGGAATTTTCTTTCCCGAAGACTCCAACTTAATTCAACACAGAAGAAATGCTTCAGTTCCTGGAGTTGTAAAAATCTTCTGGGCTGAAGGCATCCCAGGGGAAATGTGTCTGACTGGTGCGACAGAGGAATCAGACAGCTGTTACACACCCAGGGGCACTACCTTTACTCTCTTCTTATAAAAAGAAACTAAAAATCCTCCCAGTCTCATATTATTGCTTCCCTAGGTTAAGAACACTGGTGTGGTATAGGGGAAAGAATGCTAGGTAGGGAGTCAGAGAAGTACCATCCATTTACTACCTGTTCCTTGAAAGCAAGGCCTGTCTTTGGCCTCTTTTTGTATCCTCAGCACCTAGCACAATGCCCAGCAAATAGTAGGTGCTTAATAAATGTTTATTGACCAAATGACTGCGAGACATTGGACAAGTCCCTTTATCTCTCTAGACCCTAGATCCTCTTTGGTAAAAATAGATTAGATGGGGGGCGGCTAGGTGGCGCAGTGAATAGAGCACCGGCCCTGGAGTCAGGAGTACCTGAGTTCAAATCCGGCCTCAGACACTTAACACAAAAAACTAGCTGTGTGACCTTGGGCAAGTCACTTAACCCCAACTGCCCTCCAAAAAGCAAAAACAAAATTAGATGACAACCAAGGTTCCTTCCAACTCTAAATACGATCCCTACCCTAATAAACTCAAATTCATAGCCCCAGTACTAAGGACTTCATAATAAGACTTGTATAGGATCAAGAACACAGTATAATTCTATATGCCTCAATTTCCCCTCTGGAAACCAAGGAGACAGAGTGGTATAGTGGAAAAAGCAGTGTAGTCTGGTGCTCATTTGCACCATAAACTTTGACCTTAGTTTCTTTATCTATAAAATCAAGGGCTTGGACCAGGTAGCATAGGACATCATTTTCAGCTTTAAACCTATTAATCGATGCAAGCATATGATCCTTTTTAGTTTCCCATTCTTCAGAGTTATAGGGGACAAAATTCTAGTCTGGTGACTGAGCAAAGGAATAAAACATTCCCAGAGGACCACGTCAGCTTTGGGAAAGGCAGAAATGTAGACGTGAGAATGACACCAAACCTCTGAAAATTCTAGAACGGCCAGAGAAGGATGAGGGTGGAAGTGGTGGTGAGATCTACCTGTGCCCATACAGATTCTCATTTGACCGGCCTGACGGCAGGTGTCTGAACACAGGATTGTCTGCCAGGGACATTTTAAGAATCTAAATGCCTTGTAGCTCAACTATAGCTCCTAAGAGAACTTTCCAGGAAAGCCTGGCAACACCAGCCCTGGAGGAGACTCCATGCCCACAATCCTCTTCTTCAAAAGTCCATGCTATGCAGAAAACTCATCTAGACTACAGATACTAAGTGAAGCTCCTTCAATGAATCTAGGAGTTGGTCAGTTTTCATACAATCGAAGTCATTATCTAATCCAAATTTGCCTGCCCAGCCACCCCTGGTGCAGGAAGCCTTTATGTAATACCCCAAAAGATGGTCCATCCAGACTGTTTGAATACCTCCAAAGATGGGGAGGTTATTACTTTATGAGGCAGCATGTTTGATTTCCAGGCAGCGCTAGAAACTCTTTTTTCCATATATTGAGTCAAAGTTCATCTCCTTGTAACATCCACAATACTATTTTTATTTCCTTTTAGAGCAGCCTCTCACCATCTTGATGACTTTCCTCTAGGTATGTGCCACTTTGTCAATGCCTTTCCTAAACTGTGGAAGGAAGGAAGGAAGGAAGGAAGGAAGGAAGGAAGGAAGGAAGGAAGGAAGGAAGGGAGGAAGGAAGGGAGGGAGGAAGGGAGGGAGGAAGGGAGGGAGGAAGGGAGGGAGGAAGGGAGGGAGGGAGGAAGAGGCTCTGCCCCAATCCATTTCTTTTACAGATCAGGAAATTATCCCAAAGGAGAGAAAAGGCCTTGATTCACATAACACAGGTAGTAAATATTGGTCAGGATTCAACTGCAGGTTCTTGGACCCCAAATCCAGCGCTCTTTGGTGGAGTTGAGTGACACATACTTTGATTTAAGAATACTGGTGGTTCCATAGGGATAAAGGGGGAAAGACTAGAATCATATTCCCATAACAGGAAGTCTTAAAGTTCCCACATTCTTCACTCCTTTGTTTTAAATCATTGAAGGCCCTAATTAAAATGCAAATATTATGGGAAGGGGTGACACCTTAAGTCATTATCAACCATTAGCACTAGCTTTCATTAGTTTCTCAGATTAAGGCCTATCACCTAGACAGGCCCTGAGGGAATGGTATTTATAACAAATAACTTCTGATGAAGTAAATAGTCAGAAAAGGATGACTATAACCAGAGGAAAAGGTACAGATACTGTGCCTCAATCAAATATCCTGCATACCAGAGTCAAAGTACCAAAGCGAAGACAAAATTAAATGTTAGGTTAAAGAGATAAAAACTTTGCCTACCTCAAAATCCTACCTGAGGTTGTTCCAGAACTAGGACACATACTTGTTCTGTGAAGCTCCCAGCAAACAGGGGGATTCTAGCTTTGCTCTGCAACAGCCGGGGTATATTAAACAATCAGAACCTCAGTGCTATCAAATTAGTGTTTTGTATAGTATACAGCAAAAGCACCCTCTAGTGGGGAGATCGACTCACCTACTTTGAGTCCATTAACAGAGGCTGCTCTCCATTAACCACTAACAAATTATCTGTGGATTAAGTACAGAGAACCATATATGCTCAAATCAGCCTCTTCTCTCCATCAACCAAGACATGTCTCAGCTGCTCCCCCAACTGCCCAAGCAAAGACATATTTGAGGAATAGCAAAATCCTGCCATTAGCCCAAGACAAACGTAACTAGAAAGAAAACTCTGAGCAGGAAAACCTTTTATGCCAGTGAAATCAAATGCAAATAATACTAACCCTAATGATAGTTGGAATTTATAGAGAGATTCATGTTTACAAAGTGTCTTACACACATTATCTTCTTGGATTCAGAGGTCATGGGTTTGAATCCTGACTCTATTGCTTATATAACCTGTATGGCCTTGGGTCCCCTCCTGGATCATTGCTTTGTCATAGCAGAGAGGGTTGCATAGCTCAACAAAACTGAGCAGGTTACCCAAGACAGACACATCATAGTGGAGAGTTCTGACAAAAAGTGATCCATAGGAGAAGGAAATGATAAACCACTCCAGTATCCTTGCAATCCATGGACAGTATTAAAATGATAAAAGTTATAAACAGCCAATGCACCCCTCAGGTCAGAAGGAGTCTGCCACGCTACTAGGGAAGAACAGAGGGCAGCTGCAAGTAGCTTCCATACTAATGAAGCTACTGGGTCAAAACCTAAAGGAAGTTCAGATGTGGGTACATCTGGTGACAAAAGGAAAACCTGAACAATTGCAAGTAAGATTGCAAAGTAAGATCTATGAACCAAAATAAGATGGAACAAACAGAAGATGGAATGATTAAACATGAACATCTTGGGTATCAGTGAACTCAAACAGATGGGAATGAGTGAATTTAATTTAGATGATCACTACATACACCACTGTGGGCAAGAATTCCTCAGAAGAAGTGAAGTCCTCATAGTCAATAAAAAGGTAGGAAAAACAGAACTGGGGTATAATCTCAAAAATGACAGAATTATATCTATTTGAGTCCAAGACAAATCATTCAGTATCACAGTAATGCAAGTCTATGCTCCAACCACTAATGCCAAAGAGGGTAAATTGATCAGTTCTGTGAAGACCTACAATGCCAAAAGAGGGAATCAAAAGATAACTGGAGTAACAAGCAAGTTTGACCTTGGAGTACAAAATTAAATAAAGCTAATACTAATAAAGTTTTGTCAAGATAGCTCATTGGTCATAGCAAACACTCTTTCTCAACAATCCAGAAGGTAACTCTACACATGAATATCACCAGATGGTCAATGTAGAAATCATATTGATTATACACTTTCAGCCAAAGGTGGAAAAGCTCTTTACAGTCAGTTAAAACAAGAGCTGGAGCTGATTGTGGCTCAGATCATGAGATTCTTTTTGCAAAATTCTGGATTAAATTCAAGAAAGTAGGGAAAAAACATCCAACTGTATAGGTATGACCTAAAGAAAATCCCTTGTGAATATGAAGTAGAGGTGATGAATAGACTTAAGAGATTAGATCTGGTAGATAGAGTAACTGAAGAACTATGGGTAGAGGTTTGCAGCAATGTATAGGAGGTACCAACAAAAATATTGCAAAGAAAACAGAGGAGCAAGAAAGTAAAATGGCTGTTTGATGAGGCTTTACAAATAACTGAGGAAAGAATGAAAGGGAAAGGGAAGGGAAAAAGAAAAAGACATACCCAACTGAATATAGAATTTGAGAGATTAGCAAGGAGAGATAAAATATTCTTAAATGAGCAATGAAAAGAAATACAAGAAAACTATAGAATAGGAAAGACAAGATCTCTTCAAGAAAATTAGAAATATCAAGGGAATGTTTCATGCAGAAATGGGCATGATAAAGACAAGAATGATAGGGACTTAACAGAAATAGAAGAGATTAAGAAGAGGTGGCAAGAATACACAGAACTATACAAGAAAGATCTTAATGTCACCAATAACCATGATGGTGTGATTACTGATCTAATGCTGAAGAATGAAGTCAAGTAGACCTTAGGAAGCATTGCTAACAATAAGGCTAGTGGAAATGACAGAATTCCTGATGAAGTGTTTAAAACCCTAAAATATGAGGTTAAAATGTTGCATTCAACATGGCAGCAAATTTGGAAAACACAACAACGGCCACTGGATTGGAAAAGAACAATTTATGTCCCAATCCTAAAGAAGGGTAAAGTCAAGGAGACATTCAAATCACCAATCATACTCCTTTCACATACCAGCAAGGTTATGATTAAAATTCTGCAAATTAGGCTTCAGCAGTATGTGAAATAAGAATTACCAGAATACCTTGCTGTTTTTGAAGAGGCAGAGGAACTAGAGACCAAATTGCCAGCATTTACTGGATTATGAAGAAAACTAGTAAGCTACAGAAAAACAGTGCTACTTCACAGACTACACTGAAGCCTTTGATTGTATTGAGTTTTGATGGCTCAGAGTGAATGTAAATGACAATTATTTATGTTTTGGCCAGAAGCTCTGAGGGTCTTCCCCTTCCAGACTGATTCTTTTGTGAAGAATTAATGCTAGGCCATCTTCTGCCTCAATTCTTACCTAGCCTCTAATTATTAAATGGGCACTGCCTTAGACAAACTGAGACTGAGGAAAAAACTTAAGCTTGAAAAGACCAAGGTCTCCCCATCTGGGGCCATTGCCAGATCTACTTCTTGCCTTTGCACTACAATAACTCTGGAAGAAAAAATGAGGCAGATGACTTTGCACAGCTCTGCCTCACTTAAATTCAATTCACTTGCAAGTCAAGACATCACCCTCCTGACATCATTGGTCCTCTTTGAGAATGAAGGGCCAACAACAACAACATTAAAGTCTTTGACTGTGTGGATCACAACAAAATGTAGTAAGTCTTCAAAAAGTTGGTAGTACCAAATCATCTTACTTTTCTCCTAAGCAACCTGTATGTGAGCAAAGAAGCAGCAGTTAGAACCAAACATGGAACAACTGATTGGTTTAAGATTGGAAAAGGAGTACAACAAATCTATATATTGTCACTTTATTTAATTTATTTAATTTATATCAGAATACCCTGAAGTCAAGAGGACCTGAGTTCAAATCCATTCTCAGACACTTGACACACTTAACTAGTTGTATGACCCTGGACAAGTCACTTAACCCCAATTGCCTTGCCTTCTGCCTTCAAAAAAAAGAATGTTTCTAGCTCAGAATAATCTTTCTCATTACTTCAAATTTCCTTTGAACTTAAAAGTACAATATATACTACAGTAAAATGCATTTGCCAGTGCTATATTAGATTTCACTGTGCCTCCATTAGATTTCAGCAACATTGAAGAGACCAAGATAGATATAAAGATACATAAGGGTGAAGTTCTTTCCAATACAAAGAAAGCATTACCATGCCTTACAAGGGACTCTGAGACTTTGAACAACTAAATTCCATACGAAGAGGCTAGTGGGAATCAGTGAACTTGTCCTTAGGGCACAAATTGTTTCACTATCTTTTTAATTATTTATTTGCATTAAACCCAACTGAAATCTAGGAAATGTGCTGACTTAGTCACCATAAGTTAGGGTAGGATCCTTCACTGAGGGAACCAAATTCTGACCAAGTAAAATTATCAAATAAGAGATGCTAAACCTTCTCCACCCCTGCCTGGGAAGTGACAAACCTCAGAGCCATAGCCATAAGGGAGGAAAACTGGAAAGGCTTCTACTAATTCAAGAGATAACTAGGGGGCACAGTGAATAGAACATTTGACCTCAAGTCAAGAAGACCCAAGTTCAAATTCAGTCTCAGACACTTACTAGCTGTGTGACACTAGGCAAGTCATTTAACCTCTATTTGTCTCAGTTTCTTCAACTCTAAAATAAAGATAACAGCACCTACTTCACAGAATTGTTGTGAATATCAAATGAAATAATATTTGTAAAGCATTTAGCACAGACACTGGCACATACTAGATGCTAAAAAATTATTACTCCCTTCCATACCAATTCTAGGTTAAGGATCTCTAGACTTTTCTGAAAAGGCATGATAACCTTCCCAAATGAAAAGAATACTTTAAAACCCTTTCAAGTATAAGACTGAAGGTGGTGAAAACTACATACATAACCCATTAGAGAGTTAGCCCAGTGGACTGCAGAACATGCAGAACAGATACCACAACCAATAAGGAGCCAGCACATGACTGAGTCACCTGCCCAGCCCAGGTCAGCAGCCATACTCTGTGAAGAATCACAAATTAATCTGTCCAGCTCAACACATCTAGTAGGGAAACCATGTCCTGTGAGGGGCCAGATTGACATCCAATTGATCTTCCTGTCCCAGCCTATGGCAAAGGAATGAATGAATGAATGAATGAATGAATGAGTTAATGAATGAATATGAATTGGCCCATTCAGCATAGCCGCATGCCCTAGGAAAAGCAAGCCCAGATGAACAGCAGAACAACTCATCATCACCAACACCAACACTCCTTTCTATAATAAATTTCATGAGGCCTCTCCATAAATTGTAAGGGCATTGTCACCCTATATTTCCTGGAATTGTGATTTGCCTTGGCCACCTTTGCCTACACATATACCTCGCTATCACTGTCCTTTAAACCTGCCCCATGCCCTCTACCCCCAGACTCTGTGTCTTCGTGGGACAGTGTAGACCAGATTTTTAAAGAAAACGCTTTATAAATCCTTTTCTTGCCAGGCCATTTGAGTAAATGACTTTTCTAAGATTTTAATGAGTCTACTGGTTTATTGTTAATGGGGAAAACACACCAATGAGCGTTCATGAGATACAAGAGGACATAGCTACAATGTTATTACTAGAACCAGATGTATCAGGTGGCCCCCAAGGTACTAAGCCTAAGGGGAATGCTACACATGTAATTACTGCATTCCCAACTAAACTAGAAACTATAGGCGAGGAATATAAAGTGACCTAGATTTGGAGTTTTTAGAGACCTGGATAAAAATTTGAACTTGAACAACTATTAGCTGTGTGACCATGAGCAAACCACTTCCTGAGCTTCAGGTTTTTCAGTTATTGGGAAAAAAACCCAGGGCTAATTGTAGCTGTCTCCCTAAATTGATGAGAGAATCAAATAAAATAATATACAAGAAAGTAGTTGATAAAACTTGAGGCGTTACATAAATATCTGCTATTAAGAGAACAGCTATGCATTCAAAAGACTAGTTGGCAGGGTGAGTTACCTCTATGTACAACCAAGGCAAATGGCCAGTTGTCTTCCTGGGCACTTAGTTTTGATGTTTGATGTAGTATTCCATCAGAGGTGGAAAGGTTGGCAGCATTGCCAGTCTCTCTATCTATTGACACAGGATTTAGTTAACATAGTTCATTTATACTACCCTATCACATTGATCACTTAGTTCTTGGGTCTTCTCACACCCCAGCAGGAACCTACAAAGAAGCCCCTATGGTGTACTGTTAAACAGGGCAAACATGATGGAGAATCTCAACTTTGTAAAATGTTCGAGTTAGAAGAACTTGACCAAACTTAAGGAAAATAAAGGAGTTGGTCAAAATGGTATAGAATCAAAGAATCATAGAACTGGAAGGGGCTTTAGAGAGCCTCAAGTTCAACTGTCTTGTCATAAAGATGGGGGGGAGTACTGAAACCCAGGTAGGTCATAAAATTATAGATTCATAGACTTAGAGCTAGAAGCTATCTTCAAGGTCATTGACACTTCTGTTACTGTTTAGTTGCTTTCAATTGTGTCCAACTCTTTGTGATTCCCTTTAGAATTTTCTTGACAGATACTGGAGTGGTTTGACATTTCCTTTTCCAGCTCATTTTCCAGCTCAGGAAACTGAGGCAAACAGGGTTATGCAAGTTGTCCAGGATCACACAGCTAGTAAATGTCTGAGACCAAATTTGAATTCAGATCTTCCTGACTCCAGGCCCAGCACTCTATCCACTGTACCACCTGGCCCTTTCATTTTATGCAAGAGAAAACTGAGTCTCAAAAATGTTAAGTGTTGCCTGGAGTCTCTCTGTTTATTCATCTGTAAAATGGGGGTAATAATAGCACCTACCTCACAGGGTTGTTGTAAGGATAAAATGAGTTGATTTGCAAAGCATTTAACACAGTACCCAACACACAGTAAGGCTTATGAAAAGTATCAGAGATGGAATTTGAATACAGGTCATCCTCAATCCAGGTCCAGAATTCCATGCATTATGATACTCAGAGATATTCAGAGAGTTGAAATGACAATAGATTTAGAGTGAGAGATTCTAGGTCCTCACTCTCATCTCTTAGAAACTTTAATTTCTTTCAAGGTTCATCTCAGATTCCGTGCTGTACTTGAAATCTTTCCTGGTCTCCCAGCTGCTAATACTTTTCTCGCCAAATCACCATGTTTCTATGTTGTATATACAAGTGGTTCTGCTGTAACTCGACATGTGTTCCTAAAAAATCACTGAGTTATACAAAATGGCAATAAAATCCACAAGGCTTGGGGGGGAAATGAAATTACAGGGACAGCCCTCAAACTCAGTCCCAAGGGAAACCACTGCAGCTACAACTTGGGGAGTTCTCACCAAGGGCTCCCAACAGTGAGGGGGATTAATGGGATTGCCCAGTGACTAGCAACAGGACCCTTCTGGTGTGCTCTGATCCCCTAGGCAGGGGCCATTTCCACAGAGGCAGCTAAGGGTGAAATTACAAGGGTCTGGCTCACCATAGGTCTTTTACAGGGGGTGTCTCCAGCCCCCTCTAATTCCTCATCCCCATCCCACTCTCACAGTGTCATAATCTCACCTGTAAGTAGCTCTTACCACATCCTAGGTGGTGTAAAGTGCCTACCATCCTAGTGCTTTCCCCTAGTTAGGGCCAAACACCTTCTCTTCCCACAGGCCCCGTCACAGCCCAGTGGTGCCTGCCTCAACCCCTTGGAAGAGGCCACTCCTCTGATTTAGGCCCCTCCATCGTGGTGCAGTTTTCCTAAATGACAAAATCCCACACAGGCAAATGTAAAATTCATGTTGTAGTTAAACTGTTCCTTAATACATCGATTGCACTGGAACAAATTCACATTCTCAGAATAAATGTTACGGCAGAACTGCTTATACCTAAATCTGTATGCATGTACATGTTTGTTTCAATCATTTTTCAGTCATGTCCAATTCTTCGTGACCCCATTTGGGGTGTCCTTGGCAAAGATACTAGAGAAGTTTTCCATTCCCTTTTCCAGTTCATTTTACAGAGGAAGAACTAAGGCAAACAGGGCTAAGTGACTTGCCCAGGGTCATGCAGCTAGGAAGTATCTGGAGCCAGATTTGAACTCAGGAAGATGTCTTCCTGACTCCAGGACCAGTGCTCTCTGCTCTATGGCGCCCCCTAGCTGCCTCCTACAAAGGCCCCAGTTCCCTGTAATCCACTAATACTGTCCTCTTTGCTGTTCTTAAACCTAGAAGCTCTATCTCCTGACTCCAAGCATTTTCACTGGCTGCGCCCTCTACCTGGAACTCTCTCCTTCCCTCATCTCAACTTCCTGTCTTCCCTTCAGGTCTCAGCTAAATGGAAGGAGCTTTTCCTAACCTTCTTTAATGTAAGTGCCTAAATATAGTTCTATATAAGTGTGTATGTATAAACATGTGTGTTATATGTGTGTGTGCGTGTACATGTGCACACGCACACACACACATATATAATGTCATCTTTGTACATTGTCTTACCAGATAGACTGTGAGCTCTTTGAGTGCAGAGATTGTCTCTTACCTAAACAGGCACTCAACAAATGCTCATAGACTGCCTGAAAGACCTCATCTTTATTTCCCTTATCTGGACCTCAGCTTCCTCCCCTCTAAAATGAGGGTGGTGGACTAGGTCATCTCTAAGATTGTTCTGGATCTAAATTGTTATTTAAAAGCAAAGTAGTTCTCAGAATGCTATTGGTCCTAAGTTTCCAAGGAAACAGGCTTTACTTTTGTTGTTACTTTAAAGGGGATACACATGGGAAAGGGGCAGTGGGTTGGTGTTTAAAAGATGGGTAAGATTCACCCAAAGAAGCCAAAAGAAAATCGCTAACTGTTGATCCTCTACCAGGAGCCCACACACATCCTCACTTTTGCTCTTTTCAAAGACCCTGAAGTCATGACCTCTGAATCTCTTCCAAATGAGTTTAGGAAGCTGATTCACATATGCCTAATGTGCATGCCCCTATACCATAGAGGAGGCAGTTAGGAGTGTTTTAGGCAGGTGGAGCGAACAGGACACATGATGTGAGATATGAGAAAATTCAGGTTGTAACCACCCAGAAAAGTGCTCGAGAAGACTGTGCATCAGTGCCCCCACCTTGGACTTATCTGTATGCATTAACAAAGCACCCCAAATACCTGCCATTGTAGAACAGCTCTTCCCTCCCCTCTCCTATGCACTTGCATATGTGTATGCATGCACAGGAATTCCAGACTACCTGATACTCCAGGCATTCCAGAGCCCTGCTTTGCCCCTTTCCCTTTCTCCTGCTCCCCCTTCCCCCTATCCCATCAATTTGTACATAGTTAAATGCTTTTTCTCCCATGGGGAGCAGAGCCCACTGGTCACTCTAGCCTCTGATAAGGAACAGAGTCTGCTGGGTGCATCACCCCCAATAAGTGCTTTTATTTCACTTGGAAATAGTCTGAGTGAATTCATTCAAGACACCACGACCCATGCATCTATTCCTTGTCATTCTGTATCTCCAACATTTTGGTGCGCCCCTGAACCACAATACCATAGAAAGCCTTAGTATAAGTAAGGCCAGAGTTTCTGGGTGAGATATAAAGTTTAAGGGTATATTAAATAGTGTGGATTTAAGAGAAGAGGAAGGGGTGGAGAGAGACAGAGACAAAGAAGAGAGACAGAGTCAGAGACATACACAGAGACCGAAACCAGGAAATTGATTAGGGGAGGGAGAGCTAAAAGGCAACTATATGAGTCTCATAGAAGTGTTCTAATTCTTCTAGACTGCCTGAAGGGTCCACACATATGTATGCAGATGTGCTCCCTCTGTATGACCTTTATGTTTCTACTGTTTGTAATTAATGACCAGGTTCGTTTATTGGAGTCAGTCTGTTTCCTTCAGTGGAACAGCTCTTAATTTCTTTCAGATACATGGAAAACAATGAAATTGGGTTTAATAACTGGGGTGACTTTCTCATTCTCCAGGAGCCCTACAGTTTTTCCAAGAAACAGAGCAACAGTGAAAAGTTATTATACAAAACAAATTTTCAGTGCCCATGGAAGATGATCTGACAGAAACCAGGTGGGGAATATGAGTTCACCCAGGGCCCCAGACAGTAGGACAGCCCCAATCCCATCCCAAGGACTCAGGCAGGCCCCAGCTCTTCTAGCCTAGATGGTGACTCTCCTGGAGTGACCCAGGGGCAGGAACTTTCCACTGGGATAAGGCCTGACTCAACCTCTCCCAAGCAAACCAGACACCAGCAACCAAACTGCCAGCACAAGATTTTCCATAATGAGAAGTTTCCAGGAAAGCCCCATAAATCATTTACTGTAAATTTAATAAAAATGGGTTTTAAAACATGGTAGATAGGTTAGAATATCCTGGAATGAGAAGCACAGCCCATAGCCACTGCTAGATACACACACACACACACACACACACACCGTGTACCAGGCCCACACAGACCTATCTCTATTCTCTCCCAGAACAGGGGGTCCCTAGGTATAAATCTTCTTGTTGTCTGACACCATCTAGCATCCATACCAACCCATATCCTGCCTCTGAGGGTGTATTCCAAGCTTCTGCCCATTCATGGAGACAGAAAGGAGGGGGACAAGCCTGGTCACCTGACAAGACTCATTCACATACAAGCCTTGATAAACCAATAGCAATAGTTTATTGTGGCATTACAGAGGGCAGAGGAAAGGGAGAGGATAATCTGTGATTTCATAGAACTCCCAGAAAGTAAATTCCCTCCACCAACACAGATCTGCAACTCTTCTGCATCTTTATAGCCTCGGAGACATGACCAGACCTGTGCTTGAGGGAAATCCCTTTGGCAGGGCTTGGAGGATGAATTGGAGGAAGGAGAAGCTTGAGATACAGAGACTGAGCAGGAAGTTGTTATAATAGTCTAGGGGAGAGGTGATAAGGATCTAAACTAAGGTGGTACTTATGTAAATGCAGAGGGAGAGATTTATGAGAAAAGTCATGGCATATAGGAGCAACAAGATTCAGTAACAGATTAAATGGCTGAGATACAGGAGAATAAGGAAGTAAGGGTACACTGAGATTATTAACTTAGATGACTGAGATGATGGTGATTCTATGAATGGAAATAGGGAAATCCAGAAGAGGGTTGGGTTTTGGAGAAAACAAAATGAGTTTTATTTTGGACATGATCACCAGCTACTTATTAAGCATTTCAAACTACCTACGTCAGACTAGAGCAGGGGTGGGGAACCTGCAGCCTAGAGGCCATCTGTGGCCGTCTAGGTCCTCAAGTGCAGTCCTTTGATTGAATCCAAACCTAATGGAACAAATCCCCTTAATAGAAGGATTTATTCTATAAAACTTGGACTCAGGCAAAAGGCTGCACACAAACACATAAAAGGATCTAGGTGGCCTAGAGACTACAGGTTCCCCACCCCTGAACTAGATGAAAGAAGTTAATAATGGAGAGGATCAGGTAAGGTTAAGGGACTTTGAGATGAGGAATTGTCAAATGGGGGTAAAGGAAGGGGCTTCTTAACAACAGCTTCATATTTTTAAAGAGAAGTATGAGGCAAGGGCCTTAACTGAAAAAGCTGGGGAGGGGTTATTGTTGGACACTTGAAGAAGAAAAGGTAGTGGGATAGAAAATTAGGCAGAAATAGAAGAATCATCCACTTGAGAGTTGATAATGTCAGTTTGTAGTGAACCCAATCAGTGTGGTTGTGTGAATACCTCCATCTCCATTCAGCAGCTCTTACACAGGATCAAGGAGGCCGATGGTCAAAGTCACTCAAAACTGGGGTTTGGCAACAACTGGACAAGGGAGTGAGGGAAGCGAGAGTAGAAGATAAAGCAGAATTGAATTCGTTCATGAAAGGTTGGTATCAGGAAGGGAGAAGACTATAACTGGTTCAGAGGTGATGATGGTTTGGCTAAATGCAAAGGGGAAGAGAAATTGCTGGTCACTGTGGCCCTTACCCAGACACAGGCTATTAGCTTCAGAGGGGAACCTAAAAGATTGCTTAGTCTTATTCTTTAATTTTATTGAAAACCAAAAGCCAGAGGGGAAAAAAAGTGATTTGCGCTATCTTACGGACAGTAAGAAGGAGAGATCAGGTCTTCTAACTCTAAGAATATACCATTTCCGCTCTATCACACTGTATCCTATCACACAACTAATTCTCCTCTCCTTTCTCCCACAGTCCTCTTACACAGGCCCTTTTTACTCTCACCACACATCTTCCTATCTTCTAACTTTGTTGCAGACCCTTCAATTTCACCCCCACCCCACTCTAGACCAGAATTCTCCCTTTCTCTTCCCCTTTCCCCCTAGATAGAGCCCATAAGTGGACACTATGGGCATATACAGAACCAGAATGACAACCCTGTATATGATTGTAATAGGACACAAGTAGAATGAAAGTTCCTTGAAGGCAAGGATTGTGTTTTGACTATTTTTGTATTACTAGTGCCATAAGGAATGATGAGCAATATGATTTCAGAAAAAAACCTGGAAAGACTTACATGAACTGATACAGAATGAAGTGAGCAGAACCAGGCAAACATTATACCCAATAAGAGCAATATTATATGATGATCAACTGTGAATGACTTAGCTATTCTCAGCAATATAACGATCTAAGACAATCCTAAAGTACTTTTTATGTCTCCAGAAAAAGAACTGATAGTCTGAATGTAGACCAAATCATACTATTTTTCACTTTCCTTCTTTATTTTTTCTTGTTTTGTTGTTCAAGTTTTCTTCCACTAAATGACTAATATGGAAATATGTTTTATGTGATTGCACATGCATAACCTATATCAGACTACTTACTGTCTCGGAGAGAGGGAGGGAAGGGAGGAGGAAGAGAATTTGGAACTCAAAAATGTTTTAAAAATGAATGTTAAAAGTTGTTTCTACATGTGAGTGGGGGGAAATAAAATATCTTTTAATTTAAAAAAATTAAATAGTGGCCACCCTGGCTGCCCTCACTTTATAATGCTGTAGTTGGTTCAATTAGATCTCAAAAACCAATCATTAAATTTTCAATGTGAGTATTTATGCCTCAGAAATCAGCAAATGCTGTACATCATGGCTTCCTTTATTGTTTTGTTGATTGTTTGGACTCAAGAAAGTGTTAAGATTAAACTAAAAGTGTGTTGAGTATACTTTGGATGGGGGACTTTTAAAAAGAGTTAAATATTTACCAGCACACCCTTCTATTAGATATAATTCTTGACTGGGAGAAATTAATGTATGTAGGCATACAGAGACAAATGAAAAGGGAAACATAAATGATGAGATTAGGGGAGGAAGTTTACTTATTCATGTTCATGTCAGGTGCTTTGTAGCTCTCAGCTAGGTGGCATCATAGTGGGTAGAGCACTCAGCCTGAAGTCAGGAAAATTCATCTCCCTGCATTCAAATCTGAACTCAAACAATAGCTGTGTAACCCTGGGCAAGTCACTTAACCCTGTTTGCCTCAGTTCCACATCTCTAAAAATGAGCTGAAAAAGGAAACAGCAAACTACTACAGTACCTCAGTGAATCAAATCCCAAATGAGATCCATAAAGAGTTGGATACAACTAATAAATGATTAAACAACAAGAAGTTCTCAGAATGAGAACTTATTTGTAAAATACTGACCATGGTGCCTGGCACATAGCAGGTGCTTTATAAACGTTTATTTCCTGAAAGAAAAGGTAGCCTCACTGTACCAGATCTGAAACTGTATTATAAAGCAGCAGTCATCAAAACTATTTGGTACTGGCTAAGAAACAGAGGAGTGGATCAGTGGAATAGGTTAGGTACACAAGACACAATAGTCAATGACTATAGTAAATTACTATTTGATAAATCCAAAGACTCAAGCTTCTGAGATAAGAGCTCACTATTTAACAAAAACTTTTGTGAAAACTGGAAAACAGGATGGCAGAAACTAGGCATAGACCAACACCTTACACCCTATACCAGTGGTTCTCAACCTTCCTAATTCCACAACCCTTTAATACTCATATGTGGGTGTATCTGCATGTGGGCAGACCTGCCTGGAGACAGATAGAGGAACAGTGTCTCGGTTCCTAAGACTATCAGAAATATGTGTTTTCCAGTGGTCTTAGGCGACCCCTGTGACCCCTGTGAAAAGGTCATTTGACCCCAAAGGGGTCGTGACCCACATATAAGCTAAGTCAAAATGCTTACATGATTTAGATATAAAGACTGATACTATAAACAAACTAGGAGAACAAGAAATAGTTTACTGATCAGATCCACAGAGAAGAGAAGAATTTGTGACTAAACAAAAGATAAAGAACATTATGAAATGCAAAATGGATTATTTTGATTACATTAAATAGAAACATTTTTGCACAAACAAAGCCAATGCAACCAAGATTAGAAGGGAAGCAGAAAACTGGGAAACAGTTTTTACAACCAGTATCTCTGATAAAGGACTCATTTCTAAAACATTCAGAGAACTGAGTCAAATTGATAAGAATACAAGTCATTCCCTAATTGATAAATGGTCAAAGGACATGAACCAGTAGTTTTCAGGGAAAGAAATTAAAGCTATCTATAGTGATATAAAAATGTTCTAAATAACTATTGATTAGAGAAATGCAAATCAAAATAACTCTGAGGTACCACATCACACATATCAGATTGGCTAGCATAACAAAACAAGAAAATGATAAATATTGGAGAAGATACGGGAAAACTGGAACATTAATGCATTGTTGGTAGATTTGGGAACTGATCTAACTATTCTGGAGAATAATTTGGAACTATGCCCAAAGAGCTATAAACTGTGCATACCCTTTGACCCAGCAATACCAGTTCTAGGTCTGTATCCCAAAGAGATCATAAAAACAGGAAGAGGACCCATCTGTATAAAAATGTTTATAGCAACTCTTTTTGTGGTGGCAAAGAATTAGAAATTGAGAAGGTGTCCATCAATTGGAAATGGCTGAACAAGTTGTGGCATATGAATGTAATGAAATACTATTGTTCTATAAGAAATGATGAGCAAGTGGACTTTAGAAAAACCTGGAACGACTTATGTAAACTGATGTGAGTGAAATGAGCAGAACCAGGAGAACACCATACACAGTAACTAACAATCACATTATGTGATGACTGACTTTGATAGACTTAGCTCTTCTCAGCAATGCAAGGATCTAAGACAACTCTAAAAGACTCGTGGTAGAAAATGCCATCAACATCAAGAGAAAGGACTTTGGAGTCTAAATGCAGATGGAAGCAGACTATTTGCTCTCCTTTTCTTTTGTTGTTTTGTTTTGTTTCTTTCTCATAGTCCCTCCCATTAATTCTAATTCTTCTTTACATCATGACTAATGTGAAAATATGTTTAATACGACTGTATAAATAGAACCTATATACGACTGCATGCTGCCTTGAGGAGGGGGAGGGGAGAAAAGTTAAAATTTTATGAAAGTGAATGCTGAAAAAAACTAAAAATTAATTAATTATAATCTGTTTAAAGAACTTTAATCCAACATGCTCATAAAAAATAAATAAATAAATGCTTATTTACTTTCTTTCTCCTTCATAGGGCCTAACTTAAGTAGACGATGTTTGAAGTCAAACAATTAATTGAGGTCAGACTAAGCCATCCAATATAATCAAGAATCATGGAATGTCAAAAGCAGGAAGGCAGCATTTGGTTGAGCTCTCACATCTGATGGATAAGAGGCCTTGGAAAGTCAAATGAGGTAACCAACTAAATTCCAATCATTTGTTCAACAAAAACCTATTAAGAACTGAGCATAGGTAAAGGAGACAGTTCCTACCTTCAATGAATATGTCCTATTATAAGGTAAAGA
>CM053593.1:348490292-348538285 GCA_028646575.1 Pseudocheirus occidentalis | reverse complement strand
GAAAGTAAGAGAGCAGATCAGGGGAAGGGCTTTACAGTGGGATCGCTGTTTGGGGGCTGGGGTAGGGGAAAAACGGGGAGAAAATTTGTAATTCAAAAATCTCATGAAAATGAATGATGTAAACAAGAAAACATTTTAAAAATGAATTTTTAAAAAATGTTACCATCAGCCAAGCCCAGAGCCAGCTGGCTCCAGCTCCCCACTTTGCCTATCCCTGTGCCTCTAGGCAGGTTCCTTCCACCCTCTGTGACTGCCCCAGAAGATACCCAATCTCTCTTCCCACTCTAACTGTATGACATTAGCCTCTTTGGGATGTGTATGCCCAAGGGCTTGTTGTGAAGGGGAACGTAAAACTCAGCCCTCAACCACTCAACTGAAAACATGCTTCAAGTGCCCAGTAGGTGGGGTTAAGGCACCAGGGATGGATTAAGTTCTATAAAGACAAGCAATACAACCCTGCTCAGATAGTTCTGAGTCAGTCAGGGGTACATGAGAGCACAGTCAAGAACTGTCCTGGGAAAGAAAAGCTAGAGCCCAGAGGATTCTGGGGGGCAGACTGTGAGCTCCAGTAAAACTGCTTTCCAGCATCACGGGCCGCCAGGGTCCAGGGGAAATGCTATGTATTTAATGGAAAGAAAAAAAAAGATTCCAGGGGAAAAAAAATAAGAAATAATGATTAAGAAATGGTGGCAGGCACTAGACCCTGATGACCTCAGGCTGCTGAGGGACTTGCATCTAATTATTTACCAGCCACATGTGTCAAACTTAGTATAAAAGATGCAATGCCAGATGTCTTGGGAAAGAGAAAAGGGCATAACCCCCTATAATCTGGGTTGGAATAGGCACCCCCTAGGAGTAATGAGACATTTACCTATACTATAATCTCAATATTTTGTACTTTTCCCAAAGGGTGAGGACAAATCCAGGGTTCATTTGCCTAGCTTGCTTTAGACAGGTTAGATCACATCCTTTTCTGTCTTCTATCTAAACTGAGGCAGGTGAGTTTTATGGAATACTAAGAGATTATCCTTAGCCTTAATACAATAGCAATTCAACTCAAATATTTAAGGGCTTCTTCATGCAAAGCTGTGTGGTGTAGGGACAAGCCTGTAAGTCTAAAGGATATAAATTTCCACAATCACTTTTTTTTTTGCTTTTCGGAGGGCAATTGGGGTTAAGTGACTTGCCCAAGGTCACATGGCTAGTTTTTGTGTTAATTGTCTGAGGTCGAATTTGAACTCAGGTCCTCGTGACTCTAAGGCCAGTGATGTATTCACTGGGCCATCTAGCCGCCCCCCACAATCACTTTCTTGGAGCCTAGAACAAGGCACTTAACCTCTCAGAGTGGCCCAGGTAACTCTCACCCCCCATGTTGACTGCATTCATCAGTTAGGAGCAGGTCTAGTGAAGTCTCCAGAAATGTGATACACCTGGAATCCTGGTGTTACGCCCAAGCCTTCGGTTATTTTGCAAAACAAAATAACTCCTCCCTCCCCTAAAAGGTGCTTCCCCTCCCAAGCACTTCCAGGTTAAAGTGCATTTAAACCCCTGCCCCTCCTGCCCTACACTCCAGTGCTATGAGCTGTCTTGAATTTCAGTTCCCTTTCTTCAAAGACCCTTGTTATTGCTATTTTGGAAGTCCTCTTATTTCTGGTTGACCCACATAAAACCCTGCTTTAAAAAAAAATAGCTAGCATGTATAGAGGGCTTTAAGGTTTACAAAGAACTTTACGTATGTTATCTAATACATATAACAACCTTGTTAAGTAGGTGCTATTATCACCGTCATCCCCATTTTACAGATGAGGAAAAGAGACTGAGAGCCATTAAGTCACACATTCAGGAATCACATAGCTAGTAAGCTTCTGAGGCTGAATGAGACCTGGGATCTCCCTGAATCCAAGCCCAGCCCTCTATCCTCTGTACCACCTAGCTATACTGGTAGGGCAAATTCCTCTGTGCGAAGTCCCCCCACCCATGAAATCCCAGATTGGAACAAGAATAAATTGTGGGGTATCGTGTTAGGTAGTAGGAGAGATCCAAAAAATGAGGCAGTCCCAATCTTAGGTGGAATTTCTACCCTTCCACTGAAAGAACTTGTAATTGTAAAAAGAAGAATATAAGAAAACATCCTATTGAAAATAATAAATGTTGGCGAAGATGTGGGAAAACTGGAACACTAACGCATTGTTGGTGGAGTCTGGAGAGCAATTTGGAACTATGCCCAAAGAGCTATAAAACTGTGTGTACTTTTTGATCCAGCAATACAACTATTAGGTCTGTATCCCAAAGAGATCATAGAAAAGGAAAAGAACCCACATGTACAAAAATATTTATAGCAGCTCCTTTTGTAGAGGCAAAGAATTAGAAATTGAGGGGATGTCCATCAATTGGGGAATGGCTGAACAAGTTGTAGTGTATGATTGTGATGGAATGTCATTGTACTATGAGAAATGATGAGCGGGATGCTTTCAGAAAAAACCACAAAGGCTTACATGAACTGACGCGGAGTGAAGTGAGCAGAACCATAAGAACACTGTATACAGTAACAACATTATGCAATGATCAGCTTTAATAGACTTGGCCCTTCTCAGCACTGCAATGACCTAAGACAAATCCAAAAGACTCATGATGGAAAATGTTATCCCCATCCAAAGAAAAATCTATGGAATCTGAATGCAGATCAGAGCATACTACTTTCACTTTTTTTGGTTTTTTCTTTCTTGTGGTTTTTCCATTTTGTTCTGATTCTTCTTTCACAACATGACTAATGTGGAAATGTTTAATTTGTTTAATATAGACTATATCAGATTGCATGCTGCCTTGGGGAAAGGGGAGAGAAAATTTGGAACCCAAAATCTTATAAAAGTAAGTGCTGGAAACTATCTTTACATGTAATTGGAAAAAAAAATAAAATACTATTCAGTGAGGGGAGGGAAGAAAACATCCTATTAATAAAGCAATGCTTTGGAATCTGGGGCTCTGGGTTGGCTAGCATCCCAGGCCTGTCATTTGCAAATCATTTGGCCTTGGGTAAATCGGTTCCTATCTTTGGGCCTCATTTGCCTTGATAGTGAAATGAGGGAGGATTGTACCCAAAGATCCCTAAGGTTCCCTCTAGCCCTCAATCTATGACGCTATAATTTTGAAACACCCAAAAGTGGTACAGGAAGCCTTAGGAGGTAGTGAACTTCTTGTAACTGGAGATCTTTAAGCTAAGTTTTAAAGACAACTTCCTGGGAATGCTGTAGGGGAGCTTTAGTTGGACAAGATAACCTCTGAAGTATATCTCCAATACTGTGATTCTGGTTTTCCACAAGGTCTATCCAAACCTTACCCATCTCCTCAGGACTAGAACCCAACTCCTTGTCAGCAGATGACCTCACCTCTCTTATTTTACAGAGAAAATTAAGGCTATTAATTCAAACTTCCTCAACTCCACGTATTATAACTTTTATCGTCTTTTTGGTTATGTGCAGTATGTGTAAAGAGAAGCACTGTGGTACAAGGTTTATGCTTCATGCCTTTATTTTCTATAGGCAGCTATATGGCTGTAATGGTAATGGAGTTTAAATATCCCCCTGTATTGGTTTGGTTTTGGGATTGATTGTTAAAACCCAGAGCTTGTGAATCCCACTTGTGGGGTGGACTTGTTGATGTAAAGAGAGAGGACTGAACTGGGAGGAGCTGGTGCCATGGATTTAAAGAGAAGCCCAAGCAGAGAGAGACAGAAGAACGTTTGGGGAGCAATATCATGGAGGCAGAGAGAGAGGAGAATTTCCAGGGGCCAGAGTTGCTGAAAGACTGCTGAGGGACAGTGGGAGCTGCTCAGGACTTTTGAGAACTGCCACCTGGAGCTGCCAAGGATGAAGGAGGCATGGCTGTGATGCTGATATTTTGTCTGTCTGTTCTGACGTTATTTTGACAGATTCGTCTGCTGGTGAAGGACAGAGCTGTTGTTGCAGAGGTCCTGGAATCTTGCTGTTGGTTCTGAAGCCCTAAAGAAGGATTTTCTTGTTGTATGCATACAGAAATCCTGGAAGAGGGTCTTGCTGATGTTTTCAGGGGTTCTGGGACTGTTCTGCAGGCAGAGAGTGAATTAATGAGGACACTAGCAATGTATATTGTGGCTTTGTTAAACTTTGTCTCCCCAGGAACAGAGATTGCTCAGAACTTACCTCTTGTCAAGATGAAGAAAAGACCTCTCCTTGGGTATTCAATGCTGTGATGATATCTTAACCTTGTTATAAATCTTAAGGGTAGATGGCCTTTTGTGCTCTCCTGCCCCATTTGAGAAAGTGCTTGTGATTAATGGATGGTATTATAATTCAGTTGCAATCCAGGGGTGGGCTACTTTGACTAATGTACTGGCCAGGGGTGGGGTACTTGGATCTTGTGAGGTACTTTGCAACTAAATTGAGGATTTACTAAATTATTGAGTTATGATATATTTTGATTTTCTGTAAATGTTAGTCTTAATCTGTCTCTGTATAACTGAAGTTTGCTACGCTTGCAATCTGAACCTGGAAGCTGCTTTTGCTTGGTGTTATAATGGCCCAGTGAATAGAGGGCTATTTCTGGAGACAGGATGAACCGAGTTCAAATTTGGCCTCAGATATTTGCAAACCATGTGACCCTAGGCGAGTCACTTAACCTCTATTTGCTTCACTTTCCTCAACTATGAAATAAAAATAATAATTGCACCTGTCTTCCAGGGCTGGTATAAGCACTTAGCACTGCTGCTTTCCAGTGTAAATTGTTTGATAAAGATAAGTATCTCTGAAGGCCACTCTGAAGGAACTCTTCTACTTCCCTTGTTTCCCTTTGAATGAGGCCTCTCCAGGCCAATGACCCCTGTGCTTCTACTTGGATATGTCTGAAACCAAGCTCATTATCTGATCCACAAAATTAAGTCCTTCTCCTAACTTTCTGTTAATGGCACCATTTTCCTACCAAGTCACTCATGTCTAAAATTTCAGTCTTCAAAGACTTTCTCCTTCCATATCCAATCACTGACCAAAATGGTTGAATGTTTATTCTTAAGGTCTCACAAACATGTCTCTTCCTTCCTGCACCCAGAAGCACCACCCTAAATCAAATTTTCATTACTTCATTATAGTAATCACCTAAGTGATTTCCTCACTGTGAGAGAAACTCTTTCAGGCTTGAGAGGGGTGAAAGTAAAAGCCAAATTTATTACTTGATCTCAGTGGTAGGTGTCTCATAGAATACATATACCCTATAGAAGCTAAAGCAAGCCTTATATACCTATCCCTGACCACAAAGTCCCTTCCCTGCTTCCCATTGGCCAGGTACTACAGAGGGTACAACTTGCCAGCATGCCTAGTACATATTTTCCCTTGATATGTTTCTGCGTCCCACCACATACATCGCATGACCATTAAAATGAATGTTTAGTCCTCCCTGAGGAGAAGCTAATATTCATCAGCTTATTGTATATGAGTACTCAGAGCAAGACTTAACTTTTTCCCTATTTTCTGACTTATAGCCTTGAAATAGGATAAAAACCAGTTGGATCCTGCTTTGTCCATTATCTTCTGTGTGAGACATAACTCCTCCATTATACCTGCCATTCTGCTGACTGTTACTCTGAATTTATGGAGACAAATTTCTCCTATATCTCTCAATTTTCCCCTTCTTCTGCTAGAAGGTGTGAGAAATGCTGGCAGTTTGGTTTCCACAGATTCTATAGGAACAATGGGAATTTACATGAAGGAAACCAAAAATCTATAAAGAGGGAACTGAGCTAGGCTGGCTCAGACCACTTGGGGGATGGCCAACTTTTCATTAACGCTCATGCTTAATGGGCAGGTCGGAAGAGTTGTAACCCAGAAGAACTGGAACCAATCTCAGGTCTGAAGGGAGGAATGATGGGAAAGTCAATGGAAAGGAGCATACACCTTTGTCTGATCCTTTGTAGTCTCTTTCAGGAGGCTGCCCATTTATTTGTTACCAAATAAATGTAAAATAAAGATCATGAATCTTCCTGGATCCCCAACAAGTGTGGTTCTCCACCCCCCAGATGGAGCACACAGATTTTCATTTATAACAATGTGAATTGGTAGAAGGGATTAACTAGTGGCAGGGAGAATTATTCTGTTTTTTCTGGATGAGAGGATAGGAGGAGCTGGAACACTGATCTTAGAAACAGAACTCAATTCAACAGCTCCATTCAAAGGGAAAGGGTTTATCAATGGAAACTCCTGGAGGAGAACAGATCTTTCTTTCATTCTTGTCTTTGTATCAATCAGTCAATACACGCTTATTAAGTACCTCCTAGTTCCAGGCACTATACCAAGCTGGGGATACAAAAAAAGGTTAAAAAAAAGCCCTTGCCCTCAAGGGGCTTACCATCTAATGAGGGGGAAATGACAGGTAAAAAGCAACTGAAAGAGGATGGGATGGGACAAAGAAGCTTTGCAGGCTGATGGGAAATGGTGTCTGTGGCTGCCCTGGGAGCCTTTATTAAATCAAGGATCTGAGAGGAACTCTGTTGTTCTTTCTCCACTTTCTCCTGAGGTAGAGAGGGACCCCAGAGACTAGGGGTACTAAACAGATGTTTAGTTTCAGAGCTGATTAGATCTTGCAGGATGAAGACATCCCCAAGTGATCAAACAACATTTATTAAGCGCCTACCATAAGCCAAGCACTGGGCTAAGTACTAGGCTTACAAATAAAATTATTGAAGCAATTGCTACTCAAAAGAAGTTTATATACCCTGGCTAGCAACATAGACGTCAGCCTTGGCTCCTTTTACTCTCTCTCACCTCCTTACAGCTGATCAATGGTCAAATGCTATGTTTTCTACCTAACGTCTCTTGAATATGCCTTTCTTCAGACATTACAACCACACAAGTAGAGCCCCTCATCCCCTCATTGCTGGACAATTACAGTGGCCTACTGGTTGGTCTCCCTAATTCAAGACTCTTTCTCATTCTAATCAATCTTCAACTCAGCTGTCAAATGAATCTTCCTAAAATGAAGCGTTAAGCCTTTCACTCCTCTATTCAATAAACCCCAGGGACTACCAATTACCTCCAGAATCAAATATCATTTCCTCTGTTTAGCTTTTAAAGTTTATCACAAGATGGCCCCTTCCTGCCCTTCCAGTTTTCTTCCATCTTACTCACTTTCACTTTACTCTCTCCCTAAAGGGTTCCTTTCTGCTCTGAGCCTGGGAATAAAGCTAAGAAATGAAGATTTAAACAGCTTAGTATCAGAGGCAAAACTTGAACTCAGATCTTCAGAATTCCCAGTGGGGCTATTTATCTCATCACTCCAATCCTTCTTGATTATTGCTTTGGGGGAGTATGTTGGAATTAGATTTAGGATTTCTGTGGCATTAGAAATTCCCAGATGAGGAAACTCCTACCAAGGCAGACCTGAATGGATTCTGTGATTTGTCTCAGGGAGTCACTTGGCAGCACTCAAAAGTTAAATTATTTGCCCAGGGTCTGAGCCTAGGTCTTCCTGGACTCTCCATCTTGCTTCTTCTCTTCCCTTCCTTATAAAAGGAGAGAAAAAAAGAGAGGGAGAGGGAGAGAGAGAGAGGGAGAGAGAGAGAGAGAGAAAGAGAGAGAGAAGGAGAGAGAGAGAGAGAGAGAGAGAGAGAGAGAGAGAGAGAGAGAGAGAGGGAGAGACAGAGACAGAGACAGAGAGAGAGAGAGAGTCTCAGAAAAAAAACTCTCAAGTTTCCTACGGTCTCAACATTCTCCTGTTTCCAACAGAGACTTAAACTGCCTCTTTTTCTTCATCCACCTCTTGGACCCTCCCTCTCTTTCTTCCACTGCTGAACACCAGAAGCTACCCAGCTAAGGAAGGAAACGCTGCTGCTGCTGCAAGCAGAGTCAGAGGTGGTAGAAGAAAACTGGTGATCATGGAGACATTGGGCAGTTATGAATCAGAGGCCCCAGTTTTCCTCTCCTTCCTGCCTCTTCAGGCATCCAGGAGCCCACAGATATTTTCCATCAACAGCTTCTTAGCAGCACCATCAACACTCTGCAAGCTTAGCAGGCAGGGAAATAGCTCCCAGTCGGGCCAATGGAAGCTGCAGCTGTTGTGATAGTGGTGAGTGCCAAGGAACAACTCAGAGAGAAAGCACATTTGGGCTGGGTTGCTTTGCACAAGGGTCCAGGGGGGACCACGCATGCTGCAGAACCCAAGCAGACAGCTAACTGCCAGCTATAAAGAAATCCCCAGACAGTGTTTAATAAAACACCAGAAAAGGAAAAGCAGGGATGGTTCACTTGGTGCAAGGTCCTGTACTTAGTGCTGGAGAGATGTGCCAAGAAAGAAAACTTCCTATCTGGGACATCCCAGTCAGTGTGCGCTGGAGGGCATGAAGGAAGAAAGGAAAGAAAAGAAGCAAGGTATCAAAACAATATTGCTGGACCTTGGCTGGACTCCGATGACTGGAGGAGAAAGTGAGGCTGACAACTTTTTGTAGCTCTGCCTCCCTTAAATCCAATTCACTCAAAAATCAAGACATTACTCTTGTGATATTCTAGAATGAAGATCTAACAACAGGGAGACCTCATTTCAGACCCAGCCTCAGACACTTACCAGCTGAAAGACCTTGGGGTAGTCCCTTAACCCCAGCGTTGTCATAAAAGAGGATAATAATGGCACATTCTTCCCAGGGCCGATGCATGGATCACTGAGACAGTATTTGTGAAGTGTTCTGCAAATCTTAAAGGTCTATATAAATGCTGACTACTATTACTGCTACTCTTGCTTCTGAGGACCTTCGCTGATTCTCCAAGTCTCAGTGGCACTGAATCTGTAAGACAGGAATAATATTACCTGTTTCTCACACACACACACACACACACACACACACACACATCATATCATATATAAATAAATCTGGGCAAATGACTTACCTTCCTGGATTTAAGTAGTCAGGATTCCAACCCAAATTCCAGCCTCCTGACTTGAGGCCCAGGGCTCATTCTATCACACATGGTCCAGTTTGAGTAATAATCACCATAACTTGCATTGACATGGTGCTTTAAGGTTTACAAAGCACTTCACAAACATTATCTTATTTTAACCTCAACGACCACCCTGGGAGGTAGGTGTTATTATTATCATTCCCTCAGAAGGATTAGGTTGTTGATCAGTTGATCAAGGCTTTACCTTAAATGCCCTCAGACCCTGTGTAGAGTCAGCCGGGTGACACTGTGGCTAAAGCGGACTGGAACCCAAGTCAGCAAGACCTGAATTCAAATCCAACCTGAGACTCTTACTGATAGTGTGACCTTGAGGAAGTCGCTTAACCTCTGTCTGTAATTTCTTCACCTAACATTCTCTATGTTTTCCTTTCTGTGGAAAGTGTGCTGGATTTGGAGCCGTAGGACATGGGATTAAATCCCAAATCCCCCATTTACTAACAGGGCGACCTTGGGGAAGACTATGCTGCAAAAGGCAACAGGAAACATCATTTCATGTAACGATTGCCCATCTCATTGAATAGCACATGATGAATGTTTGCAAAAATAACCACGGTGAAAAAATTATAGCTGATGTACATCTGTTGCAGAAGAATTAAAGGAAAAGGTATTCTGCAAAGGCCTTGCTTGATAAGACGCTCCAAATCAATTTGTGTCTACTTAGGTACTCCATAACTTTGATGTGAAGGTGGGAACAATGGAGGATAGAGAGAAATATATTGGAAAATATGGATCAAGACTAAGAAATGAGAGGCCAAAGACTTTTACACAAGGCTCACACCTGTCTATCATAAACCTTTAAAGAAAAGAATTAAAAATTGTTGGACATGGAAAAGAGCAAATAACATCACACACACAAAAATGAAATTGACTATATTTTAACAGGTAGGAAATGATCCATTACCAAAATGGGAGGTATTCTTGAATCTGTGTACAAGTAGGACACTAACTTGTTAGGGCAAAGATTCACACAAATCTTGGAGAATTCTAAAATGGTAAAATAAAAACGATATGTATGCAATAAAAACAACTCCAACTGGATCTGTTTAAGCAAATTATTATGAAAACATGGGATATGGAGGGAAGCACATAAAACAGACTATAATAACTTCATGTTGTGGTTATGTCTGAATCTTTGTTGACCCAGTTTGGTGGATTCTTTGGCAAAGATATTAGAGTGGTTTGCCATTTCCTTTCCAGCTCATTTTATAGATGAGGAACTGAGGCAAACAAGGTTAAGTGACTTGCCCAGGGTCACACAGCTAGGAAGCATAGGAGGCCAGATCTGAACGGGAAGGTGGCACATCTTCTGGTGCTCTGTCCACTTCACCACCTAGCTGCCCCTATAGAGAAATTTAACAGAATACACACATATACATACACACATATATACATACACACATATGTGTCTCTATACACATACATACACATACACATAGAGTTATGTATCTAGATATAGATATAGGCGTCAATGGCTAAAACAAGGAGACAAAATGAACCTTGAAAAGACCTTAGCAAACACCTGAATTAATGACCAAAAGAGTGGATGTAGACCAAGCATACACAGAGGAAATTTGTGCTCAAAGCCAACAAAATTCTGGAGTATTGAGGGATCTATTCATGAGATATCAGAAAGACAAGCTACTAGAGGTATAGAAAAAGAAACATTTCAGACCTTATTCACCCCCAAAAAGGAGACAGAGAGCATCAATAAACATTTGCCTTACATGCCTACTTTCCAACTACATAGCAGTTTACTAAGAATCATCCACACATGCACTGAGCACATCTTTGACAAGGATATTAGCAAGAATCGACTGGTTTCCCAAATGATATTTTATAGTATCTCATATCTTTACCAACACATAGTTGACTAGAAGATGTGGAGAATACAAGATCTGACTGCCTATTATTTACTAATAGTGAAATACGTTTGATCCAGTAGAGCAAAATGCTGGCTAAAGGTCCTCTTCCAACAGCAGAATTTCTCAGCTCTTTGAAATGTACAACCTGTCCCCAGCTTCCCTTACTCTGGAATCTTCAAACAGCCACTGTGAGCATCTGTCTGAGCCCCAAAGGGAGAGAACTAACCCAGAACAGACCACTCAGTGGTGGGCACGGAGATTCCCTATGTGGACAGTTAGACCAAAGTCTTTGAGTTGGAACGAAATTCTGCCACAGTCTCCACAAAGTTCTTGATGCAAAGAGTACCATGACTTCAGTAAAAAGGAGCATCTGGCACATATAAAAGAATCCCTATTCAACCGGGCCTCTGTCCTGGATCTCTTCCATGATGGTGGCAAACATCTTTGGTGAAACATATGTTTTTCCTGTTTTTATGCCTTACCTAATATAAGTGATGGAGAATGCAAAATGAGACTTACATTCTTAGACACCAATGTGTCTGTTTTGCTTAACTACACGTTTATTAGAGGGGGGCCTTTATTTGAGGTGAGGGATTTAGTTAAAGGATATATACAATTTAATGACTTTGGGGCTATAATTCCAAATTGTTTTCAGAATCGATGTCAATTGAAAATGCCACTAACAGCTCCTTAGTCAGCCTCTTTGTCTACAAGTCTTTTGCTGCCATATAAAGAGCCCTGGATTTGGAGGCAGAGAGCCTGGGTTTGAATCCTGGCTAAATGAAAGAATAATTGTGAAGCACAGCACAGTGTGTGGCACTACTTTATAAGCACTTTATAAATGTTTATTATTATTATTGTCATTTTTGGCAATCTGACAAGTAAGTATCAAATGTGTCTTTCTTCTGTCTGTAGTGACCTGGAGCATTTTTCATATGAGAACTACTCGTTTCTATCTAGGGGCAACGGGGGAACAGGGTAGGGAAAGGGGAGAAACCCTGGACAATGATTCAACCACTGTGTTTTAAGTAACTCTCTAAGACTGTAAATTGCAGAGAACAAGTCAATTTGCACCCACCATGAATACAGAGTATTCTTCACCAGGAGCACATAGCACCAATGAAATGACATGTCCAGTCCCAATCCAATATACTATTCAGTATCTTTTATCGTATATTAAAATGCAAAAGCAATATATATTATGTGATATATATTGTTTTTGCACTTTAATATTATATATTCCACAAGATATATTACTTTTACATTTTAATGTTATACATATTACTCTTACATTCTAACTATACACTATACATAATGCAATATATTTGTATTTAAATATAGTGTATATAATGTAATGCTTATTGATTCACTTATATTACATGATTAATATTTATATAAAATATTTAAGTCTGATAATAGAATTTATTTCCTATTTTAAGGAATTTAACGTTATACATTATACATAATATAATAGATATTATATTTGAATTTATTATATATAAACTTGTTTTACATTTTTATATCTATCATATATTTCTATTAAATTTTAATATGCTATACAAAGATATGTATTTTACATTTAACATATATACTAAAGCTACTTTACATTTTAATATTGCAGACATTTTTAAAATTTTAATATATTGCCCATAATACAACATATATTTTACATTTTAACATTTTCTTAAAGTGTGTTCAACACAAGCCTCTATCTTTTTTCTTTGCATACTGATGTTTGTTGATGACTACTTTCACAATTCACACGAAAAGTTTAAAAATGAGAGAGAGAGACATAACAGAGAGCAACCCTCTGATCACAGGGAATTGCCAACGGTCCTCCTTCTCCTCCCCCTCCCTCATTTCTTTCCTCCTCCTCCTTCCTCCTAACCTTGGCAGAGCCGAGAGGCCGGGGCTCCGCCTCCTCTCTCCTCTCCTCCCCCCCTCACTTTTCCCTCCTTCCACTCCGAGGCGGAGCTGAGTGTCCCAGGCTCCGCCCTTTCCCCCTCCCCTTAGTTCTCTAGGCGGACTGGCCCCGCCCTTGAATCGGCGCAGTCGCGGTAGCCGCGGTAGCTGGAGAGCCGTCCGGGCCGGAAGCGCAGAACCCGGGATCCGCCATGGCCGTGGCGGCAGTGCACCTGGACTCGGACGCGTTCCTAGTGTGCCTCAACCACGCCCTGAGCACGGAGAAGGAGGAGGTGATGGGGCTGTGCATCGGCGAGGTGGACGCCAGCAAGATCGTGCATATCCACTCGGTAATCATCCTGCGGCGCTCGGACAAGCGCAAGGACCGGGTGGAGATCTCGCCCGAGCAGCTGTCGGCCGCGTCCACCGAGGCCGAGCGGCTGGCCGAGCTGACGGGCCGGCCCTTGCGCGTGGTGGGCTGGTACCACTCGCACCCGCACATCACTGTGTGGCCGTCGCACGTGGACGTGCGCACGCAGGCCATGTACCAGATGATGGACCAGGGCTTTGTGGGCCTCATCTTCTCGTGCTTCATCGAGGACAAGAACACCAAGACAGGCCGCCTGCTCTACACGTGCTTCCAGTCGGTGCAGGCGCAGAAGAGCGCCGACTACGAGCGCATCGAGATCCCCATCCACGTGGTGCCGCACGACACCATCGGCAAGGTGTGCCTCGAGTCGGCCATTGAGCTGCCCAAGATCCTGTGCCAGGAGGAGCAGGATGCTTACCGCCGCATCCACAGCCTGCCGCACCTCGACTCAGTCACCATGATCCACAATGGCTCCGTCTTCACCAAGAACCTGTGCAGCCAGATGTCGGCCATCAGCGGGCCGCTGCTGCAGTGGCTGGAGGACCGGCTGGAGCAGAACCAGCAGCGGGTGCGGGAGCTGCAGCTGGAGAAGGAGCGACTACAGCAGGAGCTGGCAGCGCTGGACTGAGCCCTCCCCCCCCCCCCAGGCTGCAGGCAAGGGCGGGCAGGCCAGGGAGGGTCCTTCCTGGTGTTTGGGTGTTGGCTTCCCCCCCACCTTGCAGACGTGCCGCATCTAGGCAGCACGCTTGTACAGAGATCCCCTGGAACCCCAAAAAGGACGAACCCGATTTTTATATAAAGTATTTTGGTAAAAATTCCAGCAGGATTGTCTGTGCATTTAATCCTGCGCATTGGAAGAGAAGTGTGCTTTAAGGGAAGGGGTAGAGCCACCTGTGTGTGATGCTCTGTGCTGGGTGCCGGGAATACAAAGATGGGCCCATCCTAGGGCCTGTGGGAAGCAGCATGTACTTAGATAGCTGTATATGCAGAATTAGAAGGGCCTGTAAATGGCACAATGCAAAGAACACTGGACTTAGAGTCAGGAAGACGAGTTCAGATCCTACAGACGCTAGCTGTGTGAACCACTAAACTTTTCTCACCTGTAAAACAGATTAATAATAGCACCCACCGCACAGGGATGTTGTAAGGGTCAGATGAGATAGAGATGTAAAGCATTTTGCAAATGTTAAAGTTCTGTATGCCAGCCAGCTATTAGATACAAGGTGGTTTGGTGGGGGTGAACAGTGGGAGATGGTTTTTATTGCTCAGATGTAATTAGATGCTGTATTAGAGTACCTTCATGAGTATTAATTAACCAGTGTGTGTATACACATACCAATGTATGTGTAATATACATACAAATAGACATACATACAAACATGTATATATAGGAAAGCTTTAACCAGCATGTGTATGTGTGTGTATATATACACACATCAGCATGTATCTGTGTATATATATATATATGTAAACACAAATATACATACAAACAGATATGTATATATAAGCGAGACCAGGAGATGACTTTTATTGCCCAGGTGCAAAGTATATTCATGAGTATTAAATCCATGTGCAGGTATATTTACACATCCACCCATATACCAGCATGCCCATGTATACATACATACAAAAATGTATGTGTGTATACGTATATATGTGTATATGTATGAGTGTTTGTCCCGGATAAATGGTTGGTGGGCCCAGAATTAAACCACCTTTGATAACCCTGAAATTTTGCTGGAAACAAGCCCATCTTTTTAGTATCAACATTTTACCAATGTCATATAATGGCTAGTTACAGAACATTCTAGTCAGCAAAGAATTTAAAATAAGTATGACTCAGAGGGCAGTGAAGAAGAGCACTGTGGGTATGAGCAGACTGAAACAAAACAAAGAAGCAGTTGAAGAAATGAAGGGATGTCATCAGGGAAAAAAATTCTAAAAGATGAGTTTACGAAACACTTGTTAGTTGTCTAGTTAAAAGAGAGATGGGGTAACTGATTGACATCCTATGTTCTCCTATGGGAGGATGTGGAGAAGATTCATAGAGGGTGGCCAGGCATGGATGAATGGTAATCTACATCATTGGAGGGGAGCATTCACAGTGATGAAATGGCAGATTGAGTGTATAAATCATTCTGGGGAAAATGACAATTATGTTGGATGTGGAAAGATTTTGGCAAACTGAGAGAATGACCCAGGCCCCGAAAGATAGAAACACTACAAGGAAATCCTCACACTCAGGTTCAAAGGCCAGAACAATTCTAGAACAGGAAAGATATAGGTAGGTAATTTTTTCGAAAAATAAATTGGGAGTGGCTAAGTGGTGCAGTGAATAGAGCACCGGCCCTGGAGTCAGGAGGACCTGAGTTCAAATCCGGCCTCAGACACTTAACACAAAAACTAGCCTTGTGACCTTGGGCAAGTCACTTAACCCCAACTGCCCTCCAAAAAGCAAAAAAAAAAAATAAATTGGGAGTGGCTAGGTGGTGCAGTGAATAGAGCACCAGACCTGAAGTCAGGAGGACCCAAGTTTAAATGCAGCCTTAGTCGCTTAACACTTACTAACCATGTAACCTTGGGCAGATGTAATTAGATGCTCTATTAGAGTACTTTCATGAGTATTAACCAGTGTATATACACACATAGTAATAATGTGTAACATACCTATACACAAATAGACATTCAAACATATATATATGAAAGATTTAACCAGCATGTATATGTGTGTACATATACATGTGTTAACACAAATACAGATATGTATATATCGGAGACACTAAGAGATGGCTTTTATTATTTAATATTTTATTTATTTATTAACCCTCCCCCCTCCAAAAAATTTCTGAAAAGAAAAATAAATTGTCTCAACATTATGAGGTGCTTTCTAAAAACCTAATCATTCTAATTGCTTTAGCAGAAGTAGGGTGTCCAAAGCAAGGGACGTGAGAACCGTGGACTGCACTGATCAGACCACATCTTGAGCAGTGTATTCAGTCTAGCCACCATATTTTAGAAAGGTAATTCAAATGGTGACTTAGAAGGAGTGAAAACTTATGGAAGCTATGTTCACCGTCTTCAGATGTCTGAAAGGCTGTCATGTGA
Organism: Pseudocheirus occidentalis; assembly: GCA_028646575.1. Taxonomy (NCBI): domain Eukaryota; kingdom Metazoa; phylum Chordata; class Mammalia; order Diprotodontia; family Pseudocheiridae; genus Pseudocheirus; species Pseudocheirus occidentalis. Next base: position 348,522,071 of record CM053593.1, on the reverse strand, counting down.
ACAAGGAATTATTTTTATCTGGTTTGACTCGAGGACAGAGCCAGGATTAACATAAGGAAGAGCTTCCTAATGATCACATTTTTGCAAAATTGGATTTTTATGAAGGTATTAAGTTCATTGTCACTAACAGTGTTCATCAGAGGCTAGATAATCTATAGAGGGTGCTGAGGAAGGGATTTGGGCATTGTTGGGTAGTTCAGTGAGATGACTTGGGACGTTTGTTGTAGAGCGCTGGTTCTCAACCTGTGGGTCGCAACCCCTTTGGGGGTCACCTAAGACATTTGGAAGACACATAACTTCCAATGGTCTTAGGAACCAAGACACTGCTCTTCCATCGGTCTCCAGGCGGGTCCGCCCACATGCAGATACACCCACATACGAGTATTAAAGGGTCACAGCATTAGGAAGGTTGAGAACCACTGTTGTAGAGGAAGCTCAGTGTGTAGTGAGTGAAAAGAACAATAGGCTTGGCTTGAGTTCCTGATCTGTGATTTAACTGCCTGTGGGATATCAAGCAAATCATTAAACTTTGTTGGGACTCAGTTTCTAAATATATAATATTAGGTGTGATGATCACTGAGGTTTCCTAGCTTTAACATTTTGTGATTACCAGATGCTGTGACAAAGGCAGCTAGCTCAGTGGTGTAGTGCTGAAGCTGATGTCAGAAAAACCTGAGTTCAAATTCAGCCTCAGACCCCAGTTGTGTAATCCTGGGCAAGTCACTTAACTTCACTTTCTTCAACTGTAAAATGGAGACAGGCAGTTGGTGGGTCAGCAGATAGAGCATCAGGGCTGGAGTCAGAAAGATTCATCTTGGTGAGTTCAAACCTGGCGTCCGACGCTTACTAGCTGTGGACAAGATACTTTAACCCTGTTTGCCTCAGTTACCTTATCTGTAATATGAACTGGAGAAGAAAATAGCAAACCACTCTATTATCTCTGCCAAGAAAACCCCCAATAGGGTCAACAAAGAGTCTGAAATGACTGAACAACAGAGAATGAGCATAATAACAGCATCTTCCTCCTGGAGTTGAGAATCAAAGGAGACAACATGGAAAAGCGCTTGGCACAATTTCTGGCACATAGTAGGCAGTATATAAATACATATTCTCTTCCCCCTGTGACAATACAGGAATAAGTCAAAGGCTGCCTATAAATGCCATCTGACTGAAACAGACAATTACACATCGTGGCAATTATTCAGAGAAAAGTTTCCAAGGTAACCCTGGAGCTGGCTCCTGAAAGATGGGTAGAATTTCAATAAATAGAGGAGGTGGGAGGGGAATTTTAGCTGAATAGAATATGACGGAAGGTGTCAAGGCAGTCAAGTTCGGAATGTGTTTGGAGAACTGCAAGTAGGCCAGTTTGACTAGAATGGAGAGTTCAGATGTGCCAGTAGGACGGAAATGGAGGTGGAACTGATTGGTGTCATTTTGTGGAGTTTTAAATTAATTAATTAAGCATTGGAAGCTATTGAAGGTTTTTGAGCAGAAGATCAATTTGACTCAGTTCAGCAAGCATTTGTTAGCTGCCTAATATATATATAGTATTGGGTAGCTTGGTGGAGCAGTGGCTAGACCACTGGCTCCAGAGTCAGGAAGATCTGAGTTCAAATGTGACCCTGGACACTTCCTGCCTGTGTGACCCTAAGCAAGTCACTTAACCATGTTTGTCTCAATTCCTCATCAGTAAAATGAGCAAACTGCTCCAGTATCTTTGCCAAGAAAATCCGCAATGGGGTCATGAATTGTTGGATATGACTGAAACAACTTCAAAACCAAAAATACATAGGGTCCTGTGCTAAGCATTAGGAATATGAAGAGAAAAATGAAATCCCTACCAGCTTCTAGAAGTGTGTGTGTGTGTGTGTGTATGTGTATGTGTGTGTGTTAACTGACATGTATACACTTAAACTTGGAAACAGAATGTTCTTACCTCCTTAAACTTTCCAAAAATTTTCAGTTAGTTTGAATCTATTTGTTAAAAATATACAAGTGCTACACCATCCAGTTAGTTTCCAAGACTATCAAAGAAAATGGAAATTTACTGGCAAATTTACAACAAAAACACTTGCCTGACTGCTGGGAGGATTGAAAAATTAGTATGGAGATTTAGTAAACATCGCCAAGGATGCATTTCCATTCAGATCTACATATATTTTTCACCATAGTCAATAACATGGAAATAAACTGAACTTCAAACTTTTGAATCATTATTACGATATGTAAAGTCAAGATCTTCAAAAATAATAAAGTATATTCAACCACATTGTTCTCAGAATATCTTACAGTAATGTCAGAGAGAACAGGAAGGTCTATCATGCTGTTAATAAAATACTTTTTAAATGGTACCTACCTCCCAGGTTTGATGTGGGGATTGAATAAGAGAACAGGTAAAGCTTTCCAGTCCCCAAAGTGCCATCTAAATGGCACTATCCAAAAAAAAAAAAAAAGAAATATATTTGTCAAAGGATATTAAAAGTTCAATAAAACAGGTTTTAAATTTTTTAATGGCACTATCCAGCTGCCCTAAAGCTATCATCTTTATCTTATTCTTTTGAAGTTTCTATTTATGTCTGTGGTTTTAATGGACATAATACATCAGCACAGAAATATATGTAGATTATTTCTGTTGGGAGGCTCAAAAACACTTTATTGAAAAGAGTGTAGGATCAGAAGAGTTTGGAGACCACTTCTCTCAACTGACCTACAGATTTCAAGAGGCAAGAGGCAAGAGAGAGAGCCCTGCAGCCATATGGGTAATGGACACCTTGTACAACTCCTACTAGATGCCTGTTTTCTTTACACATGAATCTCCAAAAAGCAGAGCTCAAGAACAATCCTAGTAAATTCTAGTTGGGTTTTGATTGGGGTCTTACCATACTGTAGAATAAACTGCATTGCTTATTTGCAAGTATCTTGAATTGTAGAAGCAGTTTGCTTACTTTTCTTCATTCAATTCAACAGCCATTAATTGTCTACTGTTTGTTTGCCAGGCACAATGATTGGCGTGGAAGGGGTGGGGTTAGAGAATGTCAAATACAGGTAAGATATTGACTGTATTATCATCGAATAAAGTGCTTAGACTTGGTCATTGGCTGTCCTGATACAAACCAATGACTTTTTTCTATACATTTCATAACAAAGGAACCTATGTTGTTCTTACTCCATAAGATACAGAGAGTAATGACTTAAAGAAAAATAATTTCATTTAGGCTCCCCAGAGAAAGACAACTCCTTAGGAATTGCCTATTTAACTGGCATTCTAATGCAGTGGTGTCAAAATCAAATAGAAATGGGGGCCGCTAATCTGTACATATGGATCCCTGTAGGCTACATATTGACTTACTTTTAGAATGTAATGTTATTATGTTTTATTTATCTCGTTAAATATTTCCCAGTTGGATTTTAATTCAGTTTTGCCCCATTCCCAAAGTGTTGTGGGCAATATTTGGGGCCACCTGTGTTGGACATCTCTATTCTAATGAGTATTCTTCCTCCCAGCCAGATCCCTTTCCAATGTAAATTCAAAAGACTGACATCTCGTGCCCTGGTGGGGAAGGCTTTACAGTAGAGGTGGTAAGCAGAGAAAAGCAAAGGCAAAGAAATGTATGAAGTGATTCATGATACTACTTGATACTACCTGCAATTGTTACATAGCCTTTTCTGGTTTTTGTTATATCCTGTTTTTTCTGGGTTTTTTTATGGTATATTACTATCATAACCCCCCCACCCCCACCCACACATGTAACCTCTAGTTACACACACTAATGTAATGTCTTTGAAAGATAGAAATTAAGCTTGGTGTCTGGAAACACTTCCTAACAATTAGAGTCACTCAAAGTTGAAAGGAGCTGCTCTAAACAATAATGGCTTCCCACCTTGTCCAGTGTGTTGTAGAAGGGATTGATTCTTCAGTTACTCATTAGATCAGATTGCTTCTGAGGCCCCTTTCATTGCTCAGTAATTCCACTTGTCTGGTTTTCTGCATGGTAATCAACACACTGTCTTTGACATCACAGGTACTCAATAAACATTGGTTGATGGATTGGAATCAAAAGATCTAGTCAGGGGTGGGGAACCTTCAACCTTTCAGGCACATGTGATACCTTCTAGGCCCTCAAATGCGGCCCTTCAAAAGGATTCATAGTGCTGCAGTTGAAAACCTAGAACAGCAGTTCTCAACCTGTGGGTCGCAACCCCTTTGGGGGTTGAATGACCCTTTCACAGGGGTCATAGGGGTCACCTAAGACCATCAGAAAACACATATTTCTGATGGTCTTAGGAACTGAGACACCAATCCTCTATCTGTCTCCAGGCAGGTCCACCCACATCCAGATAACACCCACATATTTAAGCATTAAAGGGTCACAGCATTAGAAAGGTTGAGAACCACTGACTGAGAAGGTCATATGTGGCCTTGAGGCCAAAGGTTTCCTACCCCTGATTTAGGTACAGATCCTGACTCTGCTGTCTACTTTATGTGTGTGACTTTGGTAAAAGCACTTAACCTTTTTGAGTCTCATTTTTTTAATCTGAAAAATGAAGAGGGTGGGTTAGATGGTGTCTTATGGGCCTTTTGAGCTCAGTCCTCTTACTACTAGTTAGCAGAATACCCTCTTCTAGAAATTTCTGCCCTCTTTGTTCAGTTCTCTATAAGGCAATTAAGGTCTTGATGATCTGAATTCTTTTCTGTTCAAAACCACCCGTTAGCTGACTTTAGTAGGAGTCCAGACCTGGTGTCAACCCTCCCACTCTACAAACTTAGCTGGCAAGCTGAGCTAGTGTGGTGACCGCAGCTGGGATCCTCCTGGCAGCTGTCTCCCTGCTGTCTCTGGACTTCATGCCTATTAAGGTAAGGATTCTTCTTTGGAAAATTGGGGGGAAGGGTGGAAGGGGGGAATCCTGCTCCTCCCAGCACATTCTCCCTAGAGAAATTGTTCTTTGTGGGATGAGACATGAGTCTTATTCTTAGAGGAGGAGGGAAGGCAAAAGTGAATTACCAGCACTTTATGCCCCACAGAAAACTACTGAGTATCTTGGCATCCTGGAGCCCTTCCTAGGCTGCTTTAGAGAGGTTTCTTTAGAGCTCCAAGGCTAGGGCTACTCCCTGAACTGGGCGCTCCCTGTCAACTTTTCATAAATTGTCTCCTGTGCCTGGAATGAACTCCCTCCTCACCTCCATCTTCCTAGGATCCCTAGCTCCCATCCAGGCTCAGGTCATGTGCTCTCTCCTACAGAAAACCCTTCATGATCCTCTTTCATTGTTGGTGTACCCTCAGAACCTCCTCAAATCATCACATATGTGAGGCAGCTGGGTGCTGAAGGGGAAAGAGTACTAGAACTACAGTCAGGAAGATATGAGTTCAAATCCAACCTCAGAGGCTTACTAGCTGTGCGACCCTGGAAAAGTCATTTCACCTCTGCCTTGATTTCTTCACCTATGAAGTGGGGACAGTGATACACCTACTTCTCAGTGGTTATGAGTGCAAAACGAGATCATATTGGTAAAGTGATTGGCAAACCTTCAAGGTCTATAAAAATGCTAGATATTATTATTTCTATATTTTATGTGTATTTTACACGTTTACATATGTGTATTCACCCAACAGAATGTAAGTTTCCTGAGGTCAGGGATAGCTTTTCATTTTAGCCGCAGCTCCAAGCACATTGCCCAGTTCCTACCAGTTCTTGGTACTCTTCCCCAAAATGGCATTATAGTTTCTTCATACGAGTGTCTTAGGTAGCCGGTTTGGCCTCAAAGCCCTGATGATGCCTCAGGTCCCACCTTTGACACAATACTTGCTTTCTGACCCCTGGGCAAGGATCTGAACCTCTCGTTGTTCCTTGTAACTTTCTGTAAGACTAAGGTGCACATAAAGTACTGACTTGGCTTCATAGAGGAAATTTCTTCCCCTAGGATTGCCATATAGCAATAAAATCACAGGTCTTGTATTTTGTGTATGCCGCGTGTGCGCATGGTATTTGCTCCCAAAAGAATGCAAGCTCTTTGAAGGCAGGGGCTTTCATTTTTGACGTTGAATCCAGTACCTGGCTCGGAGCAGGTATCTAATAAATGCTAGTCGGACTGACTGTCCTACCCGAAATCACCTTCCCCTGGCATAGTCAAGCCCTGCGGATGTGGACAATTTCCCATACAGATTAATGAGGCGAACAGCTCTTGATCAAAAGCGTCCCGTCTTCCTGGAGGCTTTTTCTTACCAAAAGCTCCTTTTATCATTGATGGGGTGTCCAAGGAAGCACTTCATACATCGTGGGTATGGAAAGAGATAGTCCCTCACTACAAACACGGAGGGAGCGTAATACTGACTAATTCTGGCCCCCAAACCATTGCTGGGGCTCTCCTTTTCCCCAATCCACGCCCCTCCTCTCTTCATCACTCTCCTACGCCCTCTTGGTCCCCCTCCTCTCTCTGCAAACCCCTCTCCCATGCCCCCTCCAACCTATCCTTTCCCTCGCCCTACATACACAGCGCCCCCTTCCCCACCCCTCGCCTCCCCGACGCCCCGCCCTCCCCGTGGCCCCGCCCCCTCCCCGCGGGGCTCCAGCTGAGCTCGGAGCCCGGCCTGGGGACTCGGGATCCCGCTGCTGCCGGGGCCGCAGGATGGGGCGCGTCCTCGGGGGCCTGCGCTGCATCAAGTACATGCTACTCGCCTTCAACCTGCTTTTCTGGGTGAGCCCCAAGAGGGGAGAGGTGTGGGCGCTCCCAGGTTGAGGGGAGCAGGACGAATGAGGGGGTCTCCCCAGGGAGGAAAGAAGGGAAGGAAGGACTGCAGTTAGTGAGTCCGGGTCCGGGCAGGCGTGGGATCGAGAGTGACAGTGAGAGGGGGTTGAGGGGTGGGGGAAGGGGCGTGTGCATGTGTGTGCGTGTGTATGCATGTGTGTGTGTGTGCATGTATGTGTTATGTGTGTGTGCGCGCTAACCTAAAGGGGAAATAAGACAGAGACACAAAGAGAAGAAGGAGAAAACCAGAGGGAAAGGGATGAGAGGCAGAAAGGGGTAGGCAGAAACGTTGGGGAATGGAAGGAGAAGACTCAGAGAGAGTCATTTTAAACTGAGGTTTCATTCTGGGGCAGAAATTCCTTCCTCCCTCTATCTAAACGCTCCCCCATCCCTCCTCAGTTCTCCAGGCGGTTCTGACCGAATGGGGCACCACTTGCTTCTCCTCACCTGGTGTGGGCTTTCTACCTTCACCAGCCCCGCCTCCCCTCCCACCCTCTATCCTGCCTGTCTGTCAGTTTATTTCTTGCGAGCCTTCCCTCCCCTCAGGAGCACGGGTCTGATCAAGGGGCCAGAAGGGTCCTAGCAGGTGCAGAATGCCCCTTTGAGGGACAACATGAAAACAGCCAAATCTGGAGGGAAATCTTTGGGGGGGGGGGGGGTGGCGGTGCAGTGCAGGGGGACATTGGTTCACTGTAGACCCAGGACCAGAGAAGAGAGGAGGAAGTGCTGGCTGGGGACCAGAGGCTTGTGTAAGGGGGTTTTCCCAAGGTAAACAGTCTTGTCCCAGAAGCCAACCAGGTCTCTAGAAATCTTCCAGTGTAACCAGCACCTTTTGATTCTCAGAGATGATCTCATCTAACTCTGAAGGAGTTTATTGCATTGACAATAGGAGGAGCAAGAACCAAATATGGTTCCCACTTCATAGGTGGAGGCACTGGGTCTCTGGCAGAGGGTCATGATGCCTTGGGTATTTAAAATTCCTGCAAGCATGATTAAGACAAGACCCTTCTTAGTAGATATCTCGCAGCTGAATCCTCTGCCTACATCTTGGAAGAATCAAAATAGGGTCTAAATGTTTTCTCTCTATCTCTTAGCAACCCTCTTTAGGGTTCTCACAAGATACAAACTTCCATTGGGTAGGGGGACCGCTCCAAAGGACAACAGACTATCTGGTGGGGTTGAGGGCTGTTTTTCCTTTCGTTTTGTTTTTATTTTTTTCTGAGAGGCAACAGTGATATAGAAAAAAGACCTATGGGTCCAGAGTTAGGAGATCTGGGTCTGGATTCTGGTTCTGACATTTCTAAGCTGCATGTGATGGTGACATTTTAAGCCTCTGTTTCTTCATATATAAAATGGAGGTAATAATATCTGTAGGACCTACCTAACAAGATTGTTGGGAAGAAAGTGTCTTATAAACACTAAAGTACTACATAATTTAACTTATTCTTCTGAGATAGGAATGGGCCAGCAGTGACCTGAGCCATTGAAACTGATCAGTCTTCCAGGAAAGGTATGGAGGAAAAGAATTCTTTCTGGTTTGAGGAAGCTATTCAATTTTAGAAAGACCTTGGTCTCCCAATTGTGACTAATTACTAAGTGGGCCCCTGGGAGTGGGGCAGTCTCCATTTATATCTGCCAAAGCGAAGTAATTCCCGGAAGACCATGTTCTCTCTTGGCTCAGGCTGCCCTCCCCAGGAGTCTTCAGCAGCAGCAGGTTTGGAAAAGAAGCCTAGAACTGGGCTGATATGTCCTAAAATGTCAAACACATGATTTCTTCCAGTCAAGACATTTTCACTGAGTTTATCTTATGAATAAATGCTCATCAGGAGACAAAATTCCAGATTTTTAAAATTTTCATGTGAAATGTCTTGTCAAGCCTTAATTATCCAGATGCAAACAATCTACTCTGGCTTGTCTGCTACACATTTTTAATCTGTATTGCAAACCTTTTCTGGACCATCTTTCGCCTTCTCTTCATGGAAACAAATTCATTTAAAAATCTGCCTGAAAAGAGTATAATTAGGAAGGCAAATCTGCTGCAAAAGAAAAAAAAGATTTATTAATTTATATTTACAGAGTACCAATTATACGGCTAGAATCAGTCTTTGATCTAGCAGAATGGTTTGGTTTTTTGGTCCTGACCAAATTTAATCACTGTAGAGAACATTTGTGCTCTGATGTACAAATTAAGCTGGGCAACTTGTCTTTAAGTGAGACTTAGAGAGTTATCTGGCAGCACTGAAAGCTTAGGTGACTGGCCAGTCAGCGCATAGTTTATGTTGTCAGAGGCCTGCCTTGAACCTAAGGCTTCCTGATTTCCAGGCCTGTCCTATAATCACCCCACCAGAATACCTCAAAGGCATGTAAGAGAAGAATAAAACATAGTTCCTGCCTTTAAGGATTTTGTGATTCTTTTGTTAAAAAAAAAAAGATACTATGAAAAAACAACAAAGCTAATAACACCACACAGTTTATTAATGAATAGAAAATTGTGTGGTATTGGTTTGCATGTTAAGGATTAGACAAGGAGAGATCTTGCACTGTTGGAATATAGACTCATAGCATGTTGAATCTAAAAGTGGTTTGGAGGCAGTATATTGAGATAGAAAAGGAGTCCCAGAATCTGAGTTCAAATCCTGGTCTCTCTCCTTCCTGTCTAGGGGAGGTTCTTAACCTATCTCAGTCTATCTCCTCTAGCCTGCTTAGAGGTTGGACTAAGTGGCCTTCCAACTCCAGATCTGGATTCTATGATCCTCCCTCAAATTTCCAAACTTTAGTCTGGATCTTGACTCTGACCTGATCCTACTTTCACTGCATTTATTATTTGTCTACATGCATCCCTTATCCCCACCTATTGAATAATAAGCTCCTTGAGGATGCTTGGGCTATTGTTTTTTTCATCTCTGAATCCCCAACAGTGCTTTGCACATTTGGGGAGAGGGTCAGATTTGTAATTTCATACATGTAGGGAACTCCCAGGTGCAGACATTCCCTCTACCAATGCAGATCAAAAACTACTTGCTTCATTTATCTTCTAGAGTTATGTTGGGTGTGGTTAAATGTTACCCATGATACCATAGCCAGAATGTGCCAGAGACAATAGATCAACATTAAGTGCCTACTATGTGCCACAGACACTGTGCTAAGCACCAGGGATACAAAAAGAGGCAAAAACAGTTCTTTCTCTCAAGGAGCTCACAATCTAACCAGGGAAACAATAAGCAAATATTTACAAACAAGCTATATATAAGATAACAGGTCCAACTCTTTGGCTTTTTTTCTTTTTCTTTTTTTGTCTTCTTCTAGGGAGGAAGGCAGGGCATTTGGTGTTAAATGTCTTGCCCAAGGTCACATAGCTAGTATCTGAGTATCTGAGGTTGTATTTAAACTCATGAACAAGAGCCTAGTGCTCTATCCACTGCCCCATCTAGCCACCCATATAAGATAAATTGGAAATAATTAACAGAGGGAAGGAACTAGAATTAAGAGGAGCTGGGAAAGGGTATCTATAGATAACTGGATTTTGGTTGAGACTTAAAGGAAGCCAGGAGGTGGAAATGAGGAGGGAAAACATTCCCGGAATGGGGGATTAGCCCATGAAAATGCCAGGAGCCAGGAGATGGAGTGTCTTGTTCATGGCACTGAGAGGAGGCCAGTACCGGGGATAGAAGGGTAAGTGGTAGGGAGTCTGCTGTGCCATGATGTCTTATACTTTTTTTAGAGTATGGGCCTGATAAATGTTGAACTGTTAAATCTAGGCCAGTTTCCCAACTTGATACGGAGAAAATAAAGCCCAGAAAAGGGAAAGAAAGGACTTTTCAGAGATCAGAACAGTTAGTGGGTGAGGTTTCCTGACTTCCTTTTCAATGTGATTTTAAAGTAGTCCAAAAAGATTTCATGGAAGAAATATTATTGTTAATAATAATTTTATTATTATGTAATTACATAATACAGTTATGTACCATTTTAAGGTTCACAAAAATGCTTTACAAATATTTTATCCTCAGAACAACACTGGAAGGTACTATTATCATCCCCATTTTACAGATTAAGAAACCAAGGTAAACAGAAATAAAGTTACTTGCCCAGGGCATCACAGCTTGTAAGTGTCTGAGACTGGATTTGAACTCAGATCTTCCTGACTCCAAATCCAACACTTCATGCCCTGCACCTGGCCCTTTGAAGGATCTGTAGGAACTGGATAAAAGGCAGCAAAGGGCATTGCTGGGTGGGAGGGGGGAAAGAGGAAAGAACATGATGAGCAAAACCACAAAAGGGAGAATAAATATAGCATGCCTTTTGACAGAAAGGCTGGTTAATGACTTGAATTAGCTGCATCTTAGGAAAAATCTGTACTCTACTCCTTAGCTAGTAAGCCTGGCTTGGTCTGCCTTGTTCTATAGTATTTTAAGGACTCTGTGATCTCCTTGTGGAAACTCCCTCCCAAAGTTCAGAGTACAATCCATTCATGACTCTCTTTGTCCGTTTTCCCCATCTTACTGACTATCTTTATATTCTGCTTTTTGCCTCTTGGTTCATTTTTAACTTTTAGATATTCAATTCAGTTTAGTAAGTACTTATTAGGTACCTTTATTCAAATTTATTACATAGATTGATCCTAGGAGAGAAAGCAGGGTCCCTGTTCCCCACCAGCCCAGACCAGACCAGCCCAGCCTAGCAACATAACACATCCTGACAAAAAGGAAAGATGATTTGGCAAGGAACCTTTACTTGAGACAAATTACCTAAATAATCACCTCCATTTTGTGCAGGAGACCAAAATTCAGAAAAATCCTGACCTAGTTCACCTCACTGTTGTTTCCTGAACAATGGCCTTGGGTGATAGGATGCTTTTGGGAGAAGGGATGAAGAGCTATCTTTCTGAAAACTGAGAGGGTGACTGTCCTTAAACATCTTTTTATCCACATATATACTCAGGTACCCCTGAACTCTCCTAAGATACAGGCTCTGTGAATTCTTCCTCTTCCTTTTTAGGTTTTCCCATCCTCCAGGGGCATGGCTGGCCTCGAGCCTCTGGAAGGTGTAGGTTTTAATCCACAACTTGATAAATCATTTTGTGTCCTGCTGGCAGTTTGGTTTGAGTTTCCCAAGGTTCTGATCCTGGCTTTATAAACACTGAACTCTATCAAACCCACTCTGACAGTATACTCCCTTCCCTGAGCGCCTCTAAATATATTCGCTGTGGAATTTCAAGAGAGGAAAAAACCAACAACCAGCAATCACCAGCCTGGAATTACTTTCTGATACTGTGGCTGATGTCTGACATGAAAGCCCTCCCTCCAGCATGTCTAAATTCAGACACCACAATCTGATAGAACAAAGTATTCCTGGGGCCGCTGGTGAAATCACCTTTATTTTTTTTCCCCTGTTGCATAGCAATATGAATAACACGCCACCACCCACCCTGTCCACTTAACGGTGATTTAAAGACAAACCTAGGAGCTGTTTATTCCTTGGTATATTGTTGTGAACTCAGCATTTTCCTCACATTGTGCTGTGTACCCTGGGCTCTTGGGGCTCTACTGACCCAACAGGAAACAGCTACTCAGATGATGAAAGTCAGATGCCATATATGGCAAACAGAGCTGTTCCACTTTGCTTTTGACCCCTGCTAATGGGGCAATAGGGATAGAGAGTGTGCCGTTATCAAGGGCGGTGGGACAGAGAAATGAAATGGTAACAGTAACCCCACCACTACCACCAAGAACACTTACATGACATTTATATGGCACAGTAAGTGTTACAAAGTACAAGTCATCTGGATCTCACCACAGCCTTGTGAGAGAGGTAGGCACTGCATTTTACAGTTCAGGAAACTGAGTCTCAGAGACGTTAAGAACCTTGTCCAGAGTCACACAGCCAAGAAGTGTCAGAAATGAGATTCAAACCCAACAATCTCCTCACTCCCAAGTCCATGCTCTTTCCAGGACTCCCAGCAAGCTCTGCTCATCAATTTCAGTATTTCACTTCGGATTCGCTAAAGTCATCGGATTAGAAATGGAAGATTTTTTTTTTATTTTTTCCTGGTAATTTCAGCTCACCTCCTACCTTGCCCCTCACGTAATTCATCTACAATGTAGTGTCGGGAGATTGTATCTGTGGCTTTATAACTTGCTTTCTGAGAAATCTTAGGAGTAAAAAATACCTGCCATACAATATAGCAAACATATATCAGTAAGCTTGTGTTGGGTGCTGAGCGCTGTACTAAGGACTGGGTCAGGGCTTGAGGGGCAGGGAGGTGTATATCAAAGTGTATGTATACCATAGTTCCTCCCCTCAAAGTGTTTACACCCTAACTGGAGAATAAGATACCAAAGGAGATAGCTTTGACACGAAACATTTCATGATACTAGGTAGTTACAGTAGAAAGTTGTGAAATGACATTCTGTGAAATCTGATGGGAAGAGTCATGACCACTGGGTAGGAACTGCATGAGGGAAGTAGCTTTTGAATCAGCCTTTAAGGGAGGGGGAAGAACTGGACAGGCGAAGAAGACAAGGTGGGGGAAGCATATTGCAGACCTAGAATATCAAAAAGCCAGAGCAAAGATACCAAAACAGTGTCCCTGGAGCCAAGAGTTGTCCACTTTGGCAGGAACACGAAATACTATGTAGAGGGAAGTAATGTGGAAGATTATGAAATACCAGATTGTGAAGGGCCCTGAATACTGAGCAACTGAATTTGAATTTCACCTGGGAGGTAATAGGGAGTCACTAAAGGTCTTTGAGCAGAGGAGTGACATGACTTATAAGGAAGATTTTTCTGGCATTGGTATGAGGGATAAATGGAAGGATGGAAAACTCATTAGAAAGGCCTAGCACAAGTATAGGATTGGAACCCTTGACAGTAATGAACCACTCCCTCCAAAATCTTCAAGGCATTTTGCTTGCTTGCCAGGGTAGTTTCTTCTTTACTTTTACACCTTTTAAGGATGGAAAAGAAGCAGAATTATCCTAGGTAGCTTAGAAGTCTTGTCCAGTGGCCCAGCATTAATTGAATTTTCTCAGTGTTCAAATCAAGGTATAGGCAACATATCAGTCCTGCAGAGGACAGGCTTGGCTAAATTAAAGGGACTGAATAGATCCAGGCAGGGAAGGATTGAAGCTCCTAGATCACCTAATGGAGGAAGGCAGAAGCATCCAAGGAGGAGGAAGATTCTGAAGGGAGTCCAGGAGTGAGGAAAGCAAAGCGTGAGGAGATCCAGCCTTAGTCTCTCTCCTGGACTCCAGGGCTTGATCTTTTATTATCTAACTGGACGTTTTAAATTAGAGATGTCATAGGCGTCTCAAACAAAATCGTGCTAAAAACAGAATTCATTATCTTTTCGTTAGAACTCATCTGTCCTTCAAATGTCCATATCTCTGTCCAGAGCCCCACCACCCAAGTTCACAACCTCAATGAAATTCTCACCTCCTCACTTGCTTTCCATATCCAATCACTTTCCTCTCTCTCTCTCTCTCTCTCTCTCTCTCTCTCTCTCTCTCTCTCTCTTTCTCTCTCTGTGTCTCTCTTTCTCTCTCTCCAAATTTTTTTTTTGCTTTTTTTTTTGGAGGGCAATTGGGGTTAAGTGACTTGCCCAAGGTCACATGGCTAGTTTTTGTGTTAAGTGTCTGAGTTTGGATTTGAATTCTGGTCCTCCTGACTCCAGGGTCAGTGCTCAATTCACTGTGCCAACCAGCTGCCCCCTCTCTCCAAATTTAAAGGCAAATAAATACAAATTTCCTGTATTTATCCTCCTTTACAGCCTTTACTTTTGCTCAGGTTCTCCTTACTTGTCACCTGGACTATAACAATAGCCTCCTAATTGGTTTCAAATCTCAGGACACTCCATTCTCTACTCTATCATAGCTGCCAAAGTGATTTTCCTAAAGCGCGGATCTGATTCCAGAGACTCCCTTTTACCTTTAGTAGTAAGTAGAAAATCCCCTGTTCAGTTTTTAAGGCCCTTCACAACCTGACCCCACCTTACCTTTCCAACTTTGTTATTCATTACTCCCCTTCCTTTACTCAGCAGTTCTACCAGATTGCCTTGTAATGCACTGGTCTAGGCACTAGAAGCCACATCTGGCCCTCTGGGTCCTCAAGCAGGGCCCTTTGAATCCACACTTTACAGAACAAATTCACTTAACAAAAGGATTTGTTCTGTAAAACTTGGCCTCAGTCAAAAGGCTGCACCCAAGGACATAGAAGGCCTTGTGTGGCCTAAAGGTTGCAGGTTCCTCCACCCCTGCACCATGGAGACAAAGACTAATGAGAAAACAATGCCTGCCTTCACAGAGGTTACATTCTACTGGAGCAAAGAAAGGTTATAGGGAAATTATAATAATGGAAATATTTTGGGAATGATCTTAAGAGAAAAGCAAAAATGTTCAGTGTGTGAATTCTGGATTCTCTCATAAAGGCACCGTTTTGCTTCTTTTCCCTTATTCTTGAAGAACTAAAACTAAAGAGAATTTTTTTTAAAAGCCCCAAACTTTGTGACCTGACATTTCAAGTACAGAAATCTTGGAAAACTCCAGGAAACGCCTGTGACCCAAACAAGGAGTAGAGAGCTTAAAAACTAAAAACAACCAAATCATGAAGAGTCAAGCTATTGATGTCTGGGAAATAATGTTCTTCCTGTCTTATGTAACATGAAATTTCAACCTTAGTATACAGCATTAGCATTTCTGTTATTGATATCATAGAGATGGCAAGATGATCTCAGAATTATGCTGGAAGAGACCTAGGCCAGCTCCATTCCATCATGCCTTAGGGGAGGAATCTGAAGTAGAGAGGGTTAAATTGCTATTGTTGTTCGCCTGTTTGAACCATGTTTGACTTTCTGTGACTCTATTTGGAGTTTTCCTGACAAAGACACTGGAGTGGTATGCCATTTGCTTCTCCAGCTCATCTTATGGATGAAGAAACTGAGGCAAATGGAGTTAAATGACTTGTCCAAGGTCACACAGCTAGTAAATGTCTGAGGCCAGATTTGAATTCAGGTCCTTGAATTCATCTCCACTGTGCTCTATCCACTGAGTCACCTAGCTGCCCTAGAGGGTTGAGAGACTGGCCTAAAATTTCACAAGTAGTGCTCAGGGTATATCTTGAACCCTGGTCCCTTGATATCATATTAATTATATTATATTATGTTAAGATATTATCCTAATATTTCTTCTTCCACCATAAGTCACTATCATGAAAGCATGTTTTTTTTTTATCCCCAGTTATTTTTGTATCCCCAATGCCTGAAAGGAGACTGACTTTGGAGTCAGGAAGACTTAGTCAAGTCCTATCTCTGACATATACAGTGAGTACAAGTTACAGACCAGTTACACATCTGTACCAGTGGAGGGAGTCTCCACACCTGGAGTTCCCTGTACATGAAATCATAAATTAGGGCCAGAAAAAAATTGTTCCATATCTAGCATATAGTCAACACATACGTATTGAGTACCCACTCTGTGCTGAGCACTGAATATACAAAGAAAGGCAGCTCTATGGAGGATAAATTGGAGAGAATCAACAGAGAAGACATGAGTATTGAGGAAGATCAGAAAAGGCTTCCTGTGGGGGGTCAGATTTTAGCTGAAACTTGAAAGAAACCAGGGGAATGGAGAGGCAGAGATGAGGAGGGAAAGCATGCTAGGCATGGGAGATTGCTAGGCAAAATGCCCAGTCTGGAGGTAGTGTGTTGTTCAAGGAACAGCGAGGATGTCAGTGTCACTGGATTGTTTAAGAGATATGGGCACATACGGTGTAGGAAGCCTGGAAAGACACTAGAGGGCCAGGTTATTAAGGCCTTTGAGCTCCATTTTTAATATTGTATTCTATAAATATTATATTTTTATAATTATATAAACAGAATAAATATAACATAAATTTAATACTTTTATAACTAGAATGAGTAAAATATAATATAAACTTAATAATTCAGTAAGTATAACATAAATTTAATAATTTTAAAAGAAGAATAAAATATAGTACAATTTTATGAATAGAATCAATATTACATAATATAAATTTAATAATTTCATAAATAGAATAAACCTATTTGATCCTGGAGGTGATAGGGAGCCACTGAAGTTTATTCAGTGGGGGAGAGAGGTAGGTGATATAGTCAGACTTGTGGTTTAGGAAGATCAGTTTGACAGCTGAGTGGTAGATGGACTAGAGTGAGGAGAACTGAATGGACTCGTTTAGTCCAGGGTTTCCAAAGAGACATAAGTTCCAATGTAAGAGTTATCAACCTTTCAGAAGTGTGTGCTTCTCCCTGTCGTTACCTGGCTTCATGGTAATGGGGAGAAACAGATTGGCCAAGAGGATAGTTGGCCATGGCGACTCACAAGGGCCAGGTCAGGGGCCAGATGAGGACAGTGGTAGTTCTCTGGTATGGGGAAGTGGGGGGGCCTTGGCAGCCTCTTTGACTCACATGGGCATCCTGCCCAGAGGAGCCAACTGGCAGAAATGCAGCCAGGGACACCAAGCAGACCACAACTCCGAGCCTCTGCCTTTTGGCAGAGAACTCAAGGGGGCAGGTGTGTCCTGGGCTTCTGATCCCTTCTCTAGTAACAGGAGTGCCAAAAGGGGAGGCAGAAGGGCTGGGGGCTGAGAAAACTTGGCCTTTGACTCGCCTGTCTAGAGGTATGCCACTTAAACTCAGCATCTCCCTTTCTGCAGAAGATTTGCTACTGCTTGCCTTGCTTGCTTTACTGAGCTCATAAGGATGTGGTGAGGTAGAATGAGTCACTGTGAAAATGCTATAGAGGAAAAGACAATCAGAACCCAAGCTATAAGCCAATGTTTCCTGACGAACACTGTCCAAGCTGGCTTTTTCATAGTATGTATTTTGCCTACATGATGCTAACTGGGCTGACCACAGAAATCTGTTGCCATCAACAGTCCTGCTCATGTCTAAACCAATACTTTCCTGAAAATTTTTTTCTTTATTTGTTTTCACTCCTGATATAGCTAAAAATGGTGAAAAACAATCATGAATAGCAAAAATATGGGCATTCTAGACAACGAGAAACTACATTTATCTTCCATCTATCTATCTATCTATCTATCTATCTATCTATCTATCTATGTATCTTTCTATCTATGTATCTATCTATCTATCTTTCTATCTATGTATCTTTCTATCTATCTATCTGTCTGTCTATCTATGTATCTATCTATGCATCTTTGTTATTGTTGTTCAGTTGTTTTTAGTAATGTCCAATTGCTCCTGAACCCATGTGGAGTTTTCTTGGCAAAGATACTGGAGCGGTTTGCCATTTCCTTCTCCAGCTCATTTTACAGTTGAGGAAACTGAGGCAAGTAGGGTTAAGTGACTTGCCCAGGTCACACAACTAGGAAGTGTCTGGGTCCAGATTTTAACTCAGATCTTCCTGATTCCAGGACCAACACTCTATGCACTGTACCACCTAGTTGCTTCTCTGTATGTGTACGTAGATAGATAGATAGATAGATAGATAGATAGATAGATAGATAGATAGATAGATAGATAGAGATAGAGATATATGTTTGTATAAGTATACACATTAATGCCCTGTTCTTGCCAATGTGAGAATGTGAGAAAAGCTGATAGTGAAGATGTAATTACAGAGTGAATGGGTCTTCACTGTCCATCTTGATGCCACTAATTTCTTCATCTATGACCCACAACATACATGGTGCTGTGCCAAGGGCTATGGAGGCCAGAGTGCTATAGAATGAAAACAAGATGTGGTTTCCTCCCTTCATCCTGACAGTGTAGGGAATGGGAAGAATTCGACTCTCTTCTTCTGACTTGGACAGGTTGGCTGTTGCTATTGTTGTTGTTTGAAGTTGATTTGTTTTTCTGACATCACCTTGATTCTAGGCTTTATCTGCTAATGATGGCATTCTCTTGGAATAAGGGGTGTTTCAGTATTGCTCTTTAAAGAACCCCTCACAACCAGAATCCCTTTTCCCCAATTCTTGCTAGTTCTTTCCCTGTTCCCCTGTTTTCTTGAAGAAAGATGCTCTAGCGGGCAGCTAGGTGGCCCAGTGAATAGAACTTTTTAGTTTTTGTTTCCTTCTTCCCCCACCATCAGACACACCACTGTTACTTCCATTCTATTGTCACATGATGCATATTCAAGGAATGCAAATTAAATTAAAATAATTTTAATGGTCTAGATCAGCTATTCTTAACCAAAGGTCTATGAATTTGGTCATATAGCCTATATATTTATAATTGTATTTCTTTATAATCAGTTTCCTTTGTAGTCCTGTTCTATGTATTTTAAACATATTATTTTGAGAACAGTTCCATAAAACTTACCAGATTGCCAGAAAGGTCTACAACTCCCCAAAAGTTAAGAATCCCTGGTTAATATCAAACAGAAGGAGGTAAATTTGTCAACAGAACAAAAAAAAAAGGCCTATCTTCCACCCCAAGGCATATAGCGAAGAGTTAGACCTGTTAGCAGTACCCCTGCTGCCTTCCTGGTAGGAAGAATGAAGTAGAGATTATATGTAAATATCATCTTACCTGAAAGCCATACCCCAGGAACTTCACAGAAAGCTTTATGCAGAGCATGTGGAGGAGAATACCTTAGCAACATATGGTACGTTCAGTATTTTTTATTTCCAGACCAACCAACCACTAGCATCTTGCCTGATTCTGCCTCACCTAGACTTGCTGGAAAAAATTGAGCTGAGTGGTCCGTTGGATTTTTTCCAAGTAAAATCAATATGATATTTGTTTCTACATTGTCATTATTTTAAGTTAGCTTACTTCTCCCAAATTCCCTACATAGATACCCCTCTCCAACCATCTCCCCAATTTTGATATTGCATAATAATAGGATGAAAACCTACTTTTTCTTCTTCCCTGAAAAAATGCCACATCAAGTCCTGGAGTAAATGTGCTTCTGATTTGTAGCCCCTAATGCTTCTTGTGACCAAATCCAATAGAGTACACTGTGATGCAACTCCAGTCTGTGATCTGATTTCTCAACAAGAGCAATTATCAGCTTAAAAGCTTTTAATGGAGACAGCTCTAGGCCTGAGATGATGTTTTTTTTTTCTTTTGTTTGAATCCACAGTAAAGACCAAGGCTGTTTGTACAATGATGGATTGTGATGAATAGAGACTGGGAGAGACTTGGTTCCCATCTCTTGGTATCTGGTGACCACAGGCAAATCCCTTAAACCTTCCAAACCTCAGTTTTCTCACCTGTAAAAGGACAACCGTAATATCTGTAGTAAACTGTCATTTGGGGTATAGTAGACAAAGAGCCAGAAACTTGGGTTCCAATACTTGCCCTGTGCTTCTGGGCAGATCACTTAGCATGTCAAGGTCCCAAGGGAACTATGGCTTCCAAATTGTGAGCGATTTGTTATCTTGCTCTGGCGGAAGGAGTTTCCAAAATGATGGGTCAGAATAATTTTTTTAAAAAGCCTACTTCACAGAATCATAGCATTACAAATTAAGAGCTATAAGACACCCGTATATTTTGTTTCACTGGGGGAGAATTTGGCTGATTACATTTATTTGACTGAGGGTTTCTAAAGCGCTCCTAGGAGTATTTGTGTAGTGTTTTCTGTTTTCTGAACCAAGGGTTTCCTGTCAGTATACTCTTGCTTCCAGGGCACCTGATTGTTCCCTGTTACTACTGCTGACCCGAAGGTTCAAACATCCTAGAATTCTGAGTTGGAAGGAACCTTGGAGATCCCTGAGTCCAATGTGCCTATGAGGAAACTGAGGTCCAGAAATAGTCCGTTTTAGAATCTGAGAGCTGGCAAGGACTTCAGGGGCCATCTAGTACAGTCCATACCTAAGAAAGAATCCCGTCTGTTTCTTGGCCAAGATGACATACCTAGGAAGTGGCAGGATCAGAATTAGAACTCGGGCTCTCCACCTTTAGCCTCTTGTAAAGATACTCAGGTGAGTTAGTCAGATGCAGGGCACAGGAAATTTCATTGCCGCTACTAAAGAATTTTCCATAAGCGTCACTTGGGGAAAGCACTTCTGGAGAAATGTTGGTGCCGTATTGGTGCTGTGAATGAAGTCTTCAAGGGGCGGCGGGCTGACCGATTAGAGCCGTGCCATTGGGCCTCCTGATCAAAGCTGATCAGCCACTCTAGAAGAGAGTTGATAAATTACCATGTTGAGCCAGAAGGCAGTTTCTGCGCCCACAAATCCATTTGCCGTACTCTTTATCCTCAAAGAGCTCAAAGTACAAGTGACCACACTGGTTATTGTTCACAGAGTGTTAGATCTAGCAGGGCCCACAGAGATCCTCTGCTCCCCCTTCCTCATTTTGTGGCAGAAATCACTGAGCCTCACAGAGAATAAGTGACTTCCCCAATATAGCACAATTGGACAAATGCCCCTTTGAGCCGGTATAATAACAACAATGACTGGCCTGTGTATAGCACTGCAAGGTGTATAAAGAGCCTCCTCACAGGAACCCCGGGAGGTAGGTGCTGTTATTACTCCCATTTTACATATGGGGAAACTGAGGCAGACAGGTGGTGTGACTTGCACAGGGTTACACAGCTAGGTTGATCTTCCTGACTCCTGACCCAGTGCTATCACTTGGTTGCAACCATGCTTGTGAATCATAAAGCATTCTTGGATTTCCTTCACTTTGATCTAATTCAGCAACAACACATAAAGTGCTGGGCTAGATTCAGGGCCACTCAGATGAATCTGTGATTTCATCCACTTGGAAATTCCCCCGGGATGCAGATCACAGACCATTTGTTCTTGCCCATCCTGGGACTCTGGTCCATGTTCTCCCATATGTTTGCCTTAGGTGGTCAACCTAATGTGCTTGAGATCTTCTTCATATTCTCCTCACATCTCTAGGACACCAGCGGAACATTCGGGCCAGCCACCTGCCTTTCCTTACCCTTGACCCATGATCAGCCCATCTTTTCTTCCTGTTGTACACTGAGCTCTTCTACTCCTGTTCTTCTTGAGATTTCAGCATTGATTCTATGTTTTAGCCTGTTCATCCCCACCAATGATGCTCACCATTGCTTTCTCTGTTATAACCATTTTAATAAAAATAGGGATATAATGATGAAACAAAACTACAGCCCTTTCCCTCAAAGAACTTATCATTTAAATGGAAGAAAATACCCACAGATAACTATAATACAAATTAGCACAGGGTAATCATCTAGACAAGGTACTTAATGTTAGAACTCATAGAAGGTAGAAGTCACTTTCACTTGAGGAAAATCAGAAAAGGCATCAAAAAAGAAGGGCCATCTGAGTTTGCCATTTTTAAGAAGGGAAATATTTCAAAAGATGGAGATGACAAAAGGGAATCCATTGTGTACATGTCTTATTCCCCTTCCACCCAATTATATTGTAAACTCTTCGAGAACAGGAGATGGGGTGAAGAAAGAGGGGGTGGCACAGAAACTACATTGAACAATCCAGTCTCAACAGGAATACAGAAAGGAAGGTTAGGGCTAGATTTTGAGAGGTTACAATGCCAGGGTATGCAGTTTTTACTCTGTTTGGTAGGCAATGGGGAACCTCTGAAGATTTTCGAGTGGTTTTTGAGTGATTCCGAGCCATATTTTACTCAACCATTGGAGATGAAGAAGCAGGAGAAAATGGGGCAGAGAGATGCCAGAGAAACCAAGACAAGTCTGTTATAAGTCCAGCCTAAGATGATAAGGGCCTGCCTGAATGAGGGTGGTGGCAATGTAAGTAGAAAGAAGGGAATTTATTCGAGAAATGCTGAAGAGGTCAATTGGCAAATGACATCAACACACTCAGAAGTCACTTCATCAAGAATCCTCAGGAAAGGGGGAAATAAAATTGAAATCCATTAAGAAATTCTTATTCATTCTAATTGACGTGGTTTGGGCAGGTGGCCAAAGGAAATATTTTTGTTTATCCACTTTGCCTAAATGCTTTCTAATCCCTTCTGGGATTCTTCAATTCTGATATTTTTTTAAACGTTTTGAAGAGTCAGTTCATGTTCTGAAGACATATGCTTGCAATTTGTAATTTCATATTCTGAAAATTCTTTGGAATATGGTTAGCTACTGAAATTCTTGAGATCCAGCTTCTTATAAATTACACATGAAAATATACAATCCTCTCTTGGTTTAGAGGGCACTGGCAAATTCTTCCACTGATATATTTCCATTAGGATTTTCCACCTTCCTTCTCATCTTTGCATAAACAGTGAACATAATTTTCCCAGCCACTTACAGTTGTCTCATTTTCAAATGCTGGTGGTTTTTTTGGGCATTGGTTGTTTGTAAGAAAGGATCCTTTGGGCCCAAATAATGATATCAAAATCCATTTCATGTGGCTAATAGTCTGCCTCTTTGACATGCTGAAATCACAAAGTCCTTGCCAAAGTAGCCATGTTACTACCAGAAATTTTCCCTAAGGTATTCAATTCAACAACCATTTATCAAGCATCTTTTATGTGCCACACACTGTTCTAGGTTCTAGGAATAGGGACTAGGGATAGGGTGGAGACTTGCAATTTAATTGGTAGTAGGAACTCCCAGATAAAGAAAGTCTCTCCACCAATACAGATCATTTACAATCTTAGGGAGTTGTCCTGAGAACAAAGAGGCTAAGTGACAAAGTCAGTATATGTCAGAGGCTGGTCCTGAATCCAGGTCTTCTCATTCTGAGCCTAAAAGTGTTAGGTGACTGACTGAGGCCAGTTCTCCATCTTTTCCATTAATGCATCTCTAGGTGCTGGTAATACAAAGACGGCTCCTTATCTTGAGGAGGTCCCATTACTACTGGTAAGAAACAGCATATGCACAGATAAGAAATTACAATTGATAAACATTTATTCCTGGAGAAGGAAATGGCAAACCAGTCCAGTATCTTTGCCAAGAAGACCCCAAATAGAGTCACAAGGAGTTGGACCCGATTGAAAAAACACTTAGTAAGCACTTGCTTTGTCCCAGGCACTATTCTGAATGCTAGGGATACAAAGAGAAGCAAAAAGGTAGTCCCTGTCCTCAAGAAGCTCACAATCTAATGCAAAAATATGAAATTCTTGAGTGGGAAGGAGTACTAGAGATTGGAAGACTCAGCAAAGATATTGAGAAGGAGGTGAGGGACTCGATGACTCCAGAAAGGAGGTGGAGATTCCGAGAGGAGGAAGAGCATTCCAAGGCAAAGAAATAGGGATGAATGTAAGTACAGGAGCAGGATCAGAGGCAAGGGCCATGAGCAGTATGACCTCAGCCAGTCAATTCAAGTCAACACAAACTTATTATTATTATACTATGTACAAGGCATCACTTATCCTTTCTGTATCTTAGTGGTCCCATCTGTAAAATGAGGTAGATGGACCAGATATCTTCTATGGTTCTTTCCAATTCTAACATCCTTTCTCTATCATCCTTAATGCTGTAACTTCCCTCTATGGATTATCTCCAGTTTACCCAGCATACATCTTGCTTGTACATACTTGTCTGGATACTGTCTCTTCCCATGATATCATGAGCTCTTGAGAACAGGGACATTTTGCCTTTCTTCTGTATCCTCAGCACTTGGCACAGTGCCTGGCACCTAGTAGGGAATGTTTGCTATGAGTCTGTGAGGTCTTCTTAAAGCAGTTACCTGGAGCCTCTAGGCTGCTGCCAGAGGAACTTCACCTTGAATATCCTACCAGAGGTTACCTTTCCTGCTCACTGCTTCACGGTCTTCACCTTTACCAACAAAACTCTCCTGTGTTACATTTCCTCAGGTACCTGTCGTCTCCTTTCCAAGGTGATAGCTAGTGGATACAGTAAATTGCTCATGTTAATGCATCTGCGTGGGCAGGCTACCTCTTCCCTGGCCCTCCAGACTTCCTAGGTAACATATTAATTTTATCATTGGCCTTCTGGAAATAACAACCCTCCCCCAAAGGAAGAATGCTAAAGGGAGGCACTGGAATCAGATTGCAGAAAGATATGGGGTGCTTAGGTCATTCCATTAGCCCTTTTCCTAACAATAACAGTCCACATATATTCATTACTTAGATGTTTACAAAACACTCCCTTCATGCCATGAAGTACTGGATATATAAGCATTATTCATCCCATTTTACAGATAAGGAAACTGAGGCTCAGAGAGGTTAAATTATCTATCCACAACTAGTAAGCAGCAGAATTGGGACTTAAACCCAGGTCTTTTGATTCCAAATCCAATGTTCTTCCAACCATATCATGTTTGCATTTCAAATGATACTATTAAGCTTGCCTTGATTGGGAGTGATGAGGGGGTTGATTGGTACCAAACATAGTCTGTTCCTAAATTGGAATCTTTATGAACTTTTCTAAGAATTAACTTGACTTGTTGTAGATTTCTTTTTTTATATGTGGCAGCATGAAGCATTATTTGTGATGGGGATAAGCCAAAATCCTTTCCAATAAGATAAGGGCTGAAGCAAGGATATTGTTCTAGAAATGCTAGCTATAGCAAAGAGAAGAAAAGGAAATTGAAGGAATTAGAATAGGCAATGAGGAAACAAAACTATCACTCTTTGCAGGGGATAGGATGATGTACTTAATCACCTAAAAAACTAGTCGAGATAACTTCAGCAAAGTTACCAGATATAAAATAAACCCACATAAATCATTAGCATTCCTACGTATTACCAACAACGTTCAACAGGAAGAGATAGAAATAGAAATCCCATTTAAAATAACTGCACACAATATAAAATACTTGGGAGTCTACCTGCTAAGACAAACCCAGGAAATATATGAACAGTTATAAGAAGCAGCCTGGCATAGTAGATATTTAAGGCTTGAAATTAGGAAACGTCCAGAGCAGCTGTGTGGTACAGGGCTTAGCGTTCTTGGCTTAGAGTCAGGAAGATGAGGTGTGTGACCTGGGATAAGTCACTTAACCTTTGTCTGCCTGAGTTTCCCTTCATCTTGGGGTTTGGTGGCCCCAAGATCCCTTCCTGCTCTAAATGTGTTTTCCCATGAAAATCTTGCTTCTGATGCTAGCTGTATGACCCCAAGTAAGTCACAACTTTAATTTACTCCCAGATACTCCCAAGGACTTTTTATTCCCAGGGAGCTGGAGCCAGCCTCAAAAGGGCTCTTTGTTAAATTTTCAGTGGGAGCATTTCAGAAATTGGCATTGCTACAAGTCAGGGCTGAATTTATTGTTTTGTTGATTGTTTAGTCTTAAGAAAGTGTTAATAATGAGATTAAGTTTAAAAGTGTGTGTGCACACGTATTCCCATCCAATCCCCCTGCTGGGTTATTAAACGTTTATCAGGATGCCCCTTTGTGGGTTCTGTGAACCCTGCTTGAGCTTAGCAGTTTAGAAGGAATGAAGTCATTCGTAAGCTGGAGGCCTGGCATCTGGTAGCTAATAAGAATCATCACAACAATAAGAATATTTCTGTGGTGTCTTAAGGTTCACAAAGCTCTTTATAACCTAATATTATCTCATTTGAGCCTCAAAATGCTCCTGCTTATTACTGAGCCAAAGACAGGTTTTGCTCTGCATTGGTGGAGGGAGCTCCCATGGAAGGAATTCTCCGTGCTGAGGGAATCGCAGGCTCTTTCCCTGTTGTGGTTGTGGATTTGTTGAAGTCGACTGCACCAGAACCATATCTGGTTCTAGTCTTTACACGACGTCCGTCCAACACGCAGTTGATGCTTAGCGCCTTTTCAAATTTTTTTTTCATTTAAAAGTATAATAATAGCATTTATAGAGCGTTTGGGGGTTCACCAAGTACTTGACAAATATTGTTTTGTTTGATCCTCACAACAGACCTTGGATGTAGGTGTTATTGTTGGCTCATTTTATAGATGGGGAAACTGAGGAAGACAAAAGGCTTATCCAGAGTCGTAGAGCTACTAAGTGTCTGAGGCAGGATTTGGGCTTAGAGGTTCCTGACTTGGGCCCACTCTGCCACTTAGCTGCCTCTAAAAGAACACATAAGAAATGTTCAGAAGCCGAGTTTTCAGAATGATTTTGCTGTTGTCCAGTTGTTTCAGTCGTGTCTGACTCTTCATGACACCATTTGAGGTTTTCTTGAGAAAGATATTGGAGCCATTTGCCATTTCCTTCTCCAGCTCACTTTACAGATGAAGAAACTGAGGCAAACAGGGCTAAGCGACTTGTTCGGTGTCTCCCAGCTAGTGTCTGAGGTCAGATTGGAACTCAGGTCTTCTGACTCCAAGCCCAGCGCTCAAAATGACTGCTGTAACACAGTATGGACAAAGGAACATCGGCGCTGTCCCTCACCACAAGTTTAAAAGGGCCTGGTCAGGGCAGCCCAAGGTGTCCATGTGCACTCAGTTACGCCAATAAGCCAGTTCCCTTCTGTCATACAGTGATGAAATTCATTCCAGCCACCATTCCCTTGACCCTGGAGTATATCCTTGTGGTTTCAGGGGGTGGGTGAAGGAGAGCAGAGCTCCCGTCATGGCCTGGTGGCTTTAAACGGCAACCCCTCTTCTGATTTTCCATTCTGCATCAAATACATCAGTGCCAGAATGGACAAATGTGTTCCGTCTGGGTGGAATAATCCCAGACAGCTATAAATTAGAGTTTGTGTACAGAGATTCCAAAAATGTGGCCCCGTGGTGGGATCTCCCTGACCTCGTCGCTTCCTCCCCCTCTTCCTCCCTCCCTCCTCCTCCTTTTCTGGGCCCTCCGCGGTCGAAGGTTTGGACGTGAATCCTCGCTCAATAGCATTTCTTCATTGTATTTTTGAAACTTTGTCATTCCCTAAAATAATTCCACCGACTAAAATATGTTGGTTTTGGCCATGAAGTTTTTCCCTCATAGGGTCCATAGAAGTAGCCTTCTGTCCTGGCCAGGGAGGGTACAAAGCTTGGGGAGAAACCCTCTGTTTACATGGGGAAAACCCACAATCCCATTGCTGCCTCCTTCCAAACCAGGCTCTGTCCAGATCAATTCTCTCTTCTTTTTTCATGGACTGAAAATGAAGACACCAGGCCATGCTTCAAAATCAAGTTCTATCAAGCACAAAAATCATATTAAAAAGCAGGCAGACTCTGCTCCCACAGCTATATATCATACTCATTATTCAATTAGCTTTGCTCAGTGCTGAAGAGTCCAGGGGCTGGGGCTTGGGCCAGGGCTCTCCTGATCAGGTCATTCTCACTTTTCTTCTTGCTATAGCAACATTACTTTTCTTTTCTTAAGCCTCCTTCTTAGATTTGAGATTGAACTTGGGGGAGAGGAATGGAGAGGAGGAGGAGGAGGAGGAAGAGGAGGAGAAGGAAGAAGAAGAGGAGAAGGAGGAAGAGGAAGAGGAGGAAGAGGAAGAGGAGGAGGAGGAGGAGGAGGAGGAGACCACAGAATTCCAAAGTTGGAAAAAACACCAGAGAAAATGTAGTCAAACCAAGCAGGAAGGTCCTCTGTGACACCCCTTGACAACGGATATCCATACAGCCTTTGCTTGAAGGCCTCTGGTGAGAGGAAACCTACTCTTAAGAAGGCTGATTTCATTTTGGGACAGGTCTAGTTATTACAGTTATAGGAAGGTTCTTCCCCCTTTACATTAAACTGACAATTCACCTCTACTTCTACTCAATGTGGGCCAGATACTTCCTGAATCTCATATAAATAGCCTTGTATTTCAGAAAGATCAGAGGGAGAGAGAGAAGGAAGTGGGGAGGGATGAGAGGAGAAAGAGAGATAGGATGGAGGGAGGAGAGAAGAAGAGACAGAAAGAAGGAGGGGGGAAGAGAGGGAAAGAGGAGGAGGGAGGGAGGTGAGAGGAAAGGAGAGAGAACATATGTGTGTGTGTTCATATATGTTTGAGAGAGGGAGAAAGTATGTGTTGACTAATGTGGAAATATGTTTAACATGATGGTACATGTATAACCTGTATCAGACTGCTTATTGCCTTGGGGAGGGCGGGAAGAGAGGGAGAGAGATGGGCCCCAAAATCTTACAGAACTGAATGTTGAAAACTATTTTTATACGTAATTGGGAAAAACACTATTAAGGGTGTAAGAAACAAGACACGTGTGTATGTGTTCATGTATGTTTGAGAGAAGAAGATTCTACAAAGAGCTCACCTTCTGTAAGCATGACAGCAAGGGTTAAATTCTGACCTGAGGTGAGGTAGCCTTTTATTCATCTGGGCAGGTTTTCCACTGTATCTTGCACACAGTAGGTACCCAATAAATTTCTGTTAGTTGCTGGGTTCCTTGAAATTCAAGCAGGCTGCTTGAAGACAGGGCGCGCCTTCTAGCGGCCTTGAGGCCGCTGACCGATCTTCACATCCTGGAGCCCTGGAGAGTCAAGGCCTACTGGGGCAGGAAGACTTCCTGTGTTAGCTCCTAAAACTTAGCCTCGCAGAAGGCTTCAGATTGGTGAAAGAAAGGAAGCAAAGTGATTACTCTACCAGCTGCGAAGTCTGCCCAGGTTTTTGCTTGGGCCAGCAATTTAGACCCTACTTCAGGCCACACAGCACATAGACCATGTCTTTTTTTTTTCCTTTTTTTTCAGAAAATTATTTTTTCCTTTCTCACTTTCCATGGAAACTCAAAATAGCAACCAAAAAAAACAAGCCTGGGCTGTCTCCCTGCCTGCAACATCATTACTAGGCAGCGTAGCGGGCAGTAGCTAGGGTCAGAGAGGGTGTGGGGGGGCGGTGAAAGGGGCATGGGCTGCATCTGAGCAAACTCGCTAATTGGGCACTGCAGACTCAGAAGGTGGAGGCTGGCTGTTCTGGGGGCTTGTTCTTTCCTACTTTAGAAAAGTGAATCTTTGCCTCCCCCTCCCGTCTCCTCACCCCAGCATTTGGGGGATCATTTCACTCAGTATGACCCTGTGGCTTTAAAAGTGTCTGCTGAAATTTCTTACTTCGTGGTGTTGGTAAGTAGGTCCACATGACAAACGGCTTGTGTCTATTTGAGAAGCCTTTTGCCAGGATCTAAGTGCCAGCAATGTAGACTTGAGAAAAGGGGGGAAATAATTTCTGTTGTTGTTAAGTCATGTCTGACTCTTTGTGACCCCATTGGCAGAGATGCTGGGATGGTTCACCATTTCCTCCTCCGGCTCATTTTACAGATGTGGAAACTGAGGTAAATAGGGTTAAACAACTTGGCCAAGGTCATACACTTATTAAGTGTCTGAGGCTAGATTTGAACTCAGGTTAATGAGTCTTCCTGATACCAAGCCTGGTGCTCCATCTAGCTGCCCCCAAATTCCTAATGAAAAAAATATGCTTTCACATTCTGGGTACAACATGGTGTATGGAGCAACTGAACTTGGATTCAAAAGAACTGACTTCAAATCCTGGCTGCAGAGCCTTTAGTAAATTGCTCGGTGAGCTTTATAAAATGGATATGATTATCACACCTGCACTACATACCTTGAAGGGTTGTTGTGCAGAAAGCACTTTGTAAATCTTGTACAATGTTCTCTAGTAATGTGAGCTGTTATATTCATACAGCCCAAGTTTGAATCTGGCCTCAGGCACTTCCTAGCTGTGTGATCCTGGGTAAGTCTTTTAACCTCTGTTTGCCAAGGAGGCAGCTAGATGGTACAGTGAATACAGCACAGGACCTGGAGTCAGGAAGATGTTTGAGTTTAAATCTGGCCTCAGGCACTTATTAGTTGGGTGACCTTGGGTAAGTCACATAACTCCTTTTTGCCTAAGTTTCCTTATCTGCAAAATCAGGATAAAAAGAGCACCTACAGTTGTTATGAATACGATAATGTATGAAAAGTGCTTTGTAAACATGAAAGCCCTACAGTGAATGTAGGCTGTTGTTATTGATTCTGATGGGATGACGTTCTTAGCCTTCCACCCTTCTTTTGGATGTTCCATTACACAGGCAGCACCTTTAGGTGCCTTCACAGACCAACTGGATCAGACATTAACAGTCTTGTTTATCTTTCAGTTGGCAGGATCTGCTGTCATTGCTTTCGGCCTGTGGCTTCGGTTTGGAGGCATAGTAAAGGATTTATCTTCAGAGGGTAAAACTCCGGAGTATTTCTACATGGGTAAGTGAATTCAGATTCCCTAAACTTAGCTCCCTGTGGACAATGGTGGGGGGTGGGGTTGGAAAGGGGAAGGTGGGAGGACTTATAACAAAAATAAATTTACGGATCTATTTCCTCACACCAACCCTGCGAGGTTGGCAGCAGCAAAGTATCATCATTCCCATATTAAAGATTAAACAATGGAGGATCAGAGAAATTATAGGACATACTTGTCCATGGTCAGCGTTAGAGCCAGGGTGCGTGAACCTGTGTCTGCTCCATGCCAGTCTGGCACTGTTTCCATGCCACCACTTACAATTCTTGTTCTTTTCCAGGAGGGAAAGGGGAGAATGAATAAACAAGCATTTATTAAGCACTTATTGTGTGCAAAGCATTGGGGATACAAATGTCTGCTCATGAAGAGCTCATTCTAATGGAGGAGATAGTGCACATAGGAGGCGTCAGCCCCCAAGTGAGATGGAAAACCACCCCCCTGAACCCCTACCCTCACCAGACTCCCTACTCCTAGGGTGCAGTGGCAAAATCAATGGGATTGATGCCTCTTCTCTGAAGTCATTTACATATTCACTTCTGAGGAAGAAGGCAGGAATAGGGCTGGAGAGCCGGCAGTGACCCGAGCCCTCAGTAACTGCCCAACAGCCTGACATCCTGGGGATATGTTTGCCCAGGCTGCTTTTCAAATGTCAGAGAGTATATGGCCTTAGAATCAGCAGAAACCTTAGGGAAGATCTCTTTGAATTCCCTTCTTTTCTAGGCCAAGAATCTGAGATCTAGAGTCTAAGAAACTTGTTCAAGGTCCCAAAAGCATCATCAATAATTACCATAATTTAGTCAATCTAACTTGTGATGACAAGATAAGGTCAAAGGTAAAGTCTGGCCTTTGTAATACTAATAACTCACTTTTACATGGTGTTTACAGTGTGTACAAATATTATCTCACTTGAGTCTCACAACAACCTTGGGAGTTAGGTGCTGTTATTACCCATTTTACAGTTGAGGAAACTGAAGTGAACAAGTTAAGAGACTTGCCCAGGGTCTCACAGCTAGTAAGTGTCTGA
>CM053593.1:348460347-348489792 GCA_028646575.1 Pseudocheirus occidentalis | reverse complement strand
TGCCCTCTTTCATTGGTGAAAAATTCACCTCCCAACCTCCTCCCCAATGAGACTACAAGGGGGTTGGCCTTCACCAGGCGGGAAGAAATGAACAAAGGAAGATAAAAGTAATTGACAGGAGAAGGGGGAGGGTAGACACTCAGGAGGGGGGGGTTACATTCCAGACTGAGAAGTTTTCACTAATTTCATGTCCCACACATTTCGACTACAATAGAGACTTTTCTCTTGAGGTGGGGTGGTGGAACAGTGTGTGACTTCAATCCATTCCTTGGGATTGGTCATTCAAACAGTTCAGAGTCAAGGTTATCCTATCATTCATTATATATTCCTCCATATTATTAACAGCATATTATGAGATACTTTGTCAAATTCCTTGCCAGACATCAAGAATTTCAAATGCTGTGAATTTCAAATGCTGTTTCCATAGCATTGACTTCATGTCAACTACCAAAAAGGAAATTAAATTAGTCTGGCATGCATGCCTTGTACAGAATGAACTCAGGTTGGTTCATAGTGATCATGTAATCCCTTTGTAAGTGCATCACAAGGTTGTTGTGAGATTCAAATGAAATAATATTTGCAAAGCTCTTAGCACAGTGCATGGCACATAGAAGATGCTTAATAAAAGTTTATTTTTTATTTTTTTTTTGGAGGGGGGAAGGCAGGACAATTGGGGCTAAGTGACTTGCCCAAGATCACATGACTAGTAAGTGTTAAGTATTTGAGTCTATATTTGAACTCAGATCCTCCTGACTCAAGGGCTGGTGCTCTATTCACTGCGCCACCTGGCCACCCCTATTTTTTTTTAAATCAAGATTAGGTCTTTAGCCACTTTACCTTACTCCCTCTATGGATTATTAAATTCTCAGGAAATCATTTTTCCTTTCTTCCCCACTTTAGAAATCCTTCTCTTTTTTTTTTTTTTTTTTTTAGAGAAAATGGGAGTAAAGTGGGAGTTGAATAGCTCTGCCTTCTCTATACCATATCTCAATTCCCTTTTGTCCCTAACATAGTTATGAAAACCCCTTTTGGTTTTCTTGTTGAATAGCAGACTCTCAATTGGAAAGGAACTTATGTACGATGTGCTAAGGCTCCAGTGTCAGAGTGACTGTCTAGCCTCTGCTTGAAAGCCTCTAGGGAAAGGGAACATCATCTCTGCAGGCCACCCATTGTACTTTGGGACAACTCATTTGGGACAATTATTGGTAAGTTTTTCTTGACTTCAAACCTGTCTCTGCAACATTCTTCACAACCCTATAGAGATTTTACTTACTTTATCCCTAAGAGTTCTGTACTATGTTATAATATGGTCCAGAATACCAACTCCTTTTAGACCTGACAGTAACCATCTCTCTAACAGACTTTCTACTGAGTGACATAAGGGAGATTGATTGGAAAAACATGAAGAGATTGGCATAAATTCACCATATGAAATCCACTTGGAACCCCTGTTCTCCTAGGTCTGGTGTATGAAGTAGGAAGAAAGGATGAGGAAAAGTTAACTTCATTATGAATACATAATTCCTCAGGGACTACATTTTCATTTGTCAGGTGACTATTTCATTTTGTTATTGCACTTGAATCTATGAATATATACCCAGGTATTAGGCTGTAACTAAATTAAGACGGGAAAGGTTTCAATAATGTATCACAATAAACATATTGGATGTTAGTTGTGGAGATGTGGTAATACCGGTTGCTACGAGTACAATTAATACTGTGCTCATGCTTTTAAGCCAGAAAAGTAATATCCAGTAGCAGAGAGGTCATATTTGTAGCATAAGCATAATGAGAGATCTATTAAAGAAGAGAGAACAAGTTTTGATACCCAGAAAAGAGAAATGTATGGGCAAATTATTTTTCTATTTTTAACATTTTCAATTTTATGTGTATATATATTAATATACATGTTTAAAATATACTTTTATAGTTTGGAATTTTATATTTTAAATATGAATTTTATAAGGAGATATAGTATATAATTGGTAGTATTTTTATTAAAGGGATAATGATGGGGACTCAAATCTGTGATTTTATTGGCATATTGAAGTCCTGGATAAGGAAATTAGCTTAAAATTTGGAATTATTTTCAAATAGAGTAAACTCTATAAATGTGTAGCATTTATGTATCAAAAGGTTCTCCTAACACCAGATAATATCACTTTTATGCTCAATACATTCCATGGTTACCTATCAAGAATGAAATATAAACTGCTCTACTCAGTATTTAAAGTTCTTTACAATCTGGCCCTAACCTACATTTCCAGCATTATTACAAATTACTCCCCTTCATACATTCTAAAATCCAGCCAAGGTGGCTTTCTTTCATGACACACATGTGACATTCCACTTCCCATCTCTCAGCCCTTTGCCTTAGCTGGCCTCAATGCCTCCACCTCTTAGAATCTCTAGTTTTCTGCAAAGTTCAGTTCAAATGTCATCTTCTTTGTGAAACCTTTTCCTGATCCCCCAGCTGCCAAAATTTTTCCTTCCAATTGCCTTTGTTATCTATTTTGTACGTAACGATACATGCCCATGTTGCCTCACCTAGCTCTTGAGGACAAGAACTGTTTTGCTTTTGTCTTTGTGTTGCCTGTACAGTGCCTGGCACATGTTAGCCATGTACTAAATACTTGTTGATTGATTATTTAAATATGTGCATTAAATCCTAATTAATAATATATATCTGGATAAATTAAATAAATCTCTGAAGGAGACTGGTTTTTAATTTTCAATTTCTTTCTTTTTTAATACTTTATTTTCCCCCAATTTCATGTAAAAATAATTTTAACATTTTTTCAAATTTTCAGTTCCAAATTCTCTCCCTCTCTTTGTTTTCCCTCCCTTATTGAGAAGGCAAGCAATTTTACATAGGTTATATATTTGTAGCCATTCAAAATACATTTCCATGTGAATCATTCTGTGAAAGAAAACACACACACACACACACACACACCAAGAAAAATAAAGAAAGTAAAGAAAAAGTATTTTTGACTTATACTCAGGCTCTACCAGTTCTTTCTCTGTAGATGGACATCATTTTTCATCATAAGTCCTACAAAATTGTCTTGAAGCATTGTATTGATGAGAAAAGCTAAGTAATTCATAGTAGATGATCATACGATATTGTTGTTACTGTGTACAATGTTCTTTTGATTCTGCTCATTTCGCTTTGCATCAGTTTATATAAGTCTTTCCATGTTTTTTTCTGAGAGCATCCTGGTCATCATTTCTTAAAGCACAATAGTATTCCATTGTAATCATATACAACAATTTGTTCAGCCATTCCTCAACTGATGAACATCCCCTCAATTTCCAATTTTTTGCCACCGCTAAAAAAGCTGCTAAAAATATTTTTGTGCATATAGGTCCTTTTCCTTTTTGTTTTTTTATCTTTTGGGGATATAGACCTACTAGTAGTGGTATTGCTTGATCAAAGAGGATGCATGGTTTTACAGTCCTTTGGGCATAGTTCCAAACTGCTCTTCAGAATAGTTGAATCAGTTTCAATTTCAACAATAGTATATTAGTGTTTTAATTTTCCCACATACCCTAAAACATTTGTCATTTTCCTTTTCTGTCACATTAGCCAACCTGAAAGGTGTAAGGTAGTAGCTCAGAGTTATTTTAATTTGCGTTTCTCTCATCAATAGTGACTTAGAACATTTCTTAAATATGACTATGGATAGCTCTTTATTTTGTCAGAAAACCGCCTGTTCATATCCTTTGAATGACTCTTATTTCTATAAACTTGACTCAGTTTTCTAAATATTTGAGAAATGAAATCTTTATCAGAGAAACTCACTGTCAATTTTTTTTTCACAATGATTACCAACCATGTATTTCCCTCTGTCCTTCCTGCCACTCCCGCCCTTGTTTATCCTACTCTCTCTCTCCTTTTACCCTTTCAGTTTTCAAAAGTTTTTTGTTTCTGACTTTAACTCTCCCAAGCTGCTCTCCCTTCTATCAGCCCCGCCCTCTACCCCTTCTTTCATCCTCTTCTCTTCTTACTTTCCTGTATGGTAAGATTGATTGCCCCCAGTTTATACTGTGAGTATCTTATTTGTTCAGAGTTGTTTACATGTTGCCAACCCCCTTCCTCCCCACTCCAGATTGTGAGCTTTTTGAGAACAAGGACTATGCTTTTCTTTTCTTTATATACACAGAGTTTGACGCATAGCAGGTGTTTAATAAATGCTAATTGACTAACTGACTGAAGAGAAAAAAGGGCCGGGAAGACCCGAGAGACATAAAGTAGCGGACTTCGGCAGGATGGAAAGGCAAGGTTTTGACCTTGCAGCTTGAACTTAGAGGAAGTGATGGCTAATATTTCAGTTTGACTGAAGACCCTGCAACTTATCCTACAACGGGAGGGATATGCCAGAGATACCCGAGGAGACACTGAAGATGACATCTAACCTTAAACCTGGTGGTCAACCTACTAAAGCATCAGACGAGTAATTTCCCCTTCTATTCAAGCAGGGAATATAGGGCTGGGGATACAAATAGAAACACAGTCCCTGCCCCCAAGGAGTTTACAATCTAATGGGAAGACAAAACCAAAGGAGGCCAGAAGGAGGGAGGACACCAATGGGTACCCAGCCCTGGGGCGCATTGCGTTCCATGGAGTTGAAACCAGGATGAGCAACAGATGCAGGATGGAGTGAGTTCAAAAGTCCAATTTCTGCACCTTATAAAGTATAGCATTAGGTGGAGTTTGGTATTCTACCTGCCAGCCCTCCAATCAGTGGGAATGAGAAGCTGAGGGAGGCGGTGTCAGGTCTCAAGTTACCTGCATGGTGATGAGACCAGAGATGATGAGCTTAACTTAGGAGGGACACCTTCTCTGAAGCTGAAACCAGGCATAACACCAGAAGCAGAACGGGAGGGAGCTAAACGCAGGAAAAACATTCCTTCTCTTCCTGATGAGACACTGAAAACTTTGAGACTGGTTCCTTAAAGGGGCATTCAAGTGTGCCCGGAAAATATCATGTTAAATTAGGAAAGACCAAATCTCCTTGGGATGGGGATGGGGATCAAATGCCAAATCATTGTTATTCATATCCCTAGTAGGAAAAGAAGCTAAGACACCAAAAGGAAAGGGTGGGATCCGGAGGGCTCCCACAGATCCCATCCGTGCATGTGCAAAGGGATTTAAGGCTTAGGACAGCAAGGTCCTGCTCATTCCTGTATATTTAAGTTACTTTAGTTAGTGTCTGAGGGCTTGTTGCACCATCTGGTGGCTGATTCAGATATGGCAACCTATAGAGTTGCAACAAAACTTCACTCCAGTGTAAAGCCAATGCTCCTCTTGGGCACATAACCTTTTCAAAGAAAAGGAGCAGATGCCAGGTGCTGTGGAAAGAGGACTAGATTTAGAACTAGAGGACATGGGTTCAAACCCATCCTCCATAATTTTCTATCTGTGGAACCCTGGACAAGTTATTTAACCTCTCAGCGTCTCAGGTTTCCTTTCTGTGAAATGAAAACGGAGGGGTTTAGACTGGATGACTTCGTAGTTCATTCCCACTCTATAGTCCTGTGATCCTGCAAAAAATAAAAAAGATCCTTCCAAGTAGCAGCTAGAACACAAGGAACTATTTCATTGCCCCTGCTGGCCTCACTCTCCTTTTCTGTTGTTGTTACTGTCATTGTTTAGTTGTTTTCAATTGTGTCAGACTCTTTGTGACCCCCTCTTAGGGTTTTCTTGGGAGACATACTGGAATGGTTTGCCATTTCTCTCTCTAACTCATTTTACAGATGAGGAAACTGAGGCAAACAGGCAGGGTTAAATGACTTACCTAGGATCATACAGCTATTTCTGACACTAAATTTGAACCCAGGTCTTCCTGACTCCAGGTGGGACACTGTCCACTTTACCATTGCTTCTCCCTGCCATACAGAGGAAAATAAATCACAGAATGGACATGAATATAAACTTAAATCAGAAGAAAGATATCCCTGTGCCCCCGGAAGACTCTTGTTTTCCAAGATGCTGCCAACTCTAAATTCTCTGGTCCAATTTAATCTCCTTATGTTATAGAGGAAAAGATCAAGGCCTAAGGTCAATGTCATTTATTGTTGTTGTTCCTCCTTCGTTCTGGAAAAAGACCAATGACATCACGAGGACGATGTCTTGACTTGTAAGTGGATTGTACTGAAGCATAATTGTACAGCTGCACAAAGTCATCAGCCTCACTCTGTCCTCCAGAGCCACCGGAGTCCGGTAGCAGGACAAAAGTCAAGATGATTGGTGATGGCCCCCAACGTTATTCAGATACTGAAGAACAGAACTGATATTCAAACAAAAATTCTCAGATGCCAAAATCAGTATTTTTTCTACTGCCTCTGGGTCTCCAAGGGAGAAGGCGTCATCATTGTTTATAAAACCCAGAGACAATTTTTACTCAACCAAAGGAAATAATGAATGATAAGCCACTAAGAATATTTATGGGTAAAAAGGGCTAGAATTTGTCGGATTAAGTACTAATAACTGTCTTGATGTTAAGTAATTATTAGTTTTAAAAAGCTTCAAGGCTTCATTATTATAGCCGTTGGCAATGAGGGAAGGGAAGGGAAGGGAGGAAGATTAAGAGACAGGAAAAAGGATCTTGAAAGTACTATTAAAAAATCAAAGGGGGTGGGGGTTGAGAATATTCAAATAAGTGACAGGTTTCTGATCTTGCTTCAAACCCAGGAAACTGATAATAGTAATAATACAATGACAAATACAACAAAGATAGCAACAACTAGATAATTTCTTTGGACCTCTTCTGTGTATTTATCATGCCCTGTTATTTGAACATTTGTCTGTTCACCCCACAGATTGTAAATGTCTCCTGGAGTCTGCCTGACGTATTTTCTTAAAGTCTAGCACGGTGCTAAGCATACAGAAGTGTAGCCCTTGTAAGGCCTCGAACATCCTGACCCCAATTCCCACTCTCACTGATGAGTCAGGTCCTCAGGCTTGGCTAGCTCAGGGTGCTAGATATAATCTTGAGAGATCAAGGGAAATTCTCTAATGCCGTTGGTTTGAGCCCCTACTGGTATGCTTACCTAAGATTATCTGTTAGGTGAGGATCATTTAGTCAGTCTTAAGTAACTTTAAGAAAGGAAACAGTTGCTAATTTGTTGCAATAAGAACGATTGGTACAAAATATTTTCCCAAAAGTCTATGACATGCTTTCCCAAGAGTACGTGGCTGGCTTATATTTATATCCCCAGCACTTAGCACAGTGATTGGAATATGGTAAGCCCTTAATAAATGCCCTGTCTTATTCATTCCTTACATCTAAGATGGTGATAATAGCATCTAATTCCTTCATAGGTTTGTTGTGAGGAAAGTGTTTTGTAAGCCTTGAAGTACTATATAAGTGTAAATTATCACTAATAATCCTATGAGGTTACCATACCCAACACAGTTGGTTAATGCTTGGTCATATTTGTGAAGCAACAAATACTGCTGGGATCAAAGGGTCTGGGATGCTCACCGTATCCCTACCAAGGGGTTTCAAGCTCTGGTTCATGGACTGACCAGGTTGAGTGCGGTATAGACTGGCTGCCAAAGGGCCTCCTCTTTCTCATTGTCTTTGGTTCTTTATGCTCTCACCATGAAACCCCAGAGAAAATCACCTAAAGCTTAACTGGATCATGTCTAAGTATCCTCAGAGGGAGTAGAAAAATACTCAGTGGGACAGGATTTATTTATTTTTCTCACACAAAAAACATGCTTAATACGTTAAAGATTCATAAGTGTGCAGTGTTAAAGACTTAAAACATGCTGTAGTAACCCATAATTCCTATTATATTCTCCCATACTATCCATGATGGTGAGTTTTCTGGTAATGAGCTTATCTTTTGAGGAAAGCAGGATGCTGGCAGAGTTCAAACCAAGCCAATTAGCTGGTTGTCTCCCCTTCAAAGCTTACTGGGAAGTCATCTTTTCCTGTCTCAGTGGCTAATCCTTTTTGACATATACACCCCTTGCCCCTGGCATTTGGGCCAAGCAACCAATAAGTGAGATTGCTTCATCTCCCCAGAACACCAGGTCCTTTGGTACTGAGTCAGCACACATGATCCACCAGAAGTATCTCAAGGGAACTTAGCTTACATGTGCCACATATAGAATGGCACCTGCTACATTTGCTAGACAACATTTCTGCATGTGTGATTTTTGCTTCACTGTCTCCTAAACACTGAAGATAACTGCTTTGAACAATTATGATGGAGTTGCTTTTATTTATTGCATCTCATTGAGCTACATGTAAGTTAGAGAAACAGTGGAAAATAGTGGATAGAGCTAACTTTGGAGGGAGAAAGATTTCGGGTCATGTTCTGTCTCTGACACAAACTGACTGACTGGACTAGTTACTGAGCTCTATAGTGACCCAGGTAAATCATGAAGACTCTAAGTTGTAGAGATGTCAGTCTAAATTGATAGAAGGAACATTCTCACTGGAAGTTCTGTACAACAAAAAAGTTAGATCTAATCTCCATCCATTCACTTCCCTACCCACTGCCCCCCAAAAGAGATGTAAACTTGATGTCTTTTCCATATAGTGTTTGACTTTGCTTGGTAGGTAAGAATCAAGGTTAGCCATGTCTCCAAATAAGTACCCAGCTCAGGTTTTGGGTACTCAAGTCCCCAAATTAATCCTTCTCTCCAATACTGACTTCTGTTATTAATTTATTTAGTCTTGGTTGTTCTCTACTTGGAAAAATTAATAAGTGCTAATGCTTGAAATCTGCACTTTGTTTTCAAATGGAAGAGAGGCAAACGCATCCTGAAATAACGTCACCATTTCCAGAGGAAGATATCATCTTGGTTGACTAAACACACTTTCTTTAGGGTTCAGCATGAATGTGTAATAGATGTATCTCAGATAAGAAAGCGGTAACTTAATGCAGTTATATAAACAGGAAATCAGTAGGGAATTATCCTGAAGAGTATAAAATAAGCCAAGAGCTTTCCGTGGGGCTCATTGCTGTGCCTTCTCTTCATTGCAGTCAGGTATGTGTGCATGCAGAAAAGGGTTCTTCTGAAATACAGCTCTCCTTCTCTTACTTGTTTTGAGGGTGCATTTTGTTCACTTGTAATTTTTAGCCTTTTTGAAACTGAAATCTGCTCGCATGAGGAAAGAAGGTAAAAATGTGGGTTTGCAGACTTAAAAACTCAAGTGACTGGAATCTTATGTGTTCAGTGGCCCAGCAAGGTGGGGCCCATCATTGGGACAAAAAATCCTCCTGATTCATTTGGGACAGTGATCAGCTGGTCTATGAAATGATAAATGACATTGAATGGTGATGGTGAGAGCTTTCTTTCCTCATTTTCATTTTTGTTAGTTTTGTTTTTTAAATGAAATCTGCAGTATCACAGGAACAACTTTGTCAGGGTTCCATGATTTGTGGTTACTTTTGGTAAAAATATGAATTCTGATGTTGACCTAGGCATTCATATAATTCTATGCCATTTACCTAAACCCTTATGAGACTTAGTGACATAACTGTCATTAATTGACATTTGAGTGCCTTCTATATGCAAATGGCTGAGCAAAATAGAGAAAGATATTAGTGAACATGCCAAACAGTGAAAGGGAGATACAGATTGGACAAAGATGTCAATATAAGATAGGTAATAGATTTTAAGGGAATATAGGAGGTGGTAGGGTATCACTTGAAAAGAAATGACCAGTTTCTTCAATTCAGAGACCTTTTAGACTCAGTAAAAAAAATTTTTTAACTAACCTCCTTATCACAAGGTCTGTGCCACCTAGCTGCCCCCAAGGTCACACAGTGGGCATGTGTCAGAGGTAAAATTTTAACCTGGGTCTCCCTGGCTGAGAGGCTGGCCCTCTTTCTACAATATCACATCACCTCTTACTGATACAGAATAATAATAATAATAGTTCACACACACTTGTGCTTTAAGGTTTACCAAGTACTTTCTCTGCTATACTCTGTGTTGTAAAGTATTGCTACCCCCATTTTATTGATGGGGAAATTGAAGCTCAGCTCAGAGAGTTTAAGTGATTAATGACAGACACGTAGCTAGCAAGTATCAGAGCTGGTATCCATACTTCAGTCTTCTGCTTCCAAGTTGGCCATATTTTCACTGTAATGAGAATTAGAAGTGACTTTAGAGAATCTCTAGTTTAGCATCCCCATTTTATAGATGAGAACACTGAATCTCAGCAAAGTTGAGGGACTCGTCCAAGGCCACTCAGCTAAATGTCACGTTTCCCAGTTCCCAGTTTGCTTCTCTTTCCCCTGCATGCTAATGAAGCAGCCTTATCAAAAAGTGGGGTGAAGTTTAGTCCCCTCTGCCCTATCGATTAATAAATTAGCCAGCATTTATTAAGCACCAACTATGTTCCAGGCACTGGGCTAGGTACTGGGAACATGAAGACAAAAAAGAGAAATAGTCCTTAGCCTTAGGAATTTCCATTCCACCAGATGATTCCATAGCTACATAAATCCAACTGGTGTGTGCAAACTCAAGCATTATGGATGATTCCTGGAGAGAAAAGACTTATCCAATTTGAACAGACTGACACCTCAAGTTAATGAATTGCTTGGGACTTAAGGTATTTTGGTGAAATGAATTTTCTGGTTAGCTGAGAGATTTCCAGATTCCCTTTTGTTAACTGACTGATCTTACTGGAAAATCTTCATAAAATGGATTAGTTCACTAAGGACTGTAATGAATAGAACTAAACCTTTCATTGGTGATTAAGGATTTTGCAGTGCCTCAGGGAATAATTCTGAATTTTAATTATGCTTTGTCTTAAAAAATATTTTTTAAAGAATGATTCCTACCTCACATTTATCTAGCACTTTTATTGTTCACAAAATGATTTCCACATAACAGTTCTGTCAGGTGGGTAGCATGATTATTGTCATGTCCACTTTATAGATGGGAAAACTGAGGCTCATGGAAATTATATAACTTGTCCATAGTATGATGGCTAGTAAAGTGCTGAAGTCATTCTATAAGTTCAGGTCTTCTTACTCCACGTCCAAGGTTGTAATGTGGAAGATGTAAGATATGACTGCATGTGTACTGGCCCTGGCTTAGGCTATAAATTATTTTTTTTAATGAAATTCTTGAAGTCATCTTGTTTGCCATTGATTTACTAGTTGTCACTAAAGGTGGGGGCAGTTAGATGGCACAGTAGATAGAGGGTCAGGTCTGGAGTCAGGAAGACTCATCATCCTGAGCTCAAATCCAGTCTCAGACATATACCTGCTGTGTGACCCTGGGCAAGTCACTTAACCCCATTTGCCTTAGTTTCCTAATCTGTAAAATGAGCTGGATAAGGAAAGGGCAAATCACCATGTATCTTTCCCAAGAAAACTCCAACAAAGATCGGACATGACTAAAAAACAACTGAACAATAACCACAACGTCATCAATGGAGCTAAAATAATTAGGTCATAGCATTGTCCATCTCATAAAAATGTATGGGATGGACACTGAGCTCTCTAATTCATAAGTACTCTCATTTAAAAACATCATTTGTGCCATGGTACATCAGACCAGTACTGCATTCAGTACCATATTTAATCTATCTCTAATGGTGACACCAATGGCAGAGAATGGTCACCCTCCATGTGTCAGATCAAAAGCTTCAGGATAAAAGACAGCCATCTTATCTAACCTCTAATCATGATTGTGGAATCCACAACTTGATCAAAATTTTCAGGAACCTATTTACATTTTTAACCTGTGTGAATGACCTCTTAGGGGATCAATCTATCAATCAACAAGCACTTGTAAAAAGCATACTATGTGTCAGCACAGCGTACTGTGCCAAGCCCTGGGAAAAGAGACAAAAGTGAAACAGTCCCTCTTTCTGCCATTACTTTGTCTGGTTTACATTCTAATGGGGGGGAGGAACAACAAGATATAACAAACACACAGAAAGCAATGATAAGGTGACCTTATTGAGAAAAGAATTAGCAACCTGGGTGGAGACGGAATCAGAAAAGGTGCCATGACAAAGGTGGCACTTGAAGGAAATCAGGGACTTTAAGAAATGACAGTGATGAAGGAAAGCATTTCAGACATGGGGATGTGCAAGGTTAAAGGAAAGGAGATGGGAGATGGAGAACCCACTGTAGTGAACAGCAAGAAGACCAATATGGCCAGTCAATAAAACATGTGCAAGAGAGCCATGTGTGAGTAGGCTGAAAAGGTGGGATGGGGAAAGGTTATTGAAGAATTTCAGAGAGCAAACAGGGGAACTTATGTTTCATTTTCAAAGGTAATAGGGAGCCACTGGAGTTTATTGAACACATTGTCTTGGAAAATAATGGACTTGGAGACAGAAGGCCTGAATTCAAGTTTTAGCTCCTGCCTAGCATAGTTGGGCAAGTCACTTAATTTCTCTGTTTCTCAGTTTCCTCATTTGTAAAAATGGAATAAATTGGCCTTATTTAAAAATAAAAGTGATCTATAATATATTCCTTTAGAGTTTACAAAATACTACATATACTTCAGCCTTAGAACCACCTTGTAAGATCCTATCAGTATCATTATTCCCATTTTACACCCGAGGTAACTGAGGTTCAGAGAATTTGAGTAATTTGCCCACGATCTCACAGCCAGCAAGAGGT
The DNA here is from genome assembly GCA_028646575.1 of Pseudocheirus occidentalis. Taxonomy (NCBI): domain Eukaryota; kingdom Metazoa; phylum Chordata; class Mammalia; order Diprotodontia; family Pseudocheiridae; genus Pseudocheirus; species Pseudocheirus occidentalis. The sequence goes on along the minus strand of CM053593.1, from coordinate 348,477,177 downwards.
GGAGTCAAGACTCTAAATGCAGTTCAATAAACTGATAAGCTGGTAACTAACTAATGAGCCACCACCTTGTGACATGACAGAATCATATGACTCGGATTATTTTCTCCAAAATGAATTGTTTCACACTTATATCAGCTTAAGTGAGAGGTTTTTACTTTTGGGGAGTGGGGGCTGGAGTCACAGACCCTTTTTGCATTTTGGTGAAACTTAGTTACCCCTTCTCAGAATAAGGTCTTAAAATAATTGAAAGAAATGTTAAATTTCAAGTTAGAAATTAGTAAAATTAAAGAATTGGTTTTTCTCCCATTCAAATTCACAGATGCCCTCAAAAGTATCCTCCCCAGGGGGGCGGCTAGGTGGCGCAGTGAATAGAGCACCGGCCCTGGAGTCAGGAGTACCTGAGTTCAAATCCGGCCTCAGACATTTAACACACACACACACACACACACACACACACACACAAACTAGCCGTGTGACCTTGGGCAAGTCACTTAACCCCAACTGCCCTCCAAAAAGCAAAAAAAAAAAAAAGCATCCTCCCCAAGGGGGTCTTTTGATCTTACATAAAGAACCTTTGACTTAAGCTGATCTGCCATTTATCTGGTCACTCAAGAAGCCTTCCCACAGTTCATCCTTTAGGGCTTGAGATTTTGTTAACCAGAACTCAAATGGTTCTGCTCTGTGATAGGACTCTGCTGAGCTGGGGTTGACAGAGATGGTAACTATATCTAACAATAAATTCCTAACCTTTGGCAATAGTCTTTCTGTCACTGTGGCTTCTAATTGGTGTCTGCATATAGCTGACAATCTGTGTAATGGGTTCATTTGAACATTTTTGTCTCGGTCTTTAGCATGACTGCTGCTTTCCTGATGTGTCTCCTTTTTGGCCTTGCATTTGGACAAACAATGTCTTTTTGTGTTCCAACTGAATATACCATGCACATTGAAAGGAGAGAGTGCGCATACTGTCTAACCATCAACACCACCATCTGTGCTGGATACTGCATGACTCGGGTATGCTACTGCATAGCTGACTACTTTTAAGGAATAATATGGGGGAGGGAGGGAAGAAACCAATGCTATTTTTCATATTGTCATATTTATCCATGTTGTGTTTCAGAAGCCAACAGATTTAAGGCATTCATTCTAGCTCAGAAGGAGGCTTAGGAAAAATGGCAATCCTACTGCTTCCAGTAGATGCCTAATAGGTACTTGCATTAGTCTGATCAGCTAACAGCTGGACACAGTGATTTGATTCTAGCATAGTGATGTCATTTTAGTCTTCTTCAATAACCAAGGACAGCAACCAACCCATAGAAGACATTGATATGATTGTCAATGATCGTAGTTCAGTACAGTAATGAGTGCATATATTACTCATTTTACATTAGGTATTACCTGCCTCTCGGTGTCACTGCTAATTGCTAACTTGTGTGACTTGGGTGTATGACTTCACTAATCTGAGTGTAGGGTTTCCTCAAATGTAAAATTGAGTTATATTGGGAACTCTAAAAATCGGAGCTTCATTAAGACTCTAGAATTCTATTTATTTTTGTACTTTAAATGAAATTTATAGCATTTAGGACTAGAAAGGACTTTAGAGAAATCACCTCATTCAGTCCCCTCTATTTTACTGATAAACTGAGAAAACTGAGATCCAGAGAATAAATAGAAAGTAGCAGAGCCAGCATTTGAAACCAGGTTCCTCCAAATTGAGCACTCTTTCTTGTATTCCTGAGAAGGATGTGTCAAGTATGGATATTGCCATAAACTAGGCTCCTATATAACTGTAATGGATCCATGATACCATTGATACATGTATCTTCAAGTCTTCTCTCCAACTCTTATCCTTGTTCCTCCATAAATATTCTGCAGAGTTAATCCAATATGCTGGGTCTTTTCTAGGGTTTTATTAACATTGCTTGGCTGGTCTACCTAGCTCTTAACCTTCATTCTTGCTATATGATTAAGGCACTGATGCTGTGTGGATGATGATAAGAGTGATGATGCTGATGCTGATGCCGACTGAAGTAGTGGTGTGATGGTGATAATGGGCAGCCTGGAGTACTGGATGGAAAGGAATCTTTGAAATGAGAAAAACCTGGGTTTTTCTGAGTTAGTCTGATACAGACTAGCTGAATGATATTGGTCCAGTCACTTAACCCTTCAGTGCCTTGAGTAATTCTTTAAGGTTGGAGGTTATAGGGAAGTTGTTGTTCTATATAAGAGAGATTTCCACGCTGAGAGTTCTCCCACATCATTGGGAACACAGATCCAAGACATTTTCCTTCCACCCACAACCAAGACAAAAGAAAAAATAATAGTACATCTGCACACACAAAGTATTTTCTCATTGGATCCTCATGACAACCTTGTAGGCCAGGCATATGTGATTATTTTCACTTTACAGATAAGGAAACAAATCTCAAAGGTAAAGTGATTTGTCAACATGTTGTGTAGCTAAATGACCCTAACACCCAGTTTCCAGTGCTTTCTCCTGCCTCAAATTATCTTGTAATAAGTGACATTTGTTGATGTACATTTTGTAAGCCATCCCACTGTTGTGCCCAGAACACCATACACTCAGCGAGAACAAGTAAGGCTTCATTTTTGTGTTTGCATCTCTGCCTTTTGCTTCTGCATCTGGCATGGTATTTATTGTAGTAGGAACATAAATACTTTTTAAGTGAATTGTAGAATCAAACCTAGATCTCATTCCTAGTACATTGCTCTCTCCAATCTATGACACAAGGAGGTTGAATAACTGTTAATTAGGTCCTAAGAGTCTCAGAGTCTGAACGATCTGGGTGGGTTCAAGTCTTACCTTTGCCACATTCTGATTTTGTGACCCTGGACAAGTCATTTAATTTCTTATGCCCCCAGGTCATTCTCTGAGACTATGAGTTGCAGGGAAGTCACCAATCTGGGAGTCTATAATATCATAACTCCCATTAAAAAAAAAGCACTGGTGCTGGGGAAGAGGAGGGTTTGAGGAATATTTTCCAGATTATGAAAAGAAAGGTCTTAAGCTTCCTCATATTTAGAGATGCTTGGTGGTACAGTGGATAAAGTGCTAGGCCTGGAGTCAGGAAGATATTTTTTCTCCACTTCTCTAACATTTTTATTTAAAGTTTTGAGTTCTAAATTCTATTCCTCTCTCCCTCTCCTCCCCGCTCCCTGAGACAGTAAGCAATCAAATTGCTTAGGTTGTCCATGTGCAATTAAGTAAAATATTTCCGTTTTAGTAATTTTGCACAAGAAGACTTGAATAAAAGAAAAAGAAAGAAAGTACAAAATAGCATGCTCCAGTCTGTATTCAATAAATATTGGCTCTTTCTCTGGAGGAGGATAATATGCTTTATCATTAATCCTTTGGGATTGTCTTGGATCATTGTATTACTGAGAATTCATAGTTCTTCATTAAACAATATTGCTATTACTGTATACAACATTCTCCTGGTTCTGTTCATTATGCATCAGTTCATGTAAGTCTTTCCAAGTTTTTCTGAAATCATCCTGCTTGTCATTTCGTATAGCACAGTAATATTCCATTAAAATCATATACCACAGCTTGTTTAACCATTCCCCATTTGATGGATATCCCTTTAGTTTTCAATTCTTAGTCACTAAAAAAAGCTACCATAAATATTTTTGTACAACTAGGTCTTTTTGCCATTTGGGGGGGATGTCTCTGGGCTGTAGACTTAGCAATGGTATTGCTGGATCAAAGAGTACGCATAGTTTTATAGCCCTTTGGGCATAGTTCCAAATTGCTCTCCAGAATGACTAGATCAGTTCATAACTCCACCAGTAGGGCATTAGTGTCCTAGATTTCTCATATCCTCTCCAATATCCAACATTTCCCTTTTTTGTTATATTAGCTACTTGAGTCAGGAAGATATTAATTTTAATCTGGCTTCAGAGACCAGCTTTGGGAACCTGGGCAAATCACCATAAACTCTGTCTCAGTTTTCTCATCTGTAAAATGGTGATAATAATAACACCTCTCTCTCACAGGGTTTTTGCAAAGCTCAGAGATGATATTTGTAAAGCACTGGTACATAATAGGTGCCATATAAATGCTAGCTATTATTATAATTATATTACTTTAATACGCTACCCCCATTCATGCTCATGTTGTAAAACTGCTGCCAAGTGATGATTGTCTTTCTCTTCTCTCCTCAGGACAGCAACGGTAAACTGTTCCTCCCCAAAAGTGCTCTCTCTCAGGATGTGTGCACATATAAAGACATCACTTACAGGACAGTGGTGATGCCAGGCTGCCCTCACCATATCACCCCCTATTTCTCATACCCTGTGGCCGTGAACTGCAAGTGTGGTAAATGTAACACAGACTACAGTGATTGTATACATGAGAGTGTCAAGACAAACTACTGTACAAAACCACAGAAGCCGTATTTGGTGGGATTTCCCGTTTAAGAGATCTGCTATCCATAGTTAAATATTAACTCTGCTTCACTTATGTCAACCTAACTTAGAATACTCAGTGATTAAAATGTTTCTTCATTTCATAACCATTGTGTATGACTTTGTATTTCACCCCCCTCTTCCCCAAGCATGCAGAAATATAAGAAAGAACTTAAAAGGTTCTTGAAGGAAGAGGGGTATGGATTAAGCATTTATTAAATACCTACTATATGACTGACAGGCACTGCATTAAATTTGTTACATATAATCTTGACCACAACACTTGGAGGTAGATACTATTATTCTTCTCATTATCCAGCTGAAGAAACTGAGGCAGGTAGAAGTTAAGGGATTTGCCCAGGGTAACACAGCTAATAAGTATCTAAGGCTGGATTTGAACTCATCTTTCTGATTCCAGGCACAGTACTGTACTGTGTCCATTGCACCACCTTCCTACTTCAGCTGGGTGAGAAAGAGCTTTGATCACCTCAAAGGAGTTACATTCTGAGAAAAAAGAGGTGAAGAAAGATGGAAGGCGAAGACAGGAGAGTCCCTAAGAGACAAGATATCCATTCATCAGGTCATTCCTGTGAAGGGAGCTGCAGTGGTGAATTAGTAGTTTTATTTTATATGAAGAAAGGTACAGGTCAAACTCACTGCACAATCCCAGGGAGAGAAGTGCTGTGGGCATGGGCAAGAAGGTCACAGCCCTGGGGGGAGGGAGAGGAGAAGAAGGACACCACAGTGTCAGGGGTAGGAATATGACAATGATGTGTCAGGAAGTAGGGCACAGGCAGGAGAAGTAATCCATTACCCTACTTCCTGGCAGGCTAAAACTTCACCCAAGACCAGTAAACAATCTATGAACCATCCTAATTTAATTCCTTTGGTGGGCCAACTGGCCTATGAAAGTTATACCCCTAAAGGTCAATTTACAAAGCTGAGTAAAGAGGCTGTGATCATTTTACATGTGGAAGTTTAAATCCTTTATAGCCCTTGAGTAATAGGAGATTTTTACACCCCCCCCACCCCCGCCTCCAGCATTTATATTAAATGCAGCTTGTCTCTTTTCATTGCTGGTGTCATGAAGTACTCATGTCACTGCAATGGGATTTTAGGGAAAATGCTTAGTGGGAACAGCAAAGTGGTGTTACCCTGAATTACAATCTGAATTGCCCTCAGTAGTGAAAAACCTTTTCTTGGTGCTTGGGTCTTCTGTCTGAATACGTCATGGTGATCATTCACCTCCTTTTTTTAATGTACTTTTCTTTTTATGCTCAAGACCTAGCATAGTCTTTATCTTATGACAGGCACTTAATAAATGCTTGCTCAAATCAAATGAGATGGTATAATAAGAACATTTTGCAAATATGAAAGCACCACACAAATGCTATTGCTGAAGGAGTGGATGAATATATCTGTGCATGCATGGAATGAATTAGATGTAGGGATAGGTGTTGTGGTGCCTCACCTTCTGGTTTCTGCTCAGATAAAATTATTCATTCATTCAACATACATTTATTAAGCACTTACTACATGCCAGCAAGAATGCTGGGGAGAAAAGCCAAAGCCAAAGGCAATCCTTGCCCTTGCGGAACTTGATGGTCTACTAGGGGAAAACATGCACATAGGTAAGAAAATGCCAGACATAGACAGAAGAGTGCATATTTAGTGGACCTGGCTTTGAATCCTAGTTCTCACACTTAGAGTAAAATAATAGTGCCTACCTCCTGGGGTCGTTGTGGGGATCAGACGAGATTGTGTTTGTGGAATATTTTGCAAACTTTAAATTGCTATAAAATGCTAATTATTATAATTATTAATGTCATTATTATTAGCATAGATGAAGATACTGAGGCCCAAGGTCACATAGTAATAACAATTATGATATCAATAATGAAAATAACTACCATTTTTATAGTAATTTAAGGTTAGCAAGACATTTCACATATATGATCTCATCTGATCCTTACAACCCTGGAAGGTAGGTGCTACGATTAGTCCCATTTTACAGATGAAGAAACAAAGGCAGACAGTGGTGAAGTTACTCGCCCAAGGTCATGTAGCTAGTACACATCTGAGGCAGGATTTGAACTCTCTTCCTGATTTTATGTCCACGGTGCCAGACGGCTTCTAAGCTCCCTTCCAGCTTTAAGTTTATCGTGGTATAAGCATAAGCATAAGCATAAATTGACTGGGGGTGGGGATGGGCTGAGATCAAGTAGTGCCTCCTGTAGGATGTGACATTTGGTCTGGGTTCTGACAGAAGCCAAGGAGTCTTAGAAGCAGCAGTAAGGACAGGAGGGCTTTCCAGGTCTCCAGCCCCAGCACCCTCTTGATTATACCATTCTGCCTCTATAGATGACACAATGGAAGTTTGCATTCAAGTTGATACTGATTAACATGGTTTCCAAATGTCATGAACATGTCCCTGTGAGCAGTTAGGTGGGGGCCAGGATTCAGTGCTCAGTTACCTTCATGAATGTAGAGTTCAGACTCTTTGGTATAATTTTCATGAGTTCTAGGCCTGGACTGTTTTGTGAAGAGGAGGAATACACCGCAGGACCCATCATTGTAGAAACATTTTCATTGTAGAGTAACTGCATTAACCTGTGTACCAGGAAAACATGATTTTGAAATCTTCTTTAAGCAAGAACTGTGAACATCTACACCAATAAAAAGGCTCCTCCAAATCAGCTGCCCAGGTTCCGGCTGATTCTGGCCAGAGATCTCTTTGATGTTATCGAAATACCTTTAAATGCTTTTACATTCAGCCATCGTTTGCATTGTCTGTGGTTTAAGGCGAAAACCCTTCCATCAAGCTTGATGGAGATGTGGTCCAATCCACATATGAGCCCCTTGTTTTTGTTCTTTCCTGTGTACCCAGTGTGTGCTGGGGGTTTCAGAGGGGCTCAGGAGCAATCCTTCAACACCCCTGGGAAAATGACTCAGAGCCTTACTTTCCAATAATAAGTATATAACAAGTATTTTAAAAGCTGCATTTTCTAGTTTGAATGATTTCCCAATATGGGATCACCTAAGTTGAATCCTTAAGATGAAGAGGGTACTTAAGATTAGAAGCTCCCACTTTACTGGATGAAACTCTAGGATGACTGTTAGGCAGTGACTGTTAACACCCACACTAACGGGAAATCTTCAGCTCAACACAGCATAACAGTGTGCTGGGGCTGAATTCAGTGTTCATTTAATCCAACCTCATGATCTATCCAATCCAACAATGACAAGAAATAGCTACTGTGCTTCATAGTTTACAAAGCACCATCTTTACAAAAATCCAGACACATGGTACAGACATCATTATTAGTTCCATTTGACATGTGAGGAAACTGAGGCTGAGAGGGCTAGTGACCTGGCTGAAATATTTTTTTTTTGCTTTGCTTTTTATCTCCAGTGCTGGAATGTAGTAAGTACTTAAAAATGCTTGTTACCTATTTGCCCGAGCAGGTGATTGGTGAAGCCAACCCCAGAACCCAGGTCCTTCTGACTCCCAAGCAGAGGCTTCTCTCTACTATAGCATCTAATGAAATACTTTGGGATCAGGATGGTTCTTTTTATTTTCAAAGAACTTTTACATATACTATTCTCATTAGTTTTGTTTTTTTAATGGTGAAAAATAAAAAGAAATTATCAAAAATTAAGGCAATGGTACAAAATATAGTATAGCCATAATACACTTCAGTACAGAACTGGGAGCAATATAATTTAGCTAAATTGCATTCCCCAAACAGATTGATGTATGGGGGTGTGCTGGTAAACATTCACCAACTAGTTTTCTAGAAGAAATTGAAGTTTAGCCTGCAGTGTTAATGTTTTCTCCATCACTTTCTTAAGTCTGGCCAGAGATCTCTTTGAATGTACCCCAGGAGTGAGTACTGTATAGTTCTGAAGTCTGAAGTCAAAGGGCCACACTGGAGGACCTCGGTCATATGTAGCCTCCACAGGTTCCCCACCCTGGTAGACAATCAACAAAACAGTTAGTTATTCAAGCCCTGATTTGTCACATTTCCTGGTTTTCAGCTTTTGCCAACTGACACCTCCCTGACTTCATGTACTAACACACACGTTATATATGCATATGCATATACACACACATATATACACACATATACAGACCTATTTACATACACACACATACACTTATATATATATATATGTTGTGTGTATGTACACACACATATCCTAAGACTAATAAAACAACCTATCAGGTAGGAGTAAATCCTTATACCTTCAATATTATTTTAAAAGACTATTTTCATTTCATAGTTGATTCTGATTATGGGATTGTGGGTAGATACTTAGATTAACTGTTCCAAGGAGTGTGAAGTTGCATAGAAAATCAAATAAGAGTCTTTTTTTAAGCCAATATGCACATACAGTCTATGAAAAAATATTATGAAATAACTTACAAAATATTTGACCATTATCAGGAAGATTGGGTTTTGTGTTTTTCCACCAAGGACTTGAGAGAGCCTCTGAGGCTGAGTTTAGATTAGCTCCAGTGAAGAGGAATGTAAAAATATTTTTCAATGACCCAAGTACCCTGGTACAGGGCACTTACCTTAGAACACACCCAAACTGGTACCTCTCTAATCTGATGACCCTTGTTGTCACACTGAAAAAAAGCCATCTCCTTTATGGCTGAGATTTTACATATAAAATGAAAATCACACTCACAGAATTATATAGCTAGAGGAGCCTCCAGGGTGGATTGGTCTTATGGGTCAGCCCCTCCTGATTCTGGGCACATGGATGACGAAAAAACCAAGGAGAAATGCTTATCCAGACTTTTCTAATGGGGTTTTCACTCCACACTCTTGGAACAAAGACAGTTACCAAATGACTGTAGATATTTGTATTCAGGTGTTAGACACGTGCCAGTCTGGGCCTTGACCCAGCCTGGGTCACTTTAGGGGGGATTCCACTTCTGTTAGTTATACAGACATGTGTGGAAAGAGGTGACTTCACTGTGACAGGGAGTGAGAGGATTCCAAGGAGGCAAATCTTGTCAGCCAAGTACGCCAAAGGGCTCTGTAGTGAGACTGATGGGCTTGAACAGATACATACCTGCCAGCTGGATACTTTCTGAACTCCCCTATCTTTCCATTTTTGTAGGGTTTTAAAAATAGCAGTGGTTCTTTCAATCTACCTTTAGTGAATGTACTCAGCCAAAAAAGTCAGTAATTTTGACTGTGAACTTGGGTTCGAATGTCAGTGAACAAACTGGCCCAGGGGGAGCTGTGGTCTTTGTGTCTCTGTTTTCCACATTCCTGTTCTATTAGGAGAAAGTGCTCATGTCTAGGGCAAGGAAGCTCATGAGAAAATACGAGTTAATAATCTTTCATTTTTATTTATTTTAATTAGGGGGGAAATCTTTTGAATTTCTTGACCTATGAAGAAGAGTTTACTAAGTGAATAAATAAGAAAAGAATACAAAAATAATTAGGAAAAATATGTAAACTCAAGTCCTGAGGTATTTCAAAGGTACAGTGCCAATAAAACACCAAATCTCTTACCCACAACATGCAATGGGCAGATGAGTTGACTTTAACTTCCTGTTCTTATTACATCCCAAAACACACAGGAGGGCTCGGGAGAAAAGCCTGTTCAAAGGTGTGGCAGCTGCAGCAGCTCAGAGAGGAGGCAGAAAAAGGAGACTGAAAAACGCTACTGACATACGTTCATCTTAAAGAGCTAGGGAAGTCTATTGCAATCTGAATAACATTTAGCATTACAAGGGCACAGGATTGTCTGTGAGGCAAGCATTTGTTTTCAAAAGGTGGGTCATGTGTGTTCACACTATATGTACAGACACATACACACATCTATACACATTGTATATAGATGTGTATATAGTGTATATGTACACATTGTGTATATATACTTTGCATATACATATGTATCTCTATATACCCATATGTCTACACACAGATCTATATTGTGTACATACACATAGTATATAACATATTGAATAGCTACATTGTACATACACACATTGCACATATGCATTATATACACATATATACAATGTATATACACACTGTATCTGCACATATGTATATATGCATGTGTATAAACATACATACGCACTTTAAGAAACAACATTCAAATTAAGCTGTCTTCGTTCATTTTAGTTTTGCCACTACTTTGGGCTCCAAGATTCTGGTCCGTTACCTCCTAGGACCATATATGAGACTACACATTCATGGTGCCAGCTAATTACCCCAAACTCTGTGAGGTCCTCATTGTCACCAGATTTCTGTCTCCTCTCCCCGGAAATCTCTGGGCCCTTACTGCTGGTGTTTGATTTTTAGAAGTTCATTTGCTTTCCCTGTCTTGAGCATTACCTTCTAAAAGTGAATCAAAGCTTTTTGGTTTTTTTTTTTAACCTGGCTATTACCTGCTCCCCTATCCCCCACCCCATGTGATCACAGAGAGAAACAGGAATCCCCAATGAAGGGCTTTCAGCATGCCCTGCACATACCAGATGTTGTGCAGCTGCACATGGGTCTGACAACACGAGGACAGGAAGGCTATGTACCACACTCACATACATGTGCAAATGTACACTGGAAATTAAATCATTTTAGACCTTAATGCCTTTCCACTTTAACAGCTGAGTAAGAGGATGCCTCTTGTGACATTTAGTAATAAAATCCTGGATTTTCGATATCATGCAGGTGGAGTTTTATATTACATCTCTTGAATTACGGATCACACAGCAGAGGACCATGCTGAATATCATGCCAAGGATCTGAAACAAAAGGAACGGTATGTTAATGGATGAAAAATGATCCCAAACTGCCTGAATGTCTAGGGAAAGAGAAGAATGAGATCTGGCCCACCTGTGACCAGCTGGTGAGTGCAGTGACTGGTTCTTTCATCTATTATAGGGCAGGGTGTCTTAACCTTTTTGGGGCAGGCTGGGAAAGCCTATGGACCCCTTCTCAGAATTGTGCTTTTAAATGCTCTTAAATGCTCAAATAAAAGACAAAGGAAACCAACCACACAGAAATATCATAAAAATGTGTTGCTGAGTCAGACTCTCTGTGACCCCATTTGGGTTTTTCTTGGCAAAGATACTGGAACAGTTTGCCATTTCCTTCTCCAGTTCATTTTACAGATGAGGAAACTGAGGCAAACAGGGTTAAGTGACTTGCCCACAGTCACACAACTAGTAAGTGTTTAAGTCTGAATTTGAACTCTGGTACCAGTGCTTTAGCCACCGTCCAATCTAGCTGTCTTATAAGAAAATATACATTAGAAAAAATCAAGTTTACAGACTCCAAGATAAGAACTTTTATTCCGGACATGGTGGACACTGACACTGGCATTGGGATTAAAGTTTGTTGTTTCTGGTAGCTATTCTCTTCCAAATAAATAATTGGCATTAATAATACAAGGAGGTTCTATAAAGCAGGAGTCAGAAGATCTTCCTCCCCCCTTCTTTTCTTCCTATTCCCATCTCTGTCTTCTTCTCCTTTCCCTCTTTTCCTCCCCCCCCCCATCCTCTTCCTCATCTTTGTTACTAGGTATGTGACTCTGTGGGAAATACATTCTCTTTGAGCCTCTCTTTCCTCTTCTGTGACATAAAGTTAAAACTTGTGTTTGTAAAATATTTTGAACTTTTCAAAGCATGTTCACATACACATATACATACATCATTTCATAGGAATTTCACAGTAATTGATCATCATCAGGTAAGGTAGGAATTGTCCCCATTTTTCAGAGGAAGAAACTGAGTCTCTGAAAAGTGTGACATTCACAAGAACACCTAGTAGGGGAGGTAGGTCTCAAATTTAGGTCTTCTGAATCCACTTTATAACATCTCACTGTATTTTATTTGGTGTAGTGGAGTCAGAAAGACTGGGTTCATCCAGGGGTGTGCTGGAACTAATTCATACTGGTCCTTGTTGAATTTTCCATGTTAGCATTTGCACCTTAGAAATAGGCAAACACTACAAGTCAGGGCTCGTTAAGTTGTTTTGTTGATTATCTAGACTTAAGAAAGTGATGGAGAAAATGTTAATAATGCAGACTAACCTTAAACGTGTACTATGTAGACATTTTTGTTTTTCAGAGAGCTAGTTATTAAATATTTATCAGCACTCCTTTGATTCTGATCTGTACTAGCTGTGTGACTCTGGACAAGTCACTCAACTCCTCAGCCTCAAAGATAGCTCTCTGAAACTGCAAATTATTGATAAGTGGCTGGTCTATATTAATAAAGTAATTTTATATACTGAGAGTTCTCTACACTGATAAAACCATACTTCCAAGACTCCCCCCCTCCAAAAAAAAGCAACCCAATAACAAAACATTGCAGTGAGAACAAGTAAGCTAAAGGAAAATGGTTTTATTTATTGGTTTTTGGAAAGACTGAGGATGATGTTGATGATAAATGACATTCATACGTCACCTTAAGGTTTTCAAAGCAATTTCCACGTGTGATCTCATTTAGTAAAGGAATTATGATTTTTATAATAATCAGTAAGATATGTGTAACTAATATGCTAATAATTAGATTTTTCAGAATTGCATCTCTTGTGAGAGAGCTCACAAAGCAGCTTAAAATGATCAATCAAACTTTAACAAGGCTCACAATCCCTGGTATCCTTGTGCCTGAGTACATGAAGAGAAGCAAATCAAAGACTGTAGAACCAGTTCCTCTGGCCTGTGACCCACCAAATAACGACCCCAAAGACCTGAGTGATATTGCTCCCACAGAACTCCTGAATTGTGGTATTTTCTTCCATTTGTGAGTTTGTCCAGGGAAACCACTCTGGCTCTGGGAACAACTGGTTGTAATGCACCTTCCCCCCTCCCTCCCATTGTGATTTATGTATCTAATCTTTGTCTTCACTTCAGCAAGGTGGGATTCTAATCAGGAGAATTCTCATTGACAAATTTGTCCTCATAATGAAACTAATTAATTAAATGGCTACTTTGTCTCTGGCCTGCTGTTTCGTCATTCTCAGGTTAGAGATTGGCTCAGTAAAATCCTCAGAACTTCCTGAGTGAAGTAAGTCCTACAAGTATGGTCAACCCCCTTTCACAGATGGATAAGATATGTTCGCCCATTGTGTTTGTCATTAAACATAATGTTTAAAAACATTAATGACTTGCCAAAGTAAAAGTCTGGGGTGGGATTTAAACCCAGATCTTTCACACCTACTATTGTACTACGCTGCCCCATGGGGCTATTGGGGGGTCCTGAAAATAGAAGGAGACGTCACTTTTTCAGTGATGTTTTAGAAGCTGATATTTTTGTTTTAACTTAAAAATAACAAAGATGAAAGATGAATAGACAAAGATGTGTCTTCACAGTCACCTTTTTTCCATAAATATCTACTGCACTCGAAGTATGTCTATTGCTAGAGGAGGTTCAAATATTTGCAGTACTAAGGGCAGCAGTAAGAAGAATCTTATTTCTTTATTTTTAGGCTATTGCTAGGTACAATGGTTGCCTTATAATTTTACAAAGAAATTTCCTGAATTCGTGTGATGTGGTATTCTTAACTCCTTATTTTCCAAGGAGACACAGTCAGAATAGGACACTACCTAGATGGTTGAGTGGATAGAATGCTGGATTTGGGATCAAGAAGACGCAAGTTCAAATCCATTCTCAAATATTTACTAACTATATAACACTGGACATGTCACTTAACTGCTGTCTACCTCAGTTTCCTCAGTTGTAAAATGGGGGTGATAACAGTACCTACCTCCTAAAATTGGTATATGGATAAAATGAAATAATAAACCTTAAAACACTATATAAATATAATCATCATCATTATTGCTATTGTCATTGTTGTTATTATATTTGATTAAAGGGGATCCAAAAGACTGCTCCTGCTTGGAAGTATCTCTCCTGCTGACCTGCCAAGGTGGCTGACCTCAGTCTCTTATTCAATTAGAAACTCCTCTGATTAGAAACAATGCTTTGGGTCAGACCACAAAAAAGGTACTTAAGAAAATGCCTAGAAAAGAGAGAGCTCTGGTAGGGTTGAGTGCCCCTCTACCCTTCTTTAACTGGCAAAATATCCTGGTTTTATCTTTTACTTCTGCCCAGAGTCCAGCTCTACAAGGATGGATCAGAATCAAAGATGGCTAGACCCAGAAGGGACGTGAGAGATTGTATAGATCAAAGTGAAGCCTAATGAGTCCATGTGACTTGCTCAGACTTGAATGAGAGAAAAAAAATGGTCTATTTCTGTTATAAGAAATAGAGCATCAGTAAGTTCTGGGTGGCTAAGGAATAATTTCAGGGATATAGGTCAAAGAGAACAGGACCGAGATAATGATAATATGGGCCTGGGGCAGGTATTGGGGCAGTGGGGATGCCTTGGAAAGGAAGATGTATATATCTTTTCAGTTTATTTTTGCAAAGCTTTCCTACCTGTGGCTGCTAAGGCCATAGTAGCTATGCCAAATGCTTCCTTTATCCCTAACTTGGGGGGCAGAGGGGAAGCAATGACTTCAACTCTCTGGTCGTTCTAACCTTCCCAGATCTGGTTACGATCCACAAACTACTGAGTCCAGGACTGGCTGGATACTCTATTACACTTTCTTTGAGACACTGTAGAGGTAAGAGAAAAGCTGCCTTGCTCACTACACACATCAGCCTGTTGCTCAGTCCTTTCAGTGGTGTCCAACTCTCCATGACCCAATTTGGGTTTTTCTTGGTAAAGATACTGGAGTGTATCCTTCTCCATTTTTTCCTTCTCCATTTCACTTTACAGATGAGGAAGTGAGGCAAAGAGGGATAAGTGACTAGCCCAGCTTCACGTAACTAGTAAGTGTCTAAGGCTAAATTTGAACTCAGGTCCTCCTGACTCCAGGACTGGCACTCTGGCCACTGATTCCACTAGCTGCCTGGGATTTCCAGCCTACCCATTTAATAATAATAATAATAGCTACAATACCTAATATTTATATGATGTTCACTATGCACCAGGCATAACCTAATTCTTGGGAAACTCTAAGCACTCCTTAGAATGGAGGATCACCCTCTCCAGCCTATATGACTGCCAAATGGATGGTGGGGGGAGGCATGGCTTAAGGGCTTCCTCACCCCCACTCCAGGTTGTTGTTTCACCCAGAGATCTATGGGATTGATGGAAAGCACCATTAGATAACTGAAAGGAAAGGAGTCAAACAATCCCGCCTCTCAGGAATCCACACAATGAAGACCAGCCTAGGCTGGAGGATTTCTAGAGGGTCTTACCCTGCCCCACGAGAGCTTCACCTACTGGTCCCCCTGCTTTCCACTCTCTAGCCTGTGAGGCAGAGATTTACTGACTCACCAAGGAAGGCTATAGAGACCTGGGTAAAACATTACAGCTTTTATCAAGATTAAGAATTTGGAGTGTGCTTAGCTTAATTACAGGTGGGAAGGATTAGCCTGATATTATGTTGCCTTGACAGTCAGAAGAGGCACAGAGTTGGAAGGTACATGTTCATCTCTGGTGCTGGATTTCCAGAATGAGTAGCTACAGAGACAGGAGATGTATTTATACAAGATTGGGCTACAGTTATTATTATAATTATTATGAATAATGTTGAGATAATAGCTAACATTTATGTAGCACTTTAAAGTTTGCAAAGCACTTTACATATGTTATCTCATTTGAACCTCACAACAATCTTGGGAGATCAGTGCTTTTATTATTCCCCTTTTTATAGATGGGAAAACTGAGAAACAGAGAGGTTAAGGAACTTGCCCAGGGTCCCACAGTCAGTAATTATTTGAAGCAGAATTTGAACTCAGGTCTTCCTGTGTTCCCACTCTATCCACTGTAGCCTCCTAGTTGCCTAGTTTGAGGTGAGTACCACAGGAACATGGATTAGCGCATCAAATTGACCTTGTCAACAAGAGCCATGACAAACTCTCCTAGACTTGTCACTAATACCTTGCTTGGAAAGCTCTCCTGGGATACAGTCATAACCCAAGTGAATACTAGACGGGGCAAGTGATCTGGGGCATAAGGAATTTGGATCACTCCTCAAGAAACATGAGACAGTCGACTAGAATGGTTTTCTTCCCTCCCCCCCCCCCGCCCCGTTTTCTGTTCTTTTTTTTTTAGTGATTATTTTTTTTTACATTTTTAACGTTTGTTTATTTTTAGTTCAAATCATTCATTTCCATGAGATTTTGATTTACAAATTTTCTCTCTATCTTTCCCCTACCCGCCACCCCAAAACTGTGATCCTACTGTACACCCCCTTCCCAATCAGCTCTCTCCTATATCGTCCCCCATCACCCCTCTGACTTTTGGTAGGGCAAGATGGATCTCCCTACCCCAGTACATGTATATTTCCCTCCTTCCTATTCCATCCTCCACTTGTTCCATTCTCTACTTTGTCCCTGTCTTTTTACAAAAG
>CM053593.1:348446950-348459847 GCA_028646575.1 Pseudocheirus occidentalis | reverse complement strand
CTCCATCCTCCCTCCTCTCCACCCCTTCCCCCCTACTCTCCTGTAGGCCGAGATACCCAGTTTAGAGCGTATGTCATTCCCTCCCTAAGCCAACTTTGACCAGAGTAAGTTGACCCATTCCCTTTTGCCTTCCTGTTCTTCCCATCCATTGTAACAATTATCCCTTGCCTCTTCTATATGAGAGGATTAACCCTGTAGAACAGTTTTCTTACCGTGACGCCAGCTATCCCAATCCCAACGATCCCAATGAGCTGGAGTTTAGCACTGATCACGGTCTCAATCTCATCTATACAATTCTGTTTTGAAAGAAGATGGGCATTACAGTGGATACTTTTTTCTCAAGGTGTCTTCTGATTATTCATTAGCCTGACTTCCTTTTCCTTTCAACAGAACATTAGATGACAAACAGTTAAGGCTCTACCTAACTATTCCCCACACCCCAATTCACCAGGAATTTTTGTTCCCCCTTTAATTCAGTCATTCTGGACAGTACAGTCACGAGAGGTATCTTTACAGGTCACACAACCAGTGTCTGAAGCAGGATTTGAAGCCAGTTCTTGTAATTCTGAGTCTAGGACTCTATCCCTTATACTAGGTTCTCAACCTGTGCGTTATGCTCAATTTGTAACAATGAAAATACATCCTGCAAATCAGATATTTACATTATGATTCATAACAGTAGTAGCAAAATTACAGTTATGAAGTAGCAGCGGAAATAATTTTATGGTTGGGGGTCACCACAACTGAGGAACTGTATTAAAGTGCCCTGGCATTAGGAAGGTTGAAAACCACTATCCTAGACTAGACAGTCTCTCAATATTACTGGAAACATGTCCCCTCACCATTCTTCGGTACGCTAATATTTATTTTATTCATGAAGCAACTGAATGTGCAAGCGATTTCCCAGACCCACAGAGGTAAGCTCTGAACCCTTCTTTTTCCGATCTGAATGTATATTTCTTTTCTCCTTTATATCAACAGTAGATGGAAAGACAAAGAAAAACTTACTTTGTGTTCAAGGAGCTCCTTTGGGCATGTAGCTTGGACCTGATCAGGGCTTTCTTTTCCACAGCATAGAAACTAGAGGAGTTCAGAAAAGAGAATTTAAGATAAGGCCGAGAGGAGCAGAAAAGTTTGGGCATTTTTAAGAATAACCAGAGAGCATAGTCAACAGGCCTGCAATGGGAGCTACTTTTCAAATAATTATATCTAAATAGAGGAGGAAAATTAGGATGAAATAGAAAAATCTACTGGAATTCTGGCTGCCCCAACCCCACAAGAAAGGTAAAGCCTCCATTTCACTGTGTTAAAGGGAAAAAAGGATTCTCAGAAATCATCTTAGAATTGGATGACAGTAAGTAGTATGAGGAACGCAAGTGGTCAAGAAAATTGATTATTGCTTCATGTGAAAACTGCTCCTTTTAGCTATTAGCAGAATATTCCTCTCACTTCTTTCAGGCAGGATGGATTGTAGCATTGACTGGCCCCTGTGCCATGCCTGAGTATCAGCAAAGCCTTCGTTGGCCAGGATTTGGAATGATGACAGCAAACTCTTGGTAGTAAAGACTCAAGGCTTGATACTCTGACCACACACTAGTGTTGAGTCTCATCACTGGGAGCCAAAGAGAAGAACTATGAAGGCTATAGTGAGACTGAGAAGTCTGTCTGGAGCATTCAAGCAGATGGGCTTCTATACTGATTGAGAAAAGTGGGCAGTCCAAGTTACCATTTTGGAGAATTTGTAACTAGAGCTATATATACAAAAGGCCAAAAAATTGGAGTCTGGATGGAGTCTAAAACCTTCTCTGCCTAATGCCAGTCACTACCAGTCACTCTATAGACTTTACTTTCCCAGGAACAAATTTTTAAAGGATTTCAGAATTTGAAGGGGCCTTAAATATCAGCTTGGTGAATCCCCTCATTTTCTTGAGGAGGAAAGAGAGATCAAGTGACTTGTCTGAGGCAATTCACAGAAGGCAACAGCAGAGCTAAGACTATAACCTATATTTCTAATTTGTAGCCCTGGGTGCTTTCAGTTTTCACATGTCCAAATCAGCATTTCCTAAATCAATCATGTCATTTGGGAGTTCAAAATATGTAGAGGGAATACTCAAATGCTAGTCTAGGGGATGAAACATGGATGGGAAAATTTTGGAGCAAAATAGAGGAAATTAAGTCTATTTTCATAATGGAATGACCACATAAGTATCTTTATAGCATATAATTTAATCTGCTAAATTATGTGTTAGTATTAATTATATTAATACATTAGCATATTTATATGACTATATAAGATTATACATATAGCATATAAATATGCTAATGTATGAATATAATTAATATCAGCATATAATTTAACAGATTAAATGAGAAATTATTTGACAGATTAAGTTATGTACTAGTATTAATTATATTAACTAACAAGTTAAGTTATATTAATATATAAATTAATTATATGATAACAGAATGGTATATAATTATATACAAATATATGGTATAAAATTTGTTACTTAGATTAAATTATAACATGTTAAATTATATGATAGCATTAATTATGTTAATCATTAACATATGATTGAAAATTTTTAAAAATGGGGGGGGATGTACTAATATATAAATTTTCTCCTAGAACCCTGTTCCATGTGTGTATAACAGAAGGCTTCCACAAGAACATAGCCTGGGAAACTCTGGGCTCTTCTCTATTTGCACTGCTGTAGGGGTCTTTTTTTATAGGCTGAGAACTGTTTAGAGTGTATTTTCTTAGATCCTCATTAGATGGAGGCCAGGGACAGCCTGACTCCAGGTTACTTGCTGTCTGTGTCTCAGTGCATAGAACAGGATTCTGCACATAGAGGGCGCTCAATTAATGCCAAAGTTAATTTGCTGACCTGCTGTTTTTTTTCCCTCCATTCACAAGTCAGGTTGATGTTGGAAGATCTGGTTCAGGAACGATTTTTTGAAATGAGGTCAGTTAAGAGAGAAAAAAATAAATGCAACTACTTACTGATGAGTGGAAGGTGATAAGAGTTTTGTTCATTTTATCTTTAAGGTAACCATTATAAGCTTCTTCATACATGGTCTGCACTTCTCGTATAGCCTATAGAAAAGAATCAGAGATAGGGGATAATGAGTGGCAAATTTCTGATTGTTTCCTTGTCATCAAGGGCAGTTTTCAGCTTCCCTCCCTCCTCCAAGAAAAGAAAAGAAAAGGAAAGGAAAGAAAAGGAAAGACAAGACAAGAAAAGAAAAGAAGAGAAAAGAAAAGAAAAGGCTTATGATTTTTTACCCTGCTATTCTATATGGTCAACTAGATTTTGTTTTAAGAGGGACAGAATATAGATTCTGGAGTCTATAGATTACCTTAGGGCAAATGAAAGGTATTTTGATTCAACAAGTTATTTATTAAGTGCTACTAAGTGGCAAGTCCTGAGTTAGGTGCTGGGGATATAAACAAATGAGAGAGAGGGGAGGGCAGGGGAAGGGGAGGGGGAGAGAGAGAGGGAGAGAGGAAGAGAGGGAGAGAGGGAGAATGGAGAGAGGAGAGACAGAGAGACAGAGAGACAGAGATAGAGACAGAGACACAGAGAGAGAAATAGACAGAGAGACAGAGAAACAGAGAGAGACAGAGAGAGATAGAGAGACAGAGACCAGAGAGACAGAGACAGAGATCCTGTCCACAAGGAAAGTATTTAAAGGATACAAATGTAGACAAACAAGCTCAGTAAGAGGAAAATGGAGGACGGAGAAAGGACAATGGGAGGCATCAGGAAAGGCTTCCCCGAAGAGGCACCACCCTAGTTAAACCTTGAAGGAAGACAAGGGGAAACAGAGGTGAGGTGGGTGTCTGTTTGGGGAATGAGGACTAGCTTGTATAAATGCACAGGGTGGGATATGGAGTATTGAGTTTGGGGAATGGTTAGTACTATGTAAAATGTGGAGTATATAAGAACAACGAACGTCATTATGATAGTGAGAGGTGATGAGGAAGTGAGTTAAGGTGATGAATGTGGGAATGGAGAGAAGGTGATAGATATGGGAGATGTGGAGGTAGAATCGATAAGACATGTCAAGGAACTGAACATGGGGAGGGAGAGTATGAGAGAGAAAAGGAAGAGATAAGGCTAACTCTGAGGTTCTAAACCTGGGTGACTGGGAAAATGAGGGTGCCCTCACCAGAAATAGGAAATTTTAGAAGAGGGGCATGTTGGAGGTGAGAGAGAATGAGGTTCAGATCTAACATATTGAGTCTGGCGTACTGATGGCACATCTGGGTGGTTGTAGTAAAAAAAATGGCTGTCAATTTAGGACTTGAGTCAAGAGAGAGACTAGAACTAGAAATAAAGATACAGGAGCTACCTACATGGAGATGATAATCCAACCCTTGGGAGGTGATTAGATCTCTAAGAAAGCATGTGTAGAAAGAAGAGTATAGACTTCAGAATAGAACCCTAGGGGACACTTACACTAAGGTTGGAAGAGATGGTTGATGTTTCAGGAAAGGAGACTGAGGAGTAGCCAGACAGGAGAGAAGGGACCAGGAGGCAACGATGTCATAGAAGCCAAGGGAAGGGTGTTCAGGAGAAAAGGATGGTCAGCAGCATCAAAAGGTTAAATGTAATGAAGACTGAGAATGGCCATTGAGTTTAACAGTAAAGAGAATTTTGGTAACTTGGGGCAAGCCAGAATGTAAAAGATTAAGAGGTGACTGGGTGGTAAGAAGCAGCAGAAGTGGGTATAGATGATTCTTTTGAAGACTGAAGACTGTCAGTGAAATAATACAATAGTAATAGTCAGCACTTATGTTGTGCTTTGGATATATGTTATTTCTGGAAGGAGACACAGGACAGTAGCTTGGGAGGATGGCATGATTGATGAAGTTTTTTTTTTAAATGATGGGTAAAATCTGAACATATTTGAAGGCAGCAGAAAAGGAGCTCTTTCTGTCTCTGTTTATCTCTCTGTCTCCTCTTTCTGTCTCTGTTTATCTCTCTGTCTCCTCTTTTTCCTTCTTTCTCTGCTGCTGACAGACCTGTCTGTCTCCCTCATTCTTAGAGGGAGATGAAAAGGTCAAAGGAAGGTTTCCATCCCCTCAGGCTACTACTGTTCTACAGACCTCCCTTTCACAGCTGATGTCCTAGAAAGTCATCAACAACCAACACCTCCATTCATTCAGGAAGCAGTAGTGTAGTAGGAAACTGCTAAATTTGAAGTTAGAGGATGTAGGTTCAAATTCAGGCTGTACTCATTTTGTATGACCTTGTGTAAGTCACTTCATTTCTCTTGGTCTCAGTTTTCTTGACTGGAAAATGATGACCTAACAGTTCCCTTCCAGTTTTAAATCTGTAAGTCTATGTTCCTTCCCATTTACTTCTCAACATGCCTTGCAATCTGGCATCTAACTCTACCCTCAACTGACACTGTTCCCTTCCAAGTTACTAGTGATCTCTTAACTGTTTTTTTTCTTGGTTCCTCATCCCACTTGAGATACTTACTCAGACACTTACTAGTTATGAGATCCTGGGCAAGTCACTTAACCCTGTTTGCCTCCGTGCCTCATGAAGTTTTTGACACTGTTGTTTTCTCCTTCTAGATACTCTCTCTTCCCTTGATTCTGTGACCTCATTGTCTCTGACCCATTATATTTCTTAATGACCTTTGCTGGATCATTATTCACCTCTTGCTGGCTAAGCTGGGTCCTCTCTTGCCTAGAATGTTTTCCCTTTTTACACTGGCCTTCTTGAATCCCTCTATCTTCCAAGGCTCAGCTCAAGAACCACCTCCTCTTCCCTGTAACAGTGCTTTCTTCTGGCTCAAAATATTCTGTATTCATTTGGCTTTGTACACGATAGAGCCCTGAGAAGAAGGTTAGCTTCCTGAGGATGGGGATGGTTTTGTTTTTGTATCCCTAGTAGCCCAGATGCAAGTACAAGTGTCTAGTATGGACTTATTGCTTAATAAATACTTGAATTGAAATAAATGCCACTTGATGTCCCAACTTCTTATGAAACTCAGAGTCACTCTTACTCTCTTCCCTTCCTCCTCTCCTTTCTTGCCCTCCTCCTAACACTTCCTCTTTGGAATCTCCACAACCCCCTGGCTGATGTGGTTCAGTACGCATAATGTTTAGGGTGAACTTAAAATCTGCATCCCTGACAAGCATCAAGCCAAGTTTTTCTCTATGAGAATTGAAGAGGGAACCTTCTTATGCTTGACCATTAAACAGAGTACATGATTCTCTCCTTTCCTCATAATTCCAATCCCCCTTTCAAATACAGAGTGAGGATATCTCTGACTGTTGCCTATTTACTGATTTGATTGTTCCTTGGTTTTTCCATTTCATTTTGGAGGTTGGCAATGTTTACCCATATGCTTTTGGGAAGAATGCTTTAAACACTAAAAAGCAGATACTGCAAGCCATTGTTACTTACCATTCCTTTGCCTATAAATGCAAATACTCCAGTGGTTACCTCTGCAGCAAAGATCACCAGCAGGCAGGTGAAAAACTGCAGAGGGAAAATATTGATCTCATTAGTTTGGTTAACACTTTCTTTTACTCAAACTTTCTTCTTAAAATACTTTGCAGAGTCCACAAGGGTTGGGACCGATTCAGCAGGATGCATTTGCAAGATGAGTTTCCCTCCATAAGACATTAGGGTTTCTTTCTCTGGATTCTGGGAAAGCAGGATATAAGATACTCTGGGTAGATTTTTGCTTGAGTCTCCCTCTTGGTTTTCCCCAATATAAACTCAGAAAGCCAAAGAGAGAGATTGTCTCTTCCAGCTCAGGACCTATGCTTCTGCCAGCCTAGATTACTTGGCATCCTTTGGACAACTCCCAAGCTTTTTCCCCAGATGCTATGCCCTGTGCCTGGAATCCTCCCTACCCTCACTTTTACCTGTTGATACCCACCCCCACTCTATACCCCAAGTCCCAGATCAAATATTATTTGCTCTGTGAAACCTTCCCTGATTCCCAGATGAAAGAGATCATCTTCTCTGAGCTTTTCACCCTCCACGCTCATCTTAGGAACTTATTATATTCTATTTTGTCATAGCTCTTTGTCTACATGTCCTATAATGCTTCTATCCACCCTATACAGATAACATTTTTGATAGTAAACTTCTTAATGGTAGAAACCGTAATTTCTTTATCTCTGTTTTCCCTAATAGCTATCTCTTTGCATAAGCTACATAGTAAGCACTTAATGGTGAATGAATTCATATTCAGACCATTTCTGATTCCTTTAATTCTTAGTGTCTGCCCTACCATCATATATTGGGAAGTGGTATTAATATGTCCTGTATGTATTTATCTGTGAACATGCTGTCACCTTCTAGTAGAATATAAGCTCTTTGAGGACAGAGGTCATTTCATTTTTGTCTTGTACCCTCAAGCAGCCAGACACAGTGCCTACTACACATAGTAGGTACTTAGTAAATGGTTGTTGATGGATTGATCTCCTTTGTTCATTAGATACCAGCACAGATCTACCCCCACTAGGAATGGGTAGACCTTCTGTCATTGTTAAATAGAACGTGGAAGAGAAAGAAGAATGGGGACTATGAATCAGATGTCATTTCTGACAACCAGAGATTCGAAGGAGAAAGAAGGGCTAAAAACTCTGCAAAAGACTCCATCAGCAGCACACTGTTTTCCAATAATGACTACTGCCTCTGACTCCCCATGGAGCAATACGAAAGATTTTCTCTCCTCTGTTCCCCACCCCTGCCACAGGCAGTTCTGAAGCCTGCTGCACATTTCCTGAAATCATCTGATGTTAGTTTAAAAAGGAGGTTGCTCACTAAAAGAGACCTCAAGAGGGATATCTGGCCAAGCCGGTGATTTTATAAACTCATTGTTCTTGTAAATAATAATTGTGCTCTGGCTACAAGGCTGTCATTTATAGAATACTTCATACACCATGAAATACTGTCTTTAAGGAGCAACAATCATAACTCCATAGATTTTTGTGGGAATGCTTCTTCTTTCTTTCAGATCAATGATTTGATTGATGAGTTGATTAAGACTTAGTCTCTCCCTCTTGTCCAGGCTAGTAGTATGGTAGCTACTCATGGATGTGATCTCAATACTGATTGGTGCAGAGGAATTTCCTTGTTCCATTTTGCAACCTGGGTTAGGTTGACCCTCCTTAGGGAGCCTGGTGGTCCAGAGACTAGACATACTAGTGCCACAATTAGTACAAACATCTGATCATCTCTAGTTCTAATATAACTCAAAACTATTGAACTCAAACAATTCACCAGTCTCAGCCTTCCAAGGTAGCAGAGAATATAGATCTGTGCTCCCCTGCCTGACTGTACAAGCTCATTTCATTTCATATCATACTTATGAAGTGAGAAAGCACAGCTTCAAAGGGAGAATCTGAACTCGAGAAGATGTATGAACTCTCCAGAACAAGCAATGAACCCATGGTAGAACTAGGGCAAAATCCTGCCACTTACTGATCCAAGCAGACACTGAGACTCTCGCACAGCTCCACAGCAGCCAAAGAATCCCACGGTCATCATCAGGGCACCTGCTCCAACAAGCACATATAGACCTACCAGACAAATGAAAGCAGAGCAAAAGAAGACCAAAGCGATTTTAAGTACAATGGAAGAAAAACAAAGCCTGATTCTTGGAAACTCTCAGTATTGTAGATCATTGGTTATCAGCATTGTTTTTTCAGTTCATTTGGTTCAGTGCGTGTGTGTGTGTGTGTGTGTGTGTTTTGGGAGTTCATCTCCCTGCCTCTCTACTCATGGGCCTGATCCTATTGCTGATGGGCATGGAAGCTTTGACCTGCTCCATTTCTGACCTGTACTGGTTAGCTGCTCCTTAGTCAGTCTGGTGACCTCCTGGTCCTGGAAGGCTTACCACATCAAGGCTTACCACTTATGGTGGATACCCAATTGACTTTCTCTCCCCCTGCAACTCAGAATTCCAGAGCTCAAGGGATCCTCCTGCTTCAGGCTCCGCAGGGACTAGAGGTATGTGCCACGTTGCCCAGCCAAACTTAAAAAATCCCATAGCACTTAGGAGTTGGGTGGAGGGGAACAGGGGAGGGACCATTGGATCATGGGCTCATGGATCCAGATCTGGAAGGAGTCCTAAGAATCTAGTCCAAGCTCTAGATTTTACACATGAAGAAAGGAGATAAGGGAAATTAAGTGATTTGCCTAATGTTACATAGATAAGAAGGCATCAACTGTGGATTTGAACCCAAGTCCTTTGACTCCAAAGGTAGTGATTTCACTAGTTCAAACATGGTATGATGTGGCCTCCATCTTTGGAGAGGATATGAAGAAAATGCAATGAAAGAACATTTGGTAGACTTGTGAAGTCTTGGGAAAACAGAAGGAGTGAGGCAGAAGGAAGAAAAAGAGGGTGGGAAGGATAAAGGAAGGAAACAGGATTTATTATTTATATATGCTTATTATATAGTGAGGCAGTGTGCTAAGCACCTTATAAATACTATTTCATTTCATCCTCACAACCTTAACGATCCTGTGAAGTACATGCTATTATCATCCCTATTTTATAGCTGAGAAAATATGTGGCTTGTCCATGGTCATTCAGCTAGTAAATGTCTGAGGGTGGATTTGGACTGGTCTTTCTGACTCCAGGCCCAGCACTCTCTCCACTGCACCATCCAGCTGCTTAGAAATAGGTTTACACTTAAAAAGGTGAAAGTAAGTATGACAAGTGATTATAAAACCACAGAATGTTAGCAAAGACTTCAAAGTTCACCTAGTACAAGCACTCTCTTTTTATAGATGAGGAAGGCAAGGCTATCGAAAGGAAGTAACTGTCACCAGGACTGTTGCCCTCAACCCAGTCAGGAAAGTATTCCACCCACTCAAATCCTTATTCTACAATGTGATGGCTTATTGTACATATGACAGCTGGGTGGTGCAGTGGATATAGGCTGGACCTGGAGTCAGGAGGACCTCAGTTCAAATATGGCCTCATATATTTATTAGCTGTGTGCTCTTGGGCAGGTCACTTAACTTCTGTTTGCCTCAGTTTCCTCAGTTGTGAAATGGGGATATAATAGCACCTACCTTACAGAGTTGTTAGGAGAACCACCTGGGGGAATATGTGTAAAGCACTTAGCACACAGTAGATGTCACATAAAAATGCTAGTTATTATGCCTATGCAGCTCTTTTAGCTTTTCAAGGCATTTTTGTGTGTATCATCTTCATTGATCCTCACTGCTCTGTGAGGTGGGTAATCCATCGATCAGTCAATATTTATTAAATGACTACTTATGTACCAGGCAGAGTGACAGGCACTGGAGATAAAAGGACAAAGATGAATCTCAGTCCCTGCCCTAAGGGTGCTTACATTCTTTTGGGAAGAAAATATTAAGTACATGTATAAGTAAATAGGAGATGCCAGGCATCCCTAAAGTCCAAGTTCAGCTTTAAATGTTAATGGCTTAAGTTTTCAGTCGTTAAAGTTTCATTCAAACTTTTGGGAAACCTTGCATCTTATATTTTTTGGACACCCTACATGTAGAAAGTAAATACCCAAAGTAATTTTGATAGAGGAGGGAGTACGGAGCAGGAAAGGAGAATGTAGGTGGTGCCCCCAGAGATGAGCTTCAAAGGGAAGTCAGGATTCTCAGAGCCAGGGACAAAGACAGATCCCACTCTGGCCATGGGTGACAGTGTATAAATACATGGACACTGGAGATAGAATGCTTTTTATAGATGGAAAAATAAAAGTACACAAAAATCAAATAATTTGCCCCAGGTCACATGGTTGGTGCTGTACATTTAGACTCAGTCCAGTGCTTTTTTTGTTGTACCATGATTGCTTTCTGGTCTTCTTAATGATATTATTAGCTCTCTGATGGCACAGACTCTACCTTATACTATGCTGTGTTCCCCATAGCACATAGCTAGGTACATAGTAGCTGCTCAGTAATGAGGTACTGCCATGGAGAAGGAAAACAAACAGATCACTGGTCTAGTGTAATAAGCAGAGCTCTCTATTGGGATAGTGCTGAGATCAAACTTGTTATTTCCCTTGCTGATCCTTAGATGTAATAACCCAATGTGGGGGTGGAGTAGCCCTCCACCCGCTTCTCAGAATTCCCATCATAACTTAGGTTTCCTCTTAAGTCTGTACATTTCAATCGCATGACTCATCCTGAAGTTACCATGGCCTCTTTCCCAAGTATCTGGGTATAGTAGGAACTTGGCTGAGGGTAGGAGATGGGATTGTAGGATTGTGGGATTAAGAAATGGCAAGGATAGAATTGAGTCTGATTTATAAAAAATAAGAGCCATTCCCCAATTGATAAATAGTCAAAAGATATAAAGAGGCAGTTTTCAGAAGAAGAAATCAAAGCTATTTATGTTGTTCAGTTGTGTCTAACTCTTCATGACCCCACAGACCATAGCATGCCAATGCTGTCCATAGGGTTGTCTTTGCAAAGATAATGGAGTGGTTTGCCATTTCCTCCTTCAGTGGATTAAGGTAAACAGAGGTTAAGTGACTTGCTCAGGGTCATACAGCTAGTAAGGTCTGAGACTGGATTTGAACTCAGGTCTTCCTGACTCCAGGCCTAGTGCTTTATCCACTGAGCCACCTGGCTACCTCAGGTTATCTACAATCATATGAAAAAACTCTTTAACTCATTATTGATTAGAGAAAAGCAAATGGAAACAATTCTGAGGTAATACCTCATACCTATCAGAAATGGCAAATGTTGAAGGGCTAAGAGAAGAATAGGTAGGTTAATGAACTCTTGGTAGAGTTTAAAACCCTTTGACCCAGCAATACCACTACTGGTCTATATTCCAAAGAGATCAAAGAAGAAGGAAAAAGTTATATGTGCACAAAAATATCTATAGCACCTCTTTTTATGGAGTCAAAGAATCGGACATCAAAGGGATGTTCATCAACTCGGAGCTAGCTGAACAAGCTGTGACATATGGTTGTGATGGCTATAGTATTGTGTTATGGGAAATGGTGAGGGGGGGTGGTTTCAGAAAAACATCGCAAGACCTATATGAAATGATGCAAAGTGACATGAAAAGAAAGAGGAGATCATTGTACACAGTAATAGCAATGTTGTAATGATCAACATGGGAAGACTTGGCTACTCTGATCAATGCAGTGATCCAAGACAATTCCAAAGGACTCATGATGAAAAAATGCTATTTACTTTCAGAAAAAGAACTGAAGAACTTTGAATACAATTGAAGTACAGTTTTCTCACCTTATTTTTCTTGCTTTTTTTTAAAATGACTAATATGGAAATATTTTTCATGATTTCATATGTATAATTGATATCATATTGCTTGCCTTCTCAGTGAGTTGGGGACGGGTGGCAAGGAGGAAGAGAGTTTGGAATTTAAAATTTAAAAAGAATGTTCAAAATATATAAAGCAATACATTTAAAAGAATATTTTAAAAACTAGCAAGAACCTTTAAGGTCAGCTAGTCCAACGAGCTCTCCTTTTACAGATGAAACAGAGTCAAATACATGCAAAACAAGCTCTATATACAGGACAAACAGGAGATAATTAACAGTGTAAAGGTACGAGAATTAAACAGACTTGAGGAGGGTTTCCTGTAGAAGGCGAGATTTTAGTTTGGACTTAAAAAAAGTTAGGGAGACCAGTAGTCAGAATGGAAGAGGGAGAATATTCCAGGAATGGAGCAGGCAGAGAGAATGCACAGAGCTGAGAGACGGAGCACCCTGACATTTACTGTTTCTTTTGGTTCTCATAATAATGCTGAGATAGGACAGGAGGGACCTATTATGTCCATTTTATAGGTGGAAAAACTGTGGCCCATGGGGGTTGTCACCTGCTAGAAATTCAGAGGTAACTTAAATCCTAGCCCAAGGTATTAAAAAAAAATTAACCAGCACAAAAGCT
>CM053593.1:348436454-348446850 GCA_028646575.1 Pseudocheirus occidentalis | reverse complement strand
CCCATGGCAGCATGTAGTCAAGTATAGGATCTGCAAATATTTTCACATTAGACATTAGTCTGGTTGTAAAGAAGGGTTGTAACTGATGGAATGAACAATGGGAAAGAGGAAACAAAACCAAACAAGGGAAAAAAGAGAGAGCAGGTAGTTTGCTTCAGTCTGCATTTAAACTCTGTTCTTTCTAGATCTTTTTCTCAATGTAGACATCTCCTTCCATCCTGAGTCTTTTAGAGTTGTCTTATATAAACTTGTATTGCTGAGAAGACTCCAGTTTATCAAAGTTGGTCCTCACACATACATTGTGTCTGTCGCTGTGTACAAATTTCTCTTGGTTCTGCTCTTCTCACTCAGCATCAGTTTGTTTAAGCCTCTCCAGGTAAATATGAAGTCCATCTGCTCCTCATTTCTTATAGCTCAATAGTATTCCGTTACGTCCATATACCACAACTTGTTTAGCCATTCCCCAATTGATGGGCATCTCCTTAATTTCCAATTTTTTGTCACCACAAAGAGAGCTGCAATAAATATTTTTGTACATATGGGTCTTTCCTTGCAGCATTTTGCTGCCTTCAGCTAAGCTGGCATGTCAAGAGCCTAGTTCTTAATATCTCTTGCTGGGGACTTGCTGATAGCTAAAGCCTGGTCTAAATCTTGGAGATGAAGAACTGTAAAGCTGGGAGGGACCTCATCTCTTCCAACCCGCTCATGTAGCATCCCTGGCATGTAGTTATGCAGCCCCTCTCAAATGCTTCCAGTGGCAGATACAGTACTGCTGACCAAAGCTATTGACAAGGCTTGAGCTTGGGAGAAGTCCAACACTAATATAGTCTGGTGAGTCCCCAAGGAGCAGAAGGTTCACTAGGCTGCCTAAAAAGGTGCAAACTGGCCCAATATCTACTTATGGGAAACAGGTCATTCCCCAATGATGCCAGATAATGTATTCCTGTATTAAAAATCATCATTATAATGATATTTTAGCTTTGAAAAGAATTGGTCAGAATGAGTCAGGGCCTTTACAAGAATGAGCAACCACTTTTCTCCCTTTGGGGTATACCACCAGGAAGCTCTCTTTAAACACTCTCCGTGACCATCAAAGGCTGGCTGTAGCTTTCTAGATTAAACCCAAGGAGTGTCAGCTTTGAGGCTTGTGTTCTGGGCCTGCTGAGTTGTTCCTGTTTGTGTGGGCAACCTCTTCATGGAGAAATACTGCTAATATCCTCCAGGTGCAGACATGACTTCATCTCCTAAAGCATGTGATTTTTCTTTATAGCTTCTTGAGGGCTGATGGGGTCACACTGCCCATTCTGCACTTGCACAGCATAGGACCCTTAGGAGAAGAGCAGCTCCAAAGAAGTTAGAAGGAGTTTAGGCAACTTTCTTTGAGAAACTGCTAAGCCCATTAATAAGAGGGGGGAAAAAGTACAGAATGTCTGGGAAGTAATAAGTGACCTGAATCATCCCTGCTGCCAGTCCCCCAACCTGCTCCTGCTCCCAAGCTACTAAAAGCTCTCTTCCCTAGGTTAGTAACTAGACCCCAAAAAGCTCCTCAGTGTTTTGGAGGGGGGCATGAGCTCCTTTGGCAATCTGGTGAAATCTATGGATTTCTTCTACGAAAAATGTTTTTAAATGTCTAGGAGGAAATATACAGTATTACAAAGGAAACCAATTATAGTGAAATAATGATGCAATTTCCCCCCACCTTGGTTCTAGGACCCTCCAGAGGTCTAAAATGCTGCCTTTGCGACTTAACAGAGACACACAGAGAATGTGGGACCCTGCAGAGGAGATCTGATAAACAGGAGCCAGTATCTAAACAGCTGCTTCCACCAACCACTGCTCGATTTTTCCAACTTTATTTTTCATTGCATTGTGCTCCTTGTTGAATCTTCTTTCCCAGTGGTTCCTTAGAAACCTCTAATCCTTTAATCCTTCACTGGAAGTTGAATAGCTATCTGGCATCTTGGTATCTTCGGAAAGGAACGCTACAGAGTTGGTTGATTGATACAGAGAAAAGAGTAGTCATAGGTGATTTCAGAGAAATATCACTGAATTCAAGGGATGTGTGTGTACGTATATGATATGTATATCATATATGTATATATGTTCATTCATTCATTCATTAATTCATTCATTTAGTGAATGTGTATTAAGTACCTACTATAAACACAGTGTTGTGTGAGAGGCAAAATATACGTAAGGCATCCTTCTGGACATATTAAATAAAGGTAACTTTTTTCCACAACAATAGTAAAGAGGAAAAAGATAGGATGGTAACTGGAAAAGACAGAAGATCTATGGAAGGCTTTTTTTAAGGCTAAGGGACACTTACTTGCACATACTTCTAGGCAAATGGGAAGCAGACAGTGGAGGGGGAAAGAAAAAGAGGGAGGGGGCAGGAGGAAAGAGGGAAAGAGAGTGGGATACAGAGACAAAAAGGAGAGAGAGGGGGAGAGAGAGAGGGACAGAGAAAGAGACAGAAAAAAAGAGAGATACAGAGGGTAAAGATGTAGGGGACGACATCTGGAACAAAGTCTTTGAGGAAGTAGGAAGTCATGCGTCTAAGGGGACAGATAGGATGATTGGGCCTAAGCCTAGACTAGAAGGGAATAAGGTCAGAATTGTCAATCAGATACTGAGAAATTTTGAGAAATGGATGGTGGTGGAGAGAGATTACATCAAGTGGCTTCAATTTCTTGTCCTTCTTACATATTCAAGAGATTCATTTACTAGGAGGTAGAAAGAAAGTCAAATAACTCTTGATGTGCATCTCAACAATTGATTCCAGAAAGCTATGATGTATTTCCTACAATACCTATGATATATTTCCTATAATAGCTACTTGAACCCAACTAAGCTCAACTATTTCACCACATGGCAATGAGATTTTAGTGGACTAATTGACTTCATTGCTTTGGAATAGAGTTCTGAATGATTCTTCAATATCTAGCCCTGATATTTTAAAACCTCATATTGCCTCAGAGTCCTTAAGTGGCATCTCAATGCACTTTTCATTTTGTTGCTGAAAGATAACTATATCTCCTATTTGAAATATTATCATTATTTTAAAAGGAAAAATTTCAGTGGATATGTATTTTTTTGTTTGTTTACATATAGTGCCTGAAATGGGAGGAAAAGGGAACTGGAAAAATTTGGAAGACAGGTTCCCCTTGACCTCAGTCCCAGAATGGGACCTCTGTCCACAAGTGTCAGCAAGAGAAGGTATTGGTCTAAACGTAACAAGACCTGAACTCTCCAGTCTTAGGTTTCTCATAAACCCACTGGGTGATCATGGAAGACCCTAGAAAACTTCTTGAACCTCAGTTCCCACATCTAAAAAATTGGAATGGAAGGAAGTTGGACCAGATAATCTTTAAGATCTTTTTCAGTCTACATTCATTCAGTTTCCTGAACAAAAAAAGACCTGAATCCCCATTAGCAGCCTAGTTAGGCACTACCTTGAAAAGGGAAGAATAGGCAAGGAAGAGCAAAACAAAAAGTACCTCTCAGAATCACTCTGTGAGCACCAAAAAGAGACAGGATGGGTAAGGGCTCTCCAAAGAAGTAGACCAATAGCACCATCCCTTATCCATTATATCTAGGTCACTGATCACTCATAATTTAGCTTTGGATTAGAAGATTCATAAGATTTTTTCAGCTTGGATCGACCTTAGAAGTGATTTGGAGAGTTCAGAGTTAGAAGACTTTTCTGTTTCAATAATGGCCCATAGCAGCTGTCAATTAGCTGTTAGACTTCCTTTTTTTCATCTATAAAATAAGAGTGCCAGCTTGATGATTTCTAAGGTTCCTTTCAGCCTTAAATCTTATGACCCAATTCAGGAACATCTTTTATAGTATCTCTAACAGACAAAGATCCAAATCCTTAAATACATTCACTGATGGGGTTCCTGGGCTGTGTAACCCTGGCTAAATCACTTATCCTCCTAAAGCCTCAGTTTTATCCTTTCTGAAACGGGGAAAATAAAAGCATGTACCTCTCAGGTGGGCTGTAAAGATGAAGTGAGATAATATCTAGTAGGCACTTTGCAAACCCTAAAAATGCTCAGGGTCACTAAATATCATCTCTTAGGACAGTGGATTTGATCTGGAGCAACTTTAATTGCTAGAAACCTCTTCCTTTCGTTGAGCTTAAATTTGTATCTCTCTCTCCATTAGACTATGTGTGAACTCTGGAGAGAAGAGACTGCCTTCCTTTTCCTTTGTATTCCCAGTACTGTCAGGCACACAGTAGGCACTTAATAAATGTTGTTGATTTGACTTGTAACATTTTTCTGTTAGATCTTTTTGGCGGTTTGGAGCAACACACAAGTCTATTCCCTAAAACCTGGATTCATTTCTTAATCCCACACAGCTGATTCATCAGGTAAATGACCAAAGTTCAATTCACCACTGTGCCTCAGTTTCCCATCTATAAAGGATAGATTAATATTTCCAGACTGAATTATACCTGTCACTTTAGTCAGTCAGTCTCAAACCATCCTTAACCCTTGACTGTCCTATCTAGTCATTCAAGGAATTCCTGTTGAATATTCCCTTGTGACTTCTCTTGTATCTGTCTTAGTTTTTGCACCCAAGCTTGACTTAGGCATTGACCGGCCACCCTGTCTCCAGCTCGTCCTGCTCTGATCTGTCCTACACAGCTCAAGTCAGATTCATTTTTCTTTCCAACCTTCTTTCACAATGCTGTTCTTCATGGAGTCCCTATTCCAGCAAAGCTGAACTACTGTTTCCTGATATCATCCTATCTGATCTGTTCTTACATATTTTTGTAAACACCATCCCTCATGTCTTCCGTTGCACTTACTACTGTATGACCTTGGACAAGTCATGATGGGAGACAGTGAAGTAAAAGGGTCAGAACACTGACTCTGGATTCAAAGGATCTGGGTTCAAATCCTACTTAGAATGATGATTTCTTATGTAACCATGAGCAAATCACTTAAGTTCCCTGGGATTTATTTCCTCACCTGTAAAATGAGGGGATTGGGTCTCTGATCATTCCTTATTGAAATCCTTCTCTTACTTCAATGGATGATCCAGTGGTCATTTCCTTTACCAGGCCTTCCTTCATTCTTCAGATAGAAGAAACACCTCCCTTCTTGAATCTCACAGGTTAGCTCTACTTTTCCCAAGAACCTCAGTCTCTCTTATAATACTTATATGTGTTTAATCCCTTCTAATAGATTCTGAGTTTTTGCATCATTTATCATTTTTGTGGCCTCAGTGCCTTGAACATAGTTGAATTCTTAAAATATTTGTTTTGTTATTTTATTCTCCAGTTAAAAAACCTTTACTGGTTTCCACTGGTGACAAGATAAAGTCCCAAGCAAACCCTCTGTCACTTGGAATTCAAGACCCAGTACAATGTGGGCCTGAGCTATCTCCTCTAGCCAGACTGGTCTTCTTATTCACTATTACCCAACCATCCTCTTCACATTCCATCCTCCAAGTTTTCATTCACTGTCTTTCCTTCGCCTAGTGGACTTTCCTCCTCTTCTCTGTCTAGCCAAATTCTGCCCATTTTCAAAGCTCATGATTAGCCCAACTTGCACTATTAAAGTTTTTTCTTGATTTTACCCCAGCCCACAGTATATACTTCCTTCTCTGAACTCTTATAACCTTTCTCAGAGTCAGGCTCCTCATCTATAGAATGGGGATAATAGCAGCATATACCTTAGAGAGTTGTTGTGAGGATCAATTGAGAAAATATATGTAAAGTGCTTTGCAAATATTTTTTGTTGTTGTATCAATCGTTTCTCTCATGTTCAACTCTTCATGACCCCATTTGGGATTTTCTTGGCAAAAATAATTGAGTTGTTTGTCATTTCCTTCTCCAGTTTGTTTTACAGATGAGGAACGGAGGCAAACAAGGCTAAGTGATTTACCCAGGCTCACACAACTAGGAAGGGTCTGAGGTCAGACTTGATCTCAGGAAGATGAATCTTCCTGATTCCAGGCTCAACACTATGCATTGTGCTACCCAAATACCTTATTTGCAAATATTATGGTGTTAGACACTGTGATTATTGACACTTCTACCTCTATTGCAAGTTCCCCAGTAATCTGTCTGTGTTTTTTCCATAGAGTCCAGGTTGGAATGGATCTCAGAATCCATCCAATTCACTTCCTACCTGAAGACAATCCCTGCTACTACTTTCATAACAAACAGTTATCCAAAATTGCCCTAAGAACACTCACAGAAAGGCAAACCATTCCATTTCTGGAGAGCACTCATCATTCCAGTTTTTTTTTTTTACCATAAAATCACAAATCTCTCTCTTTATACCCATCAGCTGGTGCTCCTTGCTTTTCCTGCTGGATCTAAAACAGGTCAAGCATAATATTTCTTCCACTGACAGTGCCTCAAATACTTGGAAGTCATAATCATGTCTCCCCACCAAACTTTCTCTGGGCTTAGAAGTATCTCCAATTCCTGAAGCCCAGCTTGGGCTGACAGGCTCTCAAGTCTCCTCATCACTATGGTTTTCTGCTTTATACCTTATAGTTTGTCAATGTCTTTTCTAAAGTGTGGGGTCCACTCAATATTCTAAAAATGTTCTTATGGAAATAAAGTACAACCCTGACAGTCTTGGAGACTCTTCCTCCTTTCATGCAGCCTATAGTTGCATTAGCTACCATATGAAGCTATTGGCTCACCTGGAGCCTGGAGTCCACTGAAATCCCCAAATCTTTTTCATTTGAACTCCTACAAAGCAGGCATTTAATAAATGCTTGTTGGACTACTGAGTCACATCTAGTTGATTTTCAGCCCTAGTGTAAGACTTCCCATTGAAGTGGCATGGTAGATAGGCTTTAGAGGCAGGGAGACCCAAGTTTGGCTCCTACCTCAGATACTTATTGGATGTGTGGCCTCCCTTAACAGTTTCCTCATTTGTAAGATGGGGATAACAGCACCATAAGAGCAAAGAACTGTTGTGAGAACCGAGTGAAGTTGCTTTGAAGAGTGTAAAGCAGTAAACACCATCTATTACTAATGTTGCTACCATTTTTTCTTTTCATCCTGAGCACAGTGACTACTTAGATTGTGACTCGATAAGTGCTTCTTCAGATTGCACATGTATAACCACTATCAAATTGCTTACCATGTCAGGGAAGAGGGAAATGAGGGAGAAAATGTGGAACTCAAAATTTTTTAAAAAATAGGTGTTAAAAATTGTCTTTATATGTAATTGGGAAAAATAAAATTTAGTTAAAAATAAATACTTATTGAGTTGAATTTAACTAAATTTTAAATTGGGTTCAGTTTCATTAAATTTAGATTCTACCAAATTTTGACTCACTAGATCTGAATTCATCTTAATTAGATTTTATATTCCCTAACTAAATTTGACTTCTTGGAGACAAGGTCGATACTTTTTACTGTTTTTTAATCTCCCACAGTGCCTGGTCTAGCACTTTACAAATTAGATCATCAATAAATACTTCATTGACTCATTGCTCTGTTATTATTTTCAAAAATTAGAGTATGGGTTAATAATGCCAAATCTCTAGAAGAAAACCAAAAAGACTTTGCCAACTCCCTGGATATTTCCCAATATCCAGATGGTTAGTGGCACATGGGTGTAGTCTGTACTTCTTACATATCCCACATATGACCCAACTTTTAAAATAGTTTTCCTTAATATTCTTGGGCAATTTCTCTGTTGGGTTCATAGAAAAGTTTTTTTTTTTCAGAACTTCATGTTCTTCTGAAAATTTCAGGAGAAAGTACAGGAGGTAGGCAGATTTTACCAAGCAAACTTCTGAATACAATGACCATCTTATGCTTTTTCTATGAGAACCAAACAATCTCTTTTTTCCTTCTTGAGGTCCTACCCAAGGGTGGAACCCCCTGCCTCTGGGCACAATTGTGCTTTCCAAGCATTTAGCCCTAAGACTCAGTACTGGAAAATACTGGCAGTCAGAGTAGAGGGGCCAGCACGTCTGGAACAGAAGAATAGGCCAATGTGATTCCTGGGCACACCCTGGATAAACACTGCTCCCTCAGCCCCATGCTGAGGGCCAGACAGAGGGAAAGCTCAGGCAGGAACAGCATGCTCCGGGATTTCACAGCAACAAACCAAGTCCATAGCACCACTTTGCTTTGCCCTGACAGAGACAAAGAACCTTCTTGCTTTCTGGTTCAGGATATACAGAAGGTTAGCAAGTGGGTTACTAATGTGATATCAGGTACCCCACTCCCGTGTCTGGACTAGAACTGCCTGTCCCTCCTCAAGCCCTGTCCATCCTTCATGGCCCAGGCCCAATCCTACTTCTGCTATAAGGCTTTTCCCAAACACTCTAAGGCCACAACCCTCTCTTGTTCCTCCAAACTTATGGTGCTAACTGCTTGGGCTCTTCCTTGGGTTCTTTAATAACTACTCCCCATAAAACACTGAATGACATTCAGAAGAAGCCAAATTAGAATGATTGCTGTTTGTCTTTCATTCTAGAAGAGGACCATGACATCAGGGAGGTGATGCCATGACATGCAAGTTAATTAGATTTAATTGAGGTAATCAAAAGTCACCAGCCTCACTTTCTCCTCCAGAGCCATCTGGGTCCAGTGGCCTGATATAGATCAGGACAACTGGAGATGGCCCAGGATACAGTAATTGACCTTAGCCTTTTTAAGCTAAGGTCTTTAATAGGTCTCAGTTTGACTGAAGCAATGCCTGCTCAGTGATTAAGGCTAGGTAAGAAATAAGGCAGAGAATGGCTGAGAGAGAAAGAGGGAGAGAGGAAGAGAGAGGGAGAGAGAGAGGGGGGGGGAGAGAGAGGGGGAGAGAGAGAGAGAAAGAGAGAGAGAGAGAGAGAGAGAGAGAGAAAGAGAGAGAGAGGAAGAGGGAGAGGAAGAGGGAGAGGGAGAAGGAAAGGGAGAGGGAGAGGGAGAAGGAGAGAAAGAAAGAGAGAAAGAAAGAAAGAAAAAAGAAAAGGAGGGAGGGAGGAAGGAAGGAAGAAAAAGAAAGAAAGAAAGAAAAAGAAAGTTTCAGACATCAAAATTTACATTCCTTTGGGCAGAGCACCCACAGGTAAGGGTATGTGGACAGGGTTGTCAAGTTACTTCCAACGTTCCCATGGGGAGAGGACTGGGATCATAGGATTCAGAGCTGGAAGGAACCTCAAAGACCATCTAGGCCCACCCCCTTATTTTACGATGAAGAAACTGAAGTTAGGGGATTAAATGACTTGTCTAAGGTCATCAAAGTTGTTCCAAAGGCAAAATCTGAACCCAGATCTCCTGATTCCAGAGCCAGTATTCTTTCTTTCCACTGTATTCTACTACCCTTTTTTCCTTAACTCCAGAGGGCAAAAACAGGAATAATGATGAGAAGCTGTATTGAGGCAAAATTTAGGCTGGATTCAAGGAGAAATGAACAGTGAGAGTGATTCAGAAGTGTGAGGAAATGGGGTCTCCCCCAGTGGAGGCTTCATGGATCTGGCTCCTTCTCAGGTGGAGAAGGAGTTCCTGTTCTGGTCTGGCTTGGACTGCTACATGGCGGCTCTGGGACTCTGGGATTGATTCTGTGGGAACCACATTAAAGTGGACACCTAGTTCCCTAAGAAAGCAGGGAACTGCTTGTTCTGGGGCTAGCTGTGCTGCCAGGAAGGTGACCTTTAGACTATAAAAACTTAAATTAGAATTTTATAGAGACCCTGGGACTCTATAATCTTTATAATGATCTCATGATTGATGTTCCTAACAACACTTGGGGGAAAGAGACGCCTCATCACTTTTCTTTTGACCAGGTCTTTGATTTCATTGTTTAGGGATCTCCCAGCAGGGATATCCCCCTCCATCAGTAAGATCCTTGGAGGCAGGGACTGTCTTTTCCCTCTTGTATCCCTAGCACTTAGCACAGTGCCTGACACAATTAAAAACTATTTATTGACTGATTGTTCAGCAGTTTATAAATAATCTGAGAGAGTTGGGTGGGACATTTTAAGGTGAAATACCCAGGGTCCCATAGTTAATATGCACTAGAAATACAGGTAAGCACCGGTCTTCCAGATTCTGAGGTCAGCTGCCTATTGTGCCACAATGCCTTGATAGTCCCACTTTACAGATGAGGAAATTGGAACTCAAAGAGGAAGTGACTCGCCTATGGGCACACAATAACTAAATATCAGAGGTGAGATTTGAACCTAGCTATCTCCTGACTCCAACTCTGGGGCTCTTCCCATTATACCACACTGAAGCTGTTGGAATTAAGGGTTGATTTGTACCACACTGGTACAAATCCTTTCTTATCATTACAGTCTCTCTTATATTGTATGTATTGTGTACCCTCCAGTTAGACTATAAGCTTCCTGAAGGCAGGCGATATCTTGTCTTCTTTCGTCTTTCTATCCCTGATGCCCTGCATGCCCTGTTTGT
>CM053593.1:348388264-348435954 GCA_028646575.1 Pseudocheirus occidentalis | reverse complement strand
AGGAGGAGGAGGAGGACAAGGATGAGGAAGAAGGAAGAAGTCAAGGAGGATGAGGAAGAGGAAGAATATGCAGTGAGAGGAAGGAGAAGAGTCTGGGGAAGAAAAGAATGGAGACAGAATCCATAGGTAAAGTAGTCAGTCTTTGCTAGTGCATAATTTGTAAGAACCCTGGTATCAGCCCTGACAGTATGTGTTTGTGTATGTGTGTGTCTGTGTGTGTGCATGTGTGTGCATGCTATGTATACTTGTACGAATGCTCTATAGTTTAAGATCAACTGAAACACTTGAGTTGAGAGAAAGTGTCTAGTACACCTGACAAGAAATGAATAAAAATAACCGCAAAGACTCTGGAGGAAGGCAACTAAGAGATTTTGATGGTAGGTATGAACATGTTGCTCTTTCATAAAAGCTGATCCCATGTGGCTCCCCAGCTGCCCAAACACACTCTCACACTAGCACTAAGTGTCTCCACAATGGACAATTCCTCATACTCTTTTGGAAGTCCTCCAGTTTGGGCACTAGAAGTTCGTAGGACTTTGTACAGTCAGACCTTGTTCTTTTCTCTGTCAAGTTTCCTGGATTGCAGTTCTCTACTTGAAAGAGGTTGTTTCCCCTTGGCCCTCTTAAAAAAAAATCATTTGTAGTCAAAACTTGAGCATTCCAGCACCTGAGGCTATTCCAGGAATCGCCCATTTCCAACAATTTTTTCTTTACCCCTCTATGAATCCAGGGTGGTCATCAATCACACTGCCTCTTCCTGTCTTCCCCTGGAAACCACATGAGGAAAATACAAATCTTGCCCATGAAGGCCAGGCAAGTTTTGTCTGGAGCCTTGCAGGTTAATGATATTCTTGGCGAAAGAGCCAACTCTGTGGGGACTGCACGTTTTACCCTTTGGAAAGGGATAAGATACCTTTGGTTCCTTTCTCATGCATGCTGACCTTTCTTTGCTTGGGAACAGCCTTGGTTTTTATAACCAACTTGGAAGGAATGAATATATCTGGTAATTGTATTAATCCAAGGATAAAGTAAAGGAAACATGAGAGGAGCCAATCATAAAGGAGTCCAATTTTCTCAGAAATGCAATCAGAAAAACTGTAGGTTAAGGCCTAATGTATGGAATAGTTTATGTTCCATCCAAATGCAACTGAGAATAACCAAAAATAATACAATGTTGGCCTCACTTTTTTTCCACTCTGTCTGCAAAAGGATGTTTTTTTCA
Source organism: Pseudocheirus occidentalis (assembly GCA_028646575.1). Taxonomy (NCBI): domain Eukaryota; kingdom Metazoa; phylum Chordata; class Mammalia; order Diprotodontia; family Pseudocheiridae; genus Pseudocheirus; species Pseudocheirus occidentalis. Next base: position 348,434,732 of record CM053593.1, on the reverse strand, counting down.
GTGTCTTGGGAAAAATATAACTTCAAGGGTTAAGAGGGCTTTAATCAAGACTCTCACAAAAATTATGAGTCAACTGTGCCTATTTGTGCTGTGATTTGTCAGTAATGGATCAACAACTATTCCTCCAGGTCTTGGATCACACATTAATTGCTAAGGTCCCAATCATTTTGTCTGTCCCCAAAGAGACTCATTCTCAGGGTCTACATTTAAAATGCACACATAGCCCTTGCCCCTCCAACAATGGGACTTAACCAAGAGCGGCCTTTAACTAAGACAAAATCTAGGAAAAGTTGGTCCCCTATAGCCTTCCCATGTTCTTCCCCCTCCATGATACCTCTTACCTCCACCCCTACCCTTCGAAGCATTTTTTAAATGTCCTTTTTCACAGCAACACAGAATCTCAGGGTTGGAAGAAAATTCAGAGTTCATCTGTTCCAATCTATACCTCAATAAGAATCCTTCTACAACATCTATGACAAGTGGTCATTCAGCCTTCACCTGAATCCTTCCAGTTAGAAGGAAGCCATGACTTCTTTAGTCTGTCTGTTCCACTTTTGGACATCTTGAATTGTTAGGAATTTTTTTTCCTGGTAGCAAGTCTGCATTTGTCTCCATGCAACTTAAACTCTTCATTATTCTGCCTTTGGGGACCAAACGAGAATAAGTATAATTTCTCTTTAGCAGGACAGCCCTTCAAATAATTGCAGATGGTTATGAAATCTCCACACACACACACACACACACACACACACACACACACACCAGTCACTCACTTTGCTTCAGTTCCAGAAAAGAAATGGAAAGTGAACTCCTCCTCTTTTGATCCTGTCTTTTTCCGTCTCCTCTGAGATCTGGCTTCATTGGTTGGTCCGTCTCGCTTATATTCAATCTAACCCTCTACTGACTTGTTTTGACTCTCTACAAACATAGGAAGGTTTCCACTGTCTTGCCTAAATAACAACACCACACACCGTGCCTAGGATGCCTACAATGCCTACAATTCCCTCAAGCTATCCCCTCCGTACCCGTGCACTGCTTAACCTCTAGCAAGAATAGTTTACACTCACTGCCCCTATTTCCTCACTCACTGCTCATTTTTCAGCTCCTTTGCCATCTGGCTTTCAACCCCCACATTCTGCTGAAACCTCTCTAGAAAAAGTCACCGTTGGTGCCTCTTTTTGTTTTGCTTGAGCCCGGCTCTCCCTAGTCATCTTTCACCTGCTGCACTGTATTTCCCAAAGTGTAAGAGTAGAGGCTGCTCACAGCCTAATCCCAATACTGAACAGCAGGGAAACTTTAATGTGTTCCATTTTCCCTATGTGACCCAGTTTGCCCTTCCTCAGGCAGTCTGGTGGCCCTCCAGCCCCCAGGGCTCACCATATTGGTGCAGGACTTATAGGACATGGCTACCAGATTGGTTTTAGCACTATACGGCTCGGAACTCCAGAGTTCAAGCAATCCACCAACCTCAACCTCCCTACCAGGAGGGAATCTAGGTGTGCTGTATCAAGGAATAGTTAGTTACCAATATTTTCTTAACTGTTAAATCCAGTGACCTGTACTTAGTTCTCATTCTCTTTGTTCTTTCTGTAGCATATGACATTTCACCCCATGCCCCACCCCCACTCCATTCCCCTTTCTTCTAGGTGATTCAGTGGGTAGTGCTATACTTTGGAGTCAGCAAGACCTTGCTTCAAATCTTACCTCAGACACTTGCTATCTATGTGACCTTGGATAAGTTACAGCCTCTTTCATTTTCCTCATCTGTAAATTGAGGGTAACAATAGTGCCTACTTCACATTGTTGTTGTAAGGCTCAGCTGAGACAATATATCTAATGCATTTTGCAAACCTTGAAGCCCTATATAAAACCAACTAATGCTGCTGTTGTTAGCGTTCTTTTCACCTACTTCCTCTGCCTTTGTGACGTTGCTCTTTCCTGGTTCTTTTCCCAGCTATCTATCTATTCTAACTCAGTCTCCACTGGCTCTTCTTCCTCTTCCAGAGTGCCTGTCCCTCAGGCTCTGTTCTCAACTGTCTTTTCCTCCACTCTTGTCTTTGGTGATTTCATCCCCTTCAGTGGATTCATTTATCATGTCTATTTAGATAACTCCCAAATGTATATATATATATATATATATCTACCTCCATCTTCCCCCTGAGTTTCAGTTCTAGATCTGCAGACACCTGTTAGACCTCTCTATTTTACATCTGCTTCCACTTCACATTCAGTGTATCTCATATCATCATATTCTCCTCCCGTTGCCCTGTTTTTTGAGGCAAACTGGGTTAAGTGACTTGCCCAGGGTGACAAAGCTAGTAAGTGTCTGAGGCTAGATTTGAACTCAAGTCCTCCTGATTCCAGGGTCAATGCTCTAGCCTCATTTGTTATTCTTCCTCTCCCATACTCTGCATGTGAACAGTGCAATTTCTAGTAGACTATAAGCTTTGTCTCATTTTGTCTTTGCATCCTCAGTGCCCAGTTGTATTAGGAACTTAAGTAATTACCTGTTGGTTGGTGAGTAATTGAATTTTAGGAGGTAGGGTATTGTATCTGAAAGAGTCTTAAGCTTGAGGTCAGTAGAGCAAAACTGGAAAACCATCTTGGATGTTCGGATCAAATGAGTGAAATGGGGCAAATAAGCTCATCTCACTGAACCTCGGTCTCCTCATTTGTGAAACAGAGATAATGATGCTTACAGTACTGAACTCAAAGGGTGCTTATGATGAAAGCCTTTGGTAGAAACACTTAAAAATATGACTTAGTTGATAACTTTTGGACAGTAGATCCGGATGACCACATATTTATTACCTCAGCTTAGGACATTTAAATTTTGAGGAAAGTTAAAAGCCAAAAGAATGAATCTAAATTTGGAGTTTTAGGTATTGGAGCAATGAAAAGAGCTATGTTTTGGGGGAGAGACGAACTTTCCTATCACTCCTAAGATACCACTAAGGAGCTGGCTCCCCACTCTACCTCCCCATAAGCCTGGTTCTGGTAATGAGGAGGTGGAAGGATTGTGCATTATCCATAAAGAAGGCTGGCAAAATCCCAGGCTAGCCAGGGAGCACTGAAGTTTTCATGCTGCTGTTATTCACTCCTTATTTGGAAAAGTACAGATTACCCCCAAAGGCACTGTGCCAATAAATACCTAAATGCCCTCTCTAGGATCATAGATTTAGAACTGGTGAGGACTGAAAGACCTTCTAGCTCAGTCTCTTCATTTTAAAGAGGAAGAAGTTGAAGTGACTTGCCCCAAGTCATAGAGCAGTAACTAACTGAGGAAAGATTTGAACCCAGGTCCCATGACTCTAAATGCAGAGCTCTTTCTACAGTCATATGCTGTGTATAATTCTGTCCTGGCTTCTGGTGCATGCAAGGCAGGCTGTGTCACTGAGACAGGAAAAAGTGACGACCGAAGTAGTGTGAGAAGCAGTGGGACTGAAATGAAACCATCTGCTCTCAAGTCTGGCTCTGACATTTGATATGTGACCTTAAAGTCATGCCATTTCTTCAGGCCTCAGTTTTCTCATCTGTAAAATAAGGAAATTTGATTAGGTGATATCTGAGGTCCTTCCCAACTCTAAATCTGTGATTTGAGGCTCTTTGGAAATGTCCTCAGCAGAGCTTTCCTCAGTGAAGATAAAATGGAGCAGCAAAGGGACTATGGAAAATTATTTGCACTAGACCAGTAATATGGAGAAGCAGAGGAGTCCCTGACCCAGCCAGGGCCGTGCAACCAATGACCCCATTGGCATCCTAGTGATAGATTTAGGGTCTTAGCTGTGTCACACGTCAATTCTCTTTTTTCTCCTTGAGGTGACCAACCCAGTGTGCTACCTACCAAAGGTATTTAGTATTTAGGTATAGTATTTTACAGATGAGAAGCTCCAGAGACTCTATTCTCCATCCCAGTCCCAAAATACCTCCGTTGGTATTTATGGGAAAGGGTTCTCCCAAATATCAGAAATAATTTTTCTCTTTTCTGGCTGGCAAACTCAGCCTCCAGCAGCAGTGGCAAACTCAATAAAACCAGCAGTGAGGGATTTTAAGGCACAATCAGGTTTAACCACTCCTCATAATGGGAGCCACATGGAGGAATCCTGGATTGGTCTGCTGCCCTTCTAGATGTGAGGCCACGGTGCACAGATGTTTAAAATGGGATTTTCATTCCACATTGCCAGCCCACCTCTGAGATCTGGCTTTCAGTTTCTGTTGAGTCAGACAATCTTTCTACAAGTCACAAGCTACAAATAGTCACACCTTTCCATGAGAGATAGGGGGCAAAGTTAGGGATGTTGTGGCTGCCATATTGATTGCCATATTGATGTCTGAGTGGCTCACCTGGTTGGAGTCAAAAGGCACACAAAGGTTGCTGGCCATCAGCAACAGTAAGAAGAGCATTTTCGTGGTGGAATGATGGGGGAAAGGGGAAAGATTTTAGCCATTTCCAGTGCAACTGAGTCCAAGGCAAAGAAAAAGGGGAATTTGCTCAGGGCCCTGGGAATTCTTTTAGCCTTATACTAGAAAGGCACAGTAGTATAGTGCCTGAATGTTGGACTTGGGACTCAGAAAGATTTGGATTTAAACTTAATTTCAGATATTATTAATGGTGTGACCTTGGATAAGTCACTTCTTTCTTTGAGTCTAAGTTTCCTCACCTGGATGAGATTAATAGTGTTACTTACAGAGTTGTGAGTATCAAAAGAAGTAACGTGCTATTTTCCCAAAGAATTTATTCATTGATTTTTACAACAATTATTTTTCCCTCCTACTTCCTATCAGTTGAACAATTTTTTTTTAATTCTCATAATGGACAGGTATGGTACAGCAAAACAAATCTTTATACTATCCATGCCCCAAAATGTCTCATTCTATATTTTAAGACTATTACCTATCTGGCAGGAGGTGGGTGGTGATGTGTTCCATCTTTAGCCCTCTGGATTACAGATTCCTCATTGCATTGATGAGGAAAATATTAGAAATTTGCTTTAGCTTCTAAAATTAGAATTTTAGAAATTCTAAATTTTTCAAAGTTGTTTTTCTTCATAAAGCTGTTCTCATTGTATAAATTGTTCTTGGTTTCTGCTCATGCTTTGTAAACCTTAAAGTGCTACATAAAGATCAGTAACTGTTATTAAATGTCTGGCAAAACAGGTCTATGGCTTCAGAGATCCCACTATTAGACATGTACCTAGTAGAGGGCAAAGACAGAAACAAATGCCTCAAATTCATAGCAGTAGCAAAAGATTAGAAATGAAGACTACTTACTAATTGAGGAATGATTTAACAAACTACAGTATATCAATATTTGTTGTTGTTCAGTCATTTTTTAGTCATGTCCAACTCTTTATAACCCCATTTGAGGTTTCCTTGGCACAGATACTGAAATGGTTTGCTGTTTCCTTTTCCAGCTTATTTTACAGATGAGAAAAAAAGATGAGGTTAAATGAATTGCCCAGGATCACACAGCAAATTAGTGTCTGAGGCAAGATTTGAACTCAGGAAGATGAGTCTTCCTGACTTCAGGTCCAGCACTCTACCAACTACGGTGCCACCTAGCTGCCCCAGTTTATGAATGCAGTGGAACATTATTGTTTAATAAGAAATGATAACCTTACACAGCTAGGTAGCTTTTGACATTGCTATCACCCTTTCTTCTAGGTGAAATCAGGAAGCCCTGAGTTCAAATTTTCCATTGGATTTAACCCTGGGCAAGTTACTTAAATTTTAGCTTGCCTCAATTTATATATACATACATACATGTGTATACACATATATTCATATATATGAAATAAATAAATATGTATATAGGTACATATATGAATATATGTATATATTTACATTGACATGTGTATTCAAGAGTATATAGTTTGATAGGCTCCTGTTCCCTGTTCTGCCATCTCTTCCTTCTCCCCCTTTTTCCTATACTGTCCATGTTGGAATCCCTGCTTCACCTAAGGTGTAAGGGGCAAGTCACTTGCTGAAGTTTAGTAGAAAGAGGAATCCAGGTTAGCCAGAGGGGTGCAGTCTGTTCCTTGACCCTTCTATTTTGTCAGGCTAAATGAGTGCCAGCATGTGGTGAACCTCCCATTCATCACCTAAGGCCAGAGAAAAATCTGCTGCCTAATTGATCCTGATCCACAGGCTGAACAGATTAACTTGAGGGTTTTGGTGAACTGTATACTGAAGAAAAGTAGCTGCCAATGTAGAGAATTTGGGAAACTGGAATATGAAAATCTCTTGGACAAATTTTTTTAAAAAACAGAGAGTTGATGAACTCTCTACTTTTGAGGAATCCACAGAATTCTGTGGGAAGAAAATATTTCTAAATCCCATTTGTCCTCAAAATCCCTAAGAGGTTGTCATGTCCTCTTTACTTATCTTTGGTAAGTAAATAAGCTGAACAGGAAAAGGAGCTTTACTGGGGGAAAGTGGTCAGTCTTATTTTGATTAAAATTTGCAGACAGCTTTCAACTGGAACAAACTACCAGCATGAGAAATCTCATGTCTTTCAGCCTACTGTAGCTAAGCTGTTCTTATCTAATTCATATGATCTACCCTCTTGCCAGGCTGTTACTTCCCTTTGGGTGCCTGCTATCTGTAAAACTCTGTAACAGAAACCTTTACTGCTTCAAAGGGAAATCTAATTTAAATTGGAGGCAAGGAGAAGAGGAGGAGAAGATTTTCTCTGGAATTAAAATAGAGATTTATAGGATCCAGTGTTAATGAGTCATTGTTATATTTTAAGCTAGATTTTTGTTCTAATCATATATTTTAAAACAACCATCTTCAATATGGCCACCACCACCATCATCATCTTCAATAGCAACCACACAAATGGAACACCTCCTATTTGCTAGGCATTTTGCTAAATTCTGAGAATGTCTAGGCTGCCTAGTCTTTCCCAATCATAGATGTCCTGAAACTACCCCTGTTTCAAAGCTTGCTTTGGGTCACTTTCCATTTAAAACTACAGCTCACAATAAAGTAAATGAGATTAGCCTGGCATCCCTTTCCTTTTTAAAAATTAAGTTAATATTTTTTAATTAATGAAAATTTACTTTTCTCCCTCTCATCCACTTAGCATGTATTCCCTAGAACATAGATCCTGAGGCGTTCTTGTACAGGGAAAAGATTTCGCCAATGCCAGCTAGAGACAATTGCTCTGAGGCTGAGCCTATACAAGACTAAGACAACATTAGTTTGATTGCTTCAGCCAAACAACCAGGTCATTTTAGGAGAAAAACTACAGTCAATCAAAATGGATGTTGCTTAGAGGAGTGTATGCCAAAATTTTATGGTTTTCATCCATTTTTCCCCATTTATTTTTTTAGCATGAGCATCATGTAATCCCAACCCAAAACAACCAATATTCCCCAAACAAGCTAGGGGTTCATCAGGTAAACAAAATTCGTCAACAGCCAAAGTGCTATTTTCATTTTCTAGATTTGATTTTTCAGTAGCCCAGTTGAAAAGGACTCCATTTCCCAGTCAATGATTCCCAAAATAAAACATAAAGGAAAACCAGAAGGATCCAAAGCAGGCTTCCTAAGGACCAAGCCTCCACTATAGTGTTCCTCTAATGGCTTATCATAGTTCATGAATGGAAACAACTATGGAGTTTTTTGGTTTTTGTTTTTGTTTTTTGGAGGGCAATTGGGGTTAAGTGACTTGCCCAAAGTCACACAACTAGTAAGTGTGTCAAGTGTCTGAGGCCAGATTTAAACTCAGGTACTCCTGACTCCAGGGCTGGTGCTCTATTCACTGTGCCACCTAGCCACCCCAACAACTATGGAATGGATTCTTAGCTTTGTCAACAGAGTTTTAGCAAATTGGAAAGGCTCTAAGTACTGACCTGTTCATAGACTGTGTGGTTATTGTCCATGGATTGGTCTACTTAAATTCAGAGGGAGATATCATTTAATCCCATTTAATTCAATGGGCATTTACTAAATGCTGTCTGTGTTCCAGGGAATGCACTAGGATCTGGGAATACAAAGATGACAATGATACTATTCCTCCTTTTGAGGAGCTTACATTGGGGGGGGGAGGAAGGGGTTAGGAGGGGACACAGTACATCATATACAAAGATAAGAAAATACAAAATATATTCCAAGTAATTTCAGGGTGGGAGCTCATGAAGAGAACACTAATAATTGGGGTTACCAGGAAATATCTCATGAAAGAGGTAATATTTGAGCTGTACTTTGAAAAAAGCTAAGGTTTCCAAGAGGCAAAGGTAAAGTGGGAAAGTATCTCAGGCATTAGGCACAGAATGGAACAATGCCTATAAAAGGCTAGCAGTCAGATGACAGACATTTTTGATCACAGCAACCCAGGAGGACCATGTATGATGAAGGCATCTACTAGGGTCTAGAAGGCTTGAAATGTGTCTTACTTAAGGGAATATGCACAATGACGAAACCATGGATCTTTTGGCCAAAGTGACGAAGAAGTGACCCAGCTAAAGTCTTCTGGCTTAAATGAGCTAGTATTCTTCCATTTCTGGTCTAAAGCCTAAACCCTAGAACCAGTCAGGATGAGGTGGAGCCAGGAAGGTGAATGAGGATTCAAAGAGGAGGCCAGACCAAGGGAGCTCTTAAGGGAAGTGTAAACACGTGAAGTGGCTGGTGAAATGAAGCTACGGGTGGGTGATAGAGCTAATGTTTAAAGCTTTGAAGAGAATCTGTGGGGCAGTAATAACAAACTACTTTGATGTCATTATGAACCACAGAATTTCCAGCTGACATATAAAGGGGGACACTCTCCAGGCTGCAGCTGCTTTTCAGATCTGAGTCTGGTAAGAATTTGCCATAGGTGATTTCTCAGACTGACATCTTTGTGAGGCTCAGGGAATAATGCTAGGGAGGTTTGGAATCAGGAGGGGAGGATGTGTTGTCTTTCTATGTGTATGATAGTAACTTAATTTTCTAATTTCAAAATAGCACAGTCTGTGCCCCACACAAGATATGCTTTGAATCACAGCTGTGTGTATCTTTGAGCTTCACTCATCTGTTTCTGGGAAAATGTATAGAGTGGCATGTCACAAAATGTTTTAGGAAAAAGACAAGAGGTCTCATGTTTTTGGGTTGTTCTTTTGGCCAATTGTTCAAAGAGCTGAGCTGTGAAGAACTTGATTATTTGCTCTGAGAATGATCACAGGTCTGTTTGAGCCTGTGATGCCTGACTGAGTGCAGAAGATGTTGTCCTCTAAGGGGCATATTCTCCATTGATTACTGACTTTTTGATTTACATTTTTTTCCCCATATCACCAGAGAACCTGGGCATGGGAAGAGGCCACTTATATAAAATCTGCTATGACCTAAGTGACTCCATTTTGGAGTCTGGGAACTCAGTCTTCATAATGTTACTCTAAAAAGCTAGTGACTGGCTTCTCTTTCCATTTCCAATGCTAGGCCCTCAAAAGACATAAATTGTCTCTATGATGGATTTGATGAAGTCTCTTTGGGGCAAATCATTGCAAATAAAGCACTTGTTTCAAAGCTGCCTCTTTCATAGGATCAGAGATCTAGAAACAGAAGAGATTTCAGAAGCCATCTACAATAAGCTCCTTATTTTGCAGATGAGAAAACTGAGGTAAAGTGAGGTTAAGTACTTAAGGTTACATAGGTAGTAAGCAGCAGAAGAAGGATTTGAGCTGTCTCTAATATGTGTCAAGGGACAGCTAGGTGGTACAAAGAATAAAGTGCTGGGCCTGAAGTTAGGAAGACTTACCTGATTTCAAATATGACCTCAGATACTTCCTATCTGTGTGTCTCTGGGAAAGTCACTTAGCCCTGTTTGCCTCAGTTTCCCCATCTGTAAAATGAGCTAGAGAAGGAAATAACAAACCACTCCAGTATCTCTGCAAAGAAAATTCCAAAAAGGATCACAGAGAGTCAGGCACACTTGAAATGATTCAACAACCCACCCCTATGTTTCCTACTTGCCAGATGCACCCTCCCCCACTTACGCAGCTCTTATCAACTCTGCCCTCAGAATGGCCTCTCCAATTCCTCACCCTCTCAAAACTTTTCTCTCCTCAATAGGATTGATCACACCCAAGGGTTAGGAGAAAAAGTTGTTTGATTAGACTAGCTCATATTTGTGAGTCACTGATGACCATTGATACCCATTTAAAAGGAAGATATTACTGATCTTTTTGATTCTACCTTTTCATCCTTGTTTCATATCACTCCCCTTCCACACTGTATTCTAGCCAAACTGTATCATGCCTAGTGCTCCGGAACTCAATGAAAATCCCTGTTTATTTGTGTAACCCACTCCTCCGTGGCTGAAATCCATTCCTTCCCCTCCTCTACCTCTCAGTAAATCAATACACATTTAAGAAATTTCTACTATGTGCTAAGGACACAAAGAAAAGCAAAAGATGGTTTCAACTGTCAAGAAACTCAGTCTAATGGGAGCAACAACATGCAAATGACTATGTACAAACTATATTTAAGATGAACTGGAAATAATCAATAGAGGGAAGGCATTGGAACTAAGAGACATGAGGAAAGTCTTCCTATAGAAGGTAGGATTTTTACTGGGATTCAAAGGGAAATCAGAGAACTAGGAGATGGAGGGGAGGAGGAAGAGCATTCCAGGCAATGCCCAGAGTCAGGAATCGGGAAACTTTTTCTTCCTTCAAAGCTCATCTCAGAGTACACATCCCCCAAGAAGCCTTCCCTAGTGTCACTATTTTTTACTGTTTCTCCTTCCTCAAACTATGCTATATTCATGTAGCTGGACACGTGCCATCTTCCTCTTCCTATATTAACTCTTTGAAGGCAAGGTGTGCTTTGTTTTTGTATTACAACCCCAAATATGTAGAACAGCATTTTGGACATAGGAGGTGATTCCTCAATTGACTTGAATCAAAACCAGTGGAATAAAATTAAAGAAGGAATCCCATGTTGAAGGCTCCTGTAAAGGACTCTGAGCTCTGTATTGTGACTGCTGTAACTTGGGAGCCTTGCACAGTATAGTTCTCCTTTAAATAAATATTAGTTGAAATACACTGAATTCATGGGCAGTTTAGTGGACTGCAAGTTCAATATGGGTCAGCTTTGTGATGTGGCAACCAAAAAAAGGAAAGTCATCTTGGGCTAATTAAGGCAAGCATAGTCAGCTTCCAGGAAAAGTAAAGTGAGAGTTTGACTCTAAACTGCTTGGTCATACCTCATCTGGAGTCTGATGCTCAAGTCTGGGAAATACGGTTAGTTGAAGAAGAATATGATAAACCAGAGAGTGTCCAGAGGAGGACATTTGAATAGGAAGGGCTTTGAGTCTATGTTATAGAAGATACGAACTGGGAAGGTTCACTCCAGAGAAGAGAAGACAGGGGCGGCTAGGTGGCTCAGTGAATAGAGCACCAGCCCTGGACTCAGGAAGACCTGAGTCCATATCCGGCCTCAGACACTTAACATATACTAACTGTGTGACCTTTGGCAAGCCATTTAACCACAATTGTCCTGCCTTTCCCCCTTAAAAAAAAGCAAAAAAGACCAGAGAAGACTAAGGAGGTAGGCAATGGGGTGGGGTGTGGGGGACATCATCACTGTCTTCTAGTATCTGAGAGGCTGTTACATGAAAAAGGTACTAGACTTCTATTTGGTCCCAGAGAGAAGATCCATGAGGAATTGGGTGGAAGTTGTTACAAAGAAAAAACTAGGTTAGCTGTCATGAAAAAAAATATTTCCTAATAATTGGAGCTTTCCAAAAGTGGAGTAGACTGCTTGGAAAAGAGATGAGGTCTCCTTTCTCGGAGATATTCAAACAAAGAATGGATGGTCATTTGACAGGTTTATTGTGGGGATTCCTTTGATGTTTGGCCACTGAGGCCCCTTCCAGCTCTCACATTTCTGTGATTGTGATTCCAGGGATCCAAAGATAAAAGAGTGTTTAGAGATAATAAAGTCTTATCCCATTATCAATCAATCAACAATCATTTATTAAAAGTCTACTGGGTAGTAGAAAATGTGCTAGGTGCTGGGGATAAAAACCTAACAGTGAAATAGTTCTTGCCCTCAAGGAACTTATTTTCTGATAGGATGATACAACCAGGGATGTGCTGGAGCCAGCTTGAACTAACTCAAGAGAGCTGATTATAAGACTTTTCTCAGGAGAATTTATATCTCAAAAAATCACAAACACTACAAATAAGAGTTTGATTTATTGTTTTGTTGACATCTAAACCTAAGAAAGTGGTGGAGAGGATGTTCCTAATACAGTCTAGATTTAAATGGTGTGTCTTTCATACATTTACCCACATACCATTGAAAACAATTCATTTGGGGAATCAATGGTCAGTTGTTTTTTTCATATTTTAGTTGAGGCAGTCACAGGGGTGATGGACAGCGCCATCAGGGCTGGGGAGATGGTCATGCTCTTTCCAGTACCAATATTGGCACTGATTTGATTATTAATCTCAGAATAAGAGTAAGATGTGAATGAATGGAGTGGCAAGGTCCTACCTACCCTGGCAAGCCCTGATGTTCAGGTGGAAGACTTTTTTTTTATAGATAAAGAAATTGTAGCTTATAGTGGTGATTTGCCCAAGGACACACAGGAAGTAAGCAGCAAGTCTGAGGTTTGAAGCAGTGATTTTCTATGGTATCATTCTTTTATAAGACCCAGCACAGGAAGTTCTGGGGCAGCATGGTAGCACAGTGGATAGAACACTGGACTTGACAATAAAAAGAATCAAATTCATGAGTTCAAGTCTGGCCTCAGACACTTACTAGCTGTTTGACCCTAGGCAAGTAACATAACCTTGCTTTCCTCAGTTTTCTCATCTGTAAAATGAGCTAGAGAAGGAAATGAAAAACCACTCCAATATCTTTGCCAAGAAAACCCCAAATTGGGTCACAAAGAGTCATACGTGACTGAAATGACTGAAACACACACACAGAGGAAATTCTAGGGGATTGTTCAGTTAGATTCTGGATTCATTCTCTCTGACCAGCAAATCATCATAGTCATACTATCTCTAGAATCAGTGGGAATTTTGTGGTGAGCAATTTCATTATATTCATCACTGATTGTGTCAGACCTGAATGGGAGAAGGAGGGGGTTGTGGTTTAGAAGGGATGGGGTTTTTGGAACCAGAGAAAGTCTTTAACTGTGGAGAGAGATTCAGGAAATACTATCATTCCCACACCCCAGTGCATGTTGAGGTTCCATATGATACCACCACTTCCTGCCTCCCTTATTACAGCATCAATTTGTCATAGATTGGTCCCTGATTCACCAAATGTGGAAAACCTTTGCCCTACATTCTATGGAGGGCTCTTTCTTCTCTGAATGACTTTCGTGAGGAGTACTGGTACCTCCTTGCATAGAACATCAGAACCAAAAGGAGCATCAGAGGTCATCTAGTCCAATCCCAATTTATGACCAAAAAGATTCTCTTCTACAATATTCCCCTTAAGTGGTCATCCAACCTCTTCTGGGCAGGATTCTTTGATTGCAACTTTTTGTATCTCTAGGTCAGATTGAGTGAGCAAGAGCCTTAGAAGTACCTGCTAGGTGATATAGTGGATGGATGACTGAGTCTGGAGTCAGGAAGAATGAGTTCAAATCGAGCCTCAGTCACTAACTGTGTGACTCTGGACAAGCCACTCAATCTCTGCCCCAGGGCCATTGTGAGGATCAAATAAAATATGTGTAAAGGACTTAGCATAATGTCTGACACACAATAGGCACAACCTCTCCTATCATCTACCGGGGAAGAGTTCTGATGTATTTGAAGAAGGAAATGCAGGTGTTTTCCTTCACATGAAAAGATAATGGAATACACCCATTCTAGAAAGAGGCTCTGCTTTGGATTGGTTTGGGGGTTTTTAGCATTGGAGATGGCCACATACTTGCAATCCCTATCCTTTATGATGTAAAACACAGTGATCAAGAGTGCTGGATTTGGGGTAAAAGACCAGAGTTCAAATCCTACTTCAGACATTAGCACTGTGACCCTGTCAGTCTCTTAAGCTGTGCCTCAGTTTCCTCACCTGTAAAACAGGATTAACAACAGCACCTATCTTCCAATAAGTGAGAATCATTTGAAATAACCATGTATATCATCCTGCAAACCCTGAAGCCCCATACAAATGCTATCCATGATTATATTTCCAAGCTGGTTGAACATAATTTCAAGAACAGCCTGTTTATGTTTGTGGGGTGATAGTAACTTATGTTTGTATCATACTTCAGAAGTTTCAAAGCATTTCATAACCATTATTTTACATAATCCCTGCAACAAGCCTATGAAATAGATAGTAAAGCTATTGTTTTCCCCATTTTACTGATGAGGAAACTGAGACCACTGGCCAGAAAGCTCAAGGAAGTCCTGGAGTCAGGAAGCTCTGAGTTCAAATCTGGCCTCAGATACTTACTAGCTGTGTGACTCTGGGCCAGTCACTTAATCCAGGCTGCCTCAGTTTCCTCAGCTGTAAATGGGGGCAATGACAGCACCTACTTGCTAAGGTTACCATAAAGATCAAGAGACATAGTATTTGTAAAGCCAGGGTCATATAGATGGGAAGGATTGGAATCAGGATTGGAACTCAGGTTTTCCTGACTCCCGTTCACGAATGGATGAGTTGTTAACAACACCAGCTAGCCAAATAGCCTTTATTGCTCTGGTCAAGGAAGAAAAAGGAGGGAGAGTCATTATTTCTTAACTTTCCAGGCCCTGAAGTCAGTAAGTGGTCTTAGCTGTTAGATTAAATGTTTGGTCAAAAGGAGCCTGGGTTCACAAGCTCAGTAAGACAAAGAGCAAGAAGTCCCAGTGTGGTCGCCCATCTGAGCAGAGACTAGAGCCACCTGTCAGACACTTATAGGAGCACCACAGAAGTCCAGCTGCGAAACTTGCCATTGAGACTGGCAAACGGCAGATTCCAAGATTGATGGCCAGCTGCTGATGTGGGGCAGCTGAGGCGCCGTGGAGACAGCTGGGAATACTACTGAATGGAACCATGTTTTCTAAATGGTTTGACTGTCGTTCTGTGAGCCTGTGGAAGATTGCCTTGGGAAGTAGTAGGTTCTCTTCTCCTCCCACCACAAATTTCCCCTTCCACACCCCTCCTTTGGCTTTTTTTTAGTTGTGACTCTCCCCTACTCTATTAGAATGTAACCTTTTTGAGGGCAGGGATTATTTTGGTTGTTTGTTTACTTGTGCTTCTATTCCCAGCACACTTAGCACAGTTCCTGACAATAAATGCTGTTTGACTGACTAGTTCTGTGCCCCATCTGAGTGTGTCCCTTTATACACCTCCACAGTGTCCTGTGAGTCCTTGTCTTGGCAAAACAGTACCCTTCTGGGGGCATCCTACTATAATCACTTTTCCTATACATCTGTGTTTGTGTTCCCCTATACTGAGTGGTCTTGGTTAAGTTTGCTAAATTGTATTGACCTGAAAACCACCTGGGCATTAGGCAATGACCACATTTAAGAGGCAGGTGATGATGATTTAAGGTCATTAACAGCAGCATCTTTGATAATACTTTCTGAGCCCTTCCCTAATCTATTTTTTGTCTTTTTGGAGGGGGGAAGGCAGGGCATTTGGGGTTAAGTGACTAGCCCAAGATCACACAGCTAGTAAGTGTTAAGTGTCTGAGTTTGGATTTGAACTCAAGTCCTCCTGACTCTAGGGCCGGTGCTCTATTCACTGAGCCACCTAGCTGTCCCCCTTCCCTAATCTTTTTGGGGCAGTTAGGTGGTACAGTGGATAGAGTGCTGAGTCAGGAAGACTTGAGTTCAAATGTGGCCTCAGACACCTCCTAGCTGTGTGACCCTGGGCAAGTCACTTAACTCTATTTGCTTCCATTTCCTCATCTGTAAAATGAGGTGAGAAAGAAATGGCAAATCACTCCACTATCTCTGCCAAGAAAACCCCAAATGGGGTTACATAGATTAAAGGTTGAGGGACCCTTCTAGATCAGAGTCTGAGGAACCCTGACCATTCATTTGGGAATCATATTCCTGCTAGGGGCTTCCTAGGCAGTCAAAGCTGGTCCTCCAAGCCATGCTATAAAACGCACTACTGTCTGGCTTCGTGTTCAGACTCCTTCAAAGGGCAAGTGGGCATTTGCCAGATGACCTGTGAGTAACTTGTCCCTTTTGCTCTATTGTGGAGGGGATCTGTGTGAGGGGGGGAAATGGTTCAGGGAGGAGGGAGCAGCAGGGGCCTGATCATCTGCCAAGGGGCAAAGAATCATGGGAATGTGCCCAACCCTGACTGTGTCTGGACTTGTAATGGCTTTGAATGGCCAAACACTGCTGCAGACATCTTGCTCTCTGCCCATTAATCCCCATGACAAGTTCCAAATTTACAGAGGGATGGTCCTTTTGCCAGATCATTGTAATCTATACACTGACATTAATAAATGGAGCTTGGCTTTTCTGTGAATAATTAGTGCCTAAATATAGCTGAAACAAAAAAAAATCAGTTTTTGGCTGCTGTACCAATTTAAAAATTATGACACACCATTTTAGGCTTCCACTACCTAAAAATATGTTACTTGGGAGTAGATTTACCCAATTTGCCCTCCATCTCTCTTGGCCTATCTGCAATATTTACTACCCAACCTTTGCAGCTTAAAACACATTATCCAAAGTCTACTTGGCTCATAGGAACAGTGAATGGGTGCTGGATTTTGGGTCCAGGAAGACTTGGCCTTAAATACTTCTTCAGACACTTACTTGCTGTGTGACCCTGGCTTGATCACTTAACCTCTCTCAGATTCAGTTTCCTCATCTGTAAAATAGAAATAACGAAAGCACCTATATCATAGGATGGCTGTGAGGATCACATGGTTTATGATGTGTTAAAACATATAAAGGGCTTTGCAAACCTCAAATGCACTATAAAAATGTTTATTATTATCACGCTAGTAAACTGCCTTAACTCTGCTTTCTTGGAACTCCTGTGGTAGTTCTGTTTGTATAGGATGAATACTCACTGAAACTTTGAAACGAAATTTGTTGTGAGCAATGCCAGGCTTCTCTTTCTCTCCCTTTTCCCTCCTTCGAATACCCCTTCTCCAATCCTATATCAGTTGAACACTGCCTTTTCTCCCCATCTCTTCTCCTACCACCATTGCCCATCCCAACTCTCTGAAGAGAGGAAATGGTATCAGCCACTTGTGCTTTAGGGTGAGTAAATTTAACTACCATAACGACTCCTATTTAGATAACACTTTAAGATTTCCTATAAAGTGTTTTTTTTCTGATGGTTATTCTGTGAAATAGTTAAAACAAGTGTTGTTGTACAGATGTAAGATTTCATTGATGAGAGAGCTCCTTCTATCATTGCAGGTCAATATCTATTCTGCAACTTAGTGTCTCAGAGAGAGCTGTCTCAGGTACTTAGAAGTTAAGTGGCTTGCCAAGGACCAAACGACCAGTTTGTATCAGAAGGGAGACTTGAACCTGGGTCCCCATAGACTCATGGGACCATAGATTAGAGGTGGAAGAGATCACAGAGTCCATCAGATTCAGCCCTCTCATTTTACTAATGAGGCAAAAGTCATAGAAAGGTTTAATGACTTGCCTTGGATCACACAACTACTATGTATCTAAGGCAGGATTTGAACTCAGGTCTTCCTAATTCCTTGCCTTAACTGTCTAACCACTCTGCCATCTAGCTGGCACACTTGACATGGAAACTAGCTCTCTACCCACTATGTTACATTAACTTTTAAGTACAGGTATTATTATTTCAATTTTACAGATTAGGAAACTGAGGCATACAGTATTAGATGAATTATTTAAGATCACTCAATTAAGTGCTAGAGTCCAGATTTGAACCCATATTTTTGGACTCCAACCCTAGAGTTTTGCATCGTATATAACTTCATATTCTTAAGATGCCTGGAGAAGTTGCCAGACCATGAAAGGATACTGAACTTGTAGGCAGAAGACCTAGATCTGAGTCATAGTTCCAGCACTTGCTTATGAGCTGTGACAAGTCATTTCAGTTTTCTGAAACTCAGTTTCCCTATATGTGATCCATTTGTAGCGGATCATGGCACAATATTGCTGATCCTATGTACATTGTTCTCCTGGTTCTTCTAATTTCACTCAGCATCAGTTCCTATAAGTCTTTCCAGGTTTTTCTAAAGTCTACCTGTTCATTATTTCTTATAGCACAATAGCATTCCATTGCATTCATAAACCACAACTTGTTCAGCCATTCTCCAATCGATGGGCATTTTCTCAAATTTCAAATCTTTTCCATCAGAAAAAGAGCTGCTGTAAATATTTTTGTATATGTGGGTCCTTTTCCCTTTTCTAAGATCTTTTGGTGATAGAAATTACCATATTTTATATAACTATAATTTGAATTAGTGTGAATTTGAATGCATGCCACAACTTCATGGAAATCAATTATTTGCACTAATTGGGACCTGACTGCACTTACTTTTTGCAGCAGTATATGTATTTTAAGCTTTTCCTATAATTGTGAGATAAAAAAGATTTGTTCCATATTAATTTCAGGTATTAGTGACTTTATGAAGAAAATATTTTGGGGGATGAAAGGTCTGCATCATATCCCTGAAGTCAAATGCTATCCTAGCTTAGGCTCCTATTACCTCTCACCTGGACCATTGTCAAAGGCTCCCAATTGTTTTGTTGGCTGTCAATTTCTCCTCTCACTGGGCCATCCCCTGTCCTACTGCCAAATTGATATGTGTAATGAAGTTCATTTGACTTGGGAATGATCACTTTTGACCACGTGACTTCATCATTATGGAGCTCCAAAGGCTCTGGGTTGTCTGTAAGATAAAATGCAAACTCTTTTTTGTTCCATGTTTCAAGTCCTTTATGATCTGGCTCCCATCTACTTTTCTGAGATAATTACAAATTACTCATTCTCCCTCACTCTGCATAGTAGCCAAATTGGCCTACTAACTCTATCCCATACACAATCCATCTCCCAACTTGGTGCATTTGCAGAGGCCGTCCCACATGCTTGGAATCTACCCCCTCCTTTCCTCTGCATCTTGTTGCTCAGTCATTTCTGACTCTTCATAATCCCATGTGGGATTTTCTTGGCAAAGATACTGGAGTGCCTTGCCATTTCCTTCTCCAGTTCATTTTACAGATGAGGAAACTGAAGCAAACAGGGTTAAGTGACTTGCCTAGGGCCACATAGTTAGTATCTGAGGTCACATTTGAACTCAAGTCTTCCTGACTCCAGGTGCTACCCACTGCCTCTTAGAATCTGAGCAAATCACCTCGGTCACAGTTTTCTCATCTATGAAATTGTGTTGGGGGGAGAGAGGGGGTGCAGTTGGCTAGATGACTATGAAGAAAAGAATAAAGGAATGAATAGAAAAAAAAGGATTTAAGTGCTTACTATGTTCCGGGTACCAGCTAAGTTCTCAGGATGAAAATACCAAAAAAAAGCAAGACAGTTTTTGCCCTCAAAGTGCTGTGAAGTTTGGATTCAGTCAAAGGGCCACACTTGAGGGCCTAGAGTCCCCTATGGCCTCCAGGTCCCAGGTTTCCCACCCGTTACAGATGAAGGGCTTTGTGAAACTTAAAAGTGCCCCATATGGGAGTGGCTAGGTGGTACAGTGAATAGAGAACCAGCCCTGGAGTCAGGAGCACCTGAGTTCAAATCCAGCCTCAGACACTTTAACACTTACTAGCTGTGTGACCTTGGGCAAGTCACTTAACCACAATTGCCCTGCCCTCCACCACCAAAAAGCAAAAAAAAAAAAACAAGTGCCCCAGTAAGCGTGGGCTTTTATTGGCATTCTATTCTATTCAATAATCACTGATTGAATGTGCGGTAGACTTCTATCTAATGTCTTTTTAAAAAGCTTATGTCCATGGGGATCTTCTAAGAACTTAAAAGAAAAATTTAGACTCAGATTCAGGGTGCTATGAAATATTATTTGATTGTGCCTAAGACCTAGATGCAGATATTCCTATTGGAGCTGGCCATTCAAATAATTCATATAAAAATGATTGGAGGTGGAGGGAAGGATCAAATTGGTTCTGTGCTTTTGGCCTAGACAGCATTTAGAGCTGGGATTTAGGCTGCAAGTCAGGGTCCCAAGAGATGTCAAGCTGCTTCCATTCCCTTCCCCCCATCCCATATATCATCTTCCCCAGGTCACCAGGCCAAAGTCCAGCAGCTCTCTGAGCTAGTTGTACCCTACCAAAAAAAAAACCAAAACCCTCAGTCAAGAACCTGATTCCTGTGTATTTTTTGTATTTTGTTTCATTTCTCTTTGAAGAGAATTTCATTATCCTTAATTAGATAGCTCCAATGTTTTTTTACATCATCTTTATTTTTGAATATAGCCTCCCTCTTATACACAAAAAGCCATCTTTTAAAGCTAAGAATTTTAAAAAGAGAAATTAAAAAGGAAAACTATTGAACCCAATAATTGAGTCAGACAATATATGCAATGTTCCATACCCACAGTCCTCCACCTCAGTAAAGAAATCCCTATTGTGAAAGATGTCATTCAATAGAGTAGTGTTTTTCCCTTTGCTACTCCAGTCCCTAAATGTGTATTCTTAGAGGTCATTGACTAAGGCGATTTTTACCCAAAGATCAACAAGGAATGCGCCACTGTTGTACTTATAAGGGCCCCATGAGAGAATGTTTTCTGGACACAAGTTTGGGTCTTAGACTTCAAAAAGGACCCTGTCTCATTAATTGAACATGAATGACATTTTCTGCATTCATGCAAACATAGATCAGCATCTTAAATGCTCTTGCATGCGTCTAACCCTCATCCCAATTAGTCACAGTATTTAGTCTCCAACTAAGAGACAAGCTCCCTTTGTAATGTTTTGCATCACAGCTCCTTCTATCCGATTTTCGTACAGCCATGTCAGCTTTGAAATATACAAACCCAATTAAAGTGTGTCTAGCTTTTAGGAAAGCTGAGGGGGGAAATGACCTTTGACATGAGCTTTTTTTAATGACCATCTTTGCATCAACCATTTAAGTTCTTGCCACCTTAGTTCTAGTGCTGAAAGCTCAAGTTTTGGTTGTGTGTGACATACCAAATGGCCCCGGACCTCAACTTGAGTTCAAAAGAGAATTAACTTTGAATCAAAGATCACACACACACACACACACACACACACACACACACATTCTCAGGATCAGTTTCTCCCAGGGAAATAATGTTTTTACAAGTTTTTGCAAAGACTTTTTTTTTAAGATAAAAGGCATAGCTATTTTTTGCATCTTCATTTTCTGTCAATCGAACTGTCAGAAATATCTACATTGGAGCTAAAAAAAAAAAGTTAGCATGCTATTTCAGACACTTCTCTCTCAGCCAAATACCAGTAATCTACAAGTGTCATCACCCTCTTTGGGCCATAACCTACCTCTTGAAATTCACTTCCTGTGTACAAGCAACACTATTTTACCAAAGAATTCTGCTGCCACTCACAAAACTCAGAACTGTTGCAGCTAGTGGACAGTTAGAGATGATGGAATGTTTATTGAGTGTCTGCTGTGTATGCAGCCCCATACTGGGTACTGTAGGTCTGGAACATGTTCTATAATTAATTCTCCCAGATAATCAATTGAGTTTATTCATGCTCAATTCATTCAGGCTTTGGCATAAACCATCCCTCCGCCTTTCTTTGTGCCTACTCATATGTAGCAGCAACCACACTGGCATACCCAGGATGGCTGCTAGCACAGGTTCTTAGATCTGCTTTACTAGGGAAGATAGCTATCTAAGGTGTCAAAAATCTTTTAAAATTTCATTCACTAGTTTAGGGAAAAGTTAGGACCCTGAATGAACTTCAGAGAAAATACAAACAGAGAAATAAAGACCAACAGACAGAGCTCTGACTGCCTGAATTAGCTATACATTTTACATACCTCTCTGGATAAATCGAGCCTTTATATCTGAGCAGTCAAGAACCTCTGAACATATGGCCACTCAGAAGCTCAACAAAGGAATCACAAGATCCTTCTCATAATGAAGGCCCTACAGCAAAATACCAACTCAGAGTATGCCTACACTTCTCAGAGCCAGAAGGCATCACAACCCTCCTGATTCAGTGCCTAATTAGAAATCAGCAAAAGGTGTGACAGCTTTCTTACAAGCAAGCCTCCCCAAGCAAACTTCCCTTAATGGGCTCCACCTGCGACCTATTAATGGGTGGGGAAGATCTTAAATCCCATTAACAAAAAAAAAAAAAATAAATCCCATTAACATTACACCATACCCTATCCATTCTTCAAAATCTCCTCCTCTCTTTTTCCTCCTCCTCCTCTTCCTCCTTTTCCTTTCCCTCCTTTTTCTCTTTTTCCTCCTCCTTCTTCCTCTTCCCCCTCTTCTCTTTCCATTTCTTCCTTCCACTCAGCTCATGTCTTATTGGACATGTCTGGAGTATTATATTCATGCCTGGATACCATATTATAGAAAGAATGTTGACAAATTGGAGAATGTTTAGGATAACCAGGATGGCAAGAGGCCCCAAAATCACAACATAGAGAAGAGCAGTTTAAGTAACTGGTGATGTTTATCCTGGTGAAGAGAAGGGAAAGCCACTTTATAATATTTGGAGAGAATACATTGGTTCTTCTTAGCCTCAGAGGACTGAGATAGGCAAATTTAAGCTTGATTTCAGAAAAATTCCATAACAAATAGAGGTATCTAATGGGACCTCAAGGAAGTAGTGGATTTCCCCTAAATGGAAATCTATAAGCAGAGGCTGGACAGGCACTTCTCAAGATCTTAAAAAGGTGATTGCTTTTCAGGTACAAGTTGGTTTCTGAGGTTACTTCCAATGCTTAAATTCTGTGATTCTGGGAAAATAAACACTTGAATGTTGTACCCTACCCATGTGTTAACATCTGTGATAACACAGCAAGCTCCGTTCCCTTATGGTTGCCACCTGAGTTTGGGACCCTCCTTAGAACATGTCCCTACCTTAATCCCTAGTGCCTCAGTGCATAGTATTATTTATTCAATATCTATTGAATGAAATTAATGAAATAAGGCATGACAACAGAGAAACAGAATGATATAGAGAAAATAGCATTGTATTTGGACTTTTCCCCACCAATAGAATTTAAGTTCCTTGAAAGCAAAGACTGTTTTTACATTTTGTCTTTGTATCTCCAGTGCCTAGCCTAGTGTCTGGAATATAGTAGGATTCTAATAAATGTTTGTTGGATTGGATTGGACTTAGGGGCCCTGAGTTTTCTAGCTCTGATACATACTACCTGGGTGATTTAGGCTTAGTCATTTTGTAGTGCCTGTTGATATTGTTATACAGGTCAGGATGCTGGAGACAGCTGTCTGCTGGAGATGGGTGCCTGCACATAGGATATAACACGTTTATAAAAACACTCATGTTGAATAAATGCCACTAAATACCAAAAAAATCTGTAGTAAGTGACTTTATTCTGAAAATTCACTCAAGAGAATGGTGCTCTCATAACGACTTTCCAAGAGGGAAGGGAAAGTATATATGTAACAATAAGACCTGGTGGTAGCTCAGGGGGGCTGAAGAACTGTGCACTCTCCCTTCCCACTAAGTTCTAGGTCCCAGTTCATGACCTGTGCACACATATGAAGCAATTCAAACCGAGGGGAACCTGTCTTTGAAAGAGAAAACATTACACATTTTTGTCTCGTTGCCTCTTTGGTTCCTCTCCAATCAAGAGCACCCAGGAAAAATTATTGAAAGCTTAGGCTGTGCCTCATGCCAAGGGCTTCCCCAAAGTGTGGGACAAAAACATAAACCAAGGATAATACAGCTATTTATTTCTCCAAAAGAAATGCTAAATATATAGGTCTTATAAACATGTATGACAAAAACAGTTTCAGGAAGCAATAGTTATAATTACTGTTACATGTTATCCTAGTAGGTTTGTTCTTAAAACATCAAGACAAGACAGGATTTCTAAGACTACTGAATACACAATTTATATCTCACCTCAACCCTACATTGCTCAAACATTTTCCTCTAGGTGCATGCCTTTGGCAATCCAGACCATTCTTTTTGTTAGTCAGCTTCTCCTCCAAAAGGGACTGCAAATGAATGTGGACAGGACATTTTTTGTGGTTAAGCTGATGTGGACTTCATACTCAGGGTCTTCTGACCTCTCAGACTGATTCCAAAGTTGAACACAACCACTTTGGGACTATTGTTCTGTTACCTGTGATCAAAGAAACACACACACACACACACACACACACACACACACACACACACAGAAGGTCAGCTGGAGCCTTAAGGCCCAGGCTTAGATTATCTATCTGAGTCCCTGCTAATTTAGCAGCCATGTGCCTATGGCTACCATGCTGCTGAGTTAGTGGATAAGGTGTAGCCCCTCTCCTATTCTCTCAAAGGACCTCCATCAAGGGACAATTATTTGTCACATGGATAAGTAGGAAGAAGAGAAGGTACCACTGTCAACTCCTATGTGTAACAGAACTCCCCCTCTTTCATCAGGATATCTCAAAGACCACACGTGACACATGGATCAAGTAAGGGTGCCATTAGAAATTCATGTATTAAGTATTGGAAAGTCTAGGTTCTTAAATTTTAGATTAAAATTTAATATACAAATCAAAGTTTTGCTATTTTCTTCTCCTACACCAATGGATCATCTTGTTCATTTTCCTTGAATGAATGCTCTCCTCTGATTTAGCCACATCCTATTCAGCAATGCAAAAATGATTGTCTTCTTAAATACGAGCTCAGCACATTTTTGGTCACAAATATAATGGGGAGGTGGGGGAATACTCAAAGTTATGGTTGAGAGGTGAGCAAAATAATGCAAAATATATAAAAACTTATTAATTCAGATCTGAATTTTCAAAGCATATATGTATATGTGTGGTATGTGTACATACATACATACATACATACATACATACGGAGAGAGAAAGAGAGGAAACCTTATAGATCACTGAATCTGATCATCTTACTTTATAGATGTGGAAATAGAGTCCCAGAAAAATGAAGTGATTTATCTAACATCACACAGTGATTTAGTGGCAAAGTCAGAATTAAATCCTTTTTGTCTCCTCCTCTCTACTACCCCTTCTTCCAGGACAGTGATTTTGACACCAAGTCATACTCATTACTTCCAAATGAATAATTTGTTATAATTCAGATTTAATTGTTAAGTCAACAGTTAGAAATCCCCTCATGGCTAAAGAGATTAGCTCCATTTTCCACCACACCAAAAAATTAAAGATTTCTTCTCTATACCTTTATTTTTTTTAATCAGGAAATTATTTTATATTCAGGACATGATGACATAATGGGAATCTATTGAGAATGGCAATAATTTCATTAATGCTTTTTTTGCCACATTTTAGGAAGGACATAAACAAAGTGGTACATAGCCAGGATGGTGAAAGAACTGGAAACTGTGATAGTCCCATCCCATAATTTTGAATCCTGAGTCTGAGATTTCTTTATAAATCAAATATATGATCAGGGCAAAGGACAATTCAAAAGGAATGCACAGTAAACATTGACATGATCTCTTCCCTATTCAGCATTCTCACCCACCTAAGAATGTAGATATTATATCCATTTGCTTTTCCATGCATTATATAGGATAACAGGGGAAACAAGAGATGAATAAAATCCATCCACAATTTTAAAAATTCAATGACCTCTAAGTTTCAACCTCCCTCTCTACCTTTCACTAGAGGTTTTTATCCTTGGCTACAGAGGAACCAAAGTAAAAAGTTAGGTTTTCTTTTATTTTTCTAGCTTAGTCTGGTATCTCTTCAGCCCTGCCTAGTTTCAACTCCACAAAGCAAGATGCCCCTCCCAAGCTACACTCTTCACTTCTAATCTAATCACCAAGCTGCTAACTCAAGCCTTGGTTGACCTTGCCTCCCTTAGCCTGCTCTCCTCTGATTGGATAGCTAGAGGGAGAAGTACCAAACTCCTCCCATTGCAGAAACAGCCCTCTCTTTATCTACTCTTCTACCTAGTTTCAACTCCAGGGTAGGAAATGCCTCTGTGCTGGTTGCCCACAGTCTCCCCAGTCTCTACTCACACCATTTTCCTGCCATTTTTTGTATGTTGTGGATTGTAAGCTCCTCGAGAGCAGACTTCTTTTCATTAATTGTATCCCCAGTGCTTAGCATATAGTAGGTGCTTAATAAATGTCTATTAGATAGGGTTATTGGATTGGTATATGCCCAAGTGGAATCACAAACTAGCCTGAAAGATGAATGTCTAGAGGTAGAAGGAGGCAACATCTTTACAAGTCACCTATTAAGTAATCGTCTAAGAAATAAAGGAAAGTTTTATCAGATGGACATGAGTATGACATTTAGCTGAAATGAATTATCTTGGATTTCCTTCTGGATGTCAGGTCACTGTAATCAGACTGACCACTCCTATGGGTACATTAAGTTCAGAAGGTACAAGTCAGCATGCTCAGTGTCTATGAGGCAAGTCAGGATAGAATGGGACAGTAGAAAGAAGAAGGGGCTTGAAGTCAGAGGGTCCATGCTCAATGCCTCAGTTCTGCTATTTGTGATATTGGATAAGTTGCTCATGGTCATAGTAGTTCAAACTCCTCATTTAACAGATGAGAGAAATATCACTTCCGACTGCAGGTAGAGCGCTCAGACTTTATGAAAATTAGGGGAAAAAACCCAAGCCTATGTTACTCAGTTTCCTAACTTGTGAAATAAGGGAGTTGGACTAGATGATTTCTAAGCAAGGTCTCTCCCTTCTCTAACCCCCCATCCTTGGAATTTCCCACAAATAGCCACGCCTGTCCCCCATTCCCTATTTCCATTAGTGTCTCGTTTGCAGAAAGCATGCTGGCTGTATCACACTTCCACAATGATTTAGCATTCTTTTATCTACTCAGTGCATTTTTTTCAGGCTCAGAAAGTTCCAGGCTAATGCAGCTCTGGAGGATTTTTTTTTAATGTTTCATTTCTTTCCTTTTAGGATCTGTGCCCTAGTTGTTCTGGGAAACTTGTGACCTCTCTGTGTTTTTAATTAGAAGATGTCATTTTTCCATGGCAACCTATCTTGATGTCACAAATAGAGAATCTGTAAAATCAGTTTCCCTGTAAGGGGCTGAAGACTTGGAATGAGAGCCAGTCCCAGGGAATGCTGATGCCCAGACCCTGGAAGTTCTGGCACATTGGCAAAGATTTTCCATCCACATGAATGGGGCTAGAATAGGGAAGCACTGCTAGGAGCCAATGCCAAAACCAGCAGAGAATACAACCAGGGACCCCTTTGGTGTAGGCCTTACAAAACAAAGTTCTTGACAATGACAGTGGAATCATGTGGACTTTCTGATTGGCCCAAGGGAAAAATGACATCAGCCATGAACGACAGCATCTCCCTGGGGCCTGGGCTTTAAGATGTGATAATTTTACAGAAGCTAATAATGATAATAATTACAGAAACAACAACAATATGAAATGGATGAAATCAATGCAAATTCCATGGTGACCAAATCTGAACCAGGCCTTTGACTCTCCAACCCCACACCACACCCTTTACCCCAAAGGGAATCAAAAGGGGAAAAAAATCTTAAGGAAACTATGATGGATAAATAGAAATACGCAATACACAGTAACAGACACTAGAGCTCAAAGGAAATGATAACTAAAATGAAGTCATTTGGCAAAAATGGTTTAAATATTACCCAAGAAAACCCAGATTGCAAAATTATTTGAAAATACATTAAGCCTCATTTTCATCTAGAAAGAAAAATCTTGTTTTGGTTTATACAATCATAGTGGTTCTACAAATGCATCCTTTAATTGCCTCATTAAGTTGCCTGATGAATAATCCTTCCTTTTGCACTTAAGCAAGACAAATAAACATTAGAACAAATCCAGAATCGTCCGTTTAGTGGAATGGCCACTGAATGGGAGCCAGGATGCCTGGGTCCCATTATCAGATCTAGGTTTAAATGTCTGTGTGGCCTAAAAGCAGAAAGATAACCTCTTTGGACTTTCCCTTTCTCACTTATAAAACAGGAGAAATTATCTTTCCCAGTATCACCATATGACCTCACAAGGCTGCTGTGGAAAAAAAAAATAGGATGAAATATTTGAAACTCAACTGGTCTTTTTTAGAAAGGGCATTGAATAGATAAAAGGGCATAGGATTTAGAGGTAGGAAGAACTGAAAAATGAATTTTAGGACAACCATTTAATTTTGAAGATGAAGAACCTGAGAGGTACAGAGTGTAAAAAAAAAAACTTAGGGTAAAAAGTTAAACAATACTGAGATTCAAAACCAGGAATTTCTCTACTATACCTCTATCCTAATGTAGGTATTGGAGTTAAGTAACTGTAATGGTAATTAATTTATCACTAAATTAATTACCATTCCAGTAACCTTTGATTTTGACTCATTTAAATTATATTCATGGCCCAGTACTCCCTCTTCCCATTCTGCAAAGGCTCTGGGTTCACAAGGATTGGGTTCTGGAGCCTGCTTCCAAAGGATCATTTTCTATTTTTGTTTTATTGTCCCCATCTAGAATTGCTCCAGTAAAAATCTTCTGATGAAGCTTAGGTAGAGTTTGTATCTAGGTTTTCCAAATAAGAACAACAATGTCTCTACCTCCCATACAGAGACTCAATAGACAATTTGGGTATGGGGTATGATACAGCCTTTATGTCACTTGTCAGAAAATGTGGATGAAATAAAAGACTCATAAGGGTCTGTGAATAGATACAGAAACATAAAGTCCCCCATTAGGGACCAGCTATTTCTAGAAGGGAACTTGTGGCAATTATTGGGAGTTTTCTGTCTTTCCAATGTGTCCCTTTCCCCCACCAAGTTCCATGCTGTTTCCTTAAATCTCACAGTGTCACCCTGCAATGCAGACTACTTGTGAAAGGCAATCATATTTGGGGGGTTGATGAAGAAGTAAACCTCTCCTCATCATTGGCTTCACTCTTCCCATAGGAGGATGAACAGTAATCGTGTGGATTGTTCTCCCCTTTCCCTGAAGAGTAGTTTGCATTAGGAAATCCCTAGATGAGTTTAGGTTCATGAACATTGCCCATAAATTGTAACTCATTACTATACTTTAGAAGAATGAAGAAGGAAAAAGTCAGACAGTCTTCTTGAGAGTAAGAGTTATTGAGAAAGGGACCAACTATGTCTCACAGTGACCTTTTATAGACCCCATGAATGGTCAATTAGGTAGAATAATGGATAGAGTACTAGTCCTGGAGTTAGGAAGATGTAAGTTCAAATGTGAATTCAGACACTAGCTGAGTGACCATGGTCAAGTCACTTAACCTCTTTTTGCCTCAGTTCCCTCATCTGTAAAATGGGAATAGTAACCATATCTTCCAGGGTTGTTCTGAGGCTTAAATGAGATATTTGTAGAGGGCTTGGCACAGTGCCTAAGACATAACAGGCATTAAATTCTAGCTGTTATTGTTATTAGATACATGCATATATGTGTGTATGTATATTTATATATATGTAAATGATGTCTTTCTTTTGATGGAATGTAAGCTTCTCAAGGATATTGTTTCATATATGTGTATGTGTGTAGTTGTATTTATGGATATGTATGTATGTGTGTAGTGTATAGAGAGAGAGAGACAGGGAGAGAGAGACAGAGAGGGTCAGAGAGAGAAAGGGGGAGAGAGAGAAAGAGAGAGAGAGAGAGAGAGAGAGAGAGAGAGAGAGAGAGAGAGAGAGAGAGAGAGAGAGAAATAGTCCAAAATTAATGTGAAGTGTTTAGGAAGGAGGACAGTAGCAGCTGGGGTATCTGGAAAGGCTTAATGTAGAAGGCAGTGCTTGATGTGAGTCTTGAAGGAATGAGAGATTCTGTAAGACAGACTTGAGGAAGGAAGGCAGTGAGATGTAGGAGGGGATACCAGGTGGGAGGAACCAAGAAAAGGCCACTTTGGCTGTATCATAGAACTCAGGGGAAAGGGTACTGTAGAGTGAGACTAGAATGATAAGCTAGGGTCAGATTCTGAAGGCCTTTAAAAGTCAAATAGAAAAGCCTTCATCTAATCCTAAAAAGCAACTGAGAGCCAGTTAACTGAGGGGAGGAGTAGCATGGTCAGATCTGCCCTTAAAGAAAGTCACTTTGGCAGTTGTATAGATGATGGGTCAGAGACAAGAGATACTTGAAGCAAAAGGAGTCCAGTTAGGAGGCTATTGTAAAAGTCCTGGCAAGAGGTGATGAGGTTCTGAGTGATGAGGATGATGAAAGCTGTGACTGCACGAGCAAAGAGAAATTGCTAGATGACACTTTATGGAGGTAAAAATAAAAAAAAACATTGGCAGCTCATTCCAATTAGTTGGAGAGGGAATGAGGAGTCAAGGATGATTTTACTGGGCAGACCCAGGAGGCTGGAATGCCTTAATGCCACCCAGAATCAATCTTTTTGCCAGTCACATCATATTGTTGGCCCTTTGGGAACTTGCAGCTCATGAAACAAACCCCCATGAAATCTTTCGCCAAATTGCTATCTAGTTGTGCCTCTTCCATCTGATATTGAAGAAATTAATTTCTTCAACTCAAGTGTAAACCATTATATTTATTTCATTTCTATATTTATATACCCAGAACTTAGTATATAATAAATGCTTGCTAAATGATCTATATTAAATTTCATTTTATTAGACTTGGCCCATTGACATTGGCATGGCAAGAGAAAATGCCAGGCCAAGATCATAGAGAAAGGTATGTAAAGGCCAATTTCTTCAGATAGAGCTCAGTGGAAAAGAGTACCAACTTGACTGAAACGCTGCCTTTTTCCATTTGAGAAGAGCCTGTGTGAAGCTCTCACCACTCCCCTATCCCTCAACCTGGAAGTCCTCCACACTCACCTGCTCTTCAGCTTTGTAACCACCTGTTCACTTCAGGAGCACTTGTTCATGTGAGATACTATTTTAAAACAAGCCATTGATGAGCTGACTTATTTTGGATCATTTTTTGCTAAATTCCTCAGATGCCTTTGGTAAGTGTTGAGGTGAAAACTGAACTAATTCTTTCAAAATTGTTTATTTGACAGAACTAAGCACTTAAACACTTCTCTATTTCTTTTAAAGAGTTGCTTTTGAAAGGAACTACTGTCTTGTTGAAGCAGAGAAACCACAGTTTTTTCTTCAAGGCTAAATTAAGCTTAGTAGGCATAAGACTCAAACATCCTATGGTCTGCAAAATTGACAAAGTAGGGCTTATAATGTCTATTTATGAAAGCTCTCTAACCTGAAGAAATCAATATTTTCACTCTTCCTCCAGGATTCCTTCCTTTTGTACTTTTCCTCTGACCATTCTTCTCCAGACTTCTGATCTTTCTTCACTTCAGCACCATGCTTCAGTTGCAGTCTTG
Source organism: Pseudocheirus occidentalis (assembly GCA_028646575.1). NCBI lineage: Eukaryota > Metazoa > Chordata > Mammalia > Diprotodontia > Pseudocheiridae > Pseudocheirus > Pseudocheirus occidentalis. The sequence goes on along the minus strand of CM053593.1, from coordinate 348,403,403 downwards.
CCTTGGAAACTTCCTCAGTGCCTGGGGCCTCCTCATCCCGGAACATACAACCACCCCTGCAGCTTTCTCACAGTGAAACTTCTCCCTGTCAAACCAACCCCCTTCTCCCATAGGTGAGCTCTTCACAGGGTCTCAGTTTGGGAGAAGAGCTCACAGCTGACCAACCTTCATTCCCCTCCTAATGGTATTTCTGATTTCTATTTTTCAATACCATGCTTCTCTCTCTGGTGACTTCATAATTCCTTCCTCACCTTCCAACCCATTTCATTTTCTTTTGTATATTATCTTTCCCCATTAGAATGTCGGCTCTTTGAGGGCAAGAAGAGCCTTTGTTTTGTATTTGTATCCTCTAACACTTAGCACGATGTGTAGCACATATTAAGCACCCTTGCTGCCTTTCATTTGGAGTGGGCTCCCTTCTATAATCATAGAAGCTCACAAACTATCAAAACTGGCAAAAAGGAAGCCAACCCCCTGGTTTAATAGGAATGCCTTCAGAGTCCCAGGAAAGCCAAGCGATTTGCCTAAGGTGGTCTGAAGTGTTAGTGATAGAGCTAACAACATTATCCTGATCCCCTCTTTCCCAATGCAAAGCTCTTTCCCCTGAATCATACTGCTTGCTCCCATCATTCCAGCCAGAAGCATTCCTTCCCTCTACTGAAAAGAACCTGGAGAAAGGCATAGACATTGTACTTATTGAATTTGCAGATGATGCAAGACCGAGAAGGCTAGATAATTCAGTTGAGCAAATATCATTAAGCACCAATGCAATGGTACTCTCTATTGCTTTTCTGGTTCTTTGTATATCCTTCTACATAAGTTCATCTGAGTTTCCCATACTTCTCTCTTTTCTTCATAATCATTTCTAACAGTGCAGTACTTTCTATTGCATTTATGTACAACAATTTGCTTAGTCATTCCCCAATAATTGGATGATTTGTTTTACATTATAGCCATTTATGAATAGATCCCTTCTTCTCCCAGGAAGATTCCTTTATATCAAAGCAAAAACAGTTAAGGCAACATCAGTCAACAGAGTAATTGTATCAGACAGCATTCTGTCACTGTAGGTCCCCTCCTTTCCAATGAAGGGAGAAGGAAGTACCTTTTTTTTTCTATCCTTGTATAGGGCCAAGATTAGTCATTTTAGTCTCATAATGTTTGATTGCCCCTTTCATTTATATTGTTGGTGTGTGTATTGTTCTCCTCTCTCTGACTGCTTGATTTTGCACAGTTCTTAAAAGGCTTCCCATGTGTCTCTGAATCCCTCATAGTCCTGGATTCTTATGCCATAGTATTCTTTCATTACATTCATCAGCTACAATATATTCAGCTATTTCCCCATCAAGGAGCACTCACTTTGCATTTCTTTGTTACCCCCAATAAGTGTTGATATGAATATTTAGATATACATATATGAGGCCTTTCTCCTTTTGCCCTACTTAGAATACATCTCCAGTAGTGTGATCTCTGGTGCAAATGGTATGAATAGCTTAGTGCCTTATCTCTCAGAGTTCAAAATTAACTTCCATAATGGTTGGACTAATTTATAGCTCCATCAATCATGTGTTAATAGCCTGTCTTCCCACAATTCTGCCAACATTGACTATTTCCATATTTAATTATTTTGACAGTTTGGGGAGGATAAATTGAAACCTCAGGGTTGTTTTATTTGTATTTCTCTATTAGTGATTTTGCATAAACTTTTATGTAATAGCTATCATTTATAGATATAGAAATATGTTTATAGCTTATGTGTGTATATATATAATTATGTGTACTTATATGCATATCCACATATATGTACAAGCCCATATGTGTATACATACTTGCATATGTATACATATATGTATATGTGTGTATATACAAAAATTCATATTTGTGTGTGTACATGTGTGTGTGTGTGTGGAGTCATTCAGTTGGGTCCAATACTTCATGATTCCATGGATCATGGGATTTTCTTGGCAAAGATACTAGAATAGTTTGCCATTTCCTTCTCCAGTGGACCAAGGCAAACAAAGTTTAAGTAACTTGCTCAGTCACATAGCTAGTAGATGAAGTTGGATTTGCATTCAGGTCTTTCTGGCTCTTGTTCCAGAGCCACCTATCTGCCTCCTAGACAGAGGTTAAGTGACTTGTTCAGCATTATGCAGTGATCAAGTATCTGGGTCTTCCTGACTCCAGGTTCAGTGCTCTATCTACTGAGCTATCTAACTGCCCCTATTAATATATACATTGATTTTAAGAATTGCCTTTGCAGATCCTTTAGGAAGGATACCGACAAGGTGGAGTGAATCCATGGGAGAGTGACCAAGATGGTGAAGATAATCAAAACCGTGCCCAAGTGAGAATTTGTAGAATAAACTTCAAATAGTCTTGTTCATTCAGTTTTGAATGTTCATTTTTGTATCCCTTTCCAAAAATGCTTTCACTCTCTTCATTATCCATCCTCTCTTCAGCCTACACTAGACCCTCATTCATGACCCCTGTAACTATCTGGTCCCTCTCTCCTCTGTATTACTTATTCAGCCAAAGTTTCCAAGGTATCCATTCTAGACTCTTCCCCAGCTACTTTCTCCAATTGCCTTGCATGACTCACCCCATGGATTTCACTTTTTCACTGTTCCTAATTTCTAGAATAATACCAAATTTTACAGGGGCCAAAGAGGATACTGCCTCATGGTAGGGCCCTTACCCCACCATGTCTTTGATTATACAGCCCACTACTGAGGTATATCTTCCCCTGGTTACTTTTTCTTCCTATATTTGCCTCAAAACATCTTCACTGATTGATCATCTCCCACTGCCATCAATGCCAGTTACTTCTAAGGATTCTGACTTCCCCCTCCCAATATAGAATGAGTAAACTTTTCAAGCTCTAAATCTCTCAGGTCAGACCCAGTGTAAGATCCCCATCTCCTTTCACAGACCATCTCTCTTCACCCATAGAAACATTAATCAATTGAACCTGTTTCCACCTCCAAAGTAAGGTCTCCTTCCTCCTCCTCCCTTTTCAATCCTTCCCTCTTTCTCCTCATCTATTCTCCTGGTGGCTCTTCCCTTTCTGAAACAATAGAGATCACCTTCCTCTCATTGCTAGCCCTTGACTTGACCCTAGCATATTGCATACTTCTCTCTATCTCTTTCTCCACTCCTCCTTTTCACATACCCTCCAATATAGCAATTTAGTCCTACAAAAAACACATTGAGTTCACTTGTAGGCAGATAGTCACCAGATTCTGTCCATAATGGCCCCTCTCTGCCTCTTAATTAGAACCTCTATCAGACTTCTGCCTTCACTCCTGTTCCTTCTTTACATTTACAAAGAAATGTCTTATCAGTCTCTCAGTTGCCACTTTACTGCAATTGCTGTCCTTGCCTGTTGCATTTATTCTCTCCTATTGCATTTCTGTTGTTTGGGATGTTCAAGAAGCAAATGATCACTTCAGTTCTGGCTTTCTTTCTAAGAAAGTTTCAAACTCTTCTTTATTATTAAATATCCATCATTTTCCATGTAATGTTAAGCTCAGATTTTCAGAGTAGATCGTGATGGGCCACATCCTGACCTCCATTGCTCTTTGGAACACATTACTGGAATAATTTCTCTTTCATGTTTCAGTGAGTGCAGAGTAGTCCTGTTATTAAAATGCCTTTTCTTTGGAATTTGAAGGACTCTCTCCTGATCGCTCCCAAAATTTATGATTTGAACTTGAATTGTTATATTTAATCACTATGTGTCTTGGAGTTTGCAGCTTTAGATTTTTTTTTCTGGAGGTGATCTGTGAATTCTTTCAATTGGAAATTCATTTTCTATGCTCAGAAGTTCTGAGCTGTTCTTATTTTTTCCTTCATTATGGTGTTGAGGTTTTTTTGTACTGTCACATTCTTTTGGAAGACCTCTGATCCTTAGTGAGCATTTTCTTTGTATGTTATTAGGGGTTTTTGTCTTCTTTTAGATTGTCTTTCACTTTTATGTATTTGTATCCCCAATTTACTGTTCTCGCTTTCATTTCTTTGTGGAGGTTTGTCGTTGCTATTCTGGTTTTTCTGTTCTATCCATTATTTTTGCTATGCAGGGCATAAATTCTCCTCTCATAATTCTCATTTCTCTTTTGAACACTTAAGATTAATGTCTTATATTTTCATGTTCTACTCAAATTCCACAGATGTCTCTGTCTCATCAAGTGTTTATAATTTTCCTTTGTTTTGTAGTATTTAGTCATAGGGGGCAACTAGGTGGCACAATGGATAGAATACCAGTCCTGGAGTCAGGAAGAACTGATCGCAAATTTGACCTCAGATACTTACTAGCTGTACGATCCTGGGCAAGTTACTTAACCTTGTTTACCTCAGTGTCCTCATCTGTAAAATGAGCTGAAGAAGGAAATGGAAAACAACTCTAGTATTTCCCCCCAAAAAACAAACCCCAAATTGGTTCATGAAGAGTCAGATGTGACTAATATAATGCATGTGCACACACACACACACATATTCATAGATGCCTGATATGGTTACTAGATATGGAGGTCATATTTCCTTCAGTTGCTAGGTTGGTTGGTTGGTTTTTTATTTTCATTTATCTGCTTATGTTCAAACTCTGTGTGTTTTCTTCTTCCTGAAACCTTTGGTAATATTAATCTCTCTCCTGCCCTCTTCCCCTCACCTCATTGTCTATCATTCACTTTCTGACTCTCTTCCCTCTGATTGTGGTTTCTTTGGATGTTGTATCTTAAAGAGTTTCAGTCTTCTTCCATGCTGAGCAATTTACAGTGGTTCACCAACCTAACTAAGTCTCTGCCCCAGGTGACTTTGGAGTTGTCAGAACCAGCCCCAGGCAACTTCTGTAATCTTTCCCTCAGGCTTGGTAGAGTCTCATCACCCCACACTCACACCCAGGATCCCATTTTGGTGTCTTGTACTAATTGCTCTTTCTTTAGTCCTTTAGCCCACCAGCCACAGTTCACAGCTTTGTGGAGATCAGAGAAAATGTTTAGTCCTGCATCTTGTTGTTCCCATGACCCAGAAATCTGGGAAATATATTCTTAACCAAACAAGACAATTACTAAAAATTAAATAGATAACTTTGATTACAAGCAATTTAAAAATGTCTGTACATAAACAAAATGAATGCATAGGATAACAAGGAAAGTAGTCAAGTGAGGATTTTTTTTTTTTGGATCAGATTTCTCAAGTAAAGGTTTGGTGTCCAAGATACATAAATAACCAACAGAAACATATAAGATCAAAAGCCATTCCCCAGTAGAAGAGTGGTTAAAGATTAGGAATAAACAGCTCTCAAAAGATGAATTACTATCGACAATCACAAGAAATAATGCTACAAATCATGAATAAGAAAAATACAAATGACAACAACTTTGAGATATCGCCTCATACAACAAATTGCGCAAGCTGATTACAGATGGGAATAGGCAATATTCAAGGGACAGTTAGAAGATGGGCACACTAGAGAACTGTTAGTGGACCTATGAATTAGTACTTTTTTTCAGGAAGAAATCTGTAATTATGCAAACATAATAATTATAATGCCTATATTCTTTGACCCAGAGATTTCACTACTAGGCATATACTAAAAAGAGGTCATATTTCTACAAGGGTTTATTCCCTAGGTAATAGCAGGAGTATAGGGGTGGGGAGGAGGCAGGGAAGTGGCAAAGATGAGCTAAAAGCAGACAGTGGTCTGGGTTGGGCTGCTATTTCTGGGACTCTTGGACTTAACTGCCTATGAGCGGCAGTTGGTCAGAGGTTTCTGCTGGTTGTGGCAACAAGGACAGAGGACCCTTTCTCCACAATGATTGTTTCTCTTCTCTTCCTGCACTGTAATGACTGCAAGCAGTCTAGACTAGAAGCAGAGTCAGTGGTCTGGGGAACACCGCTATTGCCAGGGTACTTGAGTTTCAGGTTCTGGGCTATTTCAATAAATGTCTCAGGAGAGGTGGTGATGGTTTGAATATGAAGATTCCCATCTCTCCTTCCTCAAATGGTGTAAGGTAGAGATAATTTGTTTTCCTCAAAGAACTTAATAGCAAATGACAGCTTCACTGGATGTAGAGAACTGTTGATCAACACTCTCCTTATAATAATTCTTCAGACATCTAAAGATTATAATTCAATCATCCTTTTGTTTCATATCACAGAAAACATTTCTAATTTCTTCCATACTGAGCTCCAATTATCTGAAATTTTTTCATTCTTGCTCACCCTGTGACTCCTCTTCAAAATTTTCCCACCTATCATAAGTTAACAAAGCCCCCACTTCTGTATAATGTTTATTAGTGTGGAGAATTTAATAACTTAGTGATACCTAGATTCCTATCTTGTTGATATTGTCCAGTACCACATTTTTTCACAGAATCCATGTGTTACTGACTCATTTTGGGCATCCTGCAACTTCACAGTGAATTAATGTTCTGACAATGTACACACTGCAGTGAGACAAGTGATTGCTAAATGGGAGGGAAACCCAGTATGGAAATGATATAACTATAAGCCAGATGATTGTGAGGGCATATAAGAATGAAACTGGAAGGAGGGGAACAAAAAGATGGAAAATGGAAAAATATTGTACATTACTATAGTATAATCCTTCTCTCTATCAATGATACTGGAGTCACTAACTACACTTGGCTTCTAACTTCATGGTTCCAGATGTGCTACATGAAGAAGTAGAAAAGGCACCAAGAAAAATGAAAAGAGCAACATTAGACCAAGTACTCAAAGGGGAGGTTCATTTTGGAGGCAACACCATTTGGAGAGTGTTCTGGGATTGCTTCTCAAAATAGCTAAAGTAGGGAAAACTACCAAATATTTGGAGGGAAAAATCATGATTTTTACCAAAAAGAATAATGCCTGCAGAGTGCCATTAGTGATTCTGGATGTATATGCTCACTTTCCTAACTCTTAAAGTCTTTACGAGAAAAGTCTTTACATGAATTCAGGGAATCTTTGAAGATAGAAAAAGAGAACAGACAGACTTTCATAAGTTATATACTATAGCAGATGACATTTTTATAGTCATGAAACTGACTGAAAGGTGTAGCAATTACACCTCTTGCTGTGCTTATTGTTTGTTGACTTTAAAAAGGCACTTGATTTAGTAATAATAATAATAGTATACATCAATCATTTATGTGTCAGGTACTGTGCTAAGCATTTCACAGATATTATGGTGCCATTAATGCTGGATTGAAGGTTCTCCTCCAACAAGGTGTCTCCCATACTTATGTTAAAGTGATACAAGTTTTCTTGAAAGATTTAAGAAGGTAGTTTAGTTTATTATGATTATCTAATTATCCCTATCAAACCAGACATAAAACAGGGAGACATCTGCTCACCAGAGATATTTGCCTTTAACATGGTCCATGTTCTAGCACAGAGTCCAAAAGGGAGGATTCCCTAGGGCTAATCAGCTCCTTTGGATTCTTCTGCTTGTTGATGATGTTGTACTGATTGCCTTAAGCCCTTTACCATTTCAGAGATGACTAAATAAGATCTATAATCATTTTGACAAAATTTAGCCTTACTGCTCACAAAGGAAAAAACAAACTATAAGTGGAGAAATACCTATTTTCTGGATTATGAACAGCCATTGGATGGAAAATCCACAGAGCTGGTACATTATATCTTAAACCTATGATGAACTGGGTTCAGAGCAGAATAGGAACAAAAGAAGGAACTGTGTAGCTTTTGTGAAAATTTACGAGAATTTTGATGACCTAAAGACTTTTTTTTAACATCAGTCTTCTTCTAGTGGTTCTACATAACTGCAAATCATGAGATTCCTTGACCTCCAAAAATATAAAGTTGTGAAGATCCATATGCACAAAAATATTTATTGCAGCTCTCTTTGTGGTGGCAAAAAACTGGAAATTAAGGTGATGCCCATCAATTGAGGAATGGCTAAACAAATTGTGGTATATGAACATAATGGAATACTATTGTGCTATAAGAAATGGGGAGGAGAAGAAGGTCTTCATATTCACCTGGAGAGGCTTATACAAACTGATGCTAAGTGAGAAGAGCAGAACCAGGAAAAATTTATACACGATCACAGACACGCTGTATGTGTGACGACCAGCTTTGATAAACTGGACTCTTCTCAGGAATGTACAGTTATAAGACAGCTCTACAAGTCTCAGGATAGAAGGAGATATCTACATTCAGAGAAAGATCTAGAAAGAACAGACTTTAAATGAAGACTGAAGCAATCTACATGCTATCATTCTTTTTTATGTTTGGTTTTCTTTCTTTTTTCCCATTTTTACTCCATTGGTAACTCATTCTATACAACCAGACTAATGTCCAATGTGAAAGTATTTGCTGATCCTAGACTTGATTACATGCTGCCATGGTGGGGAAGGGGGGAGAGGGGAGAAAATTTGAAATGCAAGGGATTGTGGAACTGAATCTTGTAAACTAAAAGTAAATAAACAAATCAATTTTTAAAAAAGAAATAAAGTTGTGAATCACTCAAAGAACAATAAAGAGATGCATGGTGGTTGTGAATAAGCTGAAACATATCACTAGTGAAAGATTGTTCAGGCAAAACAGCCTGTAGGCATCATCAGAGAGATGTGTGACTGCAAAAAGAGATGGGGCATACAAATATCATCTTATTTGATCCTCATAACAACCCTGGCAACAGATCTTCTTCTTCTTCTTACTTTATTGGTAAGGAAATTGAGACTCACAGAGGTTAGGTAATTTGCCCAAGGTTACACAGTTAGTAAGTATCTGAGATCAGCCTTGAACCTGTCTTCCTGACTCCAGGGCTGGTGGTCTGTCCCCTGCACCATATACCTTACTCAACATTAAGAGATTTACTGGCATAGTGAACAACCTCCCTCCATCTCCCATGGAGAATGTACAGGAAGATATGGACAAGAGGATGGGTATCAATACATCCATAGATGTATCCGATCTGGTTCAAAGGTTGGGTGCAGAACTTCCAGAGACTTTAGCTACTGTCCCATCCAGTTTTTTCATTTTTTGTTGAGGAAACTAAAGTCTGAAAGGTCCAAGTGAGTTGTCTAAGATTAAATAGCTTATAACTAGCAAAAACCAGAATTTAAATTTAGGAATTCTGAATGGAAATCCAATATTCTTTTCATTGCACCACACTACCTCTTTCTAATCTTTTCTATATCATTATAATCCCTTTGTGGACAAGAGCTGCGTGTCATTGCATATCTCTTTCCTCAGGGCCTTGTACAGAGCAGGCACTGAATAAATGTCCAATTGAATTGTTGAGAATATTTAAAAGATGATTAAATGAAATCAAACTGCACAGTAAATGCACAATGGGGAAACTTCAAAGGTAAAGCATGCTTAATGCTTTAACTTGTCAGAAGACTAAAATCAGCTTGAAGGAGCCTTCTCCTTCCTACTGAATAAAGGTTGCTTCTGGCATCTCAGTGATCTAATGGAATGTTTCCCTTGGTTGAGATTTAATGGGTTGGCAGAATGCAAGACCACTGCTGCCCCAGTCATTGATAAATGAATATTCTGGACTTAGAACTGTTACCACTGTCTAGAAGCCCAGGCAATTGATCAGCAGCTGTTACCAATAACGCTAGCAAGAACACTGGCTTCCCTTTCCCCCTCTGAAGCTGCCTTTAGCCAACGTATAAAGCCAGAGAGAATTCAGGCTTCTGGGTTGCTATTTCTAATCTGGTTCCTCTTCATAATACTAGAGAGATTGCACTGGGAAGAGGAAAACCAATGGAGCCAGAGACAACTTATTTTTGTGGCAAAGCTCTGGGCAGTCTGATTACCCAGGTTTTCCAAGTGTTCCTGTTTCTGTGTTCTTTTATTTTGTTTGAGTCTCTGGAGGGAGCCTCTTGCACAGGATTGTACTCCAAGCTGCTGGAGATCTCTGGGCCTATAGGACCTAAGACTTAGAGTTGGAAGGCACAGCATATGCCCAAAGGCTTAGGCGATGATGACTCCATGTTGCAAGGTCACAACTGTGTCCTTGACAATGCCTTTAGAGCACTTCATTATTCTTTAGGTGGCTCTGCCAGATGTCTCAGGACTGCTGCAGTCAGTGGTCATGGAACCCTGACAAGAATGCTAATAAATCACCACTTTCTGAATTTATGAATTAAGAGTATGTCTTTTTAGCTCCATTTTCTTTCTCCTTTTTTTGGACTGACTTTTGCAGTTGCTGAAAAAAAAATTGAACAAAATTTGTATGACTTCTTTCCATGGTGAAGATATTTTATGTGGACACCTAGCAACCCAGAAACAGAAATAACTCAGAATGGGAAATACTCCAAGAGCACTTCTGGTCATTCTTTTTCTACCTTATCCCATCTCCTGAACCATCACAGTTGGAGAATCTGAAAATTTAATTGTATGAACCAGGGTTGAGTTAGGCTGATGATGTAAATTTTTTCTCTCTAGAAAACCATAAGGAAAATAACCCAGAAAATGAAAATAATCAATCATGGAGTGCTTAATCCCTGAATCTGTTGATATTGAACTAGGTTCTGATTGAATTGTTGGCTACATGTATTTGAATTCATATATTTGAAGTTATGATTATATAAATATGGTCATTTTCCAGCCTATGGAAATATGCAGTATGAATTCAAGTAATATAGTAACTTCAGGGCAATAATTCCTTATTGGCAGTAATTGAGACCTAGCTGTAAGTTCTCATCACCAGTCTTTAACTTCCCACTGGCCATGGAATCTGTACCTCCTAAGCTGGTCTCCCCAACAAAGCTGTAAGCCCATCAAGGCCCCAGCCAGTGTCATGGGCCTTGGTTTGTATACTCTGCAGTGCTCACTACACACAGGATCTCCACAAATTTTCATTAAACTGAAATTAGCCAGAAGCATAAAAATGCAAGGATTTCTCCACATTTGGGCATCAGAGGTCGATCACAATTCGATATCCACATCCACAAGACTTTTCAGAAAACTGTGTATTTCTGTCACAGGGTAACAGGGCTGAATTAAGAATGAATCTCTTGTTCATAACAATAATTCACATTTGCATGATGCTTTGTGGTTCCAAAATGACTACTTCATTTAGTGAAATCATTCAATCAAGAAGCAGTTACAAAGATAAATGTTTATTAAGGTGCTAGCACCTTGCTAGTCATTGGGGACAAAGAACTTATATTCTGTGAGAGGAAACAACTTATATATACAGACATCATTAAAAAAACGAAATATATATAGTAGATACTACACTAAGTGCTGAGAATACAAGCAGAAAGACAGCCCCTATGCTTAAGAAACTTACGTTTCTTCTAAGAGAAGTCAGTGAATAAAAGGAAGATGAAAATGGGGGTGGGGAGAGAAAATAGGGGGAGGGAACATGGTAGAGAAAATTCTGGGGGTGAGAGGTGGTCAGGAGGATAGCCTGGAGAGAATGAAGACATAAATAGCCTGGGCATCTTTCTTAAAGTGGAGGGTCTGGGAAGAACCAACCAATCAGAGGGAAAGGCTACAAGGGCAGAGGGTTCTATCAATATATGTAGTAGTCAAAGAGTGGAATGAGTTTAAGGGAAGGCAGATGAGAAGACAGTATCTTTAAAATTCAAGTTCTGAACTGTGATGATGTCTTCTAAGTTTTGAAAGAAGATAGGGTTTTGAAGAGGTTGGAGATGAGGAGTGAGTGAGTTCCAGGCAGGGAAAATGGAGAACACAAAGGCATGGAGATATAGGTAGCATATTGTGTATGATATGACAATTAAAAAGGTTTGAGAGACTTAGTTTCTGGGTAATTAATCATTTTATTAATAAGAGCAGCAGGTTATTAATAAAAAGGAATTATTTTGCCATCTATCTTAGACAAGAAACAATAACTGTGGTGGTCTCACATTTTATTTATCCGTCCAAGGAGCTCAGTGAGGGGCTGAGAGGAACTTCAAGTCCCTGTTCACAAAGAAGTTTTCTCTCTACCAGAGCACTACCAGCCTTGTGTGTCTCCACCCAAGCTTGAGTAGAACACAATGGGCTTCCCCACCTTAGATTAAGTTCCTTGTAAGGTTGGGTGAGGTCTGACCAAATCCAGGAGAGTTAATTCTATGTCATTATCTGTAATGTCTTTCTAGAGACTGGACTTTTTAAAATCAGGAATTTGGAAGAAGGGGAGATCTGGACCTCCCCAAGATATCCGTTATTAATAATCATTTCTTTCACTGGGGGCTTATAGAATGAAAGGAGAGCATTCTAGGGTCTTGTGAATACAATACAAGTTACATATCTTACTGCATTTGTCTTACTCATAAAGTAGACAGGGCAAATATTATTGTCCTCTTCAAATTTTGGTTTATTTTGTTTTGGTCCCAGATATGTGATGTCATTGATACTGTGGGGTCAAATTAAAATAGAAACAGATCCTTAGATGGGCTGATTGTCTTAAAAAGGCACAAATTAGCATTATCTAGGTTGTGTTGTATTTTTATTTTTTTGTTAAATATTTCCCAGTTACATTTTATTCTGATTCAGGCTTTACAATGGAGTTTTGCCAGCTGCTTGTGGCCCTCAGGCTGCTGCGAATTTGATGCCTCTGGTATAGGGAACTCTCCTTGAAAGAACTTTTGCCAATGAAGAGCAGCAATAATTCTATAATTTGAAGTCTCAGGGAGTTGCCTGAGGCACTGAGAGGTTATTTGCCTGGCCCATAGTCTCACAAGTAGTATGTGTCAGAGGCTTGATTTGAACCAGATTTTCCTGATTTAGGGGATGTTTCTCTATTTACTATTCCATGATGCCCATTTTACAGATAGAGAAACTGAGGCTTAGAGAATTTTCCCAGATCATACAACCAGTATAAGCAGCAGACCTGTGTTTCAAATTCAGGCTCTTAAGTCCAAAGTCATATCTATACCATACTGCTTCTCTATGTGTTATAATCTAAAGACCTTTTTTCTTAGAATTTAGAAAAGTCCTATCCTACCCACACATACATGTAAAATTGGATTAACAAGTTATTCTCATTTAGAGTTTGCAGATTTATTTATACTTCTTTGCTGAGAAATCATGAGAACCCCAAATTCCCAAGCATATGAGTCAACAGGATTTCCTAATCTGGTTTTGTGGACATCAGGCCAGAAAGTGCATCATGCTGCCCCATTCTTTGTCCAAATGTCCCTAGGACTGGCAATCAAAATGGTGGAAGGCAAGTGCAGGTGCTTGCCATATTTTCCTCCAGAGAGGGCTATGGCCACTTCTGTGTCTCAGGGAAAAAGTTCAGTTCCAAGACAGGAATTTAGCCCAGTGTTGGCTGAATTGAATGAATAGAATGGTGAGATCAAGGGGGTGAGCTAAGGGCAGGCACATTTTCCTAGGCTCTGTTCCTATCCTCACCACTCTATCACAGTGAAGGAGCCAGAGAGCTGGAAAGAAGGGACTTCCCCAGAGCCTGAGTATCTCAGAAGAAAGTGCAATAAGAGGTTTCTGGCATGTGTGTCAAGAACATGTAGTTAACAGCAACTTTCAAAACACATAATGTCTATTTGAAGGCAGGCCTAATGAGGCTATGGGGTTCCCTTCCCTTATACTCTGACCCTTGTTCCTTACTGTGGTGTCATAAATCAAATCTACAGCTTTTCTTGGGAGGATTTCAAATGGTGGGACACAACATGGGATCCCTCCACTGACATGTTTTCTTCCCAAAGTCAGAAACCAAAAGGGAATTCATTTGTCTCACTAGCACTTTAAGTGTTTTCTTTCCTTTGGGTTTTATTATCTTTTCTAGCCATTAAGAGGAAAAAAGGAGAGCCCCTGCATTCATCATTTCTCTGAATGAAATTCTGTGCTTTGGAGAGGACGGTGAAGAGAAAAAATACAGATCTCTGGTATGGAAGCCTTTTACATTTCTCATAATCGACCTCAGCTCCAGCAATGAGCTAATTTATTGGAACTATTTGCAAGTGTAGTAGGAGTAGACTGAAGAAATTTCCATGTGCCTGGGTATACACTCTGGCCCTGTTCAGTGAAATGTGAGCTCTTGGGCTCTTCCTAAACAACATGCATGACCTAGCATCCCCTGACTGGTCCCTTCTGAATTTTAAAATGAAGATGCTTCTTTAGCCTTAAAGTGATGTGTGAAATATAGGGGAAAGGCCAGGGAAACTAGGAATTCAAGAACTAGGTTCTATTCCTGGACACATGACAGACTTTCTTTGTGGAACTAGACAAGATATTATACTTCTTTGTGCCTTGGTTTTCATATTGATAAAATTAAGGATGAGAAGATCCACCCCTCCCTATCACTACCCACTAGGTAGCATAGAGGATAGAGTGCTGGTCCTAGACTCAGGAACACCTGAGTTCATATCTAGCCTCAGACACTAACTGTGTGACCCCTAGCAAGACACTTAATCTTGATTTCCTCATCTGCAAAATGGGGGTGATAACAGCACCTACCTCCCGGGGTTGTTGTGAGGATTAAATGAGATAGTATTTGTCAGACACGGTGCTTGGCACATAGAAGCTGCTTATTAAGTGCTTGTTTTCTCCTTCTCATATCTACACAGAAGGGTAAGGATAGGAACAGGGTCCAAGAAAACTTGCCTGCATTTAGCTGGCCTTTCAATTCAATTCCATTCCATTCAATGCAACTCAACAACATACTGTACTTATTTCCTTCTTACCTGCTTCCTCAGGTCATCACTACAAAACGGATGTCGAAACAATTTGATAGATTTTAAAAAACACTGTAAGGTTTGCAAACCGCTTTCCTCAAAACCTTGTAAAATAAACAGTGCAAACATTATTATGCTCGTTTTATAAATGTGTAAACTGATGCTCAGACAAGGTAAATGATGTGCCCATGTTCACACAGCTGACAAAAAAGCTAAATACTTGGAGACTTTTGGATCAGGTGAACAACAAGATGGTGGATTAGACATTTCCTTCAATCCCTATAACCTCTCAAACCTCTCCTAAAGAGCAATTATTCACCAAAAGATAAAGCAATTTCAACTGTTTCCATAGTCTAGGATAGCCAGGATCTAAAAGGAGGTAAAAATTACCCTCCTAATCCAGGAACTGACACTTATTGACCCTAAGCCCACACAACATCCTTCCCTCACCTCCCATATTGCCAGCAGAAAAGTAGCATTAGCAGACAAAAGGACATGACAAAAGCTCACATAAA
>CM053593.1:348367281-348382598 GCA_028646575.1 Pseudocheirus occidentalis | reverse complement strand
TACATACATATGTAGTTATATGCATGTGTATGTGTATATATAAATGTGTGTATACATATATATGTATATAGAAACACTATATAATGGAAAAACTCTACATCAAACATATGAATTTTGGAATAATCAGTTGGTCTAGAAGCATTTATTAAATGCTTACTATATGCCAAGCATTTTGCTAGATGGCAAAGTGGATAGAGTGCTGGGCTTGCAGTAAAAAGATCTGAGATCAAATTTAGCCTCAGACACTTATTAGCTGTGTGACCTTGGACAAGTCATTTGATCTCTGTTTGCCCTTGTTTCCTCATTTGTGAAATAAAGCTATTAATAGCACCTCCCCCAAGGGTTGTTGTGAAGATCAATAATAATTGTAAACAGTGCTTGCTACATAGAAAGTGATATATTAATACTAGCTATCATCATCATCAACATTGTTATTTTAAACACTGGGGATATAGAAAAAGGCAAAATATAGTCAGTCTCTGGCCTCAAGGAGCTCACAGTCTAATGAGGGAGAAACATAGAAATAATTATGTGCAAACAAGATATATGCAGGGTGAATTGGAAATAATCAACAGAGGAAAGGTATTAGCATGGGGTGTGGAGGGGCAGGTGGTTGTGCTTTTACTCTATATTTCTAACTTGAATATCTCCTAGGGGAAGTTGATCTACTCTCCAGTTTTCCTGGTAGAAACAGAAAACAGCTCACGTTACAGGTAGACTGGTATAATGTGAAGACCCACATTAGAATCTGGGAGCCCTGGGTTCCAGTCCCAGCTCTGTGCTTTGTTAACTATGTGACCTAGAACCAATGACTTAGCCTCTTTGGATCTCATCTTCCTCTTCTAGAGAACAGAAAGGTTGTAGTTGATTATTTCCAAGGTGCCTCCCAATTTTAACATTTCATTATTCATAACATTCATTTTGTATGGATGTGTGTTAGTGTAATATATGTGTGTTTTTTCTTCTAGAATAGGAAACATAAGTGGTCTGCAATTTAGTCTCAAAGTGTACCTGGGGCACTGAGAGATTATGTGATTTGTCCAGAGACACATCCTGATAGATATCAGAATAGCGACTTGAGTCTGGGTCTCTTTTAGCACACTCATACACATGCTTACAAATGGTCAAAGCAGATAAAGGACCAGCTTGTGGCATCAGGTATACCTGACTTTACTTTCTCACTCCAGTACATGTGTCACCCTAGGCAGGTTACTATCCCAGGGCTACTCCCTCACACTTTAATTTACAGAGGAATTGCTGATCTGCATTAGTGGAGAGGATTTCCACAACTGAAATTTCCTACACTGATAAAATTACAGGTCCAGACAAAATATGCATGGGTACATGGACATGTATATGCATGTATATACATTGTGTACGCATATCTACACATATGTTTATACACACGCATATACACACATATACATGCATGCATGCATGCATGCATATATATCGTGGGTTGGCATAAGAAATTAAATAGGAATTTGGGAGAGTCTTGTGGAAACTGCACATGATAGTAGAAGGCCAGTACTAACCAAACACAACCCAAATTTTATGATAAGGTACTGTAAATGCCCATGAAAGGGAAAAGAAAAATGTAATCTTCTCTGGTACAAAGGGAAGGCCAAACAATTTTATGTGGATTTTCCACATCACAGGGCACCACATTCCTAATCCTTGCAATGTGGAAGGGATAACTGTATACATATGCTTATATATATTTATGGAATACATATTTATTTTAGCACGGCACTCTGTGGTTTAGATATATTCCCTCAATTGGTGCAAATTACAACTCCTGCACTACTTAGCAAACTATCTTTGAGAGGTGCTAAGCCATGATCCTGAGGCTAAGCTGGTGCCAAGTCTCTCTGAGCGTAGCTTGGCTTGTCTTCTAATGACAGATGTGTCCTGTCACCAAGCCCATAACCAATGCTTTTCCAGCCTTGTAGGACTTGCCAGAGTTTGTGCTTTAATATGTTAAGCTTTGAGAGTCCAGAGATACCTCCATGTCTAAGAAGGGATCAGAAGAGTACTTCAGTGCTACACATTTCAAAGATTTTACCTGTGTACATGTGCATGTGTTCTTTAGAAGGAAAACTTCATGAGATTCAGTGCCAAAAAAAATCATCCCACAGCACGATGGCAATGAGTGTCTGCAAAAATAGCTGGGCTGGTAGTGATATGAGAGATACACTGTCCACATCCATAGATGGAATTTCCATATCTTAATGAAGCATTGGTGTATGACTTTGGTAAAGAATACAGATTCACATGTCCCAAATAGCTAATGGAGAGACTGGGTGAATATAAATAGGATGCAGCATATTACCAATGATAATTAACATGCAAGAAGCCACATAAAGAAACTAGAAAAAGATTTGGTCTGTATTAAAAGTGTATTAAAATCATGTATTAAAAGTGAGGAATAACAGATGAGTGGACAGGCTGGGCCTTAACACTGGGACCCCAAAAATGCTGAGTGACTGGAGGAAAGCCCTCAACGCATTGTGGGAATCTTCTTAGGAAGGCTTAAAGGACAGGAATCACACAAAATGAGATAGAAACAATATGTAGCAATCTTCCCCAGTGAAAGGAATGTTCACATTAGTGAGATCATCTCCCACCCCCATGGTATTGCACAAGTGTGTCCCCAGACCTGGAATGAATTCTCTGTTCACTTTTACTTTTGGAAATCCCAATCTTCCTTCAAATTACAGCCCAGATGCTGCCTCCAAAGGGAGATTTCTTCTGGTCATCCTTATTCTTAGTGCTCTCGCTCTCTCTTTTTCTCTCTTTCTCTCTCTCTCTCTTTCTCTCTCTCTCTCTCTCTCTCTCTCTCTCTGCCTCTTTCTCTCTCTTTTTGGAAATTATTTAGCATTATTTTGTATATACTTTGTATTTAATTATTTGTGTATACATTGTACCAATCACCCCTCTCCCCCATAGAATATAAACTCCCAGAAGGCAGGGGCTATCTCATTTTTGTCTTTGTATCTCCATTGTTTTAGTGCAGTGCTTGGCATATAGTAGGTGCTTAATAAATATTGACTTATAGGTGATTTATAAAATTTTAATGAACAATAGAATCTATATATAACATATGCATACATACAGATATATGTATATGTTTCTGTGTATATATGTACGTATCCAGGGATTATGAGAAAGTGAATGAACAAATGAGTGAAGAAGGCTTTAAGTATTACCATACTCTAAATACTGAGAGGAAAGCAGACAAAGTTACCATATATTTGAAAAAAAACCTAACAACCTGACAACATTACAGTCTGGAGTTAAAAGAAATTGCCTCTCTTTAACATTTTAGCTCCTTACATTAACAAAAGCCTGCAGCGGCAAGAAGGTCTTTGGCTTTACCCATTTTATATATCCAAGTGTATTTTTGTATAAATGCCCCCTTTATAAGAATGCGTGTATAATTCCTTCTGAAGAATCATCTGTGACTCTAGCAATGACAGTATCCTATATAATTACCTCCCCTACTGGACTGGAAACCTCATGAAGGCAGGAATGATATATTCTACTGTGTATATATTCTCCTAGTATTTAAATAGCTATTGAATGACTAACTCCTTATATTAAGTGTAAATTCTATTAATAGAGAGCAGTAGAGTGCCCCCTTCCCCTGGACCCTCTTTCATGTCTAAAAAAAAAGCCTCTGTCCAAGTTGGAGTTTTGATCAACACCAGTGGATGTGTAGCAGCCAACATCAATATATTACAGTTGCACAGTACTAAGCACATCCAAGCCAAGAAAGATGAAATTTTAGACTAAGTGACTGTTAAAGGTCACGGTGTGATTTGGGTCAATATAGGAAATGGAGAAAATTTAAAGGGTAAGAATGATGCATTTGTTTGTGTCAAAATCGGGGCTATGTGTTTCAAGAAATATTTCTGAGGGATCTAAATGCAGACTGTCTTGAGTATATCTCATGCACCCTTGAAAGGCTGTGTTATCTTCCTTCCTGAGTCCAAGTATAACTGAATATGTTGATTTAAATCTAGGAATGTATGGTTTGGAACTAGTGAACCCGGAGATCACATCGCTTCTAAATCAAATCAAACCAAATCAACAACTCTGCTTTAGAAATTGACTCTGGGCTGGACTCCACTTTTCACCCAGCCTGGGAACAAGCGAGCTTGGACTTCTGACGCCACCATTACAGATGAGGAAACTGAGGTCCAGAAAGGTCAAGCCGACTTGCCCAAGATCACACAAGTCGTCAGTGGTGGGATCCGAATCCAAGCCTTCTGACTCCAAAGTTCACGTTTTGTTTTGTTTTGCTTCTCCCAACTGTATCACACTGCCTCCTGCAAGTCACTGGCTTTAGATGCCAGAAATGCCTTAAGAAAACATTTTCTCTGGATGTCCCTAGTCTTCCCAGTTCCCTTTCTACCTTACCTGATCTAACCCAGGCCTCATTTGTTACCCTCTAGAGCCTTCTTTGGGATCTGGTCTTCACCAGGCAAAAGGTTTTTTTTTTCTGGTTTCTTCCTTTTTCATGAAAGAGTTTTATATGTTAGCTGCTGGAAGTCATTTAAATCAACTATGGCTTTTTAATCTGTATACATGTGCCCTGAGGTCTTTGGTTAATGCTTCCCTCCATCTTTTTTTTTTTAAAGAATTGAACCAATACTCACAAAAAAATCAGTCTTCTTCAGGCATACAAGTCAAATTTCTCCTTTAAGACTTTTTTTTCTTGATTTTCTTGACTTAAAAAAAATCTATGGGAAAAACATTAATTTTCTGTACAGGAAACTTTAACAATCTACTTAAATTCAATAGTAAAAATAGTTTCCTGGTGGGAATACATTAAGAAACATTGAAAATAAAAACCGGTTGGTGGCATCAAATATCAGCTGATTGTCCAGCAGATCTTTGATGGAAATGTTCCAGCCAGATGAAGCAATAAGAACATGCCAATAACTTATTACCAGAGTCACTGGGCTGCCAAATGGTCCAAATGACCAGCACTTCCCTTGCAATGCTATTTAATCAGAGGCATGACAGGATAAACAGGAGATTAAGTTAATATTATCCTCCTGCTGCTGTCAACAGACAGATATTATAAATGCTATTTCCTCTTTAGTTATCAACCAGTTTCTTGGGAAAAAAAACAAACTTTGATTACTAGGGCTTTCTGGCACATAAGATACTTTATTTTCCTTTAAGAAATTACAATTGTGGAACTTTAGGGGGAAAATCCACTATAAAAGACTTACTTTCAATAATTTTTCCTTGCTGGCCCCCTCCCTTCTTCACAGCATCAAGCTTTGCTGCTGGGTAGCTGCGTGAGGCAGCCATCCTCAACATAAGGTAACAATGATGTTGGAGGAGCATTGGGCTGGGGATGAGGCATCCTACATTCAAAGTCCAGTCCACATGGGGTGTGTTGGTAAATGTTTAATAACTGGTTCTCCAAAAATTCATGACGCACTTCAAAATTCAATCTGCATCCAGGGGGAGGGAGGAGTAGGGAATGAGCATTTATATAGTGCCTACTGTGTGCCAGGCATTGTACTGAGCACTTTACAAATATTACCTCAATTGTCATTAATTTGCACTTTTGGAATTTTCTCCTATCACTTTCTTAAGTCTAGACAATTGGCAAAATAATAAATCAAGTCCAAATTTATAGCATTTTGCTGATTTCTAAGCAATGGAAATTTGATAATCAGCTCTCAAGGGAGGATTAGAGCTGGTACCAGTATGCCCCTGAGTCTAGCTCTTTCATTGACTGTGTGGTTTGGAGTAAGTTATTCAGCCTTTCTGAGCATCATATTCTCATGTGAAAAGCAAGGAAGTGAAGCTGTGTGAGATAAAGGCAAGAGTGCTGGTCCCCTAAGCTTGACAAACTGGTTGAAATCTGACCTCGGGCACTTGTTGCTTCTGTGACCTTGGGCAACTCACCTACTTTCTCTGGGCCACAGTTTCCTCAGCTGTCAAATGAAGGGTATGGATTAGAATTCAGTGGTTCTCAACCTTCCTAATGCTGCAACCCTTTAATACAGTTTCTCATGTTGTGGTGATCCCCAACCATAAAATTATTTTCACTGCTACTTCATAACTGTAATTTTGCTACTGTTATGAATTGTAATGTAAATATTTGATATGCAGGATGTATTTTCATTGTTACAAATTGAACATAACCTACAGGTTGAAAACCGCTGGATTAGGTGGTTTCTAAAGTCCCTTCTTATACCATCAAACCCAACCAACTCATTTTATAAACTGTTATGAGGATTGTTAGATATATCCCATGCTATTAACCAAAACCTACCTAATGTCCTATTCAAAATTGCTATTTCTTCCTCTTCCCTCCAGGTAGCAGAGATGAGGTAGCATCTCTGAGTGATCCCAGATATCCCAAGGAAATGATCTTTTGACCATCATGGTCCCTGGCCCACCATAAAACAAGGCTTGGGATGAATCTGGAAGAAATTCCTTAAGATTTCGGGCAAAGGAGTAACCTCTTGGCAATTCTGGACATTGCTTTTCCTCTGAAGAAGGAAGTTTAAAACAGAAGGTCACAAAGTAAGACTTTTGAGTGAGTCTTATCAGGAGACAAAAAGGAGACAGCATCTCTGACCCCCAAAGTAGCCTTTCTCCACCTCCACCAGCGACAGGCACCAGCAGCTCATAACTTCACCCTTTGTCTGTGAGATGCAAAGTGCCCCAGGTGTCCAAGACCAACTGTAGGTACTAACCTAGGTTGCTATCTGCCCATCTGTCTGTCTGCATTTGTTTTCAATGTCTTAGGAGTTTGGCTCTTAGTTTATTTTGTGCATTATGTTTGGCAGAAGAAGGTGTTTTAATATCCGTAGGTGACTGGTGCTATCTCAGTGCCCCTGAGTTCAGTTATTTTGAACAGGATAAAGGATTGCCCCAGGTTTCTGCATAAGCAGAGCACTGAAACAACCTTGGCAGGCGTTCCCCAGAGCCCATCAATTTAAGTCTCTATTTCTCTGCTCTGAGAAATTGTTCTTTGGAATAACCACATCTGGAACCTTCCCTAACATAATTCCTAACAAAGCCAGAGTTAAAAACAAGCTACCACCTCCCCAATTCCCTCTCCACCCCCCACTACCACAAAGAATTTGAATTATAGCTGATTTTATAAGTCATAACACTTCTGGCCACATTTTAACTTGTTACCGGCAAAGAGCTATTATCCCTGCAGTGTGTCTCTGTGCCCTAAACCACTGGCCACACTCCCTGTGTGCACAGTCCAGTCCAGGTATGGGGAACCTGTGACCTCAAGACCACATGTGGCCCTCTAAGTCCTCAAGTGCAGCCCTTTGACTGAATCCAAACTTCACAGAACAAATTCCCTTAATGGAAAGATTTGTTCTAAAAGAAATGGACTCAGTTAAAAGGTTGTACCCAAGGACCTAGAATACAACAGCTGATCTTGAGGCTGTCTCTTGAGAAAGAGAGACCCTTAAAACTATGCTAGCCTTTAAGTTATTGATTGTTTTTCCCACTTAACTTGTAGATTTTCTATTTATACCACCCAGGTGAAAGGGAAGATGAGCTTAAGACCAGAACTGGAAACATCTTTAAGACTACTAGACTGGTACGGTCTCACTATATCTTTCTAGCACTATCAAGTGGGGTAAAGGGCTTGTTCATCAGAAATGTCAGCATGATGCAAAGAACTTGGGGAGTGGAAGTGAGAAATACCCTGTGGCCCCAAGAATCAAGTTTGTAGCTTTGGTCTGTATCATTTGTCCTTTTCAGGACTAGGCACAGGTGCTGATGTCACCAGATCCGGGAGCATAAGCCAAGGCCGCCTGGCTGCTGCTGCCAGACCAGCAAGGACATACCAGAAGTTAGGATGCCAGGACACAACAAGCCTGAGGTCTTCGGACTTCAAACTTGGCAGGGCCATGCATATAGGAATACTGTTAAGTTCTTTTCTTCTTCCCAGAGACTGAGATGGTAGAAATGGGAGTTGATGCCCCTCTAGGTATTGGGGGAAAATTTTATATGCTTCTTGCTATACTTTTGAAGTAAATATTCCTTTGTAAAACCTAATCTATTGAGTAGTTAAATGGACCTGGTATTCAGGGTACTCCCTAAAACTGAAGGAACAAAATTATTGGGAGCGTGAGCCAATGGCAAAGGCTTAAACATCACTAAACCCACTTATAAGATATCTAGGTAGTGCAGTGGATAGAGAAGTTGGCCATGGAGTCAGGGAGACCTGAGTTCAAATCTGGCCTCACACACTAGCTTTGTGACCTTGGGCAAGTCACTTAAACCTGTTTGCCTCAATTTCCCTATCTGTAAAATGATCTAGAGAAAGAAATGGAAAACTATTCTGGTATCTTTCCCAAGAAAACCCCCAATAGGGTCACAAAGAATTGGGCATGACTGAAAAATGACTGAACAATGAAAACAAACCCACTTAAGAGAAGTGCAGAACCCTGGGGGAGGCATGCAGTGGATAGAGGGCTGGACCCAGAATCAAAAAGAGCTAAGTGAAAATCTGGCCTTTGACATTTATTAGACATGGGATGTTGGGCAGATCACTTAACCTCTGTTTGCCTCAGTTTACTCATCTGCAAAATTGAGGGTAACCCATTTTCCAAGGTTGTCGTAAGGATCACATGAGATCATATTTTTAAAATGCTTTGCATGCAGTTGGTGCCATATAAGTGTTAGTTGTTGTTGCTACTGGTCTAGGCTCCTAGAATTCTAAGGATTCCTTTCCAGTTCCACATCCATATTCCTACAGTCTTGAGTTAGATTTGACTGCCTCTGAGTTTCTAGCCAGTATTATTAAAAACCTACATGAACAAACTCTACGACTGGGCATTTGGAAGAAAATGAACAATTGGGAATCTTGCCTTCAAAGTACAAAAATAGAGCCCTTTGCATTCTTTTTTCATATTTTATCTATGAGGAAGGGAGTTAATCAGTGTTATTATTTCTGTTTTGTAGCCGAAGAAATTGAAGGCCAGAGAACTTTGGTAACTTGTTCAAGATTGCATACCTTGTAAGTGACTAAGTCATAACTTGAACCTAGGTCTTTTGATTTCAGATCCAATTAGCCGTGTTATTACTCATTTCAACCTGTCTCTTCAGGTCAGGCAGTTAGTCAAGAAGCATTAATTAAGTGATTACTATATGCCAGGTACTGTGCTAAGCCCTAGGGACAATTGTAAGGGCCTCAGCATATTCTGAGGTATTCAGAGGCTGTCTTCCCCATGCTGCATCCCAAATATAGCTCTCTATCCCTGATATTAGACTATTAGGAATGTGGAAGGAAAGTTATATTAAGGCCTAATGCTATTGATAAAGAAGGTGCTTGCCCTCATCCATCTTCTTCTCCTTACATCTTCAGTTTTTATTTACTGGCTCCTTTCCCATTGCCTATAAACGTGCTCAAGTCTTCAGATGCTCCATGAAATTGAGAAGCACCAACTTCACTTGACCCTGCTCTCCTCTAAGTTAGCATGCTATATCTCTTCTCCTTTTTGGGTCCTAGAAAAAGACCTCTACTTTCATTGTCTCTTCTTCTTCACCTCTAACTTACTTCTCAACCCTTTGTAACCTGACTTCTTCCACTTCTACTGGACTGAGACTGTTCTCTTAGGCATTACCAATGATCTCTCCACTGGTAAAGTGAATAATAATCTCTTCTCATTCCTCATTATTGAAGGTTTTTCCACTATTGACCCCCTTCCCTGCCCAGATATTCTCTCTTCTCACTTAGTTTAAATAATATTTATCTCTCCTAATTCTTCTCCTTCCTCTCTGACCCTGCTCCTCCTTCTGTTCCACCCTTCTAAGCTTGACTCCTTTTCAGGATATCTCACACCCTAACCCTGAGCTCTGTGCTGGGTCTTCTTCTCTTTGCTCTCGACACCCCATCTATTTGTGATTTCATTCCCTCCCGTGGATTTAATCATTGGCTCAATCCAAAGAATTCCACAGTCTCAATAGCCAGCCCCATTGTTTCTCTTGAGCCCTTATGCCAAGGCCAAGTGTCTGCTGGATATCACCAAAATGTCCCATTGCACATCAAATCTCACACATCCAAAACAAAAAGTTCACCTTCTTTCCTCCAGATTTATTTTGTGAATATCCAGCATTCATCTAGTTACCCAGATATGTAACCCCAAATTTGTGCTAGACTCTTCCCTCTCTCTCACCCCATCATTTCCAATCCATGATTAAGGCTTGTTGATTCTACCTTTTTAATAGCTCCCACATCCACCTCTTTCTCTGCACTCATAGCCTCTATGTTAGCTTAGGTCCTTATCATCTCTTGCCTGGACTATTGTGATAACCTCCTGTTCTCCCTGATTCGTGTCTCCTTCCTTTCAAATTCATCCTTAAACATAACTTCCAAAATAATCTTACCATGTAAGTCTGACTATGTTACTCCTTTACTCAAATACCTCTGTTGGCTCCCTATTGCTTCTCGAATAAAATATACTTAAACAAACTGGCATTTAAGGGACTTCATAATCCAATTCCAATTTCATTTCTTATCAGCTCCCTTCACACACTCTATAAATTCCAGTCAAACTGGATTTATAGTTCAATAATAATAACAGTCATAATAGTTAATAAAAGTCAATAATAATAATAATAATAATAATAATAATAGTCAAACTCAACTCCATACTCCATCTCTTATCTCTATATTCACTATGTTCCAGTTACCCATGCCTGGAAGCCATTTTTTCCCAATTCTGTCTTCTTGAATCCTTATCTAACTTCAAGCCTCAGTTCAGATGCTGCATTTTACCCCATAAAACCTTTCTTGATCCCCAGTGTTGTCAGCGCTTCCTCTCTCCTCAAATTACCTTCTAATTGCTGATTTGTTTGTAGGTTATATTCTCCTATGATAATCCAGTTCATTGCAATTCAGCGAACATTTATCATACCTACTATGTGCAAGGCACTGTGCTGAGTGCCAAAGATACAAAGATAAAATCAAATAGTCCCTGCCCTCAAGGAGCTTACATTGGTAGAGGAGTGGTGATGTCTGAGCACAAGATGTGAACAGATAAGGAAATGCAAAATACATAGATAAAGTAAGTACCAAGTAATTTCAGCATGGGGAGAGTACTGACCACTGTGTTTACGTGTATTTGGAGGGAAGGAACTGAGGGAGTCATAACAGTAGAAGAAAGAGAAGAAAATAGGAAGCCGGGATGGAGAAGACAAACCCTACTTACTTCACAGACTCATCCAGGGTCAGCCTCTGTCACATTTTGACAAAGTTGGGAAAGCCCTTGGGAAGCATGGGCCCATAATTGTCCCCATTGCCAGAAAACTCTGATGTTAAAAGAGGCTGAACTGGAAGAGAGAAGCCCTTGATAACTTTTGTAATATAAGAGTTCCTCTCTTAGAGGTAAGGAACCTGTGGCCCTGAGGCCACATGTGGCCCTCTAGGTCCTCAAGCATGGCCCTCTGACTGAATACAAACTGGTTGGAATCCAAATTTGGGGATTCAGTCAAAGCGCTGCACTTGAGGACCTAGAAGGCCACCTGTGGCCACAGGACCACAAGTTCCCCATTCCCGCTTTTAGATAATGAGAGATATTTATATGGAGTGTATGTGTAGAAAAGGAGATGGGCTGGTCACCATCATCATCATCATTGTCATCATCACAGCTCACATTTATATAGCATTTTAAAGGTCTGCAAAGGGCTATATGTATGTATTTATATGTGTTTTGGAGCCTCACAAGCTCCTCCCTTTTCAAATGAGATGATGCTCAGAAAGGTGGAGTGACTTACTCCAGTCCACACAGCCAGTCAGTGGGAGAGAGAGGAGACTTAGGGGGTGTGCCGGAGACAGCTCTGATCATCTCCTGAGAGCTGATTGTTAAAGTTCCAATATTCAGAAATCAGCAAACATACACACAGACACAAAGACGCCTAGACACATATAAGTATATATACTGTACATTTATGTGTGTATATTATATATTTATATATAATTTGTATGTGTATGTTTCTACACATGTGTGAATATACACACATACGTAAGTATATCTATATATCTACAGACAGATATATACACACATATATGACATATAAATTATACCATTCTTCATCCTCCATTTTTGAAAAGAACCAATGACATCATGATGTGATGTCTTGACTTGAGCATTAATTAGATTTAAGTGAGACAGAGTGACACAAAGTCGTTAGCCTGGTTCTTTCTTCTAGAGTCATCAAAGTCCAATGGCAAAACAAAAGTCAGGATGACTGGTGATGGCCTGGGATGCAGCGGGTAACCTTGGTGTCTTTGATGTTTGACCGAGCTCTAATGGAGGTCTCATGGAGAACTAGCATTTCGGGTGTGAGGGCTGCCAAACCCTTTTCAGGGCCTCTCATCCACCTTTGGTGTCCACCTTCACCCAACTCTCACCTGGGGCTCCAAGAAGCTGTAGCATGCACGGCAGCCACACCCCAGTAAAAGCATCTGGGCAGATGCGCTGAACCAAACTGAAGGTAACTGACAGGCCTCAAACCTGTTGATGAGTTTCATAACTTAAGAGTTCCCCTTTTAGAGGTGGGGAACCTGTGGCCTTGAGGCTACCCTAATCTACCCTAGTCTACCCTAAGTATGTGAAGACTTGCCCCAGCAGAATGGGCAGAGAACAATTTGTTCCAACAGCCATGAAGGCAGCTGAAATAGGCACTGTGGAATGCTCAGAGAGTTCAGTATACACACATACACACACATATACATGCATGTATATATATTTATTTATGTATGTAGTTATGTATATATAAAACACAGCCATGCATGCATATCTGTACATAAGCACACACATGTGTGGATACACCTACATGTGTGTGCATGCATACATACATGTGTATATACACATGCATACACACTCATACATACGTGGTCATTTAATCCTCATAACAATCCTGGGAGGTGAGTGCTGCCATTTTCATTTTATTCTTCAGTAAAATGAGGTAGATGGAGGTTAAGTGACTTGCCCAGGGTCACACAGCTAGTAAATATCTAAAGTGGGCTTTAAACTCATGTCTTCCTGGTTTAGACACTGTAGATGTTTCACTAGCTCACATGAAATTTTAAAAGAGCCTAAAAAGGACCTCAAACACATGGGACAGATCCTCGATGGAGGGCTTGTGGAACGGCATGGACAAGAATCATACAGGCTGGGGTGTGGGTGAGTAGCATCTGTGCTGGTGTTGAGAGCAACCACATGGATGACTGCTAACCCACCAAAATATCAAGGTTAGAATTGTCTACTACTATTCCCTTGACCCAGCTTGTGGGAGCACAGAGTTTTCTAGTACAGTAAGATCTGGAACAAGAATACACAGACTAACCAGAGACTCTGAAGGCAATATGTTGTTCCCTTATCTCACAAATCCCAAAGAAACAGCTCCCTCAGCAATGCCACAGACAGATTTTCTGCATGAGTGAGTGTGTGTGTGTGTTTCTCAGTCACATTCTAACTCTCCTATACTTGTGCTCAGAGATTACTTTTGTGAAAAAAGTCCCACTCCCCAGACCCACCCCACAGGCCAGTACAGACCTGTTAGGGATGCTGGGTGTGTCAGCTCCCCAAAGCCCAGAGACAAATAGGCACCAAAAGGCCTTTTCCTGGTTATGGAAGATTTCACCATGCTTTCCCTGTCAAGAGTTCACTCATTCAACAAGTATTCATTGATACCTACTATGTGCCTAGCCCTATGCTGGATGCTGGGAGACAAGGCAGGATATGGAGATATAAATAGTAGGGTTAAGGAAGTTAAATGAGTACTCAGGGTCACAGGACAAGGACTGTATCAGTTCTTGAACCCAGGTGTTCTTGCTTTGAGACCAGCTCTCTATTCAAAAAACCACACCTGATCTATAAATAACTATTTATATCTGTATTACACACTAAAGTTTATAGAATATTTTCTCTCATTTGATCCTCACAATCTTGTGAGGTAGGTATTATTCTTATACCCATTTGGCCTAAGAGGAAAGTGAGGCTTAGATGGTTTAAGGCAGGGGTGGGGAATCTACAGCCTCACATGGTCCTCTAGGTCCTCAAGAGCGGCCCTTTGACTGAATCCAAACTTCACAGAATAAATCCTCTTAATAAAGAGATTTGTTCTGCAAAACTTGGACTCAGTCAAAAGGCAACATCTGAGGACATAGGAGGACACACGTGGCCTTGAAGTGGCAGGTTCCCCACCCCTTGTTTAAGAGATTTGCTGGTAGAAGCAGCAAGGTCCCGCAGCTCCCACACCACCACCCTAAACACCCATAAAATTATGAGCCCAGACAAAGTCTAGGACTCTCAGACTCACACAAAAATACAGAAAACACATCTCTTGCTGAAGGCAGCATGGCAGCAGGGGCTCATCACGGCAGCCAGGAGCAGAGGTTGGCCCAGCCTGAAGCCTGAAGCAGCCAGGCCCGGGGTAGTCGGAAGGAGCTGGGCTGAGGCCGTAGCCAGTCTGCAGAGGAGAGGAACTACAGCCTCCAGCACCTCCACATCTGCAAAGGCGTGAGGAAGGGGGATGGGAGAGGGGCAGCTCGCACTGGAGCAGAAACTGGCCCAGCCCAAAACCGCAGGCCAGGCCAGGTCCCAGGGCGGCCAGGAGGAGGTGAGCCTCCAAAGTTGCAGCTTGAATCTACTTCAGAGAAGATGTAAAGCACCTGCCTGAGGGGAATCTACAAATCCCACAAACCAAGGTCAGAGACGGTTAGTGAAAGTGAAACTTTGAAAAGTAATTTGGGGGTTGAAAAGCAGTTCAGCTAATCTGCCCCCGGGGCAAGGAAGCAGTGGGGTAAGGAAACTGCTGGAACCAGTGGCCCCCACCAGGCTGCTTCAGAGCCCCTGGCCTGCGGACTCCGCAGGGGGGCTGAATCGATTGATCAGGGCCAAGTGCTCTTGTGTTGAGCGGCCTGGATCCTGATCATGGTCTTGGGTCGTGGTCCTGGGGTGCGCTTTCAGCAAGCCAAAGCTGGGGGACTTGCAACACCCCCCTAATAGCTCCAGCAGCTGGGAAAACCCCAGCAATTTGGAACAGAGCTTTCCCCCCTGGAAGCAGAGTTTCACAGAGCTAAAAAAAAAAAACACAAACAACCAATTAATTGACTGGACAACATGAGGAAAAGGAAGCAAAATAAGAACAGCAATAATTTTGTTGACAAAAAGGATGAAAGCATGGAACGGGAGGAAGATAGCCCAGAACTCAGAACTCACACACCAAATGCTTCTAAGACAATTGAAGAATGCCTAGAAGCTATACATCAACTGAAAAAGGACTTTGAAAACCAAATAAGAGAA
>CM053593.1:348334925-348366781 GCA_028646575.1 Pseudocheirus occidentalis | reverse complement strand
AAGCAGCCCAGTGGGGGCCACTGTGGCTCTCAGACGTTCCTGCTGCTACAGCCACCTCCAGCTGCTGTAGATGTGTTTTCTGTCTTTTGGAGAGTTTTGGAGCTTGAAAATCTGTTTAGCGTCCCATTTTATGAGTTTTTTAGCGTGTTTGTGTGGGAGCTGTGGTGCTTTGCTGCTTCTATGCTGCCATCTTCTAGACCAATAATTCTTAAGTGAGCAATCCTCAATATACTTTCTAGGCAAGTTGTTTTTCATGAGATATTTTCACAGTTATTTCCTTTTTTTTAGTCTTTTGATTTTGTTTGATTATTTCTTGATCTCTTATGGAGTCATTAGCTTCCACTTGACTAATTCTGATTTTTTTTGGAGGGGGGAAGGCAAGGCAGTTAGGGTTAAGTATCCAGAGCTAGTGAACGTCAAGTGTCTGACCTGGACTTGAACTCAGGTCCTCCTGACTCCAGGGATGATACTCTATTCACTGTGCCATCTAGCTGCATCTACCAATTCTAATTTTTAAGAATTTATTTTTTTTCAATTAGGTTTTGGTCAATTCTGATTTTTAATGATTTACTTTCTTCAGTATTTTTTGTGCCTCTTTGACCAAAGTATTACTCTTCATAATTTTTTTTTGCATAGCTCTCATAGCTTCCCAACATATCAGTACATTCCACTTTCACCTCAGAAGCCCATGCAGAATTTTGTGCTTTATATAGACTTTGAAGTTGCTAGGGGAATCCCCTTTCCTATGGAGGTGAAGGAGGGTTAGGGCACCTATTATATGCCAGGCACTTTGCTAAGCATTTTTACAGATATTATCTCATTTGATCTTCACAAAAAAACCCTGAGAGGTAGGTGATAATTTGACCCCCATTTTCAGTTCTGTAAAGTAATTTTTGGGTAGATTGATGTATGGCACTGAATATGTAAATTAATTTAGGTAGTACTGTAATTTTTATTACATTGGATTAGCCTACCTACAAAGTATTGATATTTCTCCAGTTATTTAGATTTATATTTATTTGTGTGAAGAATGTTTTGTAATAGTCTTCATATCATTTCTTTGTGTGTCTTGACAGTATTTTATATTGTTCATGGTTATTTTAAATGAATTTTCTCTTTATATCTCTTTTTGCTGAATTTTGTTGGTAATATACAGAAATATTAATGATTTATACGTGTTTATATCTTGCAGTTTTGGGGAAGTTGTTAATTGTTTCAATTAATTTTTTCAGTTGATTCTCTGGAGTTCTAAGTAAGCCATCCTCTCATCTGTAAAAAAGGGTGTTGTTTCCACTTTCCTAATGCTCACTTCTTCAATTTCTTTTCCTTGTCTTATTGCTTTAGCTAGCATTTCCAGTATAATGTTCAGTAGTAATGGTAATAATAGACATCCTAACTTCACTCCTGATCTCCCTGAAAAGATTTCTAGCTTATCCTCAATATAGATAATGCATACTCTTGGTTTTAAATACATGCTACTTATCATTTTAAGGAAAACTCCATTTATTTTGTGCTTTCTAGTATTTTGTAACAGGAATGGACATTATATTTTGTTGGCAACTTTTTCTACATCTGTTGAAATACTTACAGAATTTTTGTTGTTTTTGTTATGCTTATAGTTTTCCTAATATTTCCTAATAACTGGCTCTGCATTCCTAGAATAAATCCATCATAGCCATTAATTTATTGTCTATGGTACTTTTTAAGGAAAATGTAGTTTACCTGTATCTTTTTAAATTATGTCTATTTTTTTCCTTTGCTTTGTCTAAGATCTTGATAGCTACTTATTCTTTTGTAACTTAAACTGAGGTATGATAGATCCTTTGTCAGCTCCTTATTTTAACTCTGTGTGTATCTTTCTGTTTCAAGTATGTCTCTCATAAACATATTGTTGCATTCTGGTTTGTAATACATTCTGTTTCATTGGTGAGTTAATCTCATTCACATTCTTAATTATGACTGCTAATCATGTATTTCCCTCTAAAATGGATCTTACACTTTTCCATCTCTTTTTCACCCTGTCCTCTCTTTAACAATCTGTTTTGTTTCTAACTACTGTCTCCTTCGTTCTGCTCTCCCTCTTATTATCCTCTGCTCTTTCTCCTAATCCCTTTCCATCTTAACTCTGTTAGGTAAGATGAATTTCTGGAACCAACATCGTATTATGTGTATTCTTCCTTCCTATAAAGCCACATTTGAGCAGCTTTCCAGAGGACTGTTGCTGTGAACAGCTTAAAGATTCTCATTACATAGTATAGTGAACTCTCTATTTATTCAGCAGTAAATTAAAGCAAAATATTCACAGAAACCAAAGTACAGCATTCACAATGTTATAACATAACAAGTTATCACTAAAGTGGCCACATCTTTTCACCAAAGTGGTCACATAGTTTTAAACAAAAGATATTCATTAAGTCCTTAACTCAGTCATCCTTAAGGGACACAAAGTACAAAGATCTAAGTTCTCCACCGCTAGGCCACAGTAAATCATGATCTCAGTCAGCATTAAGTACCCAAGGAGACTTCTTTTCATCTTGACTGGAGGCTGGCTCTCAAATTCCGTGGTTCTTCTTCCATGAGTCCAGCTCCTTCCTGAATCTACCCAACTGTCACCTGGATTCAAAGGTAGGCAGCTCTCAGCTCCTTGTCCAGCTCCTTGTCCAATTCCCATTCCATATTGAAGCTCATGGTGTCCAGTTTACCTCAAGTCTTTCACAGTCTCTGTTTCTGGGAAGACAAAGCTTGACAGAGCCAAAACAATATTCATACACATTGTCTGCACCACCATCAATTCACTACCTGCCTGTGAAATCAACACAGACCCTGAAAGTCTGAGAATTCAACACAAATTGTCAGTATAGTCCCAGTGCCTCCAAAACCCTCCTCTAGGACTTCTTTAAACACACAATAAGAAAATCCTCTTTCAGGACTTCCAGTAAGGTCCCAGGTTTTCTGTACAAAGTATTACAAACACAAATCAACACAGAGAGAAAAGACAGAGTGCTGGGATACCACAAGTTTTCTCCTTCTCAACTCTACCACCACAAGTGTTCTCTTCTCAGTTCTACTCTCTCCCAGCTTGGGCCTCTCCTTATATGTGGTCATTAGCTCCTCTCCATATTACATCAGCAACAGGAGTTCACAAGTTCTGGGGTTCACAAGTTGTGGGTTTCACAAGTTTTGCTTTTTTAACAAAGACTTGATGTAATCATGGGCAAGGCTTAAGAGAAACTTGAGCTGAAATAAGGTGCTAAGTACTTCTTTGCTTGCCATTAAACGTCCTTACCTCAGTTCAGATAAAAGTTCAGTTCAAGGGTCATCTGTTCTACCTCACTAATCTCTCCATTGTATAAACTTCCTTGTGCATCCCATTTATGTGAGATAATTTCCCCTGTTAATCATTTTCCTTCCCTTTTTTCCTAGTGTATTCCTCTTCTCTCATCTATTCTTTTGAGATAATTCAAATATAAAAGAATCACATTCAGGCCTCCTGTTTAATTAGATTTCCTCTAAGAGACCTGATGATAATAAAGTTCTTAGGGGTTTTATCTATCATCTCCCTATATAAAAGTGTACACAGTTTTAAATCTGCATAGTCCCTTATGACTTCTTACTTGTGTCTATCTTTTAATGCCTCTCTAGTTTTGAATGTCAGATTTTCCACTTAGCTCTGATCTTTTCATCAGGTATGCTTGAAAGTCTTTTATTTTATTAAAGATCACTTTTTTCTCCTGTAGGATTATATTTAGTTTTGTCAAATTTCATTGTAATGCTAGCTCCTTTGCCTTTTGTAATATATTCTAAGCTCTCCACTCCTTTAAAGTGGTGACTGCTAAGTTGTGTGTGATCCTGACTGACTTCATGGTATTTGAATCATTTCTTTCTGGATGCTTACAGTATTTTGCAGACATTTACTTAGGAAAAGAATGTAGAGAAATAGAAGTCCCAAAAAAGAGCTGGTAGGAAAATACCAAATTGAGTAGAATACGGAAGAGGAAGATATATCAGTAAAAGAGATGGAAATTAAAGGGAGGAAAAGATCTCAAAAAGTAGTGTGTGATCATAATTCCCAAAGTAATGAAGACAGAAAAGAAGTAATTGTGTTTGACTAGAAAAAGGTCAGCTAGGTGGCACAGTGGATAGAACACCTGACTTTGAGTCGGGAAGACCTGAGTTCAAATCCAGCCTCAGACACTTATTAGCTGTGTTTCACTTAATTCTGTTTGCCTCAGTTTCCCCATCTGCAAAATGAGCTGGAGAAGGAAATGGCAAACCCCAAAAGGTTTCACAAAAAGTTTAAAATGACTGAAAACCAACAAAAAAGAGGAAAAGATCATTAGTGATATTTAGTAATATGTTTCATTAGCATGATGGTAGAAGAAAGGCATTTTTTAGAGGATTAAGAAGAGTAAATGGTGAAGAAGCAAAGGCACTGGATTATAAAATACCACATGCTCAAAGAGTGTAGTAACAAAAGGAAAGAGAGAAATTGTATAAGAGGTAGAAGTAGCATTAGAGTCAAATATTTGTAAGATAAAGGAGACTTGTAATGCTTGATAATTAATGCTAATTTAATTGAATTTATGGAATTGATAGTGTTGTAGGAAAGTTTTGGAAGAGGGAAGGTATCCTTGTTGGAGTAAAGTTCTTAAAGACACAGGAAGGAATGGAATCATGATAATAAGTGTAAAATTAATTTTAGAGAAGAACACAACCCAGATTCCTTTGAGAATATAGGGAAGGATTAGACTAGATACAGGTATGATAAGATACAGAAATTGTGATAAATTGAAATTAAGGCTACTGTGTATGAAACTGTGTGTAATGGATGACCTTATAATAGATCTATTTTAAATATATCAGTATCCTATAAGATCATGTATTTGTCCATATTATATTACTCAATTTTCAGTTTTTTCGTAGTGTCCTTAATCTGTCTCTGCCTGGTGCTTCCTTTTCAAGAATATTTTTTCTTATTTCTTGCCAAACTAGCCTTTTTGTCATTCCTCACACACATTATATGTCTCATTCCCTGTGTCTTTGGCCAGGCTATCCTCTGTTCTGGAATTCATTCCTCTTCATCTCCACCTCTTAGAATACCTAGTTTCCTTTAAAACCTAGTTGAACCTTCTACATGAAGTCTTTCCTATTCACCCTAGCCTCAAGTGCCTTCCCTCCAAAAAAAATTCCTTGGGTTCATTTTCTATTTAGTTATGTTTTCCCCCCAATAGCATATCAACTCTTTGAGGGCAGGGATCATTTCCCCTTAAGTTATGGTATCTCCAATGCCTAGCACAGTAGCTGACACATGTTATGTGCTGAATAAATATATGTTGATTGATTTCTTCTTTATATTTCCCTTTTATTTCCTATTTCTTCAATCATTTCACACATCGTTCTTAATCTTTTATTCTCAGTAATACATTTAGTTATTTAAATATATTTATGTTTTTATTTTAGAAGACATGAAAGTGTGTAAAAAGGACAAAGAAATGCAACTTGAAGAATTAAAAAGAAACTTGGTAAATATATATGACCATCCCTCTAAGTAATTTAGTATAGTATGGTGACCGCTAGCAGGCTGCTTTTGTCCAGTGTGTTATTATGACTTATAGAATTTTAACAATAATTATTTTCGTTCCCGCCCCTCCAAAAACATACTTTTTATTAAAGTATAGCTTTGCGTTTCAAAGGTGTCCAATCTTTTCTCGTCCCTACAAACATCTCTTATAGCAAAGAATGAAAAAGAGAGAGGGGAAAAAGCATTTGAGGAAAACTAATAAATACATAAGTTAAGTCTGAGTGTATTTAAGGTTCCACACCCATATTTCCCTTTTATGCAAAGAAAGGAAGGTGCATTTTCTCTTCTCTTTGGGACCAAATGATGGTTATGATTATACAATGTTCAGGTTTGGGATCTTTGTTGTTGTTGTTGTTCTTTCCATTTGCATTGCAATAATTGTGTCTGTTGTTTTCCTGCTTTCATTTATTTCACTTTGTATCAGTTTATATAATGTCTTTTGGTGTTTGCCTGTATTATTTTAATTCATCAGTTCTTAATGGATATAATAATATTTCATTATATTTATGCACCACAATTTGTTTAGAATTCTGTGTCCTTCTTAAAAGAAGGAAATTATACATTGCCCATATTATTGTCATGTGTGTCATATCAACAATTTTACCATGGTACAATGGAAGGAATGCTGGCTTTTGATTCAGAATACCTAAATTTAAGTTTAAATCTTACCTTGGACAAGTCATCTAATATTATTTGTCCTCAATTTCTTCATCTATAACATGAGTAGTAGATGCCCCCTAAAGCTTCTTCCAATTCTATAATTATAATCTTATATTAATTTGAATGTGACATTTTGTGGTTGTAAATAAGACGCCTTTTGAAGGTTATATTCATTCTTTTATTACATGAGTATTTACTAAGGAAAGTAATTTATATTTGGCATATAGTTTAGTTTGCATGTACGGTCCCATTTTAATGAATTTTTAAAGGCATACTTATTTGGTTACGGTTTTCATTTATATGATATACAGAAGGTGATATTTGTATGTTCAGATAATTGATTTTTTTTTTGCTTTTTGCAGGGCAATTGGGGTTAAGTGACTTGCTCAAGGTCACATGGCTACTTTTTGTGTATTAAGTGTCTAAGGCTGGATTTGAACTCAAGTCCTCCTGATTCCAGGGCTCTAGCCTCTCCTGATAATTGATTTTTTAATATGCCCGATAGAAAAATCTGACCCAAGACCTAGCCTATTTTTATTTGGGCTTTATTTTTACCTTGAGAACTATCAGATCTTCAGTCTCCTGTTTACCAATGTCCTCACTGAAAACCACAACCACACCATTTTGTGAAACCTGTTAAATTTTAAGGATGGCTTATATGTCATTATATATACATATACATATATAATATGTATATGTATATGTGTGTACACAAATGGTAAATACGAAAGTGACATTTTTATTATAGAGATTGATTCCTATGTGGACAAAAATTAGTAAAGGTATCATTTGTAAATAATTTTTTTTTCTGAATTCTATTCATCAAAATCTACCTATTGTGATCATGAACTTGAACCTTTTGTTTTGTAGAATCAAATTATAATGTTTTTGTTAAAATGAGATTCCATGTATTATGTGATTTCCCCTTCCATGTATGACCTTGTAGAAGATGAAACTGTAGTATTTTCAGACTGATTTTCATTTTATTTGCCATAACAATCGGCAAATTTTCATAGAATCAGATCTGTAGGATTATAAAGGAACTTAGAAATAATCTCTTAAAGGAATCATAAATTTTAGATCTAGAAAGAATCTTAAAAAATAATTTTGTCCAACCACTCATTTTACATGCAAGAAAATTAAGTTCTGAAAAGGACTTAGTGATTTGCTTATATTCATAAAACTATTTAATGATATAGCTACAATTAGAACCTAGGTTCCCTTAACTCCCTCTCCAGTGTCCCTTTAATTATATCACAGTTCTTTCATATTTATTTCTTTATCGAATAAAGATGTGTTTTGTAGTTCCAACCAAAGGGGAAAATGTTATTGAAATTATGGTTCTGTTCACAACTTTTATTTGTAGATTTTATGATTTTGAATATTTATACTTTGGAATTAATTATCCTTTCATATTCTTAATTAGGAGGCAAATCAAAGACTTTTAAATGAAAAGAAGTATTTAGAGATGATTACTGAAAAACTGCAGGCAACAGAAATAGAGTTAAATGGGACTCTTCAAATCAGAGAGGTTTGTGTAACTATTTCATTTCAGATATTTTTGTTGCTGTGGATGTATCTTACAGTTACATTAAAGTTTATAGACATTTTAAATTGTCTGTTAGTTATCCCTTTTGCTGTGTAACTATTCCACCTATTTTTCTAGTTAGACAGTCTCTAATGACATCTTTTGTATCACTTTTCTCAGGCAAATTTAATTAGTAATAGTTACAGCCTACTCATGCTCCCAATGTTCCTTTTTGTTGTCATTTGGGTAACCTGTCACCTTAATTCTATAGAGACTGTGGTGTCCTATGATTCATAGCCGTATAGTATTACTGAAAGAATATTGATTATAAAGAGATGGGTCTTTGTTTCAGGATAATATTAACTTGAAATCAACAATCAAAGGGTTACTGAATTAAGTTTTCTCTTATTTTTACACTTTAATAAATCTTGAATGATTTTAATATATGCATGAAAGACATTTTGTTGGCAGAGAACCTTTAAAGTCATATTTCACTGTACCAAGTAAATTTTTTATTTGATTACTATATCAACAATGAGTATAATTAATTTTTTTATGTTCTTCATCATTTAGTCAGTTGTATTGTCATGAGATTTGGTTAGCCCCAATCATCCCAAGAATTTGTGGATGAAAGTAGAAACAAGACAAATTCAAAAGCACAATGAAGGAGGTATTTTTGTAGTGATCTGTTGAGTGGGATGGGTAATTCTAATGGAGCCACCACATTTGGACATTTATATCTCAACACTTGATGTACTTTATTTAGAAGTGACAATGCCATAAAAAATGAAATGAGGATGAGAATACTATTCCTGACTATTCTTTTATATATAAAATCATATATATAATTATATATATTTAATTGGCATTGAATCTCTATGTGTGTGTGTACGCATGTATGTGTATATGTGTGTGTGTGTGTGTGTATAACACAAATCTATATTAGAGACAAGACAAATTTAAAAGTACTTAGGGATAGCAAGAGAAAATTCTAAAGGAACAAGAAAGCTTACACGTGGTATTTTTACTTTAAAAAAAGTGATTGAGAAGACATGAGCAACTGCTGATCCTTGTATCTACTTCTTTATGAAAGTCATTGTGAAAATGTTGTGTACATTGAGAATAACATTGATGAAAATATTAGCAGGAAATAGGAAGGCTCTTTGCAGATGATTTTCTACATATTTGTGGTCGCATAACTGGCTAAAATTCATAGAGAATATAAAATTCCATTGTATCTCTTTATTGCTCTTTAAAAAAAAGCATTGGCATGTACAACAAAATAACAATTTGAAATTTCTCTTCATGTAATCTGCATCCCATGTTAAAATACACGAGGTATTACAACATGATTTTGGAAGTGAGGCCTTCTCCAGGAAAATTTTCTGTGCTGAGTCCTTCCTAACCTCCCCCCCCCCCAAAAATCCCCACCGAAAGCAGGATTCCATTTTGATGATAAAATTCTTCAAATATTTTCTTTCTCAGATGAAATTCTTCTTGCTCTAGTTAGTCCTGGATTACTGCAAAACTTCCTATAGAAGTACAAAAGACTTTAGCCTTTTAATCTACAGAGGATAATAGAGCTGGTTGAAAAGTGCTTATTACTTAGAGTATAACATAGAGCTGGATAACCAGTTGATTGAATTAGTCCATCAATATTACGCACCTTAAACAGACTACTCATGAACAGTGAAATAAGCTCAGAATTTAATAGCAAAAAGAAATTACTAGATTGAATTCGAGGCAATGAAAGCACTGTCTACTATTACCAAACTATTAATTTTCATAAAAGTTAATCTCTTTAATACTGATATTGTGTGAGATGAAAAATTTTGGAGTCTGAATCTGAGATCAGAAAAGGTCTTTATTCTTTCTCATGAGAAAGGGCACTGCCCCTGTTGCTCAAATGGTATCTACCAAGGAGTGCAACATGTAGAAATTTGGTGAGCTTCTCTTGTCCTTATCCTAACTCTACCTCTGACACCTGTCCTACCTCACCATTGGCTGGTGAGGCAAGCTCACAATATTTCTAATTGGTGCAAAGCAGTTTCAATCCTTCATTATGTATTTCCTTTAACCAAATTTGGAAGTGCCCAATCAGAAGTGGACTTATATGGTTTAATTTCAAATTACCTCATTTCCAGGAAATCATGAGTTACTCACTAGACTGAAATGGTTTACAAAATATGGAGAAGAGATAGGAATGTAACAAGAAGTTAAAAGAAATGAGAAAACTTCATTGTGAGTCATCTCTCACAATATTCTTTGGGTGATGCTATATGATTGTGACTCATGAAACACTTTAGTTTTTGATGAATCTAGATTGCAAGTTAGTCACAACAACGGAAAGATTCATGGTAGGTACATGTAGATTTTTAGAACATTAGTAAGGATAGTTTGTATGCAACAAGTGATATAAAAACATTAATGAGGAGATATGTATGGAAAAGGAAGTGATTGAATTATATAAAGAAA
Source organism: Pseudocheirus occidentalis (assembly GCA_028646575.1). Classification (NCBI taxonomy): domain Eukaryota; kingdom Metazoa; phylum Chordata; class Mammalia; order Diprotodontia; family Pseudocheiridae; genus Pseudocheirus; species Pseudocheirus occidentalis. The sequence goes on along the minus strand of CM053593.1, from coordinate 348,356,537 downwards.
ATGCTAGATAGTATGAATATTCCATTAGTATCTCTGACATATTTTTTTTTTTTAAAGAGTAAAGTCACCAGTATGTTGAAAGGATCTTATATGAAAGATTGTGGTAAGAGATTTGAAGAAGATGAGAAAGCACTAATGAGTTTGTTACTTGTACTGGTGGAGCACTCTCACTGGAAACATCTCAGTTCAGTGAATGTACCATCGCACAAATATATTCTTTCAAGTTTGTTATTTAAAAATTACAATGTTTTATCTACATGAATTTTAAAGTAGTTATAAAATCTTACATAACAACTCTGAAGTATCCACAACCTATTCTGATATTACCTCGTGGGATGGAGATAAACCAGTGTTTCTGTATATTGTGCTAGAATAGAACAAACTCTGGGAGATGATACAAAGCTGGTGGATGTTTGAGCATAACCTAATGATGAATTGTATGTGGGTGATCTGAAAACTAGTCTAAATGGATAGATAAAGCATTTGTTAAATTCTTATTGTATGCCAGGCACTGTTAAGTGCTGGTAATACACAAGTAAGCACAAAGAAAGACAATCCCTACCCTCAAGAAATTTAGAGAGAAAGACAGCACATAAAGGGAACTGAAAATATGGAGTGAAGGTGGGGGAAGAGGAAGAGTAGAAGTCCAGTCAGTAGAGAAATGAGCATGGCCATCATGGGCATTTCCTCAAATAGAGCCCAGGTAATTTTTAGAGAAGCTCATTATCAGACTAGTTAGAAGTTGATTTAATTTTTCTGTCTCAACTCATAATGACTGTCTTCTGAGTCCTACGGGGGTTGTGACATATATCAGTGGAGGGAATACCTATTCCGGAAGCATCGTATATCTTTGAAGAACTGAAATAGTATTAATACTAATCAGATGAGGTTATATTGTATTATTACTTTTGTGATAATTTTTGAATAACAGAAAAATTTTAAACCACATCCCATATGCTTTGTATACTTTTTCAGAAAGAAATACATGATTTGGAAGCAAAATTTAAGGAAACTGCTGCAAATGAACAAAAATACTTACAACAGGTTGCAGAACTTAAAACTGAGCTTGAACAGGAGAGGTATGTTTTTCAGTTATTTGTAAACCACATGTATTTTCTCCCAAATTTTTGTTTTAAACTGTTTTGGAGGGATTGGACCAGTGATTTTGTTCCTTAGGAATTTGGGGTGAAGAAACTATATGAATGCTGATGAGCACCTGCCTTGCAACTTAGCATCTTAAATAACTGCCTTAGGCACTGAGAGGATAAGTGACTTGCCTAGGGTCACTTTGCCACCATGGGTTGGAGACATGCTTTGAGTGAAGGTCTTTCTGATTCAAAGGTCATTATTTCCACTCTTCTCTGATGTTCCTCATAAACTTGTTAAATTTACATGGATATAGAATTAGATGAATACTGAGTTTTATATATATACTTATATATATATATATTTTTCTTCTTCTTCTTAAATAATAGAGTAACCCAGTCACCCACAACTGTTGCCTTTTATTATAGGGGCGGTCAATCAAATGTATATTATTTACCTAGCTCAGGGGAAAAAGTCAGCACCCTGAACTTCAGAGAATACAAACAGTAGTTACAACAGAAAATGATACAGTTCAGCAGACAGGGCTTCTAGCTGTCTGATCATTACATCCATATCTAGTTAATTACCAGAGAAGAAAGCACCAACATCTGGGTTTTCAAAGCCAAGGGTCTCAATAGCTGCCTAGAGTCTCATCTGGCCAAATCACACAACCCATCCCAAAGTGAGCCCCAAAGCACAACCTTACATCACGGTACATATATCCTTCTCCTTCTGGCTCAGAGAATGTCACAACCCTCTTGAGCCACTACCCAATCACAAAGTAACAGAGTGTGGTCATTCCTGAAAAACAAGCCTCTTGTCACAGACTCCGTCACATTCAGCCTTTTAGGGGGCAGAGTATATTTTCATATCAGGAAAGGTTCTCAGATTCACTTAAGCCTATCAAGGGGCCAAGGGGAAGGGAAGATCTTCAGATTCCCATTATCATTACAGCAGTTTTCCAATGAAGAAATCAACTTATTGCCATGTGAAAAATGTTTTAAATCATTATTGATTAGAGAAATGCAAATTAATCAAATATTGATATATCATTTTCCACCTATCAAATAGGATAAAATGAGTAAAGGGGAAAGTGATAAATGTTGGAGGACTATAAAACTGTACATACCCTTTGACCCAGCAACACCTTACTAAGTCTGTACCACAAAGATTGAAGAAAACAGAAAAGGACCTATATGAATAAAAATATTTATAGCAACTCTTTTTGTAGTGGCAAAGAATTGGAAATTGAGATTTCCATCAACTGGGTAACAGCTGAACAAATTGTGGTATATGATTGTGATGGAATACTATTGTGCTATAAGAAATGATGATGGAGATGCTTTCAGAAAAACCTAAGAAGACTTATATGAACTGAAACAAAGTGAAATCAGCAGAACCATGAGAACATTGTACACAGTAACAACAATATTGTATGATGGTAAACTATGAATGACTTAGATATTCTCAGCAATACAATGATCCAAGATAATTCTGAAGGACTTATGATGAAAAATGCCATCCACCTCCAGGGAAAGAACTGATGGAGTTTGAATGGAGATTGAAACATAGTTTTTAAACTTTCTTTTTTCTTTTTATTTTTTAGTTTGTATTTTCTTTTTTGTGACATGGCTATTGTGAAAATATTTTGCATGAGTGAATATGTATAGTCTATAAATATCAAATCAATTGCCTTGTTGAGGGACAAGGGAAAGGAAAGAATTTGGAAGTCAAAATAAAAAAAAGAACATTAATACCTGTAAATGAGAAAAAAAATTAAATGTAAGATAGGTTATTGAGTGAAAAATTACATGGGAGAAAAAGCTTGTTTTTATTTTTTTTTAACTGGGTGAAGAAGAGAGGAATGAAATCATGGGAAAATAAAAATGTGTAATACTTTAATTCATTTTATGTTTTAATAGGCTAAAAAGTATTGAATTAACTGCGAATTTCAACAAGCTCTCACTAGAAAACAAACAGATGGTACAAGAAAGAATCACTACAGCCCTAGAATCCAAAAAAATGCAAGAAGATATTAATGTACGTTGATAAATACAAATAACTTTTTCTCATCTGAAAGATAGAGTTTTAGTAGATTATCTCTCAGACCTTTCCTAATTCTAAAATTCTTTTATTGTTTTTGGACTGGCAGTGGTAATGGGCAAAAAAATTTTGGTAAAATCCACAGATAAGCCATAAATCTAATCTTATATCAGTACATCACAGATCTATAGTTTCATTTGCATGAGAAAACCTGAAACAAATCTAAACCCATCTATTAACTTAATAAAAAGTCTTAATAACTAGTAAGTGTTAGAGGCAAGGATTAAGCCCAGTACTTGCTTAATGAACATGAGTCCAAGTTCATTATCCTCTCTATGCCCTGTTATGTCTCTTATCTAATTGTAAAAATCAGTCAACATTTATTAAACACCTACTATGTAAACACTAGGGATACAAAAAAAAAAAGGTAAAAGACAATCCCTTTTCTCAAGGAGCTCACAGTATAATGGGAAAGATACCATGCAATGAGCTATGTACAAATAAGTGATACATAAGGTAAATTGGTAGTAATCAACAAAGAGAAAACATTAAATTTAAGAGTAATCAGAAAGTTTTCCTGTAGAAGGTAAAATTTTAGCTGGGACTTGAAAGAAGTCAGACAATCCAGGAAGCAAAGATTAGGTGGAAGAGTGTTCCAAGCCTGGGGAACAGCCAGTGAAAATGCAGGGAGTAGGTAGATAGAATAATAAAGAGACTAGCATCACTGGATCATGGAGTATGTGGAGAAGTATAAAGTGTAAGTTTAATTTTGATCTTGAACTCTCTCCCAATACTCTTTCTGTTTTTCTGTCTCTTCATCTTTCTTCATCACTGGCCCTTCAATCTATTCCTGCTCATTGATATGTGTGTTTCTCAAGGGTTTGTTTTTCATTCTCTTTTTTTTCTTTGATAATCTAATTTAATTCCACATTTTCAACTTCTGTTTCTGTGAAAATGTTCCTAAATCTGGTCCTGGCCTGTTTTATATACCAAATTCACATTTCCAAATACCTACAAGAGCTCTCTAAAGCATTTTAAAATCAGTATGTCTAAAACCAAGTTGATTTTTCTCTTCCCATAAACCTTTTCCTTCTTCTAATTTCACTATATCTTTCTAAGGTACCACTACTCATTCTTGTTTCCCCTGTTTTTAACCTTAAGGTTATCTTTGATTCTTCCCTCATCTTTACCTCTCATATTGCTACCACAAAGAATGCATTTGAAGGACATTTAAAGCCCTTCACAATCTGGCTAGAGCCTATGTTTTTATACTTATTGCACATTACTTTCCTTCATATACTGTAAGATCTAGACATACTGGCCTATTTGATGTTTGCAATATGTCACATTCTATCTGCTATTTCTGTGCCGTTGCATGAGTTGCCCATCATGTGCACAATGCTTTTTCTCCTCAATTCTATTTTGTAAAATCTCTAGCTTCCTTCACATCTTAGCTCAGGAGCCACCTCCTACATGAGGCCTGCCTATCCTGTTTATGTTCAGTTGTTAGTGCCTTGTCCCATGGAAATAATTTTAAATATTATTTTGTATTTACTTACCTGTGTACATGTTGTTTCTCTTCAAAAAGAAGTAAGCACCTTGAGGGCAGAGATTATTTTTGATACTCCAGAGTAGACCACATATTTATATCCCTGGTACCAGTACAAAGTCTGGCACATAGCAGGCACTTGAAAAATGCTTATTGAATTAATATTTAATTATCAAGTCATGCTGATTTAACTTTTAGATTATCTCTTTTATTAATACCTACCTCACTATTTCTACTATAACAATTCTAGTTTAAGCCCTCATTCCTAAGCACTGGGACTATTGCAACTGCCTCCCAACAGGTCTTCATGCTTCTAGTTCCTTTCTCCTTCAAACTATCCTTTATACCACTATGGCAGTCATCTTTCTTATGCATAGATGAGGTCACTCTATGCCTCTGCTCAAAATCTTGAGTGAGTCTACAAAATAAAGTTTAGATTCCATTCCCAGGTGTTAAGGATTCTAGAAAGTTTGGCATTATCCAACCTTTCCAGTCTTGTCTTACTTTCTTTACTATTGTACTTTCCAGACAAATTGGTGTGGCTTAGCATTTGAATGGGCCTTGAGGGTTGGACAAGATTTTAACAGATAGGTAGGATTTCAGTAGAGGAGTTGGCAGGGTTGTGGAGAAAACAAGGACAAGTTAAAAAGGGAAGTTGATAGACCATGAATTTGGTGCATTTTGTACCAAGTAAGAATGATTTTAATGTTACTTTTTAAAACTTATATTTAAGATATTTGTGAAATTAATTAATTTGGCTAATATTAATTGTTCATTTGTTTAGGATAACAAAAAGCAAGAAGAAGAGATGAGGAAGCAAATTGAAAATCTAGAAGAAACAAAAGATGTATTGAGGCAAGGAAAACAAATGGCTAGTTAAATATTTTGGGCCTATTATATTATCATTATTACCTTTTAATCTAACAAGTTAACATCTTTTCTGTCAGGATATTGCAGTCAGTTCATATTAATTTTACATGTGATGCACTTCAACCCTTTAAAAAAATTATTCTTTTGTTGGTGTTGGTTCTATCTCTACCTATAAAGGTAACAAGCTAATACTGGGATTAAATTTGTAGCCACCAATAGTGCTGTCATCTAATCAAATGAATATTCATGTTTTGTATAATTTAAAATGTGGACATTTCTAGTTAATAAAAATATTTACGTAAATTACTTATTTAGCCAAACATTATTTAGACATGCATGAAAGAACTACAAAACTTAATTTGAATTACTCTAAGTGGAAACACAAAGAACAAGTTTAATCCCCATATTTGCCAGTTGCCTTTGTATAAAGGAAGACTCACCTGTTTAGCATTCTTGTCAGTGAATAACCGTTGGCCATAAGAACAAAAAACCTATTGAAGCAAGGAAAATCAGTGACTAATTAATTATTTTGACCATAAAGAAGACTGAGTGAGAGAGTTAGAGAACAAGAGAAAGGATAGAGGCCCATCACTATTTTGAAACGATAGTTTTGAATGCACATTTTTCCATCAAAAGTGCTATTTTTACTTTGAAGAGGCAATACTTTATTGAAAGTCATTAGTAACTAATCATAATTCACTTCTATCTATGAAATCATGAACTTATAGTAATATTTTTAATATAGTCATGTCTTTAATATAATTGATTATAAGTGAAAATAACAAGAGAAAATGATGTTCATCTTTTTAGTTAGGGACCATATTTTTTTTCTGAAAAAAATGTTTTTTTTGTAGAGAAAACTTCTATTGGAGGTTTAGGAAAAGAAAAAAATTAATGTAATCTTATTTAAAATGTAAGTAAACTTGTCTATGAAGTTTGATTTTTGTTTTTTTTGGAGGGCAGTTGGGGTTAAGTGACTTGCCCAAGGTCACACGGCTAGTTTTTTGTGTTAAGTGTCTGAGGCTGGATTTGAACTCAGGTACTCCTGACTCCAGGGCCAGTGCTCTATTCACTGTGCCACCTAGCCGCCCCTCTATGAAGTTTGATTTTCAGGCAAAACCAAACCAAACCAAAAACCAACTAGTAAAGATCCTATTAACATAGAAAAATGAAAAAAAATTCTAGTTGCAATTTTACCTTCTTTTTTCACTTCTACAGAAATGAGCTCGATGCTGTGAATGAGAAGTTAAAACAAAAAAGTGAAGAAGTCAAAAGTAAATTGAATGAGAGTGAAGAAAATGTATGTTATATTTGTCTACTTGTATTAATTGATGTCTAGCCCTTGACATGACAGACTGGGCTCACTTTAAGGGTTCTTTTCAGTAATAATATCTGTGGCTTATGCCTCCAGGCAGAGTTTCCACTAAGAACATCTGCATTTGTCTCAGGGACTCTTAGTTCCCTTGCAAACATTAAAACTAAAAAGTTATGAGACAGAAGGCAGGTTTTATTCAACCTAACAAAAGACTTTAATCTGAACCTTTTGACAGCAAACTTCTCCTGTACTTTTCAAGAGAATCAAGCAACTTTATCCTCTAGTCTAGAAGGTCACATTTTTCCTCTGGACACAACAAAATGTTATTCCTGGGTACATGTGTTTCTCTGCTGTGGTGATTATTTTTCCCCTTTAGGATTGTGTAGATGAGGTGGCCTGCAGGTCTCTTCAGGTCCAAGTGAGATTGGTCATTTCTGTCTCTTTTTTACCTTCTCTAGCTGAGGTTTTGCATCTCTTTTATCTTTTTGAATCCCTCTCTTCTACTGAGGATCCTTCTTTCTTCTTTCTTATGTATCCATATTGTTTTGGCTGAAAAGGGATAACCTATAGATGATGAAGTCTTATTGATGCTCCCATTTATGAGAAACATTGGATTGATTAAATCATTACTAGGTAAATTGTAGAGCTTTCCAAATTAGATCCATAAACTCTCAAAAGAGTTTGAACTGACTCTAACAAGGAAAACTCAATATCTATATTTTGGACAGCCCCTACAAATGGACAGTATTATGGGTTTAGCATTCAATAAGAGAAGTAGACTGCACAGATTGCCTTTAAGAAATTTTACAGTCCTTTGGATGACTTTTAAGCTTCTTCATGAAATAAAGACCCATATTTTTTAACATTAATATTCTTCTAGTTAGTCAGTATGCCTGTAAATCATTACAGTCTCTGAAGATCTTAAGTTGAATATTACTCAGAGGCAATGGAGGAGCACATGGTGGGCATGAGTTGACTGTGAAACATTACAAATTTTAAAAATTGCACATAAAAAAAGATTGTTGCAGAAATATGTAACTAAAAATGCAGATGGGTCAATCATGGAGGGTAGAGCAAGGGATAAGTTCAAATGCTTCAGTTGGTCTCTCCATTATATCAGAAGAGAGGAGCTCAGCATATTTGGTGGGTTCCTGTTAACATATATAATGGATGAGAGTAGCCCAAGTCAGGAAAGCATAGATAGATTGTAGTCTGCATCATTGGAGGAAATACTTACATTGATATGATTACAGTTTTGTTGAAATATTGAGTGAAACTATATAGTTACAAATCACGGACCATTACAAATGTGGAAGAATAAAAATTATGGATGACCCAAAGACAATGGAGAGAAATATGTTGGGAATAAATAGGTCGTTGCATATTAGCACTGATGACTTGTGCATAAGAAATTGTATCAAACACATAAAAATTGAAAAAGAAGAGTTGTTTGTGAGAACAAACCCCAGAATCTGAGATTGGTTTAGAAAGAAATTTATTAGGTCATTTGGGAGGGAGAGAGAGAGAGAGAGAGAGAGAGAGAGAGAGAGAGCGAGCGAGCAAGCAAGCGAGCGCGCCAGAGGTGGTTCCCCCTCCCAGATTTGGGAAGGTTTGTATTATATAGGGTTTTGACAAAGGTTTCTGCTCACATCACACATGAATCACCTTTAGGGAACCAGAAATACAAGCTTTGATGGACACAAAAGCCCATGGTGTAGGGACCCCAAAAAGAATACTTTGAGTGGATTCGTGACATGAAGGGAACCCAAAATACTTTGTAGCCATCTCCCTCATTCTTGGTGAGTTACTGAGGTTAGGCAAAATTCTGGGTACAAGCAACCTCAAATCACATAAGGTTGGATTTAAACAGTATAATTTTTCCAAACAATATAAATAAAGCATTTTTAAAATAGGAAGTAGGTCACTAATGCAACAAGCTATTCCTGGTCAATAATCTAAGTATTACACTGGTAACCACAAAATATAGGAACTGGATAAAGGCCTCCAATGTAGTAGGTTAGATCTTCAGTGGAGTGAAGGGGAGTTTCTCCACCCAACTTGTTATTACAGTGCAGTGAGCCTTTGTTTCTGAAAGGACCTCTTGCTGTAGAATACAAATATGCCTGCTGGCACCTTATCGAGATTATAAAATAAAATGCAGTAATTATGTCTGGAGATGCCTCAAATTGACTTAGTCCATACATTTCCCACTCTAGACTCTAGATTGATATGTAGTTGGACAGCTTTTAGATAAAGCTTATCTATTTTATACACACACATATACATTCATAGTGCATACACATATGTGTAGATACCATACATAAACGAACGGCCCCGAATCAAATAGGGAAAGAGTAGGCTGAATTGTCTGTGGGAAATTGTAAAGTTTCTTTAATATGTGTTTTAAAAAAAATACATATATTCTACCAGTGTTGCTGCATGGTAAGTCTCCACAAAATTAAAACTGAGTATCATTTAGAGGTCAATGGAGAAGCACAGTGGAGAATACAGCCTATGAGTAGGTTGTGAGACATAACAAATAAGGAATTATGAAGGAAAAACCAAAGTAAAGGATGTTATCAAAGAAATGTCTGATTAAAAAAAGATGATAACCATTGGATAGCCAGTATACTTCACTGGTATCTTGGGGATGTTAAGAGAAAATGAAGAAGGCCCCCCAGAAAATTGAGTAGACCTTTTGTGTTAGATTTATGGGACAAGTTGCCCATGATTGGGTGGCTAGGTGGTACAGTGAATAGAGCACAAGCCCTGGAGTCAGGGCCTGAGTTCAAATGTGGCCTCAGATACTTAACATTTACTAGCCATGTGACCTTGGGCAAGTCACTTAACCCCTGCCCTCCACCCTCCAAAAAAGGAAAAAAAAAAGAGTTGCCCATGATAGGCAGGCATGTAAGAGTTGTTATCAACAGTATTAAGGGGAATATTTAAATCAAGGATATCAGAGGTCTTTATGATCAAAGGGCATTGGGTCATAGATTTAGACAAGAAATGACCTTCAAAGCCATCTAGTCCAAACCTCACATTTTACATATGAAAAAAACTGAGGTTCATTGATGTTATATGACTTGCCCAAGCTTACACAGATAGTAAGTGCCAGGAAGAATTTGGGCCCAGGTTCTCTGACTCTGAAGCAAATATGGTATAATAGTACTCAATCAGCAAAATTTTCTTCACATATGATTACTTTTTCCTTTTTCACACTTTTTTCCTTGTTTTCATAATTCTGAAATTTAACAGTTATAATTCTTGGACACATGCAGTTAGGATTTTCCCCATTCTGTAGTCCAGAAAATTCTCCTTAATTATTTCTTGGAATTCAGTGTCTGCCTTTTTTTTCCTTTGCCGTCTGGAATTCTTACTAATGTAAGGTTTGAGCTTCTTCTCCTATCTTCCAGATCCATTACATTGTCCTGCATATAACCTACTTTTTAAGGTTCTGTGCTTTTTTAATTTTGTAATGCTTTAGTAGGATTTCTCATCAGTATTAAAATACTGGAAATACTTCTTGGTCTTTGGCTAGTTCCATTTGCCCTACTTTCTTCCACTTTGGAGTCCAGAACTGCCTGTTTTTTACCTTTAGAATTACTACTATTATCCCTTCTGTCCATGGTTCCTTTTGTCCAGATTACCTGTGCACTGAAATAAGAAAATACTTCTTTTGGTTTCTAAATTACACCTAAAATCTACACTTAATGTATAGGGGGTTAAAATAAAAAATATTTTTTACAAGAGATTTTAAAAACTTAAGTAGTTCTAGTCTTCAGTGAAATATAAAGGGAACTTGGTCTTGTTGGATTTCCTTTTTCAGAGACCTTCTCTTTTTGTTCTGTCTCTGGAATTAGCTGGCTCAATCTTATTTGGTCTGGATGCCACTTCTAGTCTGAGGCAGATTAGTTCTGTGACCTTGATGTCATTTAAGTTTTTTAATCTCAGTTTCTTAGGTGCAGTATGGTGAAAATAATAGCACATGTTTTGCAGAGTTGGAACTATTAAATGAGATATTGTTTATAAAGTGATTTCCAAATCTTAAAGCTGTATAGACAGGTTAGTTGTTAGTAATTATTGTCATTATTAGAATTGGGTTGGCGAAGTTACTAGGGTATTCAGTTTCTTCTAGATCTTGTTTTGTTTCCTGATGTGGGGTATCTGTTTAAGGAAGGCACATTCTTATCTTTGTGGACTCTTTTTTTCTTCTGGATTTCAAGATGTCCAGAACTAACCTTGAAGCCATCCCCTTCATCTTTTCGGGCAGTTTTAGTGGCCCTGGTCCTTGAAAGCTTATCATAACTTTGATCTGGTTCTCTCTATGCTGTTTTGTATGCCTGAAATTTATTAACTAGCAGGTTATTATGATTATTTCTTCTTCACCTTTTCCCCTGGTTGACATCTTAGGTTACCTGACCTAGCACAACATGCCATGATTGTTGGCATCATGATTCTTTAAAATCTGTCTATGTTTGATGCTTGCCTTGAAGGGACAGCTCTCTCTTCCTCTTCCAAAGCTCTCGTAACCTACTGGTCTTTTTATTAAGTAGCCTCTAAGCCTCAGTTTATCTTTACAACTTAATTAACTGACAGATTTTGAACCTAATGATTGATTTCTGGTCTCAACTACAATTAGCTCCCCTTACTTTCTAGACTGTCTTTGATGAAAAGAAGCTTTGTATTCCTTAGAGGTCTTCTCAGAATAATATATTTCTAGAATCCCATTATTACAGTTTTACAACATCAAAACAGCATTTTAAATATGCAATAATAATAAGAGATTGATTTTTCTAACAAGAAAGTGGTCATTCTTTCACACAATGTCATAAAAGTTTAATTTTCTGGTTGCTTTAAAAATAATAAAGATTAAAAGAATGACAGTTTACTCAAGGAACATGAAAACACTTGAGAGAAGGTTTTCTTTTTTTAAAGAAGGTTACAGAAATAAAATGGGAAAGTTGATGAAGTTGAATATTGACCTGAGATTATATAAACTGGAAGGCAGAGGATATAAAGAAAAAAAGTCTTTTACTAAAATGTACATGCTCACATTTTAAATAACTTAAATTTTTTTTCAGGTTAGAAGCATTGAAAGTGAAATTTTGAAAAAAGATAAACAACTAAAGATATTAGAAAACAAGGTATGATTAATATATATGTATATGAGAGAAGAGTCTATTATCATTTTAAGGTTTAAAATCTTTGCAAGAATTTCTAATTATTCCACTAAATATTTTTGAAGGATAATTGAAAATAAAAGTACTATTTTGAAGGGTAATTATTTTTTAACATCACAGTATTGCATGGGATAAAAGACAATATTTTTGATTTGCCAGTATAGGACAAGAGGGACAATGCTCTGTGGCCAAAGAAGGCAGTTCATCCCATTGCTCCTCAGGCTGAACTAAATGACAAAGCAGAGACAGAGAACCTATGTCCCCTATGGTTCCAGATATTTTCTGCTGAAATGAAGTAACTAAGACCTAGAGCATTTTATCTTCCTCATGAGTGTTCTGTGTTAAAAGAAAATATATCCAAATCTTATTCCTCGAAAGACTGAGCTGTAAGACAATATAATTCTATAAATTAATACATTGAAAAAAAGACTGGCACAGGACAACTCATACAACCTAGTCAGAATCTCTAGGTCACAGAATTGGGTATTAAAAGAACAGAAATGTCAAACTCAGTCTCTTTGCCATAGAGCTGTTCTTAGATGATTTCTACTCTATGAGAAATTTGAACTCCATCCTTGGCTCTCTCTATTCTGATAGTTGAACCTTTTGCCATATCTTATAAGGAATCAGACTAACTTGAAACTTCCTGCAGTCTTCTCACCATGTCCCCGTCTTTACTTCTATGTACCCCTTATATATGATCTTCCCTTACTTAAATATAGCTCTTTGAGGTCAGGGACTATCATGCTTGTATTTTTATCCCCAGTGCTTAGCATAGTGCCTTCTACTATTAAGCCTATATAAGAAACCCCCCACCCCCAACAATTTCCAATTTCTAAGGTAGTCAATTTGAAAGACATTTAAAAATTCGTTAATTTTTAAGAGAGGAAGATTCCAAATGATGGAAAGTATCACATATGTGACTTTCATTTTTTTTTAAAAAGGTGACAAGACAGTAGGGGTGGCTAAGTGGCGCAGTGAGCAGAGCACTGGCCCTGGAGTCAGGAGGACCTGAGTTCAAATCTGGCCTCAGACACTTAACACAAAAAACTAGCCGTGTGACCTCGGGCAAGTCACTTAACCCCAACTGCCCTCCAAAAAAGCAAAAAACAAAAAACAAAAAAAAAAAGGTGACGACATCAACAGTATTATCCTATATACTACTTTTTCATCTCTATAAAATCTGTGAATGGTCTTGGTACCCCTTGAAAGTATCTTTTGTGGAAAAACATGAGAGTTGAAGAGCCTTTTGCAGACGATCTTCTATAGTAGTTCATATATTCATGGTCATAAATTAAGCTGAGTTTCAGAAAATATAAGCAACTATGTTGATATATTTAAAAACATTTTTCCTAGGTAAAACAACATGCAGCCTTAAAATCTATCTTCAAACAACATGTTTCTTACATAAACTTTTAAATCTTAAATATAATTTTCTCTCCCTCATGTGACTATAGAGATAACTTTGTTCACCCAGTAATTGATTATCAACAAAAAGTGAAGTATAAAACTTGCCTAAGTTGTTTGCCAGCATGATGTTCTGCATAACATCCAAACAGGAGTCCCTATTGATGGTGGCATTCTCCAGATATCCTTTTTGAAGGAAATGTTGTACTGACTGCATGAAAACTCAGAACACTGCAAAGCCTCTTTAGAGAAACTCAACCATCATTCGAAAGATATGAACCTAAACATTCTTATTAGACAAATGATGTGAATAAAAAACACATATTGTACATACTATAGCAGCAAAGAAGTTATACCTAGTACTTAGCAATTAGTATGCATGTACATATACACACATATGCATACCCATGTAATATGTACATATGCTATACATATTTGTATATAAGGTAGCTAGGTGGCACAGTAGGTAAAGTGCCAGGTCTGGAATCAGGAAAACTCATCTTTCTGAGTTCAAATATGACCTCAGATCCTTACTAACTATATGACTCTGGGCAAGTCACTTAACTTTGCTTCAGTTTCCTTGTCTGTAAAATGAGCTGAAAAGGAAATGGCAAACCACTCTTTGCCAAGAAAGCCCAAAATGGGGTCACAAAGAATTGGACACAACCAAAATGACTGAACAGCAACTCGGTATTACACAATACATATATACACACATACGTATGTATATATATCCCTAATCTTGTACTTGTAAAATTGATGTTTTTCATGTTATCTAATGGAATTCTTGTTATACTTTCAAAACAAACTATTATACAGGAAAATGAAAATAGAGTAATTGTTTAGAATCCCAATAGAGGTAGAAATATAACTATAAAATGTATTTTTGTTTTTAGTTTAACAATTTAAAAAAACAAATGGAGAATAAAAACAAATCCTTTGAAGAACTACAACAAGAGGTATGATCAATTTATGGGCAGTTTAGAAATTTAAAATGTTATTACAATAGGAATTTTAGAAACAATAGTATTGTATTTTTCCATGATTCTTAGGTCAGTGTAAAACAATAATGTCAATAAGTATAACTGTTTATTTTAAAAATCATTTTACAGAATAAAGTCTTAAAAAAGAAAAGCATGGCAGAGAACAAACAGTTGAATACCTATGAGATAAAGGTATATGGAGTTTTCATACTATAATTTAAAATTTTCATCTTGTAAAATAGTGAAAATTTTATACTTACTTGTTATTCTGTATAGACAGTTGGCCTTGTTGGAGTAAGTGAAACCTAGATTCAGGTCCTGCCTTTTTCACCATGGGCAAGTCATTTTATTCTCTCAGTAGTTCTCCAGGCAACTCTATTAAGACTTTTGGTTGCAGAGGATTTTTTGATCTGCATCAGTGAAAAGAGTATCCACAGTGGGGGCTCACTGTATCAGTGAAATCACATGTCTGACCAACATTTTATATTGTTGCTATCTATCTATCAAAATAAATTATATTTTGGAACTAAGGAAGCCCTTAAATCTTAATGTAGCCTAAACCTTTTAACCACAATATGTCACATCTTCTAGAAACCAAAATAATAGTTATTATATTAAGGGTATATCTAGATTACTAATATTATTTGAGCAAGTATGAGAACACAATATAAATCAATGAGAGAAATACTGAGCTTGTTTTGCTTATTCAGCTTTACCATTTTTTTTTGTTAAAGGAAAACCTTTAGTTTTTTTGAGGATCACTTTCCTCCTCTGTAAAATGAGTATCTCAGTATTATGAACATTAAACAATTACACAAAATGATTTACATCAGTAAAGCATTATATAAATGAAAATTATTGTTTATTGGCAACAGCAAATTAAAACATTTAGGTTTTCATTTTTTATTGAATCACATATTGTAATTTTCAAACTAGAATAGTTATTAATTCTAAGATATTGAATTATATTAGGCTGAAATCAAGTAACTTAAATTTTATGGTAACATCTTTAGAGATGCATTTAAAGAAAAGGAGAAAACAAACAAATAGATAAACACAATTTTAAAAAGATATATTTTGTGTAATATAATAATATATTACAAATTTGTAATATAATAATAATAACACATGAGAAAATACAATTTTTGGAGGAAAAGAAATTCTAATTGAGTTTCCATAGAAAATTAAAACTAGAAAAAATGTTGGCAGTTATCTATTAATTAGCATTAAAATAAAATTCATAAAATCAAAAAAATATGGACTTTCACCAAAGAAGGCATAGTACTTATCAATGGAAATATATTTCTTTCTTGTTTTAAGGTGAATAAATTAGAGTCAGAGCTAGATGATGCTAACAAAACATTTGAAGAAATGACTGACAACTACCAAAAAGAGATTGCTAACAAAAAGATATCAGAAGAAAATCTTTTGCGAGAGGTAAGAAAAAGTAAATGTGTAAAAAGAAAATTATATCTTAAGATCATGTAATTTCTGCCTGTTCTCAAAAAAGATGTTCAGTGTCCTTAATAAACTTGATAAACTGATTATAGAAATATTTTTAACATTTGGTATTAAATTTATATAAGGCAGTTCCTTGGAACTATTAAATTATGGTTTTATAGTAATTCAAATTATAGCTGCTAATAATTTATATCCAAATTTTTGTATAGGAATTAAGTTGTAGAGAAGTTATTTTACTTGTTTTTCAAAGGACCATGCTCATAGAATCCTTCTATTGATACTGGCAAATGAAATCCTTTTTAAAAATAATGTTCAATTGGAGGATTGGTTTATTAAAATAATTTAGAGTGGGTTTTCTCAAAACCCAAACAGTACAAATTCAAAATATAACAGAATGTAAATCCAGTTTTAAACTTACTTGTGCATAATCATAGTATATTTAATGGCTAGTAAGTAAATCAAAGTTATTATGTACCTTGAAGAACTGTTAGTAAATTCATAAAAGAAGTAGTATTTATAATTCATTTATGTAGCATTTATACAGACACTATACCTTGATGTTATGTAGAAAATATTGGTTGAGCTTTGAATCTTGTTCAATGGGAACAATCAAATGCATAATTGTTTCCTTATATAATAATTAATGAAAGTAAAAACTAGGTCAAGCAAATAATTGAACTTCATAATAAAAATGCAAATAGGGCAAAACTAGTGAATTTTCTAATCTTCTTGATTGCTTTGACTTTAAATTTGTGATGTAGATGATAGAACATATGTATTAGTCTGTGGTTTTGTTCAAATAAAATTAAACTCTTACTTAGATATTTTATTTTTTACAATTTTTAATTGATAGGTTGAAAAAGCAAAGGCAATAGCAGATGAAGCTGTTAAACTACAAAAAGAAATTGATATAAGATGTCAGCATAAAATTGCTGAAATGGTAGCACTTATGGAAAAACATAAGGTAATTTTAAAATTTTATTTAGATTTTAATTCTTTTGATATTCTTATTTAAAGTAATGACATTGAGAAGAGTGAACATACCTGTAAGAGAAAATTATATTCATGCAACAGTTATCTTTTTTTACATAATGCTTTAGCAGTATTTTCAATTGGTCATTAAAAAAATTCATTCAGCCATTCTATAATAATCATTAAGGCTTTCTTTAGACTTAACTTGCCCATTTATAGTTAGGAATTTACAGTGATATGCAATAATATTAGTAGTATTCTGATTGTAAATAACATCTTTTAATTATTGAAGTTCTTTCTTACACATAAGATAATTATTTATTCTTACATTTTTGTTCAGTTTCAATATGATTTAACCATGGCTTACTCTTTAGTATATCCTGGATTGGCAATATGGAAATGATATAAACTGGAAATCTGTGCATTGTGTTGACCTGTTTCAAAGGTCTGGTTAGAGAGACAAACAGATAGTAATATAAAATTACAACATTTATTCATTATTCTCTTAAAGCTAGCTTTACTACTTGTACTTGGAGTGCAGGACTAGAGGCCTAACTGATGAACAAAAGAATGAGAGAGCTTAAGCACATTTTAGTACATTTTCATCCCAGTTAGGGGTGGCTGAGTTACACAAATTTATGATCCCCATAATGGTTTAATCATTGTATGAGAAAAGGAATTTCTTAATTGGTTAAATGATAAATACAGAAAAACAAGAGAGCTGACAAAGTGTCAATTGCAATTACAATTCAGAACATCTGTGTTTCCTTTACTATTAACATTTTATAATAAGATATATGTTCATAAAATCTTAAGATAAGAAAAAGGCCTGTTACTTAAAGTTAATGCCTTGAGTTGAGGGTCTTGTCCTGAAGGGCCATAAAGTAGTCCTCTTCTGGTTTGTTGACATAAGAAGAGGTATTCTCTGGGCTCACTCAGAGAAGCAAGACAAAGCTGGGTTTGAATGGGAAATTCATGATCTCTGGATGCCTGTGTTAAATCCTACTCTTCCAGCCTTATCTAGTCTCTAGAGTGGCTGAGATAGAAAGAGAGCTTTTTTGTAAAATGAGGCAGAGTAGCCTCTTTGATTAATTTAAACTTTAGCCAAAATATGATATTAAATGATTATCAATTATATAAACTAATGACAGTCATATATATCTAAGAGATTTTTAAACATGTTCTATAAATGTTGGCTTTCATTTGTTGCATAAAGCATACTAAGTAAAATGTGTTAGATTTTCTTTTTGCTTTTTTTTTGGAGGGAGGAATGCAGGGCAATTGGGGTTAAGCAACTTGTCCAAAGTCACATGGCTCGTGTTAAGTGTCTGAGATTGGATTCGAACTCAGGTCCTCCTTACTTCAGGGTGGGTGCTCTGTTCACTGCACCACCTAGCTGCCCCAAAATGTATTAGATTTTTATATTTTTTTCAGAACATACATGACTTTTCTGTTTTATATAGGATCAATATGATAAAATAGTTGAAGAAAGAGACACAGAATTAGGACTGTACAAGAGCAAAGAGCAAGAGCAGTCATTGAAGAAAACATCTTTGGTGAGCTCTATACCAAAAAAGATAAGGACTATGTTTGATAATGCCAGTATAGTTGCTTGGAAAGAGAAAAAATTTAGTGAAGTTATTCAGTTAAATTAATTTTTTTAGGTCGACATGATTCTTTGAACATGGCTTCTTATAGCCATGCACTCTATAAAACTTTTTTTTTGCTGCTTGTTTTTATTTATTTATTTATTACCGAATTGACTAGTAGTTCTGTTGAGTTAAGTGATTTGTTTTAGGCTGGTAAAGGTACAGAGTACAAGAAATGCAGTATGGTGTAATGGGTAGAAAGATGTCCTCAAAGTCAGGAAGATAGAAGTTCTAGTCTTGCCTCTGAGACATACTAGCCTCATAATACTGGACATGTATCTACTCAGACAACTCACTGAGACTGCACACCAATTTAAATTGCAGGTCAGTTTAAGATCTGAATAAACAAAATTTGTTTCTTCAGTGGAAGTTCCCCATACTGATAAAGGATCTAGAAAAAAAATCCATATAACTTTTTAAGGAATGGAAATAGATTCTTGAAGTTCTATTCTCCCATCAACTTTTTGACAGGAAGTTACAGCAGCAGTTATGAACCTATGCTAATTTAGTCTTCTACAAAATACAAGCTTAACTAGGCCAGCCTGTACTGCTACTCAGTATTGCTTTCATTCATATCACCTGGGATCCTTCTAAAATTGCCCTCCACCCCAGTAACTTTTGTAAACCTTGTCTACTATGCAAACATCCTGTCTTCCATCAACTGATGGATCACTTAAAATTCTTATTTTATTGGAAAGATTGAGGACATTTGACATTAGATCCTTCAATTCAGTTCATGCACACTACAACACTTTTTGGTAGTCTCTTTCATCTCAGATCCTATCTCTTTCTACCTCCTCTAGAATTTGCTTGTTGCTCTCTATTTGTTCTTTTCTATATGACTGCAAATTTTCTTTTCTTCCCAGTTCTACAACCCTCCCTCTTCTCACCCCTCCATCCACTACCATATTTTTTGCTCCCTTTATTTATTCGGCCATACCATCTAGTAAAAAGTTTGTGTTCTGCTTTTACTTCCTCAGTACTCAGTTGTTAACTCCTTGAAATCTGTTTTGAATCAATCAATAAGTTAAGAAGTGTTTATTAATTAACTAAGTACTAAGTAACTAACACAGTACCACTTACTGTGCTAGACTTGAAAGTACGAAAACAATCAAGAAACAGTCCTTCAAATTATAACAGCAAGTTTTATTGTTCACCTTCTTTTTAAAATATTTTTTCCAAAATTTTATTTTAGACCCAAACTCCAGAACACAGAGAATAGAAAAAAGAAACATATTCATATCATAAACTTAAATATTGAAACTTAAATACAGAGCTGGAAAGAAATAAAAGCATGGTGCATAGCAGAACATGAGATGATTCAAAATATGTAACAATAAATTTTCATTTCAAGAAAGCCTATATGATGAATAATACTCATTGTGTTGAGAATTATCCATCTTTTCTTTGCTTCCTTGTGAGTTTTCTTTTGTTCACTGCTGTGCACTTTTTTACTTTGTTCTTTTTTTCTTTCCCCCCCAAACTCCTGCCCAGAAGACCACAATAAAGTTCAGGTATACTAATACAACCACTCTGGAGGGCAATCTGGAACTATACCCAAAGGGCTATAAATAATTGTAGACCTTTTGACCCAGTAATACCACTTTGGGGGTTGTTATCCTTAAGATATCACAGAAGTGGGAAAAGGACCCATATGTACAAAAATATTTATTGCAGCTCTCTTTGTGGTGGCAAAAAACTGGAAACTTAGGGGATGCACATCAATTTGAACAAGTTATGATATATGAATGTAATTGAATACTATTGTGCTTTAAGAAATGGGAAGGAGATGGACTTCATAATTACCTGGAGAGGCTTATACAAATTGATGCTAAGTGAGAAGAGCAGAACCAGGAAAAACTTGTACACAGTCAACAGATATATCATACGTGTGATGACCAACCTTGATAAACTGGACTCTTCTCAGCAACGCACCGTTAAAAGACAATTCTACAAGTCTCAGAATGGAAGGAGATATCTACACTCAGAGAAAGATCTAGAAAGACCAGAGTTTAAATGGAGACTGAAGCAACACATGCTGTTGTTCTTTTCCATGTTTGGTTTTGTTTCTTTTGTTACTTTTTTTCCCCCATTGTTCACTCCCTTGGTTACAACGTTTCTATACAACCAGACTATTGTACAGTGTGACAGTGTTTGCAGATCCTATACATGATTGTACGCCACCATGGTGGGGCGGGGAGAAGGGAGGGGAGAAAATCTGAAACTCAAGTTATTCTGGAACTGAAACTTGTAAACTAGAAGTAAATAAACAAGTCAATAAATTTTTAAAAAAAGTTCAGATATGTTTCTCTATAGCTATAGATATATACATACATATATAGACATATACATTCCCATATCTACTCCTGATATTTATGTATATGTATATTTTATGTATATGTATATGTATATTTTATGTATATGCATATTTCTTGTTTCCTATCTCTCCTGTCTCCTCTACTTGCTTTTTACCTACTACCTTGCCCTCCTATGATTTGCCTACCCCCCCCCCCCCGCCCCAAGGATCCCTTCCCTATCCCATTCCCATAAATCTAAACACCCTTCTATTTACCTATTCTCTTACCCTATCTTCTAAAGATGCCTCTCTTGTCCTCTCCTCCCTCCCTCTGCCCCTACCATTTTATTTCTTCTGAATTGAGAAGACTTCTATATTCTTTTAAGTATATATGTGTTATTCCCTCTTACACCCATTCTCAATGAAAGTAGGTCACCAGAACTACCAGCCCTCCTCCCCCATCTAATTCCTGTGTATCAATTCTTCCTCTTGCACCTCATTTGTATAAAATAATTGCTCTTTTTATTATTTTATACAAATGAGGTGCAAGAAGAAGAATGTTTAGCTGTTTCTAGATGGTTTTACATTTTATATTCATATCAGGTGTAGGTTTTCCCCAATCTTTCTTAGGAACTACCCAATTATCAATAAGAATCTTAGACATAAATTTTATATTTTACACATATAAAAGTAATCAGTCTGTCCTCATAGATCCCTTGTAACCAGTCTTTGTTAGGTACCTTATATTTATATTGATTCTTGTATGTTGAATTGTCTTATCAAGTTCAGGATTTTTTT
>CM053593.1:348306837-348334825 GCA_028646575.1 Pseudocheirus occidentalis | reverse complement strand
GATCCCTCTCAGACTCACGACAGTTTCTCAGCCTGGTCCTTGGAAGTTCTCAGTAGAAGCTGTAGAAGGAGGGTCTCAGGAAAAGGTGCAATCTCCAGGTGGTGTCTGAAAAAAAGTCTTGAAAATCCAAGAGTTTAGCAAGTGTCCATTTTTTTTCATTCAGGATAATAGTTTACTTTGCAAGGTATGATATTTTTTTACCAGAGCCCCAGTTCTTTTGCTCTTTTACATATTGTGAGCCCTGTAGTCCTTTAATGTTTCTGCTGCTAGGTTTCATGTAATTCTTTTTTTTTTTTAAGCTTTAATGCCTTTATTACTGTGAATGTTTTGGCCCCAGCTCCCAGTTCCCATCCCACCCTGATACTGTTCCTCTTGGCTGCTCCCAAGAGAAATCCTGAAGCTGATCTGGGTTTGGGGGTCTTCACTGCCCATGAGGGATGGGAAAGAAAGTCTGAGGATATTCTCTGGCAAATGAATGTGACAAGAGATTTGGTGGCAGGGTGGAATCTAGAAAAACTGGCTTTTACTTTGGAAAAAGGAAAATACTAAAGAAAAAACAATTTTCAATCAAGCAACATGTCCATAATTCAGTTTCACATTATGCTAAAAGGAGCCCCATCTTGGAAAGGGAGACAGGGGTAAGAAAGGGGGGGAGAGACAGAGAGGAGGGGGACAGGGAGACAGAGAGTGAGAGAACACAGGAGAAAGCTGAATACAAAACTGTCCAATGACCTGGCATTTGGCTGGCAGAAGTGGGCCCGTATCTTTTCTTCTCAGCATTGGTATCAGGGCATGGGATGCGCTCCAAGAGAGTCCCCAATGATTTCAGCAAACCTGGGCTAACTGTCCATGTCATGTTCGGGATCCTCTTTCCACCACAGGTAGAATGAAGCTGGGACAAAAATCCCTGCCAACTGTTCGATCTGGACTGTGCTTGGGCTGGATGAGACCACACTCTCTGCTGTAAGGAAGCTACCATCCTCTTCACCAGTTGCAGAACAGTTTCCCACAGAAAGAACTTATAAAAATAAAATAAATGATACCACAGGAGATCAAGATACACAGACTGAGCTTCAACATGGAAAACAACATCGAACCATCCTTCCCATGAAGCAGTCGTGAGCAGGACAGGAGAGATTTCACAGACACACAAAAGTGGAGCTCACACCATAAGCAGGGTTCAACTGCCAGAGCATCAAGGCTTCATTTTGCTCAGCCTGAGGTCCAGCTCAATTTCAAACTGCCTGTGATCCACTCGCTCCAGAAAAGCTTTCCTTTCAATATACCCCTCTTTTCCTCGGTTATGGATGGCCAGCTCTTCACCGATGCCCTCCTCCTCCTTGAAGCTTTCCCAGTCCAGTTTAGATTTCTCTAGGGTGCTCATCTTCTGTCTCTTCGCTCCAATTTTCCCCAAAAGGCTGCTCATGCCACTTGGTCTCTTGATCCCTGAGCCTGTTGGGAGCGCCGATGGTGCTGAGGGGACACCGGTCTGTGGTTTTTCTTTCTCATTCTGCTTGAAAAACGATTTGGCTTCTTTTGACGCTACATCCACTTCCTTAGTCACCCTGACCTCTTCACCGGCAAAATCAAACACCTTGGTGATTTTAACCTTTTCTCTTTCGCTAGGTTTCTCTGATTCTTTCGCTGTCACGAGGGATGTTTCTGAACTCTTCTCTTGGCCTTCACCCTCTGTCTTCACTTGGCTTCTTGGAGGCCGAGCTTGTGATTTTGGTCCCACGTCGCTGAGAAAGCTTGCCCAGAGGGTGTCATCTTGTCTTCTTTTCTCCTCCTCCGATGGAATGCTTTTTTCTGGTTCTACTGATTTTTCCTCCTCTTCCCCACTATTTCCTTCTGTTTCTGCTTCCACGTTTTCCTCTGTCTCCTCATCTTCCATTAGCAGTCCACCTTTTTTTCTCTTCCTGGGGATGATGCCCAGAAACTTCTTTTTGTTGTCTTTGGAATTCCTTTGTTTGCCTTTGTCTTTCTGCATCTCTTCTTCCTCTTGCACTTCATCTTCGTTCAGTTATTCATTCACATCATCTTCACTATATTCTCTACCGGAGGGCACGTAGTCTTCGTCTTCCTCGGATGACGAGAAATCCTCTGAGTCGTACCCGTCCATGGTTTCACAACCTGGAGCCTGCCTGCAGGACCGAAAGCGCCGCCACCGAGAGGCCAAATCCCGAGGGAGGAACCCGGTTTCATGTAATTCTAATTGTGGCGCCATCATATTTAAATTGTTTTAATCTTGATGCTTTTAATAGTTTTTCCTTGAGCTGGGGATTTTGGAATTTGACTATGATATTCCTATAAGTTTTCCTCATAAGATCTCTTTTAAATGGTGATTGATGGATTTTTTCTATGTCTACTTTCTCCCCATGTTCAAATGCTTCAGGACAACTTTCTTTAATTATTTCTTGTATTATTGTATCAAGATTCTTTTTTAAAATTGTAACTTTCAGTTAGTCCAATTATTTTTATATTTTCTCTTCTTGATCTATTCTCCAAATCTGTCGTTTTTCTTAAAATGTTTTACTTTCTCTTTTATTTTTTCATTATTCGTATTTTGTTTAATCATTTCTTGATCTCTTAGAATTTTACTGGTTTCACTTTGCCCACTTCTAATATTCAAGGTGTCACATTCTTTATTAAGATTCTGGACCTCCTTTTCTAGTTGGTTGACTTTCCTTTCATACCCTTCTTGTTTTTCTTGGATTATTCTTATTTTCTTTTTTAGTTTTTCTTATGTCTCTGTCATTTGATTTTTAAAAATTTTTTAAAGGTCTTCTATAAGTTCTTTTTGGCAGGTAACCATTTCACATTATTCTTTGGGGTTTCTTTACTTCAATTTCCTCCTCTGAAGATGAACCCGCGTCATCTGTATTCCCATAATAGGTTTCTATAGTTGGATTCTTTCTCCTTTGCCTGTGCATTTTTTTTGTGGTCATTTGTAGTCACCTCTAGCCCTGGGGTATGGGAAATAGTGCCTCTTGCCCCAGATCTTCAGTTCTCCCCTCTAACCTAAAACCAGAGTCAAACCTCCAGGCTCCTATAATTGTCCACAGCCAGGGTTTTTCTGCCCTACTGCTTTTGCATGCATCGGGGATGTACCTGGTTCATTCTGGCCCTCACTGCTCTCCACATCACAGCCAGATCTGGTATTCCTTATGAGCAGATGTTCACTTGATCTTCCTGGACTCAGACCACTAACTCCCCTCGCTAGGAATAAGTTCTCTTGTATTAACGATATTAAAATGAAACAGAGTAGAATTATTTGGTCTAGATCATTGGACTAGCAATTATTTGGTCTAGATCATTAGACTAGCAAATGGTTGGGTGACAGATTAAAGAGGATAAGTAAGAAAACTGGGATAGCAACAGAAAATATAAATAGCATAGATGAGTGGAAAAAAGAGAAACAAAACAAATAACGCCATGGGAAGTTTTCTATCCCAAAGAAGGCATAGGGAATTATTACTAATAGCTTCAAACATTTTTTCTTAAAGATATTTGCAAAAATATTCTCTACAGACATTTCAGAATTATGGTTAATTAGCAGCCTAATTATGTTGAAAAATTTAAAGTTTATGTTTTACAGGTGAACTTGTTTCTATGTGAAACAGAAATTTATTTGCATGGTTTTGCTTATATTGAGACTGTTGAAGCATTAACTATTTTCCCCTCTATTTTCTTCAGGAAATTGAGGTATCTGACCTCAAAAGCAAGCTTTCATCTGTTGAGACTCAGCTTAAAATAGAAACTGAGGAGAAAGTAAGTTTATGTTTTTAAATAGAGAAAATCCTCAGATTAATCGTAAAATCTTTGCGTTTTAATGTAACTTATTTTTGACTCATTCTTCTTATTTAAACCTCTAAAAAAGAATACCATGATTGTCAAGGGCCAGTGGGTGAGAGGAAATAGGATATCAGCTTCAGGATCATTTATTCATGGAAAGGAGGCCATAAGCTATCCAATGTGTTATATGTGCATGTGTGAACATGTATTATGTGTGTGTATGCATGTGCATTTGCATGCTTCCAGTTGTGAATGTGTTTCAGAAGTAATATCCAGGATAATGATTATGTAATAGGCTAGAAATAAACTAACCTGCTCCCTTTATACAATGGAGAGGATGACCCTTGTGGTTATGTTCTAGGGTCTTTTACTCCTCGTAAGGTCCCCTGAAGCAAACAAAGCTTTAGATATGACTTACAATACAATGTAACTCTAACTGAGAAAACATTGCATAAATCATAACTAGGTATAATAATATTATCTGATTATAGTTCTGATGAATTAAACCATAAATGGATTGTTTACCTAACACAATGATAGAAAATTCAGTCACTCAAATGACCTTATCAAATGGTCTTATATTTTGTAAAATCTTTTGATCTGTGATAGCAGTATGCTGGCAAATGTTTTAACAACCATCTCTTTAGGAGGAAAATTATGCTACATATACTTTTTTTATTTTTGGAGGGTGGAAGGCAGGGAAATTGGGGTTAAGTGACTTGCCCAAGGTCACATGGCTAATTAATATTAAGTGTCTGAGGCCAGATTTGAACTCAGGTCCCCCTGACTCCAGGGCCATTGCTCTATTCACTGCACCACCCAGCCAATCTGCTACATACACTTTTAAATTTAATCTGTGTAGCATTTTATCCATTATTTTCTTAAGTCTTCAAATCAACAAAACAATAAATCAAGGTCTGACTAAGGTGTAAATGTTCACATTGAAAATATAACATTAGATTTTCTCATGTGGCTCTAGGACACTCCGCACTTGTCTATTATTACTATCCAGTATTGGAAAAGAGTATGGGAGTGGCTCTCTTACCCCTACCAAGATTTGTTCCTGAGAGTTGTGCTTCTAGCCTAAAGATGATATTATATTCAATCTACAATTTTGATAACAAGAGGGAATAATAATTATTATATATACATATAATTTCATGACTGAAATTAGCAGCATAAGTGTTATTAGAACAGTTTGACAAAGCTGTCAACATAAAAAATAGTTCTAGGGCTACCCAGCTTAAAAGTAGTGCCTATTATTTGACTGAATTATTTTCTAGATTTTGCACTACTTCTATTGAGATGTAACTTTTTGAAAAGAAATAACTGTTGAGAGTCAGTGTTGTGTGGTGCCATTTTTTTGACTTGAATAGAAAGAAACAAATCACACACTTCTTGTCTTTCATTGTATTTTAATAGCAGTTCTCAACCTGTGGGTTATGTTCAATTTGTAACAATGGAAATACATCCTGCATGTCATATATTTACATTATGATTCATAACAGTAGCAAAATTACAGTTATGACGTAGCAACGAAAATAATTTTATGATTGGCGCTCACCACAACATGAAGAACTGTATTAAAGGGTCACAGCATTAGGAAGGTTGGGAACCACTATATTAGAAGCTTCTAGAGCAGTGGTTCTCAACCTGTGGGTTGCAACCCCTTTGGGGGT
Organism: Pseudocheirus occidentalis; assembly: GCA_028646575.1. Lineage (NCBI taxonomy): Eukaryota > Metazoa > Chordata > Mammalia > Diprotodontia > Pseudocheiridae > Pseudocheirus > Pseudocheirus occidentalis. Next base: position 348,329,351 of record CM053593.1, on the reverse strand, counting down.
CGAACGACCCTTTCACAGGGGTCACAGGGGTCGCCTAAGACCATCGGAAAACATGTATTTCCCATGGTCTTAGGAACCGAGACACAGCTCTGTCCATCTCCAGGTGGGTTCGCCCACATGCAGATATACCCACATACGAGTATTAAAGGGTTGTGGCATTAGGAAGGTTGAGAAACACTGTTCTAGAGGTTATGAATAAGACTTTTAATGTAGTATGCACATGAGGGTGTTTGATAAATGCTGTCTCATTGTGGTAGTAGTAATTGTAATAATAGCAGTATTTAAACTGAAAAGTTGCAAATAAAATCCTTATTATGAATATTTTTAATAGGAAAAACTTTTAAGAGAGGCAAAAGAGAATATGACCTTGCTCAAGGAGAAAAAAGACAAGGTAAAATTCAATTTTTTGCAATTGTTTTCATAACCAGTCTATCTTCTGAGGGCTATTTTTAGACAAATACCTAGAAGTTTTAGATAATACAAACTATTGCTTTTTTTCCTAAATCATGTTTATTTTTTATATTCATTTTTAAAATTTTGAGTTCCAAATTCTTTCCCTTTTTAAAATACCTCCCTTATCCATTGATAAGGCAAGCATTATGATACCCATTATGAATGTGAAATCATATAAAACACTATTGCATTTTAAAATTTAGTTTTTATTTTTTCAGTTAAGAAATAGATATTTTCTTTCCTTCCCATCTCCCTACCCATACTGAAAAGGAAGAAAAGAAAAAAAACAACAGCACATAACTCATTACAAAAATGCATGGTCAAACAAAATTCATTCCTACATTGACTGTGTCCAAAAATATACATCTTATTTGACACCCTGAGTCTGATATCTTTTGTGGGAGGGGTGGGTATTATGCTTCATCATTTTTTTCTGGAATCTTGCATACAAAACATGAGCAGCTACTTGCATACAAACTCAAAATGAAATTCACACTATAACATTTCAATTCCAGTGAGGGATGGCTCTTATTTTAGAGCTAAATTTTTCTTGACATCAAGTCTAAATTTGCCTCTGTGCAACTTCCACCCTTTATTTCTGGTTCTGCCCTCTGCAACCAAGTAGAACATGGCTGGTCCTACTCCATGTTACCATTCTCAACTCCTGCCCTCATATTAGGGAATTTCAGTATACACATTGACTCCTCCAAACACCCTAAGTACTCAGCCTCAACCTTTCAATTTCCTATGATCTACTTCTACACCAAACTTCAACTGTATGCAAAGATGATTGTATACTTGACCCTCATTATCCTCCACAAGTTTTATCAGTTCTCTGTTCAAGAATTCTAAAGTTCTATTATCCGATCATAGTCAATTGGCTTTCCATCTCTCCTTCTGCCTTTTCCCAACACACCTTATTCTTCTTTTCCACTGTGATGTCCACTCTTGACCCTTCAGTGCTTTTTCAGGCCATTACTCCTGCACTAGCTACTCTGTGCACTTTTACTTATCCTGACGCCTTGGTGATCCAGTTTAAATTTTCACTATCATCTTGAGTTCTTGTTCCCCCTTTTATATATCTAATTGTTCCCTGCCCAGATCAGTCCTTTATGACTCCCACCATCCACCACCTTTGCTTCTGAATGTGTGCTACTGAATAAAGGTAGAGAAAATCATGAAACTATTCTGCCTGAGTCAACTACAGATTTATGATATGCAGCTTTAACTGGGACCTCATTCCTGATAGGCAATCCTACATTTCCCTTACCTAGTCTCTGAAATGATTCTTCCAACCCTTTTTATTTCTCCTCAAACCTCCCATAGTTTCCCTTTCCCCCACCCCCTCAGCTGAGAATCTTGCCTCATATTTTACAGAAAAAATTGAAATCATTTACTGTGAGCTCCCTCTTTTCCCTTTTTTCCTCATTTCATACCACTCAGATGCCTTCTGTCACTAGCATCTTTCCTTCCTCACTGTCTTACATGAAGAAGTGACCTTACTCCTTACCAAAATTAACTCTTTTACCTGCTCAAACAACCCTATTCTATCTTATTTCCTTCAGTAAATTGCCCCTTCTCATCTTCACTCTGTCATTTATCTTCATTCTTTCCCGGGTTACTTGCTCATTCCTGACTGCCTACAAATGTGCTCAGGTCTCCCCTGTCCTCAAAAAAATCCTCACCTAATTCTTCCATTTCTCTTGACTACCATCTTTTATTTTTAGTGCTTTTTGTGTCTAAACTCCTTAGGAAGAATTTTTGTAATAGATGTCTCAATTTTCTCTCTTCTCAGCTCTCTTAACCCCTTACAATCCAGATTCCAACCTCATCATTCCACTGAAACTCTCCCCAAAGTTATCCTTAATCTCTTAACTGTGAAATCCAAAGACCTTTTCTCAATCCTTATTCTCCTTGGCTTCTCTGCAGTCTTTGACAATATTGCTCACTCTCTCCTTGATGCTCTCTTTTATGTTTTTGGGGTACCTGGTTCTCCTCCTCTATATCTGACCTGGTTCTCCTCCTATCTATCTGACCACTACTTCTCAGTCTCTTTTGTTAGATCCTCCTCCAGGCCATAGCCTCTAAATCAGCGGTTCTCAACCTGTGGGTCAAGACCCTTTTCAGGGTCAAATAACCCTTTTACAGGGGGTCGCCTAAGACCATTGGAAAACATGGTCTTAGGAACCGAGACACCACTCCTCTATTCATCTCCAGGCAGGTCTGCCCACATGCAGATACGCCCACATATGAATATTAAAGGGTCGCAGCACTAGGAAGGTTGAGAACCACTGCTGTAACTGTAGGTGTCCCATAGGGTTCTGTCCTGGGCCCTCTTCTCTTCTCTCTTTATACTACTTCACTTGGTCATCTCATCAGCTACTCTGGACTTAATTACCATCTGTATGACGTTGATTCTCAAATGTACCTATCTTGCCTAAACCTCTGTGCTAACTTCCAATCTCCTATAATACTTTCTCTGATCTTTTTCTTTTGCTCCTTTTACCTTATATTGTACTTATCTATGTGTATATTGTATCCCACAAGGAGACTATAAACTCCTTATGGGCAGTGACCATATTTTGGCTTTGTATTCATAGTGGCTAACACTGTGCCTTCCACATAGAAGTTGTTTAATTACTTAATCACAATCAAATTTTATGATTTTTGTTTAACTTTATTTGCAGCCATTTCTTTACTGTTCTCCCACTATCTTGTTTTTTTTTTTTCAGCAAAGCTTTTTGCTGCCCAACTATCTACAGTCTTCAGATTATCAGGGTTATTTCCTTTGCTCTCTTGGCTGGCCATAAAATTTATCTTAGTTTGTGAGCAAAATGAATATGCCTTATATTATAGGTGTTCAAAATCTGGTCCCATCCTACCTTTATGATCTTCTTGCTTTTTGTTCCCCTCAAAGTTGAATGTTATTTGTTCATAATCTAAAAGCCAATAATAGAATACAGGCTAGAACCCAGGCCTGGGTTGGCATTGTTGGCATTGTATTGTTGGCACCTGAATGCCAACTCAATATTCTTTTTTTAGTAATCGCCTCTTTCTAATTAAGTAAATATATCTTTGAAATTTTACTGATGATTTTAAATACTTTTGTTATCCAATGCAGAAAATACAAACATCTGTTTTGGCAACTCCTGAAACCAGCAAGTGGAAACTTGATTCTAAAATAGATGCTTCAAAAAATGCATCATCAAATTACATGTCAGTCGATCATGTTCAATCAAAAGACAAAGAAGAATCTTTATGGACCCCTGCCAAAAAACCTTTATCCACACCATCATTAAAGGTTAGTTGCTTAATTTTTCAGAAAGATAGCAATGATACAGATGTTTGATACTTTAAAAAAAATCCTGTGTTGTTGGTAAGATTAATATCTATTCAATATCTCTATGCAACTGTTGTTTTTCAGAAAGGTATTTAAAAATTAGCATTTTGGTTCCTCCTTTCTATTATTTGCTTGTTCTCACATATTAGATAAATCATTTAATATCTACATCAGTTTACATATAATGTTATATAATTCATTGAATTTATGAAAATTAGTAAACTACATTGCTTAGTTTCAGATTTAGTTTGTTTGCATTGGCCTGAATATAAAATATCTCTGAGGGGTGGCTAGGTGGCACAGTGAATAGAGCACCGACCCTGGAGTCAGGAGGACCTGAGTTCAAACCTGGCCTCAGACACTTAACACCAAAACTAGCTGTGTGACCTTGGGCAAGTTACTTAACCCCAATTGCCCTCCAAAAAAGCAAAAAAAAAAAAATCTCTGATATTAAAGTATATGTTTCAAGAAAAATTTTAAGTTACTAAAATATATTCTATCATGTGAAATGTTAGCTATTACTGATACTGTACTTGCATCAACATAGATAGACAAAATATGCTTATTTACAAAGCATGTGACCTGGAGTAGTAAAATGGGCTTTCAGTTACTTGATCTCTTCTCCCTTTAAACCAGAGATTCTTAGAATTATTTCTCTAAATAATGATAGTAGTTTACATTGATAGAGCCCAAAACACTTTATATGCAATATCTAATATGGTTCTCATGAGTCTAAATAGTATTCTTTTCAACTTTCAAATGCATTTCAAACAGGTTGAATGATTTATTTAATGTCACACATCTAATACATGATAGAGCTGAGATTTGAACCTGAATCTCAGAACTTGAAATCCATTCAAATACTCTTTTCACATTACTTTTATTCTAAAAGAAGACAAAAAACCTTTATAGTATTATAACAACAACAGATTTAAAGGAATTTCATCACTCCTATTTAGTCCATTTACCTGACTTTTCTTTAATGGCACTGTTCCCTTGGACTTTTTGAGAGCCACCATATATAAAAAAAAGTATGCAATAGCAGTTGACAAAGGAAGAAGCAGTATCTGTTACTGAAGTGTTATTTGTCTCAGAAGGAGTTAGCTGCTTCTCTACCATAGAATCCTCCATATACTGGTAATTCATGCAATAGTAGAAGGCAAATCTTATTTTACCATTTTAATTTTCTCTAATAAATTTTATCTTACATTTGGCATCAATATAGTATCGTTTGGAAATGATTGAGTGTATTAAAACAAGCTACTTTTATATATATATAACATTGCAGTTTTAATGTCAGAAACTGAATTATAATACAACTCATTCACTTAAAATTTTTTTGAATCATCAAATATATATTATTACTATATAATAAACTACTGTAGAACTCTCCCTATTTTCCCCATTGTAATGGCAACCACACTGGCATACCCAGGATGGCTTAGATTCTTAGATTACTAGGAAAGATAGCTGTTTAAGGGATCAATAATCTTTTTTTAAATTACATTCACTAGTTCAGGGGGAAAGTCAGCATCCTGAACTTCAGAGAAAATACAAACAGAGAAAATACAGAAACAAAAACCAATAGATGGGGCTCTGATTGCCTAAATCAACTATACACTTTACATACATCCCTGGATTGAGAGAGCCTTTACATCTGAGAGGCAGAGAGCTCTGAACATATGGTCACTCAGAATCTTGACCAGGGAATTACAAGAACCTTCTCATAAGTGAGCCCCCCAAGCAAAATACCAACTTAGAGTATATATATATATATATATATATATATATATATATATATATATATATATATATATATATAGAACCATGTGAGACCTATTAATGCATGGGAAGGATCTTAAATTCCATTAACACTACACCCACCCCCACCCTCTCCCCCACACACATTCTCCCAACTCATTGGCAAGTTAGGTTCCCAAAGGGCATTGAATATTACTTCTTCCTTTAGAGTCCTAGGGATAATCCTGAAGGCTGGGTTTCTCTAATTTTGTTGCTTACATGGCACAACATGATATGTTCCCCATTAATTATCAGCCAGAATTAATTAGCTTTTAGAAAATGACATTTACTAAAGTAGTATAGTAAAATTGGTTGGCAAAAAATATTTCCCCCCAAAAGCCTAGGGCACACTCTCTCACAAGTAACCACAAAGGTCATAGGAAGATTGGGTTTAAATTTAGTACAGTGATGGTGAAGCACACATGTTGTCATGAGGCAACCCATAATGTCAGAGGATAAATGAATAATCCCTGATTGTCGGAAATGCTTTCTTGATTCCAAAGTTTTTTTTTTTTTTCTGGTTCAAGGGATCACAAGCTTTGAAACTGCTTTTCCCCTTGGAAAGTTATCTTTCAGCATTTGCATGTGTCTGTGTTTATCCTTGGTAAGCTGGTTTTGTTGTCTTCCTTTGGTCACTTCTCTCCACTAATACAGTTAGTAGAAAAGAGTGAAATCTTTAACTTCTGGAATAGACCCTTCTGGATTGAGTTCAGTGACGGACTGACTTTTTATTTGTAGGTTCAGTGAGTGCAGTTGATCATCTCAGCCAGTTACATAGCTTTCTTTTTTTTACTTAAAGAGATCACAGGGAATAAACCATCTGATTACACACTTAAAACTTCATCAAGTTGATTGATTGAATTAAAAGAGTTCCTACTTTTATACTATGATAAACCAGTAAATCTTTTCTTGAGAGTAATTCTAGGTTTTATACTTATTAGATCACTAGGGAACATTAGTAATGTAATATTATTCTCTGCCTAATCTATTTTTCTGGGTATGTTGGTTGGTTGTTGTCCTTCCTTCTCAAAGAGGACCAAAATGACATCACTATGCTGGAGTCACATTTCATTGTGTCCAACTATCACTGATCAGACCAAAATGAGCTTGGAATGCTCTACCACAGGTCTGGCACAAATAGTCCATGTGAACACTTGGGGTGAATTTTCTAAATTTGTGTGTCCTGCATTTCCTTTGAGTTGTTTCAATTCTGCTTTACTCATAGAGCACAGCACCTTCTCTCATGTGGTCACACCATGCTGAGCAGTCCTATGCCAGTGTCTGCCACATCACAAATCAATTCCTAAGTTCTTAAGTGAGACTTTGAGAGTGTCCTTGTATTGCTTCATCTGACCACCATGTGAATGCTTGCTCTGTGTGAATGTTCCATAAAATAGTCTTTTTGGCAGTCATATGTCTTGCATTTGAACAACATGGCCAGCTCATCAGCATTGCACTCTCTAACGCTGTGTTTGAATGCTTGGCAGTTTAGTTCAAGTAAGGACCTCAGTGACTGACACCTTATCCTGCTGGATGATCTTCAGAATCTTTCTAAGACAATTCAAATGGAAGCAATTCAGTTTCCTGGCATGGCTCTAGTATACTGTCTGCGTTTCACAGGCATACAACAATGAAATCAGCACAATGGCTCAGTAGACTTTCAGTTTGGTAGTCAGTCTAATTAATGCCTCTTCTCTCCCATACTTTCCTTTGAAGCCTCCCACACTCTGAGCTAGTACTAGCAATGTGTACATAAATCTCATTATCAATGTGTACATCCATGGAAAAATTGCCAGAGTAAGTGAACTTATCCACAGCATTCAAAACTTCATTTGGGGGCGGCTAGGTGGCGCAGTGAATAGAGCACCGGCCCTGGAGTCAGGAATACTTGAGTTCAAATCCGGCCTCAGACACTTAACACACACACACAAAAAACTAGCCATGTGACCTTGGGCAAGTCACTTAACCCCAACTGCCCTCCAAAAAGCAAAAAAAAAAAATTCATTTGCTGCAATCAATGGTACCACATATGGATGATGTGGTGGTGGCTGATGGAGCCATTGTGTTTTCTTGGTGTTAATTGTTAAGCCAAAATTAGCACAAACAGCAGAGACCTGATCAATATTTTATTGATTTGGAAGAATTAATACAACTTCCTATGCCAAATTTTCAGGGAGTAAGAGTGAAAAAAAATAACTTATTTTGTAAAATATTGGGGTAATATATGAAGATAATAGCATCTGTATTTCCTAATATTTGAATTCACTACATAATACTGAACACTAGATCCTTACCTCACAAAATTTAGAAAGAAAATACATGGTGAAGTTGATTTTCTCATTCCATGACAGAACTCACTGTCACCTTCTGGTTCATATCCTGAAAATTCCCTTTTATATTTAATGTGGTTATTAGACTCACACTGATTGCTTCTTTATAATGGTGACTTCATGTTAATTTTAAAGGTTTTTTGGTTCATATTTCTTAACTGAAAGATGACTTCTAGAAAGTTTTCAAAACTTGCACCGCTAAATATATCAAGAGAAAATTTGTATTTCAAAATTCTTTTTTTAGATAAATGTTTGCACAGAGATTTTTTTAATTACCAGAGAATAAAAACTGCCTGTGGGAAAAAATTCTTTTAGTCTTATCACAAGTTATGTATGTACTTATCATTGTAATTTTTTCTTTTCTTATGTAAAGGCATATACTGTGAAGACACCAACAAAAATGAAAATACTTCAAAGTGAAAAGAAGAATCCGTACAAAGAAGCAACAGTTAGAAAAAGAAAAATGCTATTTGAATTTGATACAAATTCAGATAGTTCAGATCACACTGATCTTTTGGTAAGCATATTACTAAGACATGGGATTTCTTGTACTACATTTTTTTCTAAATTATTTTCATGCATGGCATTATTAATGAAGCAATTATCATTATCATGGAAAGTCAGGTGAATCTTGGTATGTCTCTCTTTATTATACAGATTTGGATATTCCATATCCATATCCAATAGAGATATACCATATCCATGTTGTGCCACATACGGAGTTGGATATATTGTGTCCCTTGTAGTATAACCGAATTTTTTAAAAAACCCATTATGATGTGATTAGTCTAGATGGGCGATGCCCTTATTCTCTCATAAAAGGTTTTTAATAGAGCTAACAAAAATGAAATAGGCTTCTTAGTGAGATTGTAAATTCTTCCTTAGTGGAGGTCTTTAGGTGAAGATTTTATATTACTTATGAATGCTATAGAAAAGATTTCTTTACAAGTATAGCTGGACTAGATTTTTGAGATTCCATGATTCTGAAATAGTACTGTTGACTGGATTGTCACTTTAGAAATTTTTTATGCACTCACAACTTCTTTTGGCACTTAACTGTGGCTGACACTTAATTTGCTACAAAATGAATGAACTTGCTATATAATTAATACACACATAGTTTTGTAAAGTTATCTTAAATGTAAATGACATAAACAGAATTTCAGCACACACTGGAGATGAGACATTGATTGATGAAATGAGAATCTTGCTCTTCTCTCTTAAATATTACATAGGTCAAACTCATTTTCCAAATATTCACTTAGTATAGATTTGTTTTTACACATTCGGTCGACTGGAGCTATAAACTGACACAATGTCCCCCTGCCTACCTCAAATATGTATATATTTTTGCTTTCCATCATGTTCTTAGAGCCAAAGCAAAACTTCATATAGACTGTAGAATCAATCAATCATAAACATGAAGGTCCTATTTTGTGCTAGATAATCTGCTACATGCCAAATACTCTTGTAGGTGCCAGTAATCCAAATACCTAGCATATATTCTAGCAGAAACAAGACTAGGTCATGTCAGATTAATTTCTTTTTTTTTTAAACAAGGTTGCCAGACCAGTAGATCAGGGGAATTCTGTAGGAAGTTTGTGTAGATTTCAATAAGCATTTGATGAATTCTCTCATACCATCCTTATAGAGAAGAGGAAGAGATATGGGTTAGATGAAATAATAATTGTATTCTGACTTGGTTAGATTAATGAAACCAGAGAATAGGTATTAATGAGTTGATATATTTTTTTTATTTTTTGCTTTTTTTTGGAGGGGGGAAGGTAGGACAGTTGGGGTTAAGTGACTTGCCCAAGGTCACATGGCTAGTTTTTTTGTGTTAAGTGTCTGAGGCCAGATTGGAACTCAGGCTCTCCTGACTCCAGAGCCAGTGTTCTATTCACTGAGCTATGTAGCCACCCCAATGAGTTGATATAAATGTAGGGAAATGTCTCTAATGGAATGTCCTAGGGATATGTCCTTAGTTCCATATTTATTTGAACACTTTTATTTATAACATTGATAAATGCAAGTGATAACACAGTGCATGATAGAATCTGTAGCTGAAAAAGACTTTGAAAAGATGGATCTAAAAAGATGATTTCCCAGACACAAATGTAAAATCTTACACTTAATTAAAAAAACAATAGTTTATCAAGTATGAAATTAGAAATACATGACTAGACAACTGTGTGTATAAAAGGGATTGCACATGCATGAGAGTAAACTATTGATGAAATATTAATTGCTTATAAGTAAGTGAAGCCAATATACTAAAAATGATATTTCTACCTAAATGTATTTATTTAGGGCCATACTAATCAAAGTACCAAAGAATTATTTTATAGAGAAAAATAATAATTTGTCTGCAAGAACAAAAGGTCAAGAATATCAAGAGAATTGATGAAAAAAAAGTGATGGAAGGCAGCCTCGCAGTAACAGATTTCAAACTATGTTGCAAAGAAGTAATCACCAAGACAATCCAATATGGGCTAAGATACAGAATGGTAGATCTGCAGAATAGATTAGGCACATAATATACAGTAGTAAATGACCATAGTAATCAAAGATTTGATGAACCTAAAGATCCAAGTTTTGGGGCAAGAATTCACTATTTGACAAAAATTGCTGGAAGAACTGGAAAGCACTTTGGAAGGAACTAGACATAGACCAACATCCTGTACCAAATACTAAGATAAGATCAAAGTCAGTACGTGATTTAGACATACAAAATAATATCATAAGCAAATTAGTGGAGTATAAAAAAAAGTTACCTGTCAGATCTATGGATAAGGCTACACATATCCAGAGAACTGATGAACTCAATGTGGATTCAAAACATGCTTTTTTCACTTTATTTTTCTTGCCTTTTTTTCTAACACAGTTATTATGGAAATATGTTTTACACAACTTCACATGTACAACTGATATCATATTGTTTACCTTCTCAATGACTGGGGGAAGGATTGAAAGGAGGGACAGAATTTGAAACTCAAAATTTTTTTTAAATGAAAAAGTTTATTTTAAAATCTATAATTGGGAATATTTAAACAAAATAAATAAAATAGAATAGAATATTTAAAAAAGAAAATGCATGAGATAATGAGAATGACTGCTAGAGCAAGATCTTTGAAGATGTTGGAAGAGATAAGATTAAGAGTGCAAATTGAATTTTTAGATGTAACAAATGTGAGAATTTGTTTGACTTAATGGTGTATGCCTATTTGTATGAAGATTTTATTTTTCTTTCAATTTGAATGGAAAGGTATGAGGAGACTCGTGATAATGTTGAAAAAAGTAAAAGAGGGAAGGCAGGGACGGAGAAAAGAAGGAAATCATTAAAATAGTTTTTAATGCATAGAAGAGAATGGAAGGTCAGAAAGAAACATACAAATAGGATAGCTTTAAAAAGTTACATATTGAATTTATTATATTATTGTTGTTCAGTTGTTCCCATGGACTTTTGTCCATGGAGATTTCTTGGCAAAGATACTGCAGTACTTTGCCATTTCTTTCTCCAATGTGTCTCCATTTATAGATGAGGAGCTGAGGCAAATAGAGGTTATGTGACTAGCCTAGAAACACACAGCTAGTAAGTATCTGAGGCCAGATTTTAACTCAGATCTTCCAAGCTCGGTGCTCTATCCACTGTACCACCTAGCTAGCTGCATATAAGGAAAAACAAACTTTATGTAATGGTAATTCCCATTTTCATGTGAAATGCTTTTTTCTTGTTCTATTTTGTAAATGGAAATGCTAGTTTTATTCTATGTTTGTTAAATTCAGAACAATTTTTGGGTGCTTTGTAAATCTTAAAATGCTATGGGAAAAGAAAAAAAAGGAAAAATTGAGAGATTAACTTTAATTAGTAGGAATAACTCTTCTTCTGTGACCAAAGGGGAAGGATGTGGGATCTAGTAATTACAGAGAAGTTTTGAATAATGCAGGAAAACAGCTTAGGTACCCCATTTTGATTGCTTTAGTCTCGTGTTATAATTTATCTAAATTTTTGAGGGGCACTATTTCTGAAATTCAAATGCAAATAAACGGACAAATATAATACATAATGCAGTTTTATTTGTGTTATAAAACCTTTTCTAGAATATATTGAATAAAGTTCAAGCTCTAAGTTGAAAATATGAGATTTATAATTTGGGGGTATTTAAACTAGATCATCTCTGAGGTGAATATATTAATGGAATTTAATAACAATAAATTTAATATTGATTATTATGGCACAAAAAGGAAAACATTTTTGAAAATCTTATTTTCATTTCATTATCTTTTCTTTAAGAGCATGGTTTCAGATGAAGACGCATTTCAAAAAGTACACAGGGTTTATCCCCAAGCTTCTTATCAAAGTGTCACAACACCAAAGAAGGTAAAATTATGGGTTTTGATTCAGAAACCAAATTTTAAGAGTTGGACTCAACATTTTTCAAACATTTTTGTGATTTTATTTTTGTTTTAGAATCATAGACCTTTATCTTTAACAACTCCAGGATCAGCATTGAAATTAGCAGCTATGAGAAAAATGCGAGAAGACGGCTGGGCTGCAGTTTCTAAAGCGAACCGGAAAAAAAAAATAAAGGAAGCAGAAAAGTTATTTGCTTAAAATTTGGTTACATGGTTGAATTAAGTGGTTTAATAACATAAAATTTGTTGCCATAGATTTTCTTCTTCCTTTTTTGGGGTAGTTTATAATTTTGTACTCAGGCTATAGGTTTCCTAGAAGTAGTTTCAAATTTCTTTAATTTTTCTCTGCTTTGTTTTAGGCTCAAGTGTAAATAATTGCATATAACTTGAAAAGTTATAATTATAGTTAAGTTGTTGAATACAGTCTAGCTATTGCTATTATGTTGATTCAGATTATTTTTACTAAATGTTTTATTAGAAGACTGTTAACTGAAATTTACTGTTTATTTTTGTTTCAAACAGCATTTATTTTTACCTCCACTAAGAAACCACTTTGGCTATAAATGAATAGTTCTTATTGACCCAGCATGGTCAGCCAAATGTTTAATCTAACCTTTTTGAGAGTAGCATTCTGGTTCAAGTTTTGACGCATTACTACAAAGTTAGTTATTGAAATATTATTTTGTCATGCACAGAAATCTCTTACACCAATAGCTTTATATGGATTTTTAGGATTCATATATATACAAAAATTTCATATAAATAATATTTTATGTATACTTATATACATAAATCTCTATGCATATATAATTGTATACACAAAAATCTTTCATATAAATAATTTTTATTTTTAGATAATTTCTGAGAGAATTTTGCATATATGCAAGGATTCTAAATTCTCTTTTCTGTCTGTACTATTTCACTTGATGATCTCATCAGCTCCCATGAATTCAATTAACATCCTTATGCTAAAGATTCTCAAATCTCCTTTTCCAGCCCTAATCTCTCTGCTGATCTCTAGCTCCTTTCTCTACCTCCTATTAGATATCTCAAACTAGATGTTCTAAACGTCTTAAATGCAATATGACCAAAACTGAAGTCATCTGTTGAGGACACCTATTACTGGTGAGTGTACCACCATCATGCCAGTACCCCAGGCTCACAATGAAGATGTCATCCTCAACTCCTCACTCTCACTCGCTTCCCATATTCAGTCTGTTGCCAAAGCCTGCTCATTTTAGCTTCATCTCTCTTGCATGTGTCCCCTTGCCTTCCTTCCACAATGTTGCAGGTTCTCTGCACCTTAAACTTGTACTACTGCAACAGACTGCTGATTGGTCTCTGCTACACATCTCTCCCCATTCTAACCCATTCTCCACTCATTTATCCATGATTTTCCTAAAGAATATGTTTGACTATGTTACCCTTCCAGTTCAGTAAACTCCAGTAGCTCCCTATCACCTCCAGGTTCAAATATAAAATCTTAGGTTTAGCATTCAAAGCTCTGGTAACCTGATCCCTCCCTCCATCTTTCTAGTCTTCTTACACCTTACACCCCTCCTTAATATCTGAGATCCACTAGTACTGGCCTCTTTGTTTCTTGCATAAGGAACTCCATCCATCTGTAGTCTGGGCATTTTCACTGGCCATCCCCATGTTTGGAATGCTTTCCTTCCTCAGGTTTCCTTAGCTTTCTTCAAGTTCTAGCTAAAACCCCACATTTTGCAGGATAGCTTTCCTGATCCCCCTTACTTCTAGTGCTTTCCTTCTGATTATTATTTCTGATATGTCCTGTATAGAGCTTCTTTGTGCATAGTTATTTGCATGTTGTCTCCTGCATTAAACTGTGAGCTCCTTGAGAGCAGGGACTGTCTTACCTTTCTTCGAATTCCCAGTGCTTAGGACAATTCTTCTCACATAGTAGGCACTTAATAAATGTTTATTGACTGACAGTAATTGCCTAACATTCTGGTTTCTGACTTTGTTGAGTAGGTGAGAAGTGTCAGATACTCAGCCCAAACCAGATTAAAGTGTATCTCAGAAATATTTAACAAAATAAATAAAAACACGATCAAATATAGATAACATTATATCTTAAAACTACATTGATTTGCTGCCCACAGACAGTCAGTCTTATGTATGCATTAGTAGACCCAGTCTTTTTGACTCTGACACCACTGGAATAGATGACTTTCGGAACTAGGCACTGAAAAACAGGAGAGCTATAGAATAGTTTGAGGTACTGAATAATTATTAGTCTTGATTATGGAATGTTAGCATATAAAATATTTTTATTAAAATAAAATTAGTTGTCCTCTAGTTTTCCAAGAACAATGAATTCAGAGGTAAAGCCCTGGATTTGGCGTCAATAGATCTAAATCTACTTACTGCTTATATGAGTTTGAGCAAATATTTAACTCCTCTAGGGTCATCTGTAAAATAAGAGGGGTGAAGCTTTCTTCTAGCTCCAGATCCATGATTTTATGATCTCTAAAGTTTCTTCTAATTTTATATCCTATGATCCAGTGGATAAAATACTGATTCTAGAGTCAGGGGACCAGGGTTCAAATACTGCCTTTGATGCTGTCTGTGTGGACAAGTCACTTAACTTACTTCCTGGGCTTTGGTTCCCTTAATTGCAAGCTGAGAATGTTGAACTGAGAAAGAATTTTGGGGTCCTTTCCAAGTCTTGAGCTATGATCCTACGATACCTACATACACACACATTCCCTGTCCATTTACAGGCCTATGTGACCACATGTGTTCCCTTTTTTTAACTTGGAACAGGGGCCGTGTTCCCAGATATAAAGGTACACAAGGTATTTCAATCATGGATGTCTTGCTGCTTTGAATTCTGGCCCAGTTGACAGCTGTGACACATCCTAAGTCACACAGAGCCCATCAGAATATTCAGGGAGATTTATATTGCCTTTGAGGAGGAACTTGCTTACCAGGAGGCTTGCTTACAGGAAGGTTTTGGTACTGGGCCAATTAGGCACTGAGCCAAGTGGATTGTGATGCCTTTTGGTTCTGAGGAAACTCTATCTATTGAGAGATTTTTTTTTTTTTTTTTTTTTGCTTTGGGGCTCATTCATGGGAAGTATGCTAGGTCTTTGTGATTTGGTCAGACAAGACTATGGGTAGCCATTGCTAAGGTGCCCCCTGGCTTTGTGAATCCAGATGTTGGTGCTTCATGGTCTGGTGATTATGTATCTATTACTCTATTTAGACAGTTGGAGCCCTGTCTATTGCATTCTTTCTTGGATACTCACTTATTTCTACTTATCTGTCTACACTGTTTAATTAAAATAAGATTGTTGACCCCTTTGAAGCTGTCTCTCCTTTAGAAAAGCAGATCAAAAAAACCTGTGGTAGCAGCCTTCTGTGTGCTTGTGTTATTGGTCTTACATCTGCACAGCAGCTACAAATAGCATTAACACTACACACACACATATATATATATACACATATATATTTATCCACATACACACATGCAGAGGAAGATATGCGTGTACATATACACACATATACATGCACATACACATACACATACATATACACATACACATACACATACATATATATATATATATATATATACATATACATACAAGCCATTCCTAACTCTTCCACATTGACCAGAACAATCTCTTTTTTGACAACTAAGCCCAGAACAAACTTTACGACTAGTAGAACACAAGGTTATATAATGGAAAGGACACTGACGTCAGAAGATTGAAGTTCAAGTCTGTGATCACAGGTAAGGCATCTAAACCTTGTGCGTCAGCAGTTTTCATTTCTGTAAAATGTCTACAATAATGCTGTTATACTATCCATTTCATGGAGTTTTTATGAAGAAAGTTCTATATATGAAAGTGAATAGTTATTGTCTTAAATTTCTCAATAAATCTTTTACTAAGATCAGAGCCTTCTAATGTCATTTAAACTAATTGCATAGCTTCTTACTTACATTGATGTATATGTTTGCTCACTATCTGGCGATTGTGTTTTATAAAATAATCCTTGTTGGGAAGGAGAAGCTAGATTAATTTAACTGTTGTTCTCTAAGTGTGGGGCAGAAATAATCCTAATGACCGAGGAAAATGGCTTTTATCTTGACCCCCAAAAGAATTGCTGCTCTAGACTTCAAATATCCACTGTGCAATTTATAAATATAATTTGGTTCTGTTACTCTTCTTGAAAATAGAAGAATGAGGGCAATAATGCCCAGCCACAAAGGTGGAAATGCACTCTCTTCAGAGATGATGGAATACCTTCATATCTATATATATAAACTCCTATTACACATTAGCCACCCAGGACTTTGTTTCATGGTTCTGTTTTACCACATTTTGTGTTCAGTCCTCTTGTCTGTTGTTTTGTATAGGGAAATGCTTGTTTTATTTAATGGTGTTAAATTCAGAATAAAAAACACCCAAACAATCAGATTAAGTGTTAGAATTATTATGTTAAACAGTAATAGTAATTACTACATTAAATAGTAAAATAGTAATTAAACAGTAATTAGTATAAAATTATATTAATCTGCTGATCCCATAGTTTATAATTACTATGTTAAACTTAACTTATACCTTTAAAAAAGCTGTTCAGAACAGAAACTCAGTGTCACATGCAATCTTCTTTTTTAGTTCTTCTAAGAAATTTCATGTTTGTTGATGTTTGTCAAATTCATAATGAAATTAAAGGATTTTTTAAAAAAGAGAATAGCTTAGGACACTGACAGCTTAAGTGACTTGACTGGGATAATACCAAGAGAGACAGGGCTTGAACCCACATCCTCTAAGTTCCAAGGCCATGTTCTCTATTTACTATGTCACCCTCCATCTTTGCCATAAGATTAGGTAGTAAATTATAAAACAAGAAATTTTGTGAAGAAATGAGATACAATGCAAAATGTAAAATACCAGAAAGTCTAAGGAGGTTTTATACAAATTCCAAACTTTTATTTATACTATATATGGAAAACATGTTTGTTTGTTTTTTCCTGACAGGGAAAATAAAGTAGCTCAGTGCCATGCTATGATATTATTGTATTAGGATGATATGTTGTGGTTCATTCATGTCCAGCTCTTCATTACTTTATTTGAGGTTTTGGCAAAGGTAATGGAGTAGTTTGCCATTTCCTTCTCCAGCTCATTTTATAGATGAGGAACTCAGGTAAGCAGAGTTAAGTGACTTGGCTGGGGGGTCACACAGTTAATAAATAAATGTCTGAGGCTGGATTTGATCTCAAGAACATGAGGCTTTCTTATTCCAAGTCCAGTACTCTATCCACTATGCCACCTAGCTGCCTAATAGAGACGCTTAAATTCAGAAGTTGTATTAATACTGTTTGAGAAATGCAGTATCTTGAATTCCATGGGAAAAATGAATATAATTTTTTCAAAGAAGTTATGAATCAAGAACACAGTAAAATAATTAAGAAACTGAAAATCATAAAAATAATATTGAAGAAGCTATATATATGCAATATATGTGTGTATATATATATATTCAGCAGTTCTCAACCTGTGGGTTATATTCAATTTGTAACAATGAAAATACATCCTGCACATCAGATATTTACATTATGATTCATAACAGTAGCAAAATTACAGTTATGAAGTAGCAACAAAAATCATTTTATGGTTGGGGGTCACGTATTAAAGAGTCACGGCATATATATAATGAAAGTCAAGAAGGTACCATCCAGGCACTTTCCTCCATGTAGCCTCCCCCTAGAATGATATACCAAGTTTTAGATGTGGGTGCAGGTATGTGTTTACTATAAACCATAGATCCTAAGCCCTTGTCAATGTATTTATTTTATCAGTCAAACAGAGGATACAAACATATTAAATATATGTACCATGCAAATACTATGTAAGTTTTGGTATACAAATACAACAATGAAAGTCTATGCTTAATTTACCAAGAAAGGTAAATCTGAACCTTTGGAATAGGTTGTTTAATGATGTGGTGATAATATTCTAATAGGGAGAGAAGCAACACATGTTTCTCCAGCAACTTAAAATCTTCAAAGGGTACTGAGGAAGTTAAATAAGGAAACAGTACTCCTATTGGCAGATTGGTTTTATTCTGAAAATTCATAGAGGGAAAAGAGAAGAGGCAATCAAAAGTGGTATGTTAGTATAAAAGGGAAGAAGGATGTTGAACTTGCCAGTTCTTATATTTGACATATATAATAAAAGAATGCAAATAGACAAAAAGAATTAGGGGAGTGGGCATCAAATGAAGCTCAATCTTATATAAAATGAACCATGGAGATGTGAACATACACACATATTCATCCATATATATACACAGTTGGTTATAGGAATACATCAAATCCAGGCCAGCTTTAAGCCCTGTGTTCCTTTGTCAATGACTCTCTCAAAAATGTTCTAAGTGATGAGCGTAGGTGGTTAAAAATCCATGGTGACTGGAGACCTGTAGACACTTCCTGGGCTTTGGAGACTCCCCTACAAGTAGGAGAATAAAAAAAGAGAAAAAAAGAAATAATCCTTGATATCTTTGAGGAAGAAATAAAGTGATATATCAAAACTAAAAGGGAAACAAACAGGGATGGTGAGAGGGTTAAAAGGGAAATTAAAACTAGGTTGGGAAGAGCCATGAGTCTAACAAACTTCCTGATTCTGATTGGATTATTAAAAGATAAAGAGAAAAAAATAAGGCAATGTTTTAAAATTATTTTAGATTGCAGAGATATATAGATTAGTAAGGATATGCTTCAAAACTATGAAAAATTTCATAGATTTTTATTGCTGTATTTGTATCCTCTTAGGCAATTGGAGAAAAGCTGAATAAATCATCTATGAATGTAATGGAACATTATTGTGCTATAAGGCAAGTTGAAAGATAATTTCAGAGAATCCTGAGAAATACGACCAGAGGCAAAGAGCAGTGAGCAGACCCAGTGACAATGTAAAGAAAAATAACTTTGAAAGACTTAAAAATTCTGGTCAATGCAATGCCTGTTTCCAGAGGAGCTGTAACCCCTATCCTGACAGAGAGGTCATGAACATAAAGTACAGAAAGAGACATTTTTGGACATGGCCACTGTGTATATTTGTTTTGCTTGATTATGTTTAGTTGCTACTTTTTTCTCTTTTAGTTTTTAATAGATAAATTATTAAAAATTAACTTATTTAGTTAATAAGTTGAGGAGGGAAAGTTATCAGTAATGTTACCTAAAAGAAACTCTTGTAATGGTTTTTTTTTAAATGCACAGGAGAAAACAGAACAATGTTCAGAAGGAAGTGCTTGTTGGACTATTTTGAAAAGAACCTGTAGAATTTAATAAACACGTGTGTGTGTGTGTGTGTGTGTGTGTGTGTTAAAGCAAGTGGATATTCTTGCTTCCATACAGAATCCTCTTTTCTGTGTTGTTCTGTGTGTATAGAAAGGTTCTTTTTTCTTGTTTAAGTTCAGAATTTAAATGTTTTTTAAAAAATTAAATCTCTGCTGTCATGGAGCTTACATTTAATTTGGGGTCTATAACATATATACAAAGTAATTTTTAAGAATTAAAGAATTCCAATAGCTGAGGGCATTAGAAAAAGACTAGTGTAGGAGGTGGTTGAACTTGAGTTATTCTTTGAAGGAAATTATAAATTCTATGAAGTAGAGGTGAGGTTGTAGTAATTTCCTGATATGGGGAACAACTTGTACATAGAACTGAAGGTGATAGATGGTCTATAGTGCATAAGGAATAGCTAACAGACTAGTATGTCTAGAATGGAAAGTGTGTGAGGGAAAGTAAAATGAAATATTTAGTGGCTATGTTACCTAGAAAGGTAGGTGGAAGCTAGAGTGTATGGAGCTTTTAATTCAAGGTTGAGAATTTTATATATGAACTTAGAAGCAATAAGGAGTCATTCAAGATCTTTGAATGGATCAAGTCTGTATTTTTAAAATTTCGTTATGTGGAAGATGTATTAGAAAGGGCAGAGGCTGGAAGTAGAGTGAACATTAAGAGGCTGTTAAAAAAAGAAAAAAAAAGAGGCCATTATAACATTCCCAGCAGTAGGGGATGAAGGCTTAAAGCTCTAGGTAAAAGACAATTAAATAGCATCACAAGATAAGTTGTAAAAATATTTTCTTCTATACATTTATTCTTTATACCGAAGTAATCAATGAGCTATTAATTATTAAACCTGATGGTGTTTTTCCAGCTATCATCCTTACACTGTAGCATTTGACACTTGATCATGCTCTCCTTCTGGATATTTCATCCTCTTTAAATTTTCTTGATGTTGTTTTCTCTTGATTCTTTTCCTACCTACCAGATTTCTCCTTTTAGTCTCCAGGAATACTCACAAATAATGGGAGTGCCCCAAGTTTCTAATCTGGGGCCTCTTATCTCTTTTTTCAACACACATTCACCCAATGATTTTGTTAGTTTGTGTGGGTTCAGTGATCATATCTATGTAGATGAATTCCAGTTCTATATATTTAGCCTTAGACTCTCTCCCGTACTCCAGCCTCATATGAGACATTGCCCTTTGGATATTTTGAACTGTATGTCCCATATATATTTTGGAATTCACATGTCAAGAATGGAACTTGCTATCTTTTCCCCACAAACCCAACCCTCTTCTGAACTTCCCTAACACAGTTGAGGGTACCACCATATTTCTAGTTGTTCAGATTCACAACTTTAGTGTTATCCTTGATTCCTCACCCAATAATCCAGATATCCAATCAGTTGCCAAATCTTTTCATTTTTATCTTCACAACATCTCTCATGTATCCTCTCCATTCACACAAATACTAAACTAGTTCACCTTATCACCTCTTGACTGGAACATTGCAAGAAACTCCTAATTGGTCTTCCTGACTTAAGTCTCTTCCCTCTCCAATCTGTCTTCTGCGTACCTACCGAAGTGATTTCCTAAAGTGCAGTTCTGATCATGTTACCACCTCCCATACTTGATAAACTGTTGTGCCTACCATTTAGCTTGAAGATCAAATAAAAACTTTTCTGGCATTTGAAGTTTTTTCCCAACCTGATCCTAGCCTGCTTTCTCTGTCTTAATAATACACTGCTTCCTTCCATGTATAGCATACCAGCTTTCTTGTTATTCCTCATACCTGATATTCCATTTCCTATCTTGAATATCCTATGCGTCATCCCTGGGATGTCCTTATCACCTCCAACTCTTAGAATCTATGTTTTCCTTCAAGGTGCTCAAACACCAGCCTCTGAATGAGGTCTTTTCTGGTACTCCAAACTGCTAACATCCCTCCACTCCCCAAGGTCACCTTGTGTTACCTTTTCATATATGAACATTTTGGTTGCTGAAAGGTGAAGAAAAAAATATTTGTGTAAGGAATGTTGATAAAATCAGCTTGAGAAGAAATGCAAACTCTTAGATAAAATGTTCAGCAGAGATAAGCTATTTTGAGAACCTGAGAGAAAATTTTCTCTCAAATAAATGTAATGAAAAGACCTATTTGAAGGAAGAGCACTGACTGGCTATAGTGCATTGCAGAACATCAGCTAATTTGCATGTAACTTTTCATAGTTTTGAAGCATATACTTACTAATCTGTATATAAATTACATACCTATTTGGGGATCATGGGAAGATTATAAAAATTATTATATGGGAACAGAGAGGGTAGGGGTAAGGGCTGAGATGGCAAAGTTGTAGTAAACAGTGAGGTGAACTTTCTTTTACAAACTCCTCCAAACGTATCTACAGAGTGGACCAGACTAAATCTTTTTTGAAAATTAATTTTTGTTTATTTTTAGTTTACATCATTCATTTCCATGAGATTTTGAGTTACAAATTTTCTCCCTGTCTTTCCCCTACCCACCACCCCAAAACAGGGATCCCATTGTATACCCCCTCCCCCAATCTGTTCTCTCCTATATCCTCCCCCATCACCCCTCTGACTTTCCAGTAGGGCAAGATGGATCTCCCTATCCCAGTGCCTGTATATCTTATTTCCCAGTTGCATGTAAATAATAATTATATATATATATATAAAATCTTTGATTTTTAGAACTTTAAATTCTAGATTCTTTCCATTCCTCCCTTGTTACCCACCCCCACTGGAAATACAAGCAATTCACTACAGGCTGTATATGTGTAGTTACGCAGAACATCTCCACACTGGACATATTGTGAAAGACTTACTATATTTCTT
>CM053593.1:348286103-348306337 GCA_028646575.1 Pseudocheirus occidentalis | reverse complement strand
AAATGTCTAACAAATGGCTTTCTGAAGAAAAAAGTTTAGGCAGAACACACTTTCAAGTTTAATCTACATTACTTACATTTTTCTCCTTTAATTTCTCTCTCATCAGCAATTTGCCTCTACTACTGTCATACTAAAAGCATACACCTCTACTAGTACATATTTTACATATACTGTATAGTATTTCATTCTCATTTTGACTTCACAGTTGTTTAAGACAACACAGGCTATTTTGAAAACTGGGTTTCCATTTTGATGAAGACAACTATAAATTGCACAAAATTTTTTAAAAATAGTTCTACAGAGGGGCGGCTAGGTGGCGCAGTGAATAGAGCACTGGCCCTGGAGTCAGGAGTACCTGAGTTCAAATCTGGCCTCAGACACTTAACACAAAAAAAACTAGCCGTGTGACCTTGGGCAAGTCACTTAACCCCAACTGCCCTCCAAAAAGCAAAAAAAAAAAAAATAGTTCTACAGAGTAAAATGGAACATGATTATTTTTTACATAATGAATGCTGAGGAATATATAATTTGTTCAAATCATACTAGTGTCTAAAAGAAAAAAAAACTGCTTCCTAGGAAAGAGGATGAAACCATATGTTTGACAAAGATCAAATAAAACAAGAAAGATATTTACATTTCTTTGACTTCTCTGCTGACCAGGCACAGGTTTCTTTGAGTAGATTACACAAATGTCTTGTGGCATTGTTCCTAAAAAAAAAACAAAAACAAAAAAAAAACAACCTTTGTAAAAGTGTGTTCTACCTAAAAACTTTCAATTTCCATTAACAAGAATTTGCTTTTATAGATAAGGTTTTTAGTAAAAAACTCTAAACATGCGGAATGTTTGAAGCATACCACATCTTTCATAGATAGACAAGATAGAGGAGGGAGGCCTGTATGTACCAACGAAAAAAGATGACTTTATAACTGCCTCCCCTGTGTGTATTCTCATGTTTACCAAGCTACAAGATCCTCCTTGGCAGCAGAACCCAATGTAGGCTCAACCATAGCAATGGATGAAAAAAATATTAAATGCTTATTATGTGTTCAGTGCTATGGAGAATATAAAATATTAAAATCTTGCTCCTGTCTCAAAGTATTTATAATTAAATTGGAAAAAGAAGACAAACATAAGAAATAATAGCTCAAAACACAAAATTATACATAATTAAGTGCTAAATATAGTACAGACTACAAATATTTTAGGAGTTCAAAGGGCAGAGGAACTAGAATAGTTGGGGGAAGCTTCAAGGAAAAAGTAAGACAAAATAGGCTTTGAAGGGCAAAGAAATTTTAATTGAACATGGTAAGAAACCATATATTTTAAAAATTTAGCTTACTATAGGTTTTCTGATCATATGATTTACCTAAAAAAGTAGCATTTAAGGGGAATTAGTTTGACAAGATGGATTAGAAGGGAGGGAGACTAGAATCAAAGAGGATATCTAGGAAATTGTTTTAATGCAGAGAAGATGCAACCCTGGATTATCATGGCTGTAGTGATAGCAGAAAGGATTAGATATGAGATATTTCAAAGGAATAACCAACAAAATTTGACAACTAATTGTAACAGGAGATGAAGGAACACGTTAAGTCAACAAAACTGATTCTATTGACAGAAACAGGAAAGTTGGAAGAGGAACCGGTTTACAACTTCACTGAGCAATGGCCCCTAATCTAACATTTTTCTGTGTCCTGTTCATAAATCAGAGACTGCTAAGTACAAAAGATGCTAAAGGGTTGAAAAAGGAAGATTTTCCTTTCTCTGTAGTACTCAATAGTATATCTGTAAGTTAATATTGAAGTTACTACTTACTCTTTCAGTAATTCTTTATTTTCTTGAATTCCATCTTCTAATTTCAAACTTACTTTCTCATTTTCAAACTAATTTACAAAAAGATTAAATAATTCTCTCACATTTTGTTTGTTGAAATACACTTAAAGATAATCACCAAATAGCATTTTATATGTTATAAGATACTCTACAACAAATCTTTCCCTCAATAACAAAGATTTCCCTTTTTGACATGCTCTATGACTTTATCTAGGCACAGCAATTTCCTTTATTTAAAATAAGCTCTTTTGAATCATTTCTACACACAGCATGATGAAATAAGTATTCCCTCCATCTGAACATTTTAATTCCTATTTATTTTTTCCAAACCTCCTGGAAAGAATTTGTCTTTTAATCTGTCACGTTTTTGAAATTTTTCTTTTGTCTTTATATGAATAATTATTTTGAGATCATATATAAAGACATAGTTAAATAGTTTCGTATTTGAAGGTTCAGCTCTATGTCATATCACCAACATCTTATGTTGCCAATAATTATTTTGTATTACTAAAAATAAAGATTTTTTATAAATATAGAATTCTTAACTCACTCCTCTAAAATGTTTCATCATCTATTCAAAATAATCTATACTTTGTCACCTGTTCTTTATTCCTAAAAATAAAATTAGGTTAAGTACCAAATACATAAAAGCTCAAAATAGAATTTTCTTCAAAATTCATTCCATGGGACAAATTTACAAATGAAAAAGAGTTTTAATAATACTGACCAGTTTTAAACTGAAATCTACTCTGACGTCAACTTGTTTCTCCAACTAGTTTCTGCTTATAAAGTTAGATTTGCAAAAATATACCAATGTACCTGCAACTCCTGAATGGCTTTTCGCTGTGCTTCAATAATCTTTCTATTTTCCTGTAATTTTTTCTCCTTCTGATTCAGTTCAAATTCTATATTCACTTTCCACTTCTTAATCTTTTCAGCTTCTTTATATAGTTTTGAATAAACCCTGCTCATTGGTTCTGAAGTCTATGGAAAAAGTTATTTTAAAGTTCCTTAAATTAGGTATCATTTGCTGAATATTTTTAAAAATAATTTAAATAATTAAATAATTTTAAAATATTTATTTTTTTTAATAAAAAATATTCATGGTTCCTAGAAATAGTTTATTATTTAATGTTGGTACAAACCTATTGTTCCATCAGTATAGGGAATTTCCAGCGTGGAAACTCCTTCCACTAATAGTACTTCATTTGAGTAAGTCAGATGGTATAGTAAATACAGTACTGAACCTGGAGGCAGGAAAACCAAAGTTTGAATCCTGCCTCAGATGTTTAAGAATTGTGTGACCCTGAGCAAATCATTAAACCTCTTTCAGATTCAGTTATCTCTTCTGTAAAATAGGAATGATATAGCACCTATCTCACAGAGCTGTGAGCATCAAGTAAGATCTTTATAAGTATAGTACTTGGCAAACTATAAAACACTATCATTATTATTATTGTTTAGTTGTTTCAGTTGTGTTCTACTCTTTGTGACCCCTTTTTGATTTTTTTTGGCAAAGATACTGGAGATGTTTACCATTCCTATCTCTTTTACAGATGAGAAAACTGAGGGAAACAGGGTTAATTGACTTGCCCAGGTTCACACAGCTAGTAAATATCTGAGATCAAATTTGAACTGAGGTCTTCCTGACACTCTATCCATTGCACCACCTAGCTGCAATATCAATATTATCTATCAGTATTAACTATTATTATTATCTACAATATAGTAAGAAAAAGTTGCCTGGGACCCTGAGAGGTTAAGTGACTTGCCCATGGCATCACTATGCTACATGGTCTCTTCATTACTTAATATTTGAGGAAATTTATCTCATCTAATGTATTCTCAGTCATCCTGAGAAGTCATATTACCTCTTTCAAGTTACTATGGCTTTAATTTATTGTTAATATAGATGATTTGTTCACAAAATTAAATTTCTTAACATTTAAGTTTCAATGATCTTTAGTACAATGATATCGCTTAACCTGCACTGTACCCTGCTGGACTGAATGAACTGATATAGGCAGCTCCAAAAGCTACATAACTCAGAACCCCAGGCCCCGAGATAATCTGGTTAATTGAAATGTTTTAAGTAAATTAGATACTAAACAGTGCATGTAATCTTTTAGAAAAACTTTTAAAATATGCTAACAGTAAAAGTTGGGGGTTAGAGGAAGGAAAATGGGATGGGATTATTTAAAGCAGCTTATAGTACAGAACAACCAGCAGTAACCATAAAATGCTAGAGCTTCATCAAGACTGGAGTTCTATTTGGATTTTTTCAGTTTTTTAACTTTTCTTTCCAAATGGTATATGACTGAATCCAAAAAAGGCATGCAACACCTGCTCCTTTTAACTCTGTATATCATATCATAAAGTATCATTACTTATAAATTTATTCTATAATTACTATACCATAAACCATTACTTCTTAGCAAGCCATTGGTCTCCAAAATTTAATCATCATTAACAAAATCTTACTTTGTTCTAAAATCATACATACCCCAAAGGAACTTTTTATTAAATGACCCACAGGAGTAGGCTAACACAGTATTCATTCACAAACCAATAAACTTTGAAAACATTCAGAAACTTGATTCTTATTCCTTTCCATACCCTGTACTCATCTATGCTCTTCTGTTCTTAGTGACTGAACTAGAAAAAAAAAACTGTCTCTAAACAGTCACAAAAGAAGAATTAGATTAATTTTTACCAAGGAAAAAGAAAGAAAACTAAGATACTGAAGCAATCCAAAGACAGAGAAAATCCTTTTCAAAAACATCATATATTAAAACATTAATTATTTGTAAATATCATTAATGCTATTATGAGAAGACATTAAAAATAATAAATAACTTCAATTTAATATAGGAATTCCTGACCTCAAACTGAGGGTCCTTTAGTTCTTCCAAGAAGTCAGAATGCTCATTATCAACCTGGAAAGTGAATAAATGTCCTTTTTAAGAAGACAAAATTTGATAATAGGTGTCAATACTAGCTTTTTTTCCCCTATTTTTTGGAAGGGCAATTGGGGTTAAGTGACTTGCCCAAGGTCACACAGCTAGTAAGCGTCAATTGGCTGAGGACATATTTGAACTCAGGTCCTCCTGATTCCAGGGCTGGTGCTCTATTCACTGTAACACCTAGCTGCCCCAAGCTTAAAAATAACCCAACATCCCAAGAGTTGATTTTCTTATTTGTAAATAAGCAATTCAACAATGATAACAGCATAGTACAGTCATTCTGCTATATGGAAATAGATACTATATATATATAAAACTGACCTCTTCAATCACAGGCAAAAAATTCACTTTTTGCAAAACTGGATCTGAAAGATAAAATATTATTGGCTTTTAAAGACCTAAATTTCATATCTATGTTGCACTAAGTTAATATGAATAGCTATGAGAGGAAGAGAGGTTCAACATGTTTATGTCTTATTTTTCTAACACTGAAAATTAGTTATATTTCTCCCACCTGAATCAATGTTTTCAGTACGTTTAGATGGCTTAGTTATTCCAAAAGGCAAACCAAAATCATCTTCAACACTCTTGTTAAAACCCTAAAAATATAAGCGAAACATTCTTGAGTGCACAACAAAGCATAATACTTACATAAATATATACATATGTGTATACTATACATAAGCCAATACTTCAAGGATATATTTATCAATGTAGGGTACTCCATTTAAAGATAGATTACAACCCATGTCTTTACTAATTTCTATAGTCAAAAATATTTATAACCTAGTGGCCAACCTTCTGACAATAAACCTTTTTTAACTTTGATGTCAGAAGGTAAACTCCTTGAAGGTGTTGTTTTATTTTTGTCTTTGGCTCTCCAACACATACCACACTTGTGTTTGCTGAATTGGATTGGTTTACTTAGTTCTCTCATAAAACACAAATGCCATCACTGGCTTTGTACCTGAAGTATTTCCAGCTTGGTATGACTGCCCAGAATTGGTGGTCCACTGAAATAACTTGAGAAAATAGCGTCACCTCTACTCAATGAGGCATACAGTTTTAGTGAAGATCGTAACATATATTTGGCAAAAAGAACAAATATTTACATACTTTCATTACAAATCTAATTTTATTGACTTTAATATTTCAAGAGGACTGTGATTTCATTGGTATGGGTATACTGTCCACTGAGGAAGATCATGACTTTCTCTATAATTCTATGGATCTTCTTCAGTATTTTCTGTGGCTGAAAAAAATGCATTCTATGGATAATCTGGTAAGAAGCCTCTCCAAATTTTCCAAATTTAGCTGTGCTGGTCACAATATCCCTACTGTCCATATCTAGAGCAATATACTATGAGTGTGGTTATGGGAAAGACTCAGACTATAATTCTGCTGATATAAGGAAATCCCCGAGGAAAATTTCTCCCATTGTAGAACTGCAACCACTGTGCAACTTACTGTCCTAAAGAAGTACCCAGGTACTAAAAGTTTACCTGACTTGCCCAGAGTTACAGAGCTAGTATGAATTAGAAGTAAAATTTTATCCCAGGTCTTCCTGCTACTGAGACCAGGGTCTGTGCTATGCTGCTTCTCACACTTAGAATGGAGACTAGAAATTTTACATGTTCAAAATCCAGTAAGTACACCACTGGAGTCTCTAAGACTCATCTTCTGAGTTCAAATTTGGTCTCAGACACTTATTAGCTATGTGACCCTGGGCAAGTCACTTAATCCAGTTTGCCTCAATTTTATCATCTGTCAAATGAGCAGAAGGAAACAGCAAACCTCTCCAGTGATTTTGCCAAGAAAACCCCAAACGTGGTCACAAAGAGTCGGACATGACTGAAAAATTACCCAACATCAGAAAAGCATATAGACTCTACATACAAAGATGGTAAAGGCTATCATTCAAGAAAGATGTGATCTAGAAAAACATGTAGGCAGTTATGGACCAAAAACAGAGGGCAGCCCAGGTTTCTACATTGGATAGAGAGGATTTATAGAAGAGATCCAGTTCAACTGAAGCAGTGAATAGATTTCTTGCAATGTGTTTAAACTGGTATATCAACAGTGTTAAGATTTCCAGGGCTTCATCAGGGGCAAGATTTTATTTGATTTATTCACAAGTGAAATATATTGTAGTAGCAAGCAAAATTTACTAGTTAGTGTAAAAACAACACTTATTAAATGTCCAGTATGTATACAGGGCTTTATATACAAATAGGTGCTAAGAACATTAGGGGAAATGCATGTTGGATATATAAGATGTTTTTGGTTCATGCCAGGATATAGCATTCAAAGCCTTCCATTCTGAAGGGGGGAAGAAAAACTTTTTAGGTAAATATCACTATTGAAAACAACACATACTAGATCTCATTATTCTACAAGCAAGAATATAAAATCCATAAGTATCATATTCATATTTACCTTGAAAAAATTAGTGTCTCCTATAGTCTGAGGTTTAACTGCTGACACTTGACTGCTACTTAGTCTTGGTGGCAGAAACAATTTAAAGGGCTTTTCCTTTTCCTTTTCCATTTCCTTCTAATCAGAAAACATCAGTTACAATGAAAATGTTGTGTTTTGTTTCTGACAATACACAATTTACTCTTCCAAAAAAAGTAACAAATGCCTGTGAAATGAACCGCCTCTTCAGTTCCTAGGGAAAAAGCCAGTATAGCCCCAATGCTCCAGTACTTGGTTGGTAAAATAACATAGCACTAAATTGGCAGCTATCTAGGAAATGAAAACATACCGAAAATCACAGGATCTCAGACCTTGAAATAGCTCCTTTTGTTATAGTTTTTGAAACATCCAAATTTACAAAATTTTTACTGGTTGGTCTTTTTAAAGTAGAAATGTGATCACGGAGCGGGAAATTTTGACAAAGTCAAATACGCACCTCCCCCCGCCCTGCAAATTTCAGAGATTTAGCTAAAGCCAAACGAGAGCGCGTCCAAATTCTTCCGAGGTTGAGAAGAAAAACTTTGACTTAGCTTTAATTGAGTGTAATTAGGCTTGAGGTAAAATAATGGTAAGGCATTCTACCCAGCCTCAGCTCCCTTGACACATTTTTAAAGTAGCTTTCAGTCTTGGGAGAATCTTTGCCTAAGAGTCTAAAATCATCATTCCAAGCATTAGAGTTTCGTTCCTGAAGCACCTGGTACGCGCCGGAGCACGGGGCCTGGCACACAGTTGGAGCTTAATAAATGCTTATTGACCGAAGCCCTGGACGAAGAGGAACTGGAGCCAAGATCCCCAAATTGGGAGGCAAATCCTAACGGAATGGCCTGGGGATCTGGAAACCTGAGGACTCCGGTTTAAATCACAGCCGTAATTCAAATCCAAGCCCTGTCACTTGCTACCTGCGGGACTATGGCTCCGGGCCTCAGTTTCCGCATTTGTAAACTAGTAGGGGTTGGCGGGTGTGGTTTAGACCTGAAATCCTTTCTTAATCTATGCGCTTCTTAAATTGTCCGAACCCAACTCCCTATTCATCACCCAAGGAAAAAGAATGTGTGGGGATTGGGGTGGGGGGAGGGGAAAGGGACCGGCGCGGATCTCCCCATACCAGGAGTTTGGAGCGTTATCGTGGATTTGACGCCCACTGCTGAATCCGGCTACCTTCCCGTGGGCAACTAGGGAAGAGCAAAAGAAAAAAAGGCCACCCGCCACCTCAACAGCACTTCAGAAAAAGGGGGAACGCCTCGAGGCACGTCGACCGTTACAGGCTCCCAACCGTCACCGAGCGCGGGGGGAGGGGCGGGGCAGGTAAAACTGACGCCGGGAAGTCCCGTCTCGCGAGATCGAAGGGGGCGTGCGGGGAACCAGCCTCGAAGGTCACGTTCTAATTCAGGCAGTACCTAATTGGTTCCCTCCTCGAGTTCTTTCATGTCTTAGCTTTGCTACTACTTCGGCCTACCCCAAAGGAGCTTGTTTAATAATAATAACAATAATACGTGTATAGCGCTTCATGCTTTGAAAGGCTCACTGCATGTTACATAAAAAAATTTTATGTCTATGAAAAATGCAAATTTGCATTATATCGTTCTGTTATCGAATCTTTATTAAAGTTCACCAGATGTTATTCCTGGGAATGATTACTTTCCCACTAAGTTTCAGTGTTCTTTTTTTATTTATACCCAGTCTTGGAAAGCATTACTACTACTGCAGTAGAGTAGAACCCAATGGTTCCCAAGACCACAGGCTTCACAATTTTCTCAAAATTTAACTTAACTTTAACATATTTGCAAAAATATTTTGAACCTTGAGAACAATATTACTTTTATAAAACATAAAAAGCACACAAAAGTATTAGCTATAAGGATTAAAAATAGAATTGGGCTAGATTTTCCCACCACCTATTAAAAGTTTCAAGGAGATGTTTTACCATAAAGTTTCAATATTTTTACATCATTCACACACTTTCAAAATTGTATTTGTAATAGATCACTCCTTTACTAATATGAATGGGGTGTTAGTGTACATAATATAGTACAATAAAAAAGTTAAAATATGGTACAAAAATGTTATCGAAATCTAGTATATTTTGCCACTTTATCAAAAATAGCACACCCTAAAAAAATATTACAAAGATAAACTACTATTTTTTTTAATTAAAAGTTTTGGAGAAAAGGAGTAAGGGGAAAAATTAAAATAAAGTATATTTTTAATGAAAAGGTAAGAAACAAAGGCAAAGGAAGGACAAGTAGAATGCTCCTACCATTTATTTCCTCTTTCATCACTTACAAAGTATCATAATAGGAATATATTTTAAATTGTCCAGGTATTATCTTATTCAATGTGTCATTAAAAGCTGAACTATATTAATCATGTTGTAAAATTACTGCCACAAACTCCCTGAGAAACCAGACATCACAAAAGTGTTGAAAAGGTTCTCACTTACTAGCTCTTATGAGTAAAGAACCATTTAAACTCCACAAACCCTAGTCTCCTTATCTGTAAAATGGCAATAATAGTATCTATTGACTCTGCTTCACTGGTTTATTGTGATCATAGAATAAGATCATGGATGTAATATCTTTAATATCTTAAAGCTACTATATAATAAATATCAGCTAATACCTCTCTAATCCTGTTTTTTCATCTCTAGGTTGATAATAAATACTACATCAATATAGGCTTTTCTCTAACTACAGCTATTTGCACCTTCCTCCTTTTGTCAAGAAACTGTCTTCAGCCCGACATGTATGCTTCTCAATATAGTGAACGTCAGAGCCCAGGGCATTCCTTAACTTCCCTCAGCTAATCATTAGTTCCACAATCAGCAACAGTACCATATAAGGACTTTTGTATCTCCAGCCAGAATGGTCTTAGATGTCCCTTCACTGATGTATAACTGTTTTACAAAAAAAGACAAGCACTGATGCCCTTTATTATTATTTTTTTAGCTAAAATGTTGGGTTTTTCACACACTAATCCTTTAATATACATTCATTAATCCTCTGTGTCAAACCTGTTTAAAATGTTGAAGTACATAAAAAAGAAAGCAGAACTAAGAAAATAATCTATAGTGACTAAATTAATGTAAGTAATGACAAAACTAAAAAACAATCATTATCATGATCTGTATTGCTCTTAGAAAACCAATAATGAAATGTACCTCCTCCTTACTCAGTCATACAGTCAAGTAGCCAGACACTTTCCTAAGGGTTAGGAATAGGCCACCACTGTCTTTTTGTTCAGTCCCATAGGGGAAACAATGTGCAAACAGCTATGTATAAACAGGATATAAAAAAGGTAAATTGAAGCTAATCTCAGAGGGAAGGTATTAAGATTAGGAGTAGATGGTGAAATTTTATCTGATATTTAAAGGAAACCAGGGAAGCTAAGAGGTAGAGATGAGGAAGGAGAGAAGAAAGGGAATTATGAACATGAAATACCAATAAAAGTTCAAATTGGCAGTGTATATTTTCTGTTACAAGGTAGGATACATGGGGAGAACAGAATAGAGGGAGGAGTGGTTAAAGGAAAATTACTATACTGTAAAAACAAAAGGCACAAAATGAGACTTTTTCAAAAAACAAAGTTAAATGAACAATTTGTGTTTCAAGAAACTTAAGGAAAAAAACAAGGTGATGGTGGAATCTCAGCAATATTAATAGTCATTCAGTGCATATCCCAGATCTCATAGAGTAAACTATTAAGTTTGGGATCCTTGGACTTCCAGGTTATCAAAACTTCTGAATGGTTGTGATTCAGTGTTCTGAGTTCAGTAAGTCTTCCTATGAGATGAGCAAAATGTTGAGGATCTTCTGGATGATATATTTTTGAATATTTATACAAAATTCCTAAAAGTGGTTCCTGTAGTTTTTCCACATGCTGTTTATTTTTAAGTAGTGGACGATCTGAAAAATACCACCATAATTATCTTAATATTTTCTGCTAAAACATAAAGAATAAGAATAAAGTCTAGTCCTTAAAAGAAATTATATTTCTAAGAAATAAGCTATGCAAAAACTGTGTATACAGGTATTGACTCAAAACACAAAATCAGCACAAGACGAACAAAACATCTTTGGGGAATGGAGGTGGGAGTATCTTAACCTGGGATTTCATTTCTATGGAGAACTCCCTCTACTGATGCAGACCAAAGGTTACCTCTTACCTATCTATCATCATACAACTAAAATATGTAAGAAGTAGAATTTGAATCCAGGTTTTCCTGACTCTAAGGCTAACCTTCCATCCACTAAGCCACACTGTCTCTTTGTTAATGTAATTAATTGTAACCCACAAGTTTCATATGCTTCCATTTCCAAATTATTAAGTATTTGGAATGTATTCTTTACTAATCTCTCATAATTGATTTTACCTGAAAAAAACACAGTTGTTGCAGCAAGCAAAGCATACTCAGTTTCAGTAACATTAAGTTCTCCCATTCTTTTGTAGAAGTAAAAGAGGGCAGTAATAAAGTCTTCAGTGATACCTTTGAAAACACAAAAGTAAAAATATATCAATAAAAATTCAGTGCTGAATCAAACATTGCCATTGCCATTTCTCAAAACAATTTAAGAATAATAGAATCTTAGAATCAGAAGGCACCTCAGAGACCATCTGATCACCCCATTCTTGAATAAGAATCCCCTTTACAATAAATCTGCGTACTTACTCTGTTTTCAAATAACCAATAAATTTTTACTAAGTGCCTTCAATATGCCAGGTACTGTGCTAGGCACTATACTAATAGCTCCATATATAAGAAATTTTTTCCTTATGTTCTAAATTTACCTGTTTTCCACTTCTATTAATCACTCCTTTTTCTGTTCTCTGTAGCAAAGCACAACAAGCCTAGCCCCTCTTCTATACCTAGTATTTCAATTACTTAAAAGGAAGTTGTCATGTCCCCTTCTGTTTTTTCTCCTCCAGGCTAAACATCCCCACTTCCTCAAACCAGTATTCATGTAGCATGTTCTCAAGACCCTTCCCCATTTTTATTTGTCACTTCTGAACACTTGCCAACTTACCAGCGGCCTGCCTAAATTATGTCCTACACAGAAGTGAACACAGTATGCCAGATATGAAAAGGACAAGATTCCTAGATCCATATAACATACCTTTCTTAATGTAGCATAAGGTTGCATTCCCCCTTAAGGCAGCCTAAGAGTTGGCTCCCCCTCACCTGAGGTCTTTAAGCAAACGTTGGATAATCCTTTGATAGTACATTGTAGAATTATTTTTCAGGCAAAGCTTAGGACCTTTAAAGGTCCCCTCCAAATTTGATATTTTATCATTCTGTGCATTAGGTTTTTTGATGACCATATCATACTGTTGATTCATAAAGAGCATGCAAATCATGAAATCTCAAAGATTTTTTTTCGCAGAAAAGCATCCAAATCTCTTCCATTTTAAATTTAAATGAAGTGGGGGTTTTGTACCTAACTATAAGATAAAATGAAATTTCATCTTACTAGATTTGGCTACTATTCTAGCCTGTCAAGATTGTTTTGATCATAGGATGACAGATCAGGGATTTAGAACCAGAGGGCACCTTAGAAATCATCTAGTCCAGGGAACCTGCAGCCTTGAGGACACATGTGGCCCTCTAGGTCCTCAAGTGTGACCCTTAGGCTGAATCCAAACTTCACAAATTTGTTCTATGAAATTTGGATTCGGTCAAAGGGTTGCACTTGAGGACCTAGTGGGCCACATATGGCCTCAAGGCCACCCTGATCTAGTCTAGCCTTCTCTTACAGATGAAGAAAGTGAGGTCCAGAGAAATCAAGTAATTTGCCCCAGGATACAGTGGTAATAAATGGCAGATCTAAGATTCAATCCCTGATTTATTAGCTCAAAATCCTGACTTGTTCTACAACATATTAGCTATTCCTCTTAGCTTTTGTGTCCTACAAATGTGATAGGTACAAGATCTCTGCCCAAATCTAAGTCACTGGATAAAAAGATCAAACAGAAAAGATGTAAGAACTCTCTCTTCCAATGTCAGTCAAGATTTAAAATGCTCATTTTACCAGATGTAGTAGTAGAAGTTGGACTTTCTTCATTGTGAGGTGTTTCCATAGAATAAATAACACCTTGATCAGCATTCTGATTGTGATAATTTAGTGAATGATCAGAAAACCTTACAGCATCTGATAAGAGAAGAAAACATGAAGCTTTGATTTGTTAAATTTATTATTCGGGCAATTCTGTTTTGTATCCTTCATAGCCAAATGACCAAAATAGCCTATTTGTTGGGTGTGACCATATTCATGAGTGACAGATGATCTTTCCAACATATAACATAGTCAAGAACATAGTAGGTCTTAATAATTACCTGTTGATCAATTATTATTTTATTTACTATTAAAATGCCAGTAAAGATCAAGCAATGTTTAATTAGTTCTATTCAAATAGCAGACAGAGAACAATTTTTCAAAGGTTCTCTATGATACTTAAAATGAAGAACGACCTCCTTAAAAATCAAGTCATTTAAAATTACATAGTTTCAAATGTATTGAGAAATTGGTTTTTAAATATTATTTATTTTTAGTTTTCAACATTCACTTCCATGAGATTTTGAGTTCTAAATTTTCTCCCCCTCCCTCTCCTATGCCTTCCCCAAAATGGTGTGCAATCTGATACAGGCTCTACATATACATTCATATTAAACATATTTTCACATTAGTCATATTGTAAAGAAGAAATAGTTTAAAGCAACTGGTGTAGAATAGGTGGCTCTCTGCTAGTAATAAGTCATAAAAGAAAAATGTTTACAATAATTAAAAGTGCTTGATTGACATTATCAGGGACTAGATTTAATAGAATCTATTAATGTTAGAGTTGTTCATTTATAGCAATCAATCAGCAAGTGTTTTTTTAATCACTTACTACATCCAGGCACTGTACTAGTCACTGGAGACAAAAACAAAGAATAAAACAATCCCTACTGTAAAGGAGCTTACATTGCAATAAGGAAGATACGTATACTTATATATTATGTATTTACATCCATGTGTTAATAAAAATACAAAAATGTAAAGAAATTAAATACAAAGTAGTTATAGGAATCAAGAAAAATTGTAGAAGGTAGTAACTGAACAGTCTTTTGAAAAAGAAAGGGTTTTCTTGAGGCAGCTAGGTGGCACAGTGAATAGAGCAGTCAGCAGTCAGGAGGACCTGAGTTCAAATTTGGCCTCAGATTTGACTAACTTACTAGCTGTGTGACCTTGGGCAAGTCACTTAATCCCAATTGCCTGGCCTTTCCCCCTCCAAAAAAAAAGAAAGAAAGGGTTTTTTGAGGCAGAGGTGAGGAGGAGGTCCATCCAGGTGTGGGAGATGGCCAATGCAAAGGCACAAAGAGTGCAGATGGGAGTGTGGTGTGTAAGGAACAGAGAGAAGAGCAGTTTGATCTTAGAGTGCAGAAGGGGAATAATGTATAATGAGGCTGAAAAAGGAGATTAGGGTAAAGTTGTCAAGGTTTTAAAAGCTAATCATAGGAGTTTATGGTTTATCCAAGAGGGAGTAAAAAGCCATTAGGGTTCACTGAGCACAGGAGGCAGATGTGTGCTTAAGGAAAACCTCCTTGGTGTTTGTGGAGTACTGACAACAATGGAGAGAGACTTGAGAAACGAAGAAGGATTAAGAGGCTGTTCCAGTAATTGATTAGCGTTGATGAAGGCATAACTAAAGTTGTACCTGTGTGAGCAGAGAGGAGTAAAATGGGAAAGATGTTGTGGAGAGAGAAACGGCAATATTTGGCACCTGATTATGTACATGGGGTAAAGGAGAGTAAAAAGTTGGAGAAAATGTTTAGTGGACCTGGAAGACCAGAAGAATGGTGGTATCTTTAATCACAATAAGTAACGTTTATATGACACTTTAGGGCTTACAAAGCACTTTATATTTATTATCTTATGTGTTCCTCTCAACAATTCTGAGGTTTAGTTGCTATTTTAAACTCCATTTTCCAGATACAGAAACTGACGTTGAGAAGAGTTAAGAATTAAGCCTAAAGTCACATAAGTTCAACAGAAATAGGGAAGTTTGGAAGAGGAGTAGTCATGGGTAGGATAATAAGTTCTATTTCGTACATGTTGAGTTTAAAATGTCTCTTAGAATCCAGTTTAAAAAGTCCAGTATGGGGCGGCTAGGTGGCACAGCAAACAGAGCACAGGGCCTAGAGTCAGGAGGACCTGAGTTCAAATCCAGCCTCAGACACTTAATACTTACTAGCCGTGTGACCTTGGGCAAGTCACCTAACCCAAATTGCTCTCCAAAAAGCAAAAAAATCCCAAAAAAACCAAAAAATCCAAAAAATGATAAAATGTCCAATAAGCAATTGATAACAGGATAGAAGCTCAGGAAGAAAGACATGGGGTAGGGGATACACACACATACACACACACACATATCTGAATCATCAAGTTTTAGATGATAATTAAACCCATAGTCACCAAGAGAGTATAAAGAAGAGAAGAGGGTTCAAGATGGAGCCTTTGGAGAACACTTACAGTTAGTGGAGAAATAAGGATGGTAAAACACAAAGGAAGAGAACTAGGGAGGAAACAGAATCACTAAAACCTCAGCAGAAAAGAGAATGCAGAAGAAGGTGGTCAATGTCAATGTCAAATACAGCAGAGGTCAAGAAGGAGGAAGCCCAAGAAAAAACTCTTATTTACTTTCACTGACTGATGAAAGATACTCATTAACTTTCTGATTATAGATTTGAGCTGAACGGAGGAACATTGCTTCAACTGTTGACCCCTTCAGCAATGCAATCTGATCCTCACTGGCCAAACTTTCAAATCCTATAAAAAAAAAAGATATCTTTAATTACTGAAAGAAAATTTTCAGCTATGGATTGAATGCAAGTCACTCCAAAGGTGAATAAAATACTTTTATTCATATTTGTGTTTTTAGAATGTTTTTGTTGGTGTGGCTAGGTGGTACAGTGAATGGAGCACAGGCCCTGGAATCAGGAGGACCTGAGTTTAAATCCAACCTCAGACACTTAACACTTACTAGCTGTGTGACCGTGGGCAAGTCACTTAACTCCAATTGCCCTGCCCCCACCCCTCCAAAAAGCAAAAAAAAAAAAAATATTTTTGTTAATGCTGACTGGTTCATAAGGCTTTGCTATGACAAACACTAAGTGATATGGATAATGGAACTACAAAGTTCTTATTTTATAATGTGTTGTCTAGACAGGTTTTTTTTCTCTTTTTATCTATTAGATTAGTAGCCAGATTTTCTATTATCGTAGATTTTTTTCCTTTGTCTACTTCAGTTATAGCTACAAAATAAGTTAAACATATATGTGTATATATATATGTGTATATATATATATATATATATATAAAAGCCAAATGAATAATTTGACCAACTTGATTATCAAGTTTATCAAGTCATTTAAAGAACAATTTTGGCCAATCGTTTTTACTGCCCTAATCAATTAAATCAGTCAAAATATTTTGGAGGCGAATTTAGTACAGTGGAAAGTATGTTAAATTTAGAGTCAGGTCATCTGGGTTTGAATTCCTACCTACTTGTGTGACTAGGAGGGAAATTACTTACTCTTAGCTTGTCAATATATTGCAGTGGAAAGCATTCTAGATCTGGAGTCAAATGACCTGAGTTTGAATACTGTTTCTGCCATTCACCTCTAATACCTTGGGCAAATCACTCTACTTATTGGAAACTTAGCTTCCTCAATTATTAAAGACTTCTAAGGTCCATTCTAGTTCTAAAACGATGATCCTAGAGCTTCATTTTCCTCAGCTCTAAAACAGAGGTAACAACACCTACCTCGCATAGTTATCGGGAGGAAGATACTTTGCAGACCTTAAAATGCTACCTAAATGTGAGTTGTTATTATTATATTGACATATATATATAGAAATGGCCTTAACAGAAAGAAATCTGTAGGGATGTTAATTTTAAATGACTTTGGCATCAGCCATTTCCCTCAACTTTGAAATCTTTAATAATTAGAAATAACTGAAGGTTTTCTATTTAAATTCCTCTACTTTCCTTAAAATGAGAGAATAAAATGAATCTGTTAAGTTTAGTGACTTTTTAAAAAATCTTCAAGGAAAACTACCTGGAAGTCTCTTTGTAAAATCCACCAACACCTGAACATGAAGCACTGCTGTCTCCGAAAGCCGTAAGAAACTTTCCTCGGGATTTGCATATTCCTGGAGCTAGCACACACAGAAATAGAATTAACGAAAATTATTTTTAAAAATTGTCAACATGTTCTATTATTATTATTATTATTACTGCGATGATATTGCTGATCACTCGTTATTTCTTGTCAATAATGCCCACATACTAATTTCTTTGCTTCCTCTAGTGGAATTGTGTATCTTTGATGAGCTGCCACGATGTGATCAATGAGCTGATGTTCCACTGGAGTTAGTTCTACTCTGTCCTGTAGCTTTAAGAAAACATAAAGGGAATGGGGGGAAATACATAGTTTATGCCAAAAACAATTAAAGAAGCGGTCAATTAATTGAGTTAATGATGACTAAAGCACTTACCACTCTTCGAGATCTAGTCGTAGATGACACGTGCTTATTGTCTATTCCTTCTTCGACTTTGATGTTACAAAAAAAGCTGTTCTTTTGCTTGAAGTTTTTTCGAAGTCGTTTGGATTTACACTGTACTTCTGTTAGCAAACCTGTAATATTTCAAAATTCATATTTATAATGTGGACATGGGCCTTTGCTGGGGAAGCAAGAATCCCTGCAGAGGCTGCCAGTTTTGCCCCTTCCTCCTCCATTGTTTCTAGTGTCCTCTTTGATGTTTATTGGAGGGTTAAGGCAATTTACCTGTCCTGGTGGTGCTTGGGGTAGAACTAAGAAAAATCAATGGAAAGGCATATAAGAGTTTATCCCCAAATGGAAAAACTCAATAAGAGGTATGGATACATACCTTACATTCAAGAGAACTTACATTCAAGGGAAGACTTAGAGCTCCAAATACATTAAACCCAAGCACTCTAGTATATGATTTACTTAGTTGCAAAGGATGGATACCTGACTTCAAAGGAAGAATAGAATTCCTTATAATATCTGGAAAACATGCAAGCTAATTTATACTTAGTTGGTTTGTTTTTCCTTGTATGCATTCTCATGTAATCAATAAAGCTTTGCTAAGCATCTTTGGCTCTTTCTCTTGGAAAAACCAACCAAGTAGCATACACTGCATTGAATAAGGGTGGGTTGGTGGGCATGGCCTACTTAGGCCCATATGCCTACATACTATCTTAGACTCACCATACATTAACCAACTGAGTTGGGGGAGGGGGATGGCACACAACCTGTACCAAAAGGCATTAAAGCGGTCAATGGAAATTC
This sequence comes from Pseudocheirus occidentalis, assembly GCA_028646575.1. Taxonomy (NCBI): domain Eukaryota; kingdom Metazoa; phylum Chordata; class Mammalia; order Diprotodontia; family Pseudocheiridae; genus Pseudocheirus; species Pseudocheirus occidentalis. The sequence continues at coordinate 348,287,714 of CM053593.1, read as the reverse complement.
AAATTTTGTTTCCCTTACTCAGCTAGAAATCAACATTTTTAGTTTAGAACTAAAAGTGTTTAGAACTGCCATTCCTTTTATACAGCATGTAGACTGCAAAGGTTTTCCGACAACAGATTGGCAAACTTACTAACCTGCGTGGTGCCTTGCACACACAGGGCGCTTCGTTAAACTCTTTTTTTGTTGTTGTTATTGTTATAAACTATTTATTAATAGACAAGGTCAGTGAAGTAGTTTACTTCTTTTTGCATACACCCACAGTGCGACCCCTGCTGCCTGTAGTCTTGGTTTGCTGGCCTGGGACCCAGAGACCCCAGAAATGCCAAAGCCCACAATGCACCCAAATCTTCTTCTGTCACTCCAGAGCTTCACACGGCGTATCTTCCAGACGATTGGCCAGAACCTGGCTATATTTTCCATCCTTCACATCCTTCTGTCTGTACAGTCTGGAATCCTGTATTGCCAGGGATTCTGCATGATGGTGATCACATGCATCACCTTATCTTTAGCGAGCTCACCAGCCCTCTTGGTGAGGTCAGTGTCTGCTTTCCTCAATACTACATGAGCATATCTTCGACCCACACACCCTTGATGGCCATGATGGCAAAAGCTATTTTCCGCTGTCCATCAATGTTGGTATTGAGCACTCTCAAAATGTATTGGAATTTCTTTGGGATTGCAAGAGACATGGCTGTGACAGGGCATGAGAGCCTTCTCTAGAAAAGCCTTCGTTAAACTCTTGATTGATTGATTTACCAACCCCAAGATTTGTTGGCCTGGGTGCTGACAACTTCTTAAAGAAGTAACATCAAGTGGTAACTAACAACAGTAGAAAACAGATTTAGCAACTGCACAGATGGAATGTGATAGCAGAAATAAGGAAAAGTAATCACAACAGATGCAAATACAGAGCAAAACAGCTGGGTCAGGATAGCTAGGAAGTTCTTAGAACACAGTGATGAGCCACAGGAGGTAGACAAGTCACAGAACCATAATGTAGAGAAATACCCCAAGACCTTGTCCTTCACTGAAACTGTGGATCAGCTAAATTGTGTAGGTCCTGAAGAAAAGGTAAACCTTCCAAAGGGGTGAGTTGATGGACTACTGAACAAATCCAAGTTCTTTTTCTTTTTTGGGGGGATCCTCAACCCCAGAGTAATATTCAAAGTCCAAAGCAACTATATAGGCACCTATAAGAGGTAAGGTTCACTAGAGGGAAAAATCTATTTGATTGTTTATGAATTTTGTTAGTAGTCCTTTTTGAATTTTTTGGTCATTTGCTAGGAAACTTTTCTATGTCCTATAGTTAGCCTGGTGCTAGTAAAGGAATTGGAGATGAATAGACAAAAATAAGAAAGTTAAATGCTGATGTTTCCAGGGAAAACTCTGTGTGTGTATGTGTGTGAGTGTGAGAGTATGTGTGTGTGTGTGTGTGTGTGTGTGTGTGTGTGTGTGTGTGTGAGTGTGAGTGTGTGGAGAAGGCAGAAAGCGTATAAGAAGCCTCCAAGATTGAACTTGGTCTGCACAGCCACAGACCTTCAGATCTAGGCTACAGGTTACATATAAAATTATTCCTAGATATTCAAATAATAATACTATGGTATTTTGTAT
>CM053593.1:348260189-348285603 GCA_028646575.1 Pseudocheirus occidentalis | reverse complement strand
ACAGGGAATTAAGTAAAATTTATAAGAATACAAGTTATTCCCCAATTGATAAATGGGCAAAGGATACAAACAGGCAATTTTCAGAGGCAGAAATTAAGCATATGGAAAAATGTTCTAAATCACTATTGATTTGAGAAATGCAAATCAAAACAACTTTGAGGTACCACATCTTACCAGTCAGATTGGCTAAGATGACAAAACAGGAAAATGAAAAGTGCTGGAGAAGATGTGGAAAAATTGGAACACTAATGCATTGTTGGTTGAGCTGTGAACTGATACAGCCATTCTGGAGAACAATCTGGAACTATGCCCAAAGGGCTATAAATAATTGCATACTCTTTGACCCTGTAATACCACTTTGGGGGTTGTATCCCTAAGAGATCACAGAAGTGGGAAAAGGACCCATATGTACAAAAATATTTATTACAGCTCTCTTTGTGGTGGCAAAAAACTGGAAATTTAGGGGATGCCCATCAATTGGGGAATGGCTGAACAAGTTGTGGTATATGAATGTAATGGAATACTATTGTGATATAAGAAATGGGAAGGAGACGGACTTCATAATTACCTGGAGAGGCTTATAAAAATTGATGCTAAGTGAGAAGAGCAGAACCAGGAAAAATTTGTACACGATCACAGACACATAGTATGTGTGACAACCAACCTTGATAAACTGGACTCTTTTCAGCAATGTGCAGCTATAAGACAACTCTACAAGTCTTAGGATTGAAGGAGATATCTGCATTCAGAGAAAGTTCTAGAGGGACCAGAGCTTAAATGGAGACTGAAGCAATGCATGCTATCTTTCTTTTCCATGTTTTGTTTTGTTTCTTTTTTCCCCATTGTTCATACCATTGGTTACAACCCTTCTATACAACCAGACTATTGTACAATGTGAAAGTATTTGCAGATCCTATACATGATTGCACACCACCATGGGGGGGAGAGGGTAAAAAAGGGGAGAAAATTCGAAACTCAGGGGATTGTGGAACTGAATCTTGTAAACTAAAAGTAAATAAACAAATCAATGAAAAAGAAAACTAAGTGTTTCTTTCCCCCTTCCTACTTGTTTCCACCCCTGTTCTTTAAAAAAGGATAAATAACACTGGTATAACAGATATGTGTAATCATAATTAGAACAACTTTCTATATTAGCAATATGCAAATATGCATGTCCCATTATGCATATTGAGTCTATCATCTCTCAGGCAGGAGATAGGTAATGTCCATCATCTGTCTTCTAGAATCATGGTTCGTCATTGCATTGATTAGAGTTCTTAAATCTTTCAAAGGTGTTTGTTTTTATGATGTTGTCATTGTATTGTTTGTTTTCCTGGTTCTCCTTATTCCTTCTACATTCTACATTCCTTATTCCCTCTACATCAATTCATACAAGTCTTCTCAGATTTTTCTGACACTTCACTTTCGTTATTTCTTATGACACAGTTAAGTTCCATAACATTCATGTATCACAACCTGCTCAGTCTGTCACTTGTTGTTGTTCAGTCATTTCACTCATGTCCAACTCTTCATGACCCCATTTGGGGTTTTATTGGCAGATACTGAAGTGATTTGTTATTTCCTTCTCCAGCTCATTTTACAAATGAGGAAACTGAGGCAAACAGGCTTATGTGACCTGCCCCAGATTTGAACTCAATTCTTCCTGACTCCAGGTTCAGCATTCTATCCACTGTGCCACCTAGTTGCCCCTTTCTAAACTGTCACCAGTTTACAGGCATCTATTTGGTATCTAGTTCTTAGCCACCTCAAAAAGAGCTGCTATAAATATTTTTGTGTGTATGGATTCTTTTCCTGTTTTTTTGATCTTTTGAGAGTATAGACCTGGAAGTGGTCGTGCTATTGTTGCATCAAACACTATGCACAGTTTAAGAGACCTTATGGCCATAATTCCAGAATGACTAAACCAATTCTCATCTTTAACAGTATATTAATGTTGTTCTGTACCCCATAGCATTTATGACTCCTTTTCTGCCAACTTTGTCAATCTGACGTGTGTGACCTATATTCTCAGAGTTGTTTTAATCTGCATTTCTCTAATCATTAGTGATTGTGTACATTTTTTCATATGGCTATTGATAGCATAGATGGTATCAAGGAGATATTAACCTGGTTAAATGGTAGTTGGGAAATGCTGGCCAATGATATTGGGGCAGTAATCAATTGCAATTGATATTGGCAATAAAATACTGGAATGGGAGTTCCAGATGATAGAATTAGTAGAACCTCAAGGTTATTCTTATTACCTAGTCATTGCCTTATGGATTACTCACAATTTTGATTTTTTGGAGATCCTGATGTATGATTCACAAGCATAACATTGCTGGGAGAATATTGTTAAAAGGTATTTTTTATATCAGATGGTAATATGGCATCATTGAAAGTTATATACTACTTCCTAATTGCAACTAATGTCTTCTTCCCTTTCTCTTCTAAAGAAATACAGCAGTTAACCTATATTGTACATTATAAAGCACTTTACATATATTATCTTGTTTGGCGTCCTAACAACCCTGTAAGGTGACTCCTTCCAGGTATTATCTACATTTTACAGATGAAGAAACTGAAGCCTGTAAAACACGCTCCTGGTCACACAACTGGTAAGTGAGAGCCCAGTTCTAGGTCTCACCTGGCTTCAAGTCTAGTGCTCTTTTGTCTCGATCATAATGCTTCTCTGGGTCTGGCTCATGGTCTATCTGTAGCACCTGTCCTAAATTCATGTACTAAATCAAGTCAAGTCAACAGACTCTTTGTGTCAGGCCCTGTTCTAAGCACTGGGAATATCAATAGAACAAAAACAAAGACAAGTCCCTGCGCTCATGGAGCTTACGTTCTAACACAGTAGAGAAAAGTAATACAAAAAAGAGAGCTGGAAAGTGTTTGGGGGGAGCTGTGTGAAATACTGCAAACCTGAAGAGGGGCACGGCGGCAATGCAGGGAGCGCAGGGTGACTGGGTTAGCCGTCCCTCAAGGTGGTGATTCTGTGAATAACTGATCAGCGGGAGAAGGGAGCTACTAGACAGAGGAAGAAGGCGGGTGAGGCAGAGCGGCTCAGTCCGGAGAATGAAGTACTGACGGATATTCACCAATCTACAGGCTACGACTTAAACAACATTCATGCTTCATTCCCTTGATTTTTCCTTCATGATTGTGGATTTAAGAATTTAGAGTGCCCACACGCATCTCACTCACAAAATCATTAAAGTATTCTGATGTGATCAAAGCATAGCGTCTTCTGCCACAAAGAACGTGTAGACGACCTCACCGTGTATAAGGAGTTCTTAAGACGACGTCTGATGCTTTTGGCATCTTATCGCATCTGTTCTTTTTAAACTGAAGAGAATAGGTAAGTGTACTTACTCCAGTGTTTTGGTTCTTAACTTGAGTTTGATTAAATTCTCAAGTACACGTATAAAGTGAAAAATGAGGTCACTCAAGGTTCATGCTTTAATGCTTTTAAATAACTATTATTTCTGTAGCTGCATCTTATCAAAGTACATATGATTCATTCTGTCAGGACTTGAGCAGGCTAGAAAAGGGGGACTGCTTTTCTGAAAAGAAACAAAACTTATGGAACTTAGAGAATTATGTTTTCAAAAAAGGGATGTGATTTTTTTTAGAAAAAAACTGCTACAGGAGATTATCAATAAGACAAAAATGCTTTTTTAAAGACCCTTTCAGTTTCCATGAGCTCATAGAAGTTCTTAACCTCTGTGAGTTTCAGTTAATTTATCTATAATGTGAGGATAATAATGCTTGCGCTACTTGTCTCTAAGGGATATGCATGAGTCAAATGAAATAATAAATATGAAAGTGATTTTTAAATTTAAAAGACATGTGAATCACAAATGTGTCTCAACTAGAACCTGAGATAATGTACTTTAGAAAGGTCTGTCATGGTACTTTATGCAGTGAACATGACAATGCCCAGAAAAGTCTATAGATGTCGTAAATTAGAGAGCATCAATAAGAGTTAAATATTCATTTCCTCTAGCTTCCTCCATAATGTATCTATAGTGTGTAACAACTGTTGATTAATAGGGAAAGGAAATAATGAAAACATGTCAGTGAACTGAATTACACAAAATATCTGATTTATTAATAGCCCAAGATGGGCTGATGGATCTACAAAAGGTAAAGAACATCAGAAGCAAAATGAGGCTCTATGTGTTTTGCTCTTCTACTACCCTCAAAAATAAACTTAAAAAAATGTTTCAAAAGATGTGTGGGTACTCCTACCCTCAATGTAGATAGCCATACCTCCATTCCATAGTAGAACATATCTATAAGAGCTATGGTGAAAAAATTCATCCCTGGTGTTTAATTTTCTGGTGATGAACTTCTCTGCCTTTAGGTAGGTTGTTAGGCACAGTCTGTTACTGTCTACTCCACAAAGCCTTTCTAATTTTTGAGGCTCTGCCAAATTTTGGGCTTACTTGAAAGAGCCTTTAAGAACCCAGTTCAACTCTACTACAATGAAGTGTAAGAGAAGAACTTTAATGGGAGGTTTCCCCCCAGACATAAAGGAGCAAAAAGCTTTAATACTCAAGTTTTCTAAATCTTTTATTGATCATGTTCATATATGTATGTGTGTGTGTGTGTGTGTGTGTGTGTATAAAATTTTGGAAAAGACCTCCATGACTGTTTTCTAGGAACGTTTCATCATAAATAGGGAGGTGGTAGGTGCACTTTCCAGAGTACGACAGATCATTGTATGAACATGTTAGGAGTACCTTCCAGAACTATGGAAAATGATGTTTACAGTTTTTTTCACCACTTAACCTTGTTTGAGTACACACTGAAATCAGACATCATAGCAGACTAACTGGAGAAGTAGATGTTGAATATGCTTTGCATGAAGATGCGGCAGCAGCTATGTCAAATGACAAAGCAAATATGTAGCCCATATGTACTTTGAAAGTAGAAAATATTTTGTTTTTGTGAGTCCAAATGAACTAACCAAATAAAATTTTCAAAAATTAAGAACAGGATATTTACCTTTTTTGTGTGAATTTAATTTGAAATGTGACCGAGTTCCACTTTCATATCTCATCATGATATGGAAGTAATGATGAGCTCTTGGGGCTATGTCAGCAAAAAAGTCAATCACTCAGTCAAGAAGCATCTTTTACGTACCTTATCTGTGCCAGGTACTGTGCTAGACCAAGAAACAAAGACAAAAATATTACAATCCCTTGCCAAAAGTTTTCATTTGATTAGGTGGGGGAGACAGTGTGCATGTACTTACATGTAACAGGGGCTTTCAGCTGATTACGTGTGCCTGCTCAGTGCTGAAGTGCTTAGGCACGTTGAGGGTGACCATAGCTCTTATGGATGGTGCCTTGAGCTCCTGGCTCAACAGCAGTTGAATTCATTGCAAAGCTATTGAAGTGAGGAAACAGTCCCTTATTGACAACTGAGCAGGAAGAGTCAATGAAGCAAGAGCGCTTTAAAAGGTAGTGATCCATGCTTGGCTGGGGTTGGAGAAAGGCAGTTTGTACTTTTCCCTGTCCTAGCTTCCATGTGACTGCATCTTAAAGCCTAACTGCTTCTTCTGTTTTGTCTTTCATTCTTGAGCATAGGTATGCCAACATCAATCTTATAATGGATGTGTTTAGGCTTGGAGGTGACCTTGTGACTTTGAGTGTTCCTGAAGTCTTGGGTCCCGCAGGTGACTGATGGCAAGGGAAGTTTCTAGTTTAGAGTACCCAGTAGATTGAGATTGCCATGAGTATAGAGTTTTGAATTCCACATGGAGAAATGCTTGTTAAAAATGTGAGGTGCCTTACTTGCCAAGGAAGACCAATAACTATCATTGATGAAAGCTGACGCTCATGAGTTTATACAGAATTCCAGAACCAAAAGGTCAAAGGAAAAACTCTTGGGCAAATTGTAAAGGAATAACCCTTTAGACTAGTAAAAAAAAAGTGAACAAGATATGAAATATGTATTTTTGCTTATCTTTTGGAAACTATTTTGGACAGGAGATTGTTACTTTAGAGATAATTCCCTAACAGGTAATGTTCAAGCTTAATTTCACAGATACTGAAATCCTGAGGGATTTTGAAAAACAGTGGGGTTCACGGAACAACTTTTTTTGGAAGTAAGCAGTTTAAAATTTGGATTTAGAATGAGTTTGACAGAATAATTTGAGAAATTATCTAAGGCATGCCTGATCTGTATTATGAATAGTAACTAATAGACAATGATGTCACACTTTGTAGCTGTGACATTAATATCAACAACTACTCTAGGCTGGCCTCTGAATGCATCCAACATAGAATGACAAAGTTAGGAAAATTATGCATGGAAGTTGCCCTAGCAGCTGAATGTATCCCCAATGCATCTATGTAGGGGGGACATTCTATGCATTTTCCTCCATTTGTCAATATGTATTTTTTTCATATTAGGATTTCTTCCTCTCCTGGTGGATGCAGAATTGTCTTGTTATTCAATTTTCCTTTCCTTTATACTTGAAGGTCCTTTTTCTTATTGCTTGTAGAATTTGTTTATCAGCAGAACTGTTCAATTTAAACTACTATGTAACTTGAAGGTTGCCTCATATCTTTTTTCCAGAGTCAAACTGTGGCACTCTGCTTTCTGTATTCAGAGGTTTTTTGTTTTTTTTTTACATTTTCTTGTACTATTTCTTGCATTATGATTTCTTTTGAATTGTATTCTTCTGTGAACCCTTTAATCCTTAGGCTGACCTCTGTACACCCTCTTTTTGTGATGAATTTATTTTGCTTGTATGGAGATCACGCTTTCTTTTAATGCTATTGCTTTTTGCTTCTCTCCTTCTAGATTGTCCTTTGCTTCCACGTATTTGCATCCCTTATCAGTTATCCTCTCTTTTGTTTCTTTGGTGAGACTCTCAAGCATGAATTGAAGTTTTTTCTTTCTATTGACTATTTCTGTTGTTCAGGTCAAACATTTTGTTTTCTTAATTTTATTTATCTCTTGAATCTTTTGGAGACATCCTAATGGGGTTTTGTACTCTCTCTGCAATCCACAGGGTCTTTTGCTGCATCAAGTTTCATCATTAGTTTTCCTTTGTCTTACAATAGTTGTCCACAGATCCTGAACCCTTTTACCTTATCTAGAGACTGTATTCCCTTCTGTTAATAGGGGCAAGGGAAGAGAAAAGAAAGGAAAGGGAATAAGCATTTATATAGCACCTATTATGTGCCAAGCACTTAAAAAAAATAAATATTATCTTATCTTCCCTGTTGTTTCATCTCGTTCTTGCTCAGGGTCTTTAACAGAATTTTCTTTCTCCTGCCATCTTTGGTAATTTCAGACTTTTTTCCCTCCCTTATTGTCTCCTATTGTTCACTTTCTGATTCTCTCTGTTTTGATAATGGTTTCACTGGGGGCTGGATCTCAAAACCATTTCAACCTCCTCACACCCTGGGCAATCTATGTTTCACCAGTCTCAGTCTCTGCCCCTAAAGACTTCTGGGTGAACAGAACTGGATGCAGGTGGATGCTAGACTCTTTCCCTCAGACTTGGAGGAGTGCTTCATAGCTACACATTTGTCCTTCCTGAGTTCTCTGGCAGATCTCTGTGGTAGCAAAGAGTGCTGTTGTATCTCCAGCTGCTATCCCAACCTTACCAAACATCTACTGTTTGAATCTCCTCAGCAATGGTAAGGGGAGTAGATTTGAGAGTTCTGTTCCAAGCCCATGGGTCAGCTTGTGCACCCCTGCTACCAGAGTGTGATGAGTCATGGGAGGAGGGGAAGCTGAGTGAGTGGGTTAAAGGTTGGGGATTATTATTAGGCTTTTTTTGTTGTTAGTTTACTGAGTTTTTAACTTCATTTAGGTTCTTGTCTTAGACTACTCAACAGGGACAATTCACATTGCTTTACCTCTTGCACGTAATATCTATTGTGGAGATATTTGAGAAGTCAGAAAGTCAGAGGAAATGTCCAGTCTTCTATCTTGTTGGCCATGTGATTTGGAAGTCTGTACCCTCCTTTTAAAAATCTAAGTTGGTTGATGAGTCTCCTGTAGCCTTATCCATCTCTTTAGACAAATTCCATTTGAGATCCCTGTCATTTGAAATCTCAATGGAACATAACACCATAATGTCACAGAATTAAAAAAAAATTATTTTGTTCTTATCGTTCTTTCCACTTACATTGTTGTAATCATCATGTATAATGATTTCCTTATTCTATTTACTTTCTGTTGCATCATCACCTGTCTTCTCATGTTTCTCTATTTTCATTATATTCATTGTTTCTCACAGCACAGTTAACACCAGGTGCTTTGCCACGTGAAAGGAGCCTAACGCATTCAAAACCTCTTCTTCAGCTGGAGCTTCAGCTAGGGAGGGATTGACTTCAATCTGAGGTAAATGGCCAATGGCCTCAGCATTGATTGCTGATGGTCTGTTGAGAACATTATGGAAGCGTTCAGCCCATCTCTCTAGGATCATGTCTTTATCACTAATCAATGTGGCTCCATCAGCACTGAGTAGTTGTGATGCACCATAGGTCTTTGACCCATAAATAGCCTTTGGGGCATCATAAAAGCACTCCGGATTGTTACTATCATCATCTGCCTTCTTACTGAACCAGGAATCTAGCATCTGTCTAAGCTTTGCTTGTACTTTACTTTTGAAGGAATTAAATTCTATTCTATTCCAGCTGAGATTTACAAGGTCCGTTGCTTATACAAAAGCTGATTGAAATTTTCTAAATTATATGGTAAGAGGAGGCTATACCCCAGGAGTTTAAGTTTTTCCATCTCTATAAAGGTAAAGGAAATAGATTGTCCTGCAACAATAACAGGGGGGTCTCTCTCTTATTTCATTGCTGGCAAGATTCTTGCCAGAGTCCTCCTTAATAGGCTGATTCTTCACCTGGAAGATGGGCATCTACCTAAAAGGCTTCAGAAGGGGCTAAGGAATAGTAAATATGGTGTTTGATGTCCGGTAACTCCAGGAGAAATGCCAGGAGCAGAAGAGAGGTCTGTATACAACATTTGTAGATCTGACCAAAGCCTTTGATAATGTTACTCATGAGAGCTTATGGAAAATTATGTCCAGATTTGGTTGCCCAGAGAAGTTCATCAGCATTAAACATCATGATGGCATGCTTGCCTAGGTTCTGGATAATGGACAATGCTCTTCTGCCTTCCCAGTTACCAATGGAGTGAAACAAGGCTATGTGCTTGCTCTTATGCTTTTTAGCATGATGTTTTTAGCCATGTTGTCAAATGCTTTCAATGAGGATGAATAGGGCATAAAGGTCAACTACTATACTGATGGTAAATTCTTTAATTTGAAAAGGCAACAAGCCAAGATCCAAATGGAGGGTGTGTTGGTTCATGATTTTCTTTTTGCAGATGACTGTGCACTCAATGCATCCTCTGAAGCTGAGGTGCAAGAAAGTCTAGATCAGTTCTTTGCTGCTTGTGCTAATTTTGGCCTAACAGCTAACATAAAGAAAACAGAGGTTCACCATCAGCCACCACCACATCATCCTTATGTAGAACCATTGATTACAGCAAATAGAGAAGTTTTGAATGCTGTGGATAAGTTCAATTACTTTGGCAGTATAATTTCCAGGGATGTATACATTGATAATGAGGTTGATGGACACATTGCGAGTGCTACCTCAGTGTTTGGGAGGCTCTGAAGGAAAGTATGGGAGAGAAGAGGTATTAGAATGACTACCAAACTGAAGGTCTACAGAGCCGTTGTGCTGACCTTATTGTTGTATGCCTGTGAAACCTGGACAGTATACTAGAGCCACACCAGTAAATGGAATCACTTCCATTTGAATTGTCTTAAGAAGAGTCTACCTGGCAGGATAAGGTACCAGACACTGAGGTCCTTACTTGAACTAAGCTGCCAAGCATTCAAACTTTGCTTCAGAGAGTGCAACTCTAATGGGCTAGCCGCGTTGTTTAAATGCAAAACATGTGCTTGCCAAAAAGACCGTTTTATGGAGAACTCACACAGGGCCAGTATTCGCATGGTGGTCAGAAGAAGCAATGCAAGGATACTCTCAAGATCTTTGAAATTTATTGTGTGAAACGGGACATCCTAGCACAGGACCTCTCAGCATGGCACACCCTCATCAGAGAAGGTGCTGTGCTCTATGAGCAAAGCTGAATTGAAACAGCTCAAAGGAAATGCAGGATGGGCAAATTTGGAGAATCCACCCCAAGTGTTCACACGGACCATTTGTGTCTGACCTGTGGTAGAGCATTCTGAGCTTGCATTGCTCTCATCAGCCATTCCACAGAATAAATTCTGAAGGGATACACTGAACCTTGACTTTAGCACAGTGATAGCATTTTTGGTCCTCTTTAGAAATGAAGGACAACGACCAACCAACCACCTAAGAGCCTGGCACTCTGCATTCCATCAGGGTTTGATGGGTGGCTGCTTTGTTTCTAGGTCTTTCCTACTGGACTCTTTCATTATTGATATGTATCGCCAGTACCTAGCACAGTGCCTGGCACACTTAATAGATGCTTGTTGATTGGGTGACTGTTTTCTTGTAAAGACTTATGTATGGGGGCGGCTAGGTGGCGCAGTGAATAGAGCACTGGCCCTGGAGTCAGGAGTACCTGAGTTCAAATCCGGCCTCAGACACTTAACACACGCACAAACTAGCTGTGTGACCTCGGGCAAGTCACTTAACCCCAACTACCCTCCAAAAAAAAAAAAGCAAAAAAAAAAAAGGACTTATGTATGAGTTAAGTCCTATAGAGAAGCTTAAGTTATTTAAGTGACTTGCTCAGTCATTTAGTAAGTAGGTGTTAGACATGAGATGTGAACTGCAGTCTTCCTGATTCTATGCTGCCATCACTATTCACTATGCTAAACGCTTAAGTGCCCTACTAACATCGGTTCCCAAGTATAACATTATTATTCCTCATATTTTGACTTAGCTTTCCACTCTTCTTCTTTGCCTCTTCCATTATTAATACACTTAGACACATCTTCAAGTTGATAGAACAGAAAAATCATTGCCTAAGAATTATGTTGTGAAAAGGAACATAATCTTATTAGGCAATTATGTTAAATAATTATATATGTTCCCTTTAAACTTTTAAAATTTTGTGGCGACATTGAACAGCAATATTGTTCATTTTATGTAAATCATATAAATCAGTGAGGTGATTTTTTAAATTTACAAAGTGGTATGTATAGATTTTTCTTATGTGTATATTTGCCTCTGGCAGAAAAGGAGGATACTCTGGGGGAAGTCAAAGAGAAACGAAGAGGGTAACTCTCTTCCTACAGACAAACTTAACATAAATATGAATCCCACCAAGGAGAGAAAAATAGAATGCCAGTATTGGAATCAGGAAAACCTGAGTTCAAATTCAGCCTTAGATACTTTCTAACTGTGTGACCTTGGACAAGTCCCTTAACTTCTGTCAATTTTTTCTGGTGTAAAGTACCTACCTCCCAGGTTTGTTGTGAGTATCAAATGAAATAATATTTTTAAATATTAGCACAGTGCCTGGCATATGTTAGTCACTTAATAAATACTTGTTCCCTTCCCTTCCCCTCCAAAGCTAGATGTTTTGTATATAAATTAGTTTTCACAGTTTTGCTTCAGTCAGCTGATAACAAATGTAACCTAAACTATTTCCCATGCTCATTCTCCCAGTTTCCCATTCAACAAAAATCTTAGTAGAATGAACAATAATGACTCTCAAGGTGAGCTGAATACATGGGAGTCTGGCTTATATAATTTGGGGAGAAATAAGTGTTTGAAACCCCTTCTCCAGCTGTTTACATCAGTAGATCAGCATTACTGTACAAATATAATTATCCTTATATAAGAGGTTTCAAATAAGCCCTAGAAGATTTATGTCAAGAATATTATTGTAGGTCCCTAGTTTTCTCTTTTAAAAAATTAAAAACAACAGGAAAGTAACCAAACTGACTCATTTCAGTAGCTTTTAAAAGGCTGTTACTTTGCCGGGATCCTGTTCTTTGTTTAAATTTTGTTTGACAAGTGTTTTATAAATGATTATAAGAGGTGGTTTATGTTTCATTAATGAGGCTGATAATGGTTAATTACTAAAATGGAGTAAACAATCCAATACCAGATCAAGCAGGATGGGTCAATTATGTAGAAAAGATCCAGCTGTGCTGAACATGATTTCCTTTAACCATTAGAAACTCCAAACATTCGGGAAAAAAAATGCTTAATTGGTAGGGGGAGAGTGATTCCACCAAATCTTAGACATATTTCTTGGGTCTCTCTGTTTAACCCCCCTCTTGTGCCCCCTCCAAGGTACAATAACACAAGGCAAAATATACTCTATTTGTCCTACATTAAATGTTAGTATCTATAGATCTTTCAGGACATTCAAGTACGCCAAACAGCCCTACCCAGGAATTCCTTAACAAGGACTCCAGCTGCAGATCATGCCTTTGGAAAAGTACTACAAAATGAGAGAACGTTTTCTTCTGCTACAAAGTATTTCTTGAAGACCATCAGTGGTTTGTGACAATAGTTCATGTAGTCCATCTTTTGCATATAAAGGGACAATTTAGTTATGGAAGCCCTGATTGGCATCTTATCAAAAGAAATGTTGGCATTTTAAATGATCCTGATGAGGTTTTGGTTGTCATTTTGTTGTTGTTTTGGCAGGGGGAGTGTGGAGACAGTAGTCTAAAGGATCTTTTGGTCTGGGAAAATATTCTACAGAATAAAGAGCTTGAGAATTTTCAGAATTGTGTTTTCACAATTTGTTTTTCCAGTTTGCAGAATTATGTGAAAAGTAGTCTACTCTTATTGGAGCTACAAGGAGAAATTGATTTACCTGGGCAAACTGACATTCTTATCCCCAATTATTGCCAGAGAGTTATGCATTCTTTCTCTGTTTCTGTTAAGGATTGTATTCAGATATGTGCCTGTATAAGACCCATTAGATTAGATAAATTTTGAATTTTAGGTATAAATAGAAGCAGGATTTTAGATGAAGAAATAAAACTCAGGTCTAATATCCTCCTTCTCACCATGCTAGCCATGGGTAAATTTCCCAGGTTCTTAAAAAAAAAAAAGCATGCAAGATTAGTTATTTCATTAGAGTCTATGTCATTAGAAAGCATAAGTTCTGAATATCTGTCCTTAATTTCCAGTTCCTGTACACAGCTTAATATTTCATAGGACCATACATTGAAGACTGGAAGGGACCTGCCTAGGATTGCTGAGGCTTTAATCAGTGGTAGAGCCATGATTCCAATAAAGATATCCTGACTCCAAATCCACTGCAACTTATTGACTTGAATTCTCTTCTTTAGTTTCTGAACAGTTTATCATGGTCTTTCAAAATCATGAATTATTGATTCATGGCATAAATATCCTAAACATTGTTGTACATCAAATAAGATTATATGTCATAGATTGCTGTGTGCCTGTATAGCTGAGAGTAACATAAAATTTTTTTTAAAACACATTCTTTTTTAAACTATTTAACAAAGTGACCAATGTCAACTTTCTACAAGTCTTCTACAAATCTACAAATCTTGGGTATGTATTTGAATCTCAAAGCATGTTCAGAGTATTATTATAAAATAGGGAAGTGAAGCATAAAGACTATGTGCAGGTGGAAAGTGGATTTTGTAAGTTTGCTTCATAATTTTGGATTAAATGTTATTTAGAAAATTAGAAAAACTGACAGATGGTATTAAAGGTTTCAACGGTCTTGAGATACATTTTCTCATTTGATCCTAAAAACAATCTTCTGAAGTAAAAGTTATTAAAACTCCATATTAAAAATTCCATTTAAAATGAAGAGACTGAGAAGCTCAGAGCAATTAAGTGCTTTCCTAGGGTCATAGAGCTAAAAAATATATGAGGCTGGATTTGAAGCTGCATAGATCTTTCCAATTCAAAGTCCAGTATTCTGTAGTCTAGCATTCTATAGCAGTCAAAATAAATTCATTGTATCGACCTTCAGTTAGTAATCTTAGTCATGTGATAAAGCCTAATTAATTTAATCTAATAGGGAAGGGAGGACAATATGAATTCTTGAGAAGTTTGAATTTTAGACTATTTAAAGAGATACATTTACGTACAGTAAAGAAGTGCAAGTTGGCCCTGGGTTGCTTTAATGAATAGATATCTCCAATTATAAACAACTAAGCTGTTAAAATCCTAAATATTACTGGAATAGGATCCCTGAAATCTTGTTTATAATAATTTACTTAGTAAATACTTTCATCTAAAATAATGTGAAGGTAAAATTGGGGTTGAATATCAGAAATTCTGAATTTGTAGAGTCTAGATTAATAAGATTTTACTGTGTACATTACCTATTACTGAGCAGAGATACCAATGTTTTGCAACCAACATTGGAGAACGTCAAAGTCTATCAAGAAAACAAAATATTTATTAAGTAAATAATAGAGAACTCTGGGAAAGTGTGACGTGAAGGTCCCAAAGGCCTCCATCCCTGATGATTCAGTTATTATTTGATTTATGTCAGCTTGCAGTTGACCTTGTTTTGACCCTACAGAGGACTGTGTGGGAAGTTTGTCTCTCAGATAGAGCAGAAGCATTGCTCTGTAGAATGTCTGGAGCCTAAGTATATGTAAAAAAAATAGAAAAAGGAAGAAAGAAAGAAAACCTAAACCCTGATAAATAGGGGAAAGGCCCAATTTGCTCCAGCTGGATTTCAAAGAGTTGAAGTAATTGCTGAATCACAAAATACTCCACTCTGTGTGGAAGAGGACAGACTGTAGTTTGGTCTTCCATCTGTGAGTATTATATTTATGCATTCAAAAGAACTATGAGTTTTTTAATTCCAGGTTGTCTCAATTTAGATTGCACATTGTTTATCTGTTTGCAATAATCATGCATTTATTTGCTTCAAACTGTAAGTTAAGCTATAGAATGTAAATGAAAAGCTGATACCATTTTTAGACTTGTAGTTTCCACTTTTATTAATTTAATTTTTGTTATATAAACAAATACTTTTTTTAAAAAAATGTGTTAACTCTTCAAAAGAACATATTTTTTCACAAATGTAAGAAATATAAACATGGGACTATTAACAGTTGTATCCTCTAGAATATCAAGACATTACTGTATTATGTTAGGATTCAAGATGATTTGGAATACAATAGAATTTTGGAATTATAGGAGACAATGCAATACTCAACATGTTAGTGAACTACTTAAAACAATTCTTTACTATAATGAATGAATATGCAAAAAATCCTTATTTGAGTATTTACAAACTCAAGGAAACCCATGGTTTTCTTTTCTGAAACAATTGCCAAAATCTTTATACTTATTCAAACGTTTTTGAAATATAGTTTAAAAAATGAGTCTTTAAAAGAATTAAGTCTGTTGCAGAGATTATTGTCCTACAAGTATGAAAATGAACCTAAATAGGATAGAAATTGAAAGGAAAATTGATTATAGTCTACTTCTACATATTTGACTTAGAGTATCTTATTTTTCAGTTTTAAAACAATTTTGAAATTGTTCTTTAAATTTTAACACTTCAAAATTTTTTCTACCCCTTTTAAGCTGTGAAAATTATTTAAACAAATCTCTCTCCTAATTAGAACTACCCTTTTATGTATTTTTTAAAAGTATTTGACAGGTATTTAAAAGCAGAAAACAAGAGAATTTTTTCATATAACTGAAGGTTGCAAAAACTGGATAGAATTAAGAATTATTTCACATTTCTGAAAGAAATCCTCTTTACTTCTTATAAATCTAATTAATTATTGAAAAGGATTTGGGCTTTAAAAACCTTAACGTGGCAAAAGTAAAATTTAAAACTAAATTTTCATTTAGGATTGTCATCGTTACTTAGAAGTAGGTAAAATAAAAACGAAACTGTTTTCTATTGAAATACTTTCATTTTGACAACTTGTTTTATTAATTTTTTCATAATCTTCAGAGGTATTAACCAAAATATTTGCATTTTGTTTTATGATTTCTAATATGATTAATAGATCAGTTTGAAAACCATGAATCATTGTATAATGACTCTTCCTTTTACACATGTGGACATATTTTAAGACAACTGAATTTAGGGTTAGGCAAACAAAATGTAAATATTTAAAAATAGTAACAATTGAAAATGTACCAAAATTAAGAAATATATGTGTGTGTGTATATATACTTATATGTCCAGTTTAAAAACATTTACCAAAGAAAAAAATGTAGACTTTGTCCATGCCAAATTGATCCCACTGATAAGAGCACTCTTCTTAACTAAGTGGCTTCTGTTTTAAGCAAATATTTACTCAGAATGATAATAAAACAGTAGCATTCCAGGCCCATTGTAGCTTTTCACTTTACTTGCCAAGTTAGAAAGTTTTAAATTACATTTCTCTATCCACATTATTAATCATTTTCCAAAATATTTTCAAACTTTAACCTGATGATTTAATATTTTATTCATGTTTTTATGTGCTACAGTTAAACATAAACACATGTACACATATGATTAATCTCCTTGTAATGTACAACAAAGGTTTGAAGAAAAAATTCAAGTAAAAACAATTTGTCAAACAGAAAACACTGTGTATATGCATTATTTTGAATACTGAAGCCACTCTATTAGAACCTGGCATATTAGTCCACAATTTGATATAGCTTATAGGTCTCTTGTGGACATTGTCTAAGGATGTCTAATTGTCAGAAGTACTAGAAATATCTTGTTATAATGTCACCTGTTATAGCCCTGTGGCACAGACTCTTAACAATGGTATTCTTGAAAAGCTCTTGTCTAAATTATTATAAATGTATAGTATTTAAATTGCTGGTCAAGAAAAAGCAAACTATCATTAATTTTTAAAATTGCTCCATCAAGTTTCATTTGCACTTTTTCTAAAGAAAATTTGCACTCAGGTCATGCTGTCTACACAGCATCAAACATTCAGTAAATTTGAGTATTGTTTGAATGACTGCCATTGTGTAGATACAACCTGAGTGAACACCAATGATACTTTGTTTAAAAAAAATAAAATGAGGTAATCGAAAAGTCAATCCTTTTAGGTTTCACTTCTAATTTTAGTTGTTGAAATATTTTAATTTCTCACCTCATATTGACATCCTATTGAGACTCAATTGATGATAACCAAAGAGCAGTCTAACTTCTAACAGAATGGTTGCCAAAAATCACACATATATATATCAGATTTCCTTTAATGAAGGAAACCAAAAGACTTATTCAGATTAACAGGTGATTGAATAAAGTGTGTGGTGACTGACTCTGCTATTGACATTGATTGATTTGTCTTGATTTCTGAGAGGATCATCATATTAAATATATGGAGAAAGAAGCTAACAATTTACTCAGCTAACAATTTACTCAGGGCATCACTTTTTTTTTGTATTTTTGCCCCATCTGAAGTCATTCTATAATGATTGTTACTGTGTTTCCATCCACTAAATCTTAACTTCTTCTAAGTAGGATTGGGAGATTCAGTTGTTTTAACAAGGACCCAGGACTTGATGGATGAGGAAGGAACTAAAGACCAGGATGCCTTACTACCTGAATCATCCTAATAAAAACATATTTTCATTCCTGTCCATGTCCAATGAGTAACAACACAAAGTAATGGATAATCACTGTGTTCATGGAAATTAACATGTTTGTGGAAATTAATTTGTTAGAGTAAACTGATGACAGGATTTTTTTAAAAAGTCATTTCATTTTGTCTTATATTTTATGCACATGGATAAGTTTTTATCTTTAAGTGGAAAAATAATGAATTTACTATAACTTTAACAACTGGAAATATGTAATTTAGAATGAAAATGACTGACAGCAGTGATGTCCCATATCATTAAAAAAAACCTAACCATTCAATGTGTTCCTATACGGTACAAAGTCTAAGTGTTTTGACATTTTTTTGGAGTTTAAGACATTCTGAATTATTTGTCATTCATCATTATTTATCATTTATCTCCATGCTAGAGCATGGAGGTAATGGGACAGTATATCTACTAGGATCACATTCTTTCAAAGAACTCCTAGAAACAGTTCAAGAGGCATCTTGCTTGGATTACAGTTTGAAATAACAGGTGTAAAGGTAGTATAATGTAATGGGCACTGTATCTCTTATCGCTCTTTCATAAATATTATACCACTAAATCAGATGACTACCTCACTCCTGGTTACTTCTTCTCAGAATGAGATTCAGGTTTGTCTTGCTTTCATGATAGGTTATTATTGAAGTTACTCCATTGTTCTTAGAATTCCCTTCTTGGTAGTCAAGTGGTTTGTTTCCCCTTAAGAGCAGCCTTAACGCCTCTCCTCCCCATTTCATTAATATTTTTGTCTTTACAACACAATCATTTCTCACCTTGTCTCCTCCAGATTGAATCTTCCTTTGTGACAAGGAAAAACAATAAAGCAAAACCACGCAATATGGAAAGCTAGTCTGAGGTTATACACAATAGTCTGTCCTAGCAGTTCCTTGCCTCTTTGCCATGAGGGAGCAGGTATGTTTCATTAGGACTTTTTCTGGTTTTCCCATTACTCAGAATTCAACTTCCTTTTAATGATTTTCTCATTTACATTAGTGCTGTTATTATGTGTTTTTCTCTTGGTTCTACTTGTTTTGCTCCACATTTGTTCTATATATGTATATATGTATATATATATATATATATATATATATATATATATATATGTAGTGGGAATTCACACACTGATGAAATCGCAGATATTTCAAAGCTTTACAATATAAATTATAAAGCAATTGGAAGATAAAGACTGCTGCCTAAAATTATTTTTTTTAACTCTATAAATACTCCAACTGTATTTCTAATTGTCTTCCCTGAATCATCTTATTTTAAAAATCAGTTATATATTAAATCTATCAGAAAACATCATGAATTAATATCAACATTTGTAAAATTCAGTTCAAAGAACAGAATATTGAGAAACTGGATTCATTTTCAGTTGACTTGGTTTTTGTAGTTATTGCCAGTAACTTTCTACCAAAAATATATATAGATATTTCTTCACTGACTCAATATTGTTTCCTCTTAAGTTAAATTTTGTCCTTTAGTCTCTTGAAAGGATTATCTTTCTTTTATAAATTATTGCTGGATTTCAAAACCATACTTTAAAATAATCTATAAAGAATTTATTTCCCTTAGGCTTTATTCTCAAAAGCTCATTGTTTACTGAAGTGAATGAAGCAGTGGGAGTTGGACCAGAATATGGCAGATACTTATGTGACAGTATCAGATGGGTACTGTCTTGCTGAACCTATACAGTATTATGGTATGTAACAAAAGCTCCCAATAGTAAAAACTGAACAAAACTTTTATCCTCTGTAGAAAATATCTAAAAGGTGTAAAAACTTCTTTCTAAACCAACAAATATTCCCAAATCACCAAATTCTTGCTTGCAAGAAACTTACAAGTATGCCAAAATGAGCAAATATGTTGATATGCTAACTCAAGTCTAATGAGGAAAATACATAACATTTAGAATAAATTGTATATAATTGGAGTAAACAAAAACTAGGAATAATTTTAATGAGCAACTGCTCATGAAAGTAAAGCTTTTTATAAAAGCCTTTTAGTAAATGAAGCTGACAGTAGGTGATCAAAAATACTTGTTGAATTAAAAAGAATATATTGGTTTTGATATAATAAAGGAAATATATGAGAAAAGGGAATACAAAAAACGGAATTATTTCTTACTGTGGCATAAAAGTCTCAGGGGTGTATAATGCTGTTTCACCTGTCAAATCCTGCCAGAAGACTAAAGGTAGTATTAGTTTTTAGTCAGAGTATTAAATCTGATTTACACAATCCTAAATCAAAACATTAAATCTAATGTTCGAGTCAGGATAATATAAGTTTCTAGAGCAGGTGTGGGGAACCTGCACCCTCAAGGCCACATGTGGCCCTCTAGCTTCTCATGTGTAGCCTTTTGATTAGATTCAAGTTTTATAGAATAAATCCTTTTATTAAGGGGATTTGTTCTGTGAAGTTTGAGTTCAGTCAAAGGGCCACACTTGAGGACCTAGAACATCACATGTGGCCTTGAGGCAGCAGGTTCTCCCCCCCTCCGCCCCCCCCCCCCATTCTAGAGGAAATAAAAAGTCAGACTTTTGCCATTTATTCAAAATGGGTGGTATCCCTATCACTTACTTGGGGGTAGTTTAATAACATTTCCCTAGATATCAGACAGCCAACAGTATTGCCTGAGCATCTCTTGCACCTATGGCACTTAACTAATTCATTATCTTTCCCCTTCCCCAACATTTTCTTCTTCTGAACTTGCCTTTTGCTGTCAAGGACACCACCACTCTCCTAGCCCCCAGACTCTAAGTCTTAGCTAATCCATGCCTTCTCATTCTCTTTCTTCCATCATATTCATTCAGTTGTTTCCAAGTCTTATCATTTCTGCCTGCACAAGATTTCTCTAATATGTCGTCTATTCTTCACTCACACAGCTCCATTCTGTTGCAAATCCTAATCACATCTCACTTCTGGACCACTGTAATAGCCTCCTAGTTGGTCTCCATGCTTCTCTCCCCACTCCTCATTCCAGTCCTTGCTTAGCTGCCAAAGTGATCTACCTAAAACTCAGGTCTGATCATGGTACTCTCTTCCTGGCTCTCAATATACTCCAGTGGGTCCCTAGTAAATGCTTGCTTTTTGTAAGGCACTGCAATAGGCTCTGGCGCTATAAAGACAGAAACAGACATGATATTAAAGGAGTTTACATTCTACTGAGGGGACACAACATGTACATGGTTAGGTAAATAAAAGATCATTTGAGGAGTGAAAGATTACTAACAAGTAGGGTGAAATCCAACACAAAAATCTTACTTTGAAGTAGCCAGGAAACTGTGACAAGAAGTATTGTTTAACGGACAAATTATAGAGATCACGTTTTGGTTCTGCTCTCCACTGACCTGGCTACTGTGTACTAAAACAATTTCAGTGGGCTATGAAGGGAAATGTAAAACAGAGGAAAGGGAAAATACACATTTTGGGTTTAGGGGATGATTGAGTTGAACATAGGTTTACCTCTAGAAATGGGTGAAATGTTTACAATTAATGATTGGTGGCAGACACTTTAGAATTTAAAAGCAGCTGTAATTTTTTGAATTCTTATATATAATTGTTTTTTTTTGTTGTTTTTATGAAATATAGATGTATTGCCAGAACAGGTCAATTATCAGCCGCAGGCCCATGATTACCAAGTGGCACCTTACTGTCAGTATTCAGCTGTCCAGTTTTCTCCAGCTTTACAATCTCCACCTTCTCACAGCCACTACAATACATACAGTTTGGATTCACAGTATAATGACGGGCAATACATACTCGGCACTAATGAATTAAATAAGCCCACGTGTATGGTTACTCATGATACTGAGGATGGATATCCGGGAATAAAAAGATCCAAACTAAATCATTCTTCTGTGAGAATTAAAGGACAAGAAGAACTTTGTGTAGTTTGTGGTGATAAAGCTTCAGGATATCATTATAATGCACTTACCTGCGAAGGTTGTAAAGGTAAGGAAAATTAGAGTAAAATTGCAATTTTATGCATGCAGACTAACATGTCCATTTTTTTCCTTTTTAAGTGGGCAGTAGTCATTAATACACTTAACAGTCATTAAAGGTGAGATTAATAGGTAACTGTAATAGGGAAACACTTATGATCAAATCTATGGCATTGAAATAAAATGTGAGGAAGGGAGATCCAGTTTCTCAGAACCAGAAATTTAACATTTAAGTCAATTATTCAGTATTTAAACAGTAAATTCCTACTTATTTAATTGAGTCTGGGGTTAGAATAGAGACTTCTGTCATCTGACACTGGATTTAGTAGCTATACCTCTTCATGGTAGATTGAACCATTCTTGTATTGGGTGGGAGTTTGGGCTAAGTGAATTCTAAAGTTCTTTCCAAATCTAAGTTTCTATGAAGCTAATCAGAAGCCTGAACATGAATATGATAAATTGAAACCAGAATTTTGAAAGTATGAAAAATGACCTGGATAAGATTTTTGAGGTTGTAAAATCTCTCTTTGTTGCTTTGTTTTTACTTCTAAATGAAGAAAACCTTGAACTGATGAAGCTGGTACTAAATAAATGTTTACCATCCTTAGGGGGTGATGTGGTGTTAATAGGCAAGGTGCTCCATGGGGCATTGGGAAAAACTGCATTAAGCTTCTGTCTCTGACCCATCAGTCCTATGTAAGGCCAGTCATTCCGATATTCAGAACCTCAGTACAACTCACTAACTCTATAGATGAGTTATAAAGGGCTTGACTTGATGTACTGACCATTCCCAGAAATGCCTTCTGCAAATTGAATGCTCTAAGGAATCTTATAAAAAAACAACATATCACAACATTCAGTTAAGCGAAACTTAACATGGTAAATGAAAGGTTTGACTTTAGGAGCTGGAAGTTGTCGTTCAGCTGTTTTTCAATTGTATTCATCTCTTTGTAACCCTTTTTGGGGTTTTCTTGGCAGAGATCCTAGGGTAGTTTGCCATTGCCTTCTCCAACTCATTTTACAGATGAGGAAACTGAGGTGAACAGTTATGTAAATTGTGCAGGGTCACAGAGCTAGTAAGTGTCTGAGGTCAGATGTGAATTCAGGAAAATGAATCTTTGACTTCAAGCCCAGCACTCTACCCCGTGCACCATCTAGCTGCCCTAACTGCTAGAGATACTTAGCGTTAATTGCCAAATATGACCAATGTATGAGATAGCACTAGTTTGGATTGAATAGGTTGTTTCATGCAGAAGAGGATTAAGAAAATTCAGTTTTAAGAAAAATAAAAATGTTCATAGGAAGGGATGCCACTTCTCCATTTTCTGTGAATGAAAATCATTGTGTTAATTCTATTATTTAACCTTTTGATAAAAAGATACTAGGTTTTTGGGTCTGGACCTGTGATTTCATTAGTGTAGGGGAGGGAGCAAATACTCTGTAGCTGACAGTTTTAAGAGAGTTGCTTGGCTTGGGGGAGGGGAAATGCAGAAAAGTTAAGTGATTCACCCAGGATCATACAGTCAGCACATGTCAGAGGCAGGACTTGGGTTGAGGTTCTAATATTTCTTAGGCTTCTTATCTATCCCCCTATTCCATGCTACCTCTCAAATATTAATATTAAACCTTATGTTAATTGGTCACAAATACTCAGTGGTGAAATTAAAACCAAGGTTCTTTTGAAATATCTTTTAGGTTTTTTTCGTCGCAGCATCACCAAAAATGCAGTATACAGATGCAAGAATGGTGGACACTGTGAAATGGACATGTATATGCGTAGAAAGTGTCAAGAGTGCCGTTTGAAAAAGTGTAAGGCAATGGGAATGTTAGCAGAATGTAAGTGGCCTATTCTCAGTTTCTAATTTGATCATTTCTGTTTGACTATAATCATCATCATCATCTTCTTTTCTCCTCCTCCTCCTCCTCCTCCTCTTCCTCCTCCTCCTTTTCCTCCTCCTCTTTCTTTGTTATCATCTTTTTTGAGGCAATTAGGGTTAAGTAACTTGTCCAGGGTCACCAACTAGCAAGTATCTGAGGTCACATTTGAATTCAGGTCCTCCTGCGTCCAGAGCTGGTGCTCTATCCACTGCACCATCTAGTTGTCCTGGCCATAATTTTCTATGACTGTTTTTTCTTGTATTCAGAACTAAATGCTATTACCCAAGTTGTAGGTTCTTTATACATTCATAGAACTTATATTAATTCTTCATCAGCTACTAAAATCAGAATCAATCCCCAGATTTAGGGAATGAATAGTTTTTTGCTATCTACAATAATTGGCTTCTACACAAACACCCCACATCCATGTGACCTTTCTTTCTGATCATTTTTTAAAAATTCAATCATACCTGTTTTGATATTAGTTTCCTTAATGTTAAATCAATGCATCTAGAATGAGTGGTCTTAAAATATTTTTTTTTCAGTTCTGCATCCATAGACACTAAGAGGACAGCTTTACTTAGAAGTTCTGCCAGTGCATAAAATATAGTATATAAAACCAAAGCTAGTCAACTTCCCTAATAGGGTTATAGTCTTGGAGGATAATTACCCTCTCTTACCTTCCTTTAACTTCTTACACCTTGTTGAAAACTGTCAACTCATGTAACATCTCCCAGAACTGTCCATTCCTTTTTTATTTCCAGTTACCACATTAGTCTGAACTTTCTTCATCTCAGCCTTCTCGCTGATCTTATTGCTTCCTTTTGCTTTCCTTTTAATTTATGCTAGTTATAGCTGCTAAAATAATCTTCCACAAAGACTGTTTCTGTATTATCACTCTCCTATTGTGCTAAAGAAAACAGAATATGTCTCTGCTGCCCGTTATGTGGAATTCACACATGGAAACTTTACAAGTATCCCATTAGTTCACCATTAGACTTCCCTGATTCACCAATCCTATTCCTCCCCAGCACCCCCATACAATTTACTTATTTCCTTCCTTTTGATCTGACACATTTCCCTTACTTGTGAAACCTTCAGTTCCTTCACTAGTAAACCTCATATCATTAAAATCCTGACTCTAAGCTCACTTCTTCCAAGAAGCCTTCTGTGATTAACTTTACCTGACTGAAATGACTCTCTCTGTATATCCTTTTAGAACTCATGTACTCATTTGGAAATATTTCCATTTTTGCTTCGTGTATTGTTTTTCAAGTGCTTTTAAGTAATTTACCTAGAATATGTTTTCATGGACTGTGTCTCTTTGCCTAGATAGAAGATATGCTGTTTGAGGGCAGAAGCTATTCCCCCCCCCCCAAACCCCAAGAGAGGATAATGGAAACGTATTTTATTTTTCTTTTTGAATTATTTTATTTATTTTCTTGTTTACATCATTCATTTCCACGAGATTTTGAGTTACAGATTTTCTCCCTGTCTTTCCCCTACCTACAACCCCCAAACAGCCATCCCACTGTAAAGCCCCTACCCCAATCTGCTCTCTCCTATGTCCTCCTCCATTGCGCCTCTAACTTTCTGGTAGGGCAGGATGAGTTTTAATTCCCAGTTGCATGTAGTTAATAATAATAATAATAATAATAATATGTATATATATATATTAACATTTGATTATAGATCTTTAAATTCTAAATTCTTTCGGCTCCTCCCTCATCATCCACCCCCACTGGCAGGACAAGCAATTCAATACAGGCTGTACATGTGTAATTACACAGGACATCTCTACAGTGGACATATTGTGAGAGGCTGATTATATGTCCCTCCTTCCTATCCCACCCCCTCCCCCTTTGTTCTATTCTCTACCCTGTCCCTGTCCTTTTACAGAGGTGTGTGCTTCCAGCAGCCCTCTCCTCTCTTCTCCCCCCCCCCAGATAATGGAAACTTGGAAGTCATTGAGTCCAAGCTTTTCATTTGATGGAAGAGGAAACTGTAGTCCAGAGAAATCACTTGCCCAAG
>CM053593.1:348145600-348259689 GCA_028646575.1 Pseudocheirus occidentalis | reverse complement strand
TAGAAAACAGTGTGAAATATATCATTGAAAAAACCACTGACCTGGAAAATAGATCCAGGAGAGACAATTTTAAAAATTATTGGACTACCTGAAAGCCATGATCAAAAAAAGTACCTAGAAAGCATCCTTTAGGAAATTCTCAAGGAAAATTGCCCTGATATTTTAGAACCAGAGGGCAAAGTAGAACTTGAAAGAATTCACCATCACCTCTTGAAAAAGATCCCAAAAAGAAAACTCCTAGGAATGTTATAGCCAGGTTCCAGAGTCCCCAGATCAAGGAGAAAATATTACAAGCTGCCAAGAAGAAACAATTTGAATACTGTGGAAATATAATTAGGATAACCCAGGATCTATCAGCTTCTACATTAAGGGATCAAAGTGCCTGGAATGTGATATTCCAGAGATCAAGGGAGCTAGGATTAAAACCAAGAATCACCTACCCAGCAAAATTGAGGATTATGTTCCAGGGAAACATGTGATCATTCTGTGAGGTGGAGGACTTTCAAACATTCTTGCTGAAAAAATCAGAACTGAAAAGAAAATTTGACATTCAAATACAAGAAGCGTTAGAAAGTAAACGTGGAAAAGAAATCATAAGTAACTTATCAAAGTTGAATTATTTACATGCCAACATGGAAAAAATGATAATTGTACCTTATGAAACTTTTCTCAGTATGAGGATAGGTGAAGGGAACACAAATGTATATATGTGTATACATACACATATGTCTCTATGGGACGGTTTCTATGTGCGTACAAACACATATCTGAGTATGTGTATATATGAGTACATATAGGGCACAGGATCAATTGAATAGAAAGGGATGATACTCTAAAAGAGAGGATTAGAATGATAGGAGACAGGGAAAAGCAGAATGAGGTTAATCATCTCATATAGAAGAGGTTAGGGATAATTGTTACAATGGAGGGGAAGAACATGAAGGCAAAAGGGATAGAGTCAACCTTACTCTCATTGAATTTGGCTTAGAGAAGTGTCTAAGGACAGATGAAAGCAGTCATTTTTTTTGCCACTGCCTCCGTCTAACATGATTTCAATCACTTTATTTTTATTTTTTCCATATTGTTCAAAGTAGTCTCGTAAGTGTCTTTCTTAATGTTACTCACAAAGATCTTTTTCACAGTTAAGTGGGCACCTGGCCTTTGAGGGTCCTCTCTGAAAACAACTCTCTTTGGTTCAACAACTCTGCCATAAATTTTATGAGGTCTTGCATTCATGGCTGCATCTACCTCTTCCACTGTGGCACAGGCAACAAAATTAAAGGCCCTGGAATATTTGGTATTTGGACCCTTCATTACTATGAAATTAAGCATGCCCCATTGCTCAAAATGACTCCTTAGACTCTCATTCATTGTCTTGAAGCTCAGGTCTCCAACAAAAAGTTTCTGCAGCTTCTTGGGCTCCTTGGGGACAATGATTTCAACATGGAGAGAGCTGTGGCAGATGCTTCAGTGACCCTTCTCCAACAGCACTGAGGACAGAAAGGAGCTAGCTAACATATCTGTTTATTCTTAATGTTAAAGCATTTGACTGTTCAAAGACTTGGGTTATGAGACCTTTCTTTTCTAGACCATTAGTGGTTGAGGTAGGAAACAGAAGTAGGGAATATAGGACCTACAAAGATAGTTGCAAGGTTTCATCTCCATGAGAGTTGCTTCCCTGGAATTTGGATTTTGGGGACAAGTTGGATGCAGGGCTCATGATCTGGAGGATTTTGCCATTCTTGAGACTTTTGGACACAAGATATACTGGGCTGTCTCCACTTATATCTGAAGTGAAGGTTAAGGTGACAACAGTATTACTGCTTTTCTGTGTTTATTGAAGGGCACCATCATTCTTCTAGTTTACTCCAGTTTACAACCTGAAAGTCATCCCAGACTTTTCTTTCTCCTTCAATCTCCATGCCTCTTTAGGTACCAATGCCTTATTAGTTGTGCCTCTAGAGCTTCTTTCAAATTAATCCCTTTTTCTCCATTCATATGGAAACTACCTTAGGTCAAGCCTTCTTGTCCTCACTCCTAGATAATTATAGTTGTTGTTGTTGATCCTTCAATTCAAAGAGGATCAATGACATCATGGGGTCATGACTCATCTGTGAATTGGATTTAAGTGAGGGAGGGTTAGCTCAGATGAGACAGAGTCATCTGCCTCATTCTCTCTTCCAGAGTCATTAAAGTCAGGCGGTAGGACAAAAGTCAAGGTGACTGGTGATGGCCTGGCATGCAGTGGATGACTGTGGCATCTTAAATATCTAACCAAGCTCTAAGGACTCCACAGAGACTACTTGAGTTGTCTTCAGGGCTGTTGGAACAATGTTCTCATCCACCCATTCCACCAAGGAGAGATCTTCACATGCTTGAGGCAGACATCCTCCAAACTCATGGACAGGTTTGAAGCCTGTCAGTTACCCTCAACCTGGTTTAGTCCATCTGCCAAGATTGTTTTACTGGGTAGTAGCTGCTGTGCTTCTTGGAACCACAGGTGAGAGTTGGGTGGCAGGTGGGATTTTTAGTAGGGACTTGAAGAAAGTTAAAGAAGCTAGTAGGTAGAGATGAGAAGGTAGAGTATTCCAAGCATGGGATTTGACCCTGATTATTCTCATTTTTTATGTCTGCCAGTTTGCTGAAAGGTAAAAACTTAAGGTTGTTTTGGTTCCATAACTCTTATTTTTAGTGGTTTGGGGCATAATTCCATAAAGCTGTTAATAGTCTGTCGTTCTTTTGAGTACTATTTGTTCATTTGCTTTGCATTTGTCTTCTAAAGATTGGTCTTTGGTCTTACATATTTCTGTTGACCCTCTATATATCTTGGATACTGGAGTCAGAAAGACACTTATTAACTGTGTGACCCTGGGCAAGTCACTTACTTCTGCCTGCCTCCATTTCTTCATCTCTAAAATGGAGATAGTAATAGTATCTACCTGCTTCCTGGGGTTGTTGTGAGGATCAAATGAGATATTTGTAAAACAGCACAGTGTCTGGCACATAGTTAAATGCTATATAAATATTAACTACTAATAGTTAATATTATTGTTGTTCTAGATGCATTTTTGTTTTGCAAAAGTCTTTCAATTTCATGTGATCAAAACAATCTATTTTACATTTTGTAATGGCCTCTACCTCTTGTTTAAGAATTTGTCTTCTACCCATATTTGAAAGCTAGTTTGAGAGGAATAAGGAGTTTTATTTTAGACGTGTTCAAATTGATTGAGGAAGTTGGAAACATGAATCATTCCCTTTTTTTTTTTTTGCCTCTAGAATAAACTACAAAGTCCACAATTTGGCATATCCCTCCATTCACAATCAAGTTCCAACTTGTTTTTTTAAACTAAGTGCCAAATATCGCACCTCAGCTGTCATATAATCTTGCCCAAATTGTTTCCCATCCCCAACATTCAATGTTCTATCTCCCTCTACCTTTGCACTCTCACATCAGAAACATGTGACCTTTTACAATCACTTCAGAGCTGAGTTCAAGTATCATTTCCCTCAGAAGGCTTCTCCAGATCCCTTATCTAGTGCTCCCATGCCCCTTCCCTTCCCATTGTGATTTAAGTATATAATCTTTCTCTTCTTTTCAGTAAGGTTCTGATTCTGATCAGGAGAATTCCCAATTTGCAAATCTGTTCCTCATAATGAAACTGATTAATTACATGGCTACCTGATTACTGGCACTTTGCCTCTGGCCTGCTGTCCTGTCATTCTCAGGTTAGAAAATGGCTCAGTAGAAATCTTGGGTGGCCAGGGAAGGGTGTTTCAGACAGCAAGTCACAGAGATGATGAGTGGAGACAATTGGCACGCCCTTTCCAGAAGCAATTTTTAAAAAAATTGATAAATGATATTAAACTAAGATACAGAAAGGAGGAGTAGAGGACTTTTGGAGTACCTCTTGCTGGTCCTGGTATTAGGTTCTCATGAATTAGAAGTGTACAATACCAGGGAGGAAGTTCCAAGCTGAATGGCTTAGCACCTCTTCAATATCATCTCTGGAGATCTGGACCAAAGGACACCATGGCAAAAGACTGCTGGGGCAGGGTGGCTAGGTGGTGCAGTGAGTAGAGCACAGGCCCTGGAGTCAGGAGGACCTGAGTTCAAATCCAGCCTCAGACACTTGACACACTAACTAGCTGTGTGATTTTTGGGCAAGTCACTTAACCCCAACAGCCCTCCAAAAAGAAAAAAAAAAAGACTGCTGGGGTGAGGCACTGGTGGATGAGAGGTTGGGTAACTAAAGATATTGAATTCTCACCAACCAGGACAACACAGCCTCAAAGACCAGTCTGATCACTAAGAAGCTGGATCTGGACTTTAAAGAAACCACTGACAAGCTGCAAATAGCAAAAATCAGAACTGGGGACCCGAATCTGTAGAAATTATTAAAATTGTGTGTGTGTGTGTGTGTGTGTGTGTGTGTGTGTGTGTCTAAAGTATACATTTTTGGATAACCGGAATGTAAGAGGCTTTGATTTGCAATGCAAGGATCTACTGGCTAGCACAGTTTTTAAAATTGTAACAGGGGTTCCAAACCTATTTTGGGTCACGGACCCATTTGTTAGTCTGGTGAATCCCATGGAACCCTTTCTCTGAATAACGTTTTCAAAATGCATAAAACAAAATACATAAAATTACACAGAAAACGAATAATACTGAAATAAAAATGTAATCTTTTTCCCCAACCACGTTCCAAATCCATTCACAGACAAGTTCCGTGGACTCCAACGCATGGACTCATGCTCTGCAGTGATAGATAACATGGACCTTTATGGTCTGCAGAGCGCTTTTCATCGGACTCCCATGACTACTCTGTGAGGTGGGGGGGGAGGGGGGAGGCAAAATTAAAGAAATTGAGGGGCACAGAAAACCACGGCAACATAAAAGTACATATATAGCTAAAGGAGCCACGGCTAAATAGTAATACTACTACGACTAATAATAACAATTTGCATTTAACTTTAAGGTTTCCAAGGTGCTTTACAGTCAGTAAGGCCTTTGACAGTCACAGGAGAGAGCACGGAAGCATGACGTCCTTTCTACAATGAGGAAACTGAGGCTGACAGGGTTAAGCGACTCGCCCAAGGTCACCCGGAAAAAGCCCTTCCTTCACCCTACGTATTGGCCCCGCCCCCTTTCCAGAAAGCGAGCGCCACTTCCTAGGAAACACAGGTCAGTGCGCGGGCAGGAATGCTATGCGCAGGCGCAGAGCTGAAGTGAGGGGAAAGACTCGTACGGGACTGGCGGAAGTGGCGCTGTTTTTTTTCGTTTACGGAAGTAACGTCAGTCGCAGTGGGCGAAGACCCGGAACCGGCGGCGTAGGGTTCAGTGACTGGCGTCGCAGCGGAGCCGCTTCTCACCGAGCCTCCGCTATGAGCTGCACGATCGAGAAGATCCTGACGGACGCGAAGACCCTTCTGGAGCGGCTGCGGGAGCACGACGCGGCCGCCGAGTCCCTGGTCGATCAATCGGCCGCCCTGCACCGGCGGGTGGTCGCGATGCGGGAGGCGGGCGCCACGCTGCCGGAGCAGGTCAGGCGGGGCCGAGGCGGGAGGTGGGGGGCCCGGGGCCCGGGGCGGGGGTCTTGTCTCCCCCCCTAGGACCCGTCCGTGTGGGTTGACTTTGGCCGCGGGTGCTGTGTCTGTTAAAGCAGTGTCCAGAGGACGCCGCGGACCTGAAGGACGTATCCAAATACAAGCCTCACGTCCTGCTGTCCCAGGAGAACACGCAGATCCGCGACCTGCAGCAAGAGAACCGAGGTCAGTTTGGCTGCCATCCCTTGGGCCCCTTCTCTCCAAACCACGGCGCTTTCCGAGCCCAGCACGTAGACCAGCGAATTCCCTGTGCAGGCACGACCCAGAATGTGGTGCGATGCCTCCGAACGGGGGTTTCCTAAGAAAATCTGCTAAATAACAGCCTTTGTAGGAAAATGGGAACAGTTACTAGATAATCCTTTTCAGTATTTGTTATCAGGTAATTAAGACGTCTTAATTAAGTTCAAGAAATACAGTTGAAGGTTTTTTTTTAACCTGTGATTATAAATATGAATATAGTCTTTGATTTGCTAAGGACAGTACTTTCAGATTAATTCAGTTTAATATTCTAAAGCAGGGACTTACAACTATTTGGTGAAATCCTTAAGATATTATTCAACTTGACTGGAATTTAAATATACATATGTGTACACGCACCTATATCTATGTACATATACATGCACACATGTACTTGTATGCAAACACGTATTGCCAGAGTATCACAAATTTTTGTTGAACAGGAATCTTAAGGTGCTCCAATTTATAATCTAGGGACCATTGGCTAAAATCATAGGCACCATTAGTCAGTGTAAATATATTGTCAAGTGTTTCAGTATCAGATGGGATGGAGGTTCTTCACTGTCTCAGTTATCACCGCCAGTTTATTTCACTTATTCTTTGATAGAGTTGTGGATTTCCTTGGAGGAACACCAGGATGCTTTGGAACTCATCATGAGCAAGTACAGGAAACAGATGCTACAATTAATGATTTCTAAAAAAGCAGTGGATGCTGAACCTGTCTTGAAAGCCCATCAGTCTCATTCTTTAGTAAGACGTTTCACAATATTTGTTAAATTGAATTGAATCTAGAAATGTTTTTTTTTTTAAATAAATTTCTTGCACTATAGAGAGGTTTCTTCAGTTTCTTCAGGTGTTTATCTCAGAAAGAAATATAAAGAATGAGAACTACCAGGAATAGTAGGATATTTTTTTTACCTCAAAAGTTACCTTTTTTTTTTTTTTCAAAGAAAAATTATCTTTTCACATTTATCACTTTATTGTTAATGTTGGGGGGAGTGTTTGTTTTGTTTTCTTTTTTGCTTTTTGGAGAAGGGAAGGTTGGGCAATTTGGGTGAAGTGACTTGCCCAAGGTCACATGGCTAGTAAGTGTTAAGTGTCTGAGGCTGGGTTTGAACTCAGGTCCTCCAGACTCCAGGGCTGGTGCTTTATTCATTGTGCCACCCAGCTGCCCCTATTGTTAATGGTTTAATAGTAGCCTTACTCTGAGGCCTGTGTTTGTTACTATTCTATACCACAAAACTGGTGAATATGAAAGAAGAATCGATAGCCGAAATAACTGAATTCTTCCCGACTGTTTGTGGAGGTCAGAGCTGTGTATTTACTTTACTCGAAGTGATGTCAGGTGCTTTTAGACTTTTCACTAGTCATTCAAAAAGTTTTTTTTTTTAACTCCTGTAGAGTATACAGTGTTTGGCCAGGTGGGAGGTACTCAGTGAATCCTTAGTGACTGAGGAAAGAGAGAGTGAAAGAAATACAGCTTCTATTCAAGTATTTAAGGAATTTGTCATTTAGCTGGGGGAAGCCAATACAGTAGAACTTTAAGAGTACTTGATGTAGAATACAATATAGTATGAGACAGAGATAGGCCCCTTCACGTACCCCGGACAAGGAAACAAGAAGGGTTAGACAGGCAAGATAGACAGGTAGAAATGGGAAGGTCTAAGCAATTGATTAGATATGTGAGAAGGAGAGTACTTTTTGATTGATTGACTAGGATCATGTTACTTCTTATAAGCACTTTACCTTCTGTTGTGTTTGTTGTTCTTCCTACAGGGCAGTGCAGAATTAATATACTTAATATCTTGACAGGAAATTGAAAGTCAGATTGATAGAATCTGTGAAATGGGAGAAGTGATGAGAAAAGCTGTTCAGGTGGATGACGACCAGTTTTGTAAGATTCAGGAAAAGCTAGCCCAACTAGAGGTAAGAATATTATTTTTGCTACTGGAAAAGCATAACATTTTTCAGTCATATCACCTTAGTGATGATCTCTCAGCAGATGACTCTCAAATCTGTATATCCAACCTTAATCTTTTTCCTGAACTCTACTCCTGTACTGCTAACTGTTGTCGAGTAGGCATTTTAAACTCAACATATCCAACTATCTTTCCCCCAAAATCTATTCCTCCTCCAAACTACCTGGTTTCTGTTGAAGACACTATCATCCTTGTGGTCTATATTCTCAGTTTTGGAGAAAATGACCTGACTTCATGAACAAATCCAGTCACTTGTCAAGTCTTGCTGATTCTCCCTCCCTGTCATTAATCAAGGATTCATGAAGTGTTTACTAAGGCCAAACACTGTAGTAACATCTCTTTCATCTGTTTCCTTTTCTCTCCTATCCTGCTGTACCCTAGTTCAGACCTTATATACTCTAATAGACTATTACAGTTGCTTCCTGATACCTCCATATATACTCTCTTTAATCTACTCTCCACATTCTCCTAACGCAAAAATCTCTGATGGCTCCCTATTTCCTCTATAAAACATATACTCTTCTTTTTGGCATTTAAAGAATTCTACAGCTAGGCATCCACCTACCTTTGCAGTTTTATTTCATATCATTTCCCTTTCCACAGTCTCTTTGGCTGTTCCCTGTATTGACATTCCAACTCTGCAAGTGATCCCTCCTATCTGTACATTCTCTCCTCATCTTCATCTCATTCCCTAGTTTTTGTTACCTTCACAAGCCCTTTCCTAATCACATTGGTTATTGGCACTCTCTCTTGTATTTTCCTTTACTAGTTTTGAATCTCTCTAGTAGAATGTTCCTTGAGGGCAGGAATTAATTTCATTTTATCTTCATATCACCTCTGCCTTCCATATATTAGGTACTTTAATGTTTTGTTGAAATGAATAAAATTGAATTATTTTAAAATTAAAACATTTCCCTTCCTCCCTGCAGGTGTCAGAGCTATACAGTTACTTTTAAGTGTTTCTCTGAGACCTCCTGTTATATTTGTTCAACAAGTACTTTCTTTTTCTATATCCTACACAATGTTCAGTGTGGGATACATGGAAGGTTTTCAATAAATCCTTGACTGATTATAAGGATAGGGGAGTGTGAAAAATAAAATGTACTGTTCTCAAAGAATTGATAATTTTAGCTAGTGAGAGTCTAAAACAGTGGTACTTCAGAATAACAGTATTTGTCATGGAGTGGAATATAGTAATATAGTACAGAACAGTTACATTGAAGGAAATTATTTTTTGCAGGTAAAGTTTTTGAATTTGTCAATTTAACTGAACGTGAAAATATTTCACCCTAGAAATAGGACATGTGAAAAGAATTTAATACTGCTTTTCTATTTTTCTTTTAAAAATACGTTTTATTGATATCCTTTTTAAAAATCATCCACATTTCTCAACATATTCCTTTTCCTCCGTCCCGCAAGCAATCTTCATAACAGTTTTTTTAAGGGAGGGGAGACATTTAATAGAACTAACCAACTTATCAAAAAAAGTCTGATATTTTATGTATAGTGTTCCACATCTACTTTCTCTCACTTCAGTAGATAACGTGCTTTGGGGCTACAATAAGTTATAATTTGGCAACATTTGTTTTGTAATTTTTTTTTACTTTTGTAGAAAGTACAAAATTTGTACAAATTTCTTTTGTAATTCTTAAACTCTCCCCATTTAAAAAAAAATTCAATATATGTAGCAGAACAAAAAAAGGCTAGTATATGAAAGGATAGCCCAATTTCATACTATTTGCTTTTTAAAAGAACATATAACAAATTCCATACCATACTTTTGAATGTGTCCTATTTATCTGTCCTTTCTTTGGAATTTCCATTCTTAACAACTTGGTGAATCTATTCAACTCTATATTCAAATCCTTGTGTGCCACACTTTCCTCCCTCCTCCCCCAATTCCTATCACTGACCATACCTTGCTAAAGTGTTACTTTGTATATTGCTCCCACCATCACCTTCTTCAGTCTTATTCACATCGCTGCTGAATGGAGCCAGAAAAGAATCTGTCCACTATAAATATATGTTACAGATTTTCAACTGTCCACTCTGCAGCAAGATAATGCTTTTGCCCCTCCCTAATTGATTTACTCTCTGACTCACCACCATGGCTGTTCCAAATGTTTTCATCCTTCCTTAGACCTCCCATTGTACTCAGTCCCCCTTTTCTATGCTGAGAACCTTGTCATGTTTCTCAGAAAAAAAACCGAGGCCATCCACCCAGATCTTCTTGCCTCCTCACATCATTCAGTTGTCTTCTTCCTTCACATTTCTCGAATGAAGAAGTGGTCCTTCTTGTCCTTGATACTGTCTCATCTTCCTCAGTAGACTGCTCCCCCTGATTATCTCCACTTTTTAATCATTAATCTTTGCCTATTTACTGGCCCTACTATCTACAAACATGTCCACATCTTTTGTACTCTGCTAGCTATCATCTTATATATTTCTCTCCCTTTCTGGACTAGACTCCTTAAGAAAGCTATCTAGAAAAGCAGAGCCAATTTGGAGTAATAGAGAGATCATTCCAGTTGAACTCTCCCAACAGTCCCCTCCAAACAACTTTAATACATAAAATCAAATTCTGGAGTGGCATAGCAAGCAGCTCAGAGTGAGACTTTTTTCCAGTCCCAAACTAGGTCAGTTGGGGAGATCTGTGATACTGCAGTGGGAATGGACCATAACAGCACAGTACACAGTCGCCCCAGTTGTGAGGCTTGGAGGCAGCAGCAGTGACTGTTCTAGTAGCTCTTTCCACCCAGAGACAGTAAGGGGACTGGACAAATAGATTACAGGGAACCCTTTTGTGGGTAGTGCAGAATTAGAGACTGGTTGTCAATTCCATTGCCCATTACCTATTTCTGGGCCAAGGTTCGAGGATGCCGAGGCTCTTGTTGCAGTTCCAGGACAGAGAGGAGTATTAGTGCTTGCTGCTGCAAGGAATTGAGTCCTTCCTGGGTAAGGACCAAAGTGTAGGCCAGGAGAGCAGTGGAGCAGTAATCATAATTCACTCTTGATCACTTCACCTGAGAACTGAGCACTGAAAACTTAGACACCTTTCCCCCACCCAACTATGAAAACAATTGGCAAGTTTAAAACAGTGTCCCCCCATGAACCCGCTACCATGAACAACTCTAAAGTCCAAAGTAAAAAAATAAACTGGAAAAATGAGCAAACAACAAAAACATTAAAAGCTATTATGGTGATAGGGAAGTTCAAGACATTCAGAAGAAAACAATATGAAAACAGCTACAAGGAAAGCCTTGAGGAGTGGGGTGGGTAGAGGTAGGTGAATGGGAATGCAAATTGGAAACAATTCTAACAAGAATTCCTAGAAGAGCTAAAGAAAGAGGGTTTTTTTTTTAAAAAGCAAAAAACAAAAAAAAATAAAAACAGAACATTGGGGAAAGAGAGGAATTCAAGAAAATTATGAAAAAAGTCTACCACTTGGTGAAAGAGGCACAAGAAAGTACTAAAGAAAATAACATTATAAAAAAGCAGAATTGGTCAAATAGGAGAAAAGGTACAAAAACTCACTGAAGAAAATAATTCTTAAAAATTAGAATTGGTCAAGTGGAAGCTGATGATTCCATGAGACATCAAGGAACAAAACAAAGCTATGTACACTAATTGCCTCCACTTCCCCTCCTCTTATTCACTTCTAAACCT
This sequence comes from Pseudocheirus occidentalis, assembly GCA_028646575.1. Lineage (NCBI taxonomy): Eukaryota > Metazoa > Chordata > Mammalia > Diprotodontia > Pseudocheiridae > Pseudocheirus > Pseudocheirus occidentalis. The sequence goes on along the minus strand of CM053593.1, from coordinate 348,248,203 downwards.
ACAATATGCTTCCTGCTTTATCGTTCAATTGAAACTCTTCACTCCAGAGTTACTGATCTCTTTGTTGCTAAATCTCATAGTCTTAAAATTCTCATCCTTTTCGACTTCCATGTATCCTTTGGCATTGTTAATCACCTTCTGGATGGTCTCTCCCTTCTAGGTTTTTGTAACACTGCTTTCTCCTGGCCCTCTTACTTATCTGAAGATTTCTCAGTCTCCTTTGCCGGATTTTTATCCCACTCTGAAACCATGGATACCTGGATCTGTCCTAGGCCTTTTTTCATTTTCTCTCTGTATAATCTCATTTGGTCGATCTCCTCAACTTCCATGAGTTCAAGTATTGTGACTCAAGTACTGTGCAGATAATCCTCAGATTTTTATATTCACTGAGGTGTATGTATAAATAAGAGAGTATGTACATATAAGAGCTTTAAGGCTTTTCTCTCATTTTCTTTTATTCCCTTCATTAGGATCAAGAAATTTATTTTTGACTCTTCCTCTTAACTCCCCTTCCCCACATTGCCCTATTTTCCTGTTTGTGTGTGTCTGTCTATCTCTGTCTGTGCAGCCTTCCTTTGTCCCATTCAGCTAAGAGTGAGATGAGTCTAAAGTCCATTCTGCCCACCCCTTCATGTTGATTTACTCTTCTCACATATACCAGTTATAAGAAATTTCAAATTCTGCCCCTTCTTCTTTCTACACTAATGTATTCCTTTTTTACTCTCCCTTCTCTTTTCACTCTTAATGCTCTCAGAACAGAACCAATCTAACACCAGATTCTGTTCTCTTAAGGCAGCGTGGTTCTCAACCTGTAGGTCACGACCCCTTTGGGGGTCGAATGACCCTTTTCACACTGGTCAGAGGGGTTGCCTAAGACCATAGGAAAACACATTTCCAATGGTCTTAGGAACTGAGACGCCACTCCACTATCTGTGTCCAGGTGGGTCCACCCACATGCAGATATGCCCACATACGAATATTAAAGAGTCACGGTATTAGGAAGGTTGAGAACTACTGTCTTAAGTTACTGAAAGACACTTGTTTTATTTTTCCCTTCTCCCTGTTAGAATGTTAGTTGCTCAAATACATTGACCTTTCTAGGTTTCTCCTGACTCTTGCGTTTGCATTTTTAAGTTCCTTCACAAGCTCCGATCTTTTCATCAGAAACATTTTGGAAGTCCTCTATGAAAGTCTTTTTTCCCCCACTGTTGTATTATATACAGTTTGCTGGTTAAGTTCATCTTGATTGTAAATTCATATCTTTTGCCTTTTGAAATATATGTCTTCTCATTTTTTGTCACAGTTCCTGAGTCTTGTGTGATCCTGACTGGTTCTGAGAACTTAAACTTCTTTCTGCATACAAGTAGTGTTTTTCTATTGGTGTGAAAACTGGATTTTAGCTATGACATTCCCTGGGACTTTTCCTTTTGGGGTTTCTTTCAGGATGTGACTGATATATTCTTTCTGTGATTCACTATGTTCTCTGGTTCTAATAGATCTGGTCAGTTTTCATTTATAATTTCTTGAAATGAAGTGTCCAAGTTTTTTGGTTTTTTTAAATAGTGACTTTGATAGAATCCAGTGATTCCTTAAATTATCTCTGCTTGACCTTTTTTTCCAAGTTAGTAATTTCTGACATTTTTATTTTCTTAGATTTTTTTCAGTCTTTTGATTTTGTTTTGATATTTCTTGCTGAACTCATTTCTATTTGGATTATTCTCATTTTCAGGGATGCTGTTATTTGAATTAAGTTTATCATTTTATTTCCTAAGCTATTTATTCTCCTTCCAGTTTTTTCCTCAAGAATTTATAATTTTTATCTTTTTATTTCTTCTAGGTATTCATGTAGTCCTTGTAGAAAATCCATTTTTCCCATTGAGTCTCTACTTAGTTTTGTTTTTTTGTTACCCTAAAATCCAACTCCGGATAGAATATATCTGCATCTACAAATAATCCTTTTGTAGTTTTGCTTTTTTCATCTCTCCAGGCTTAGTTCCTAAATTAGAACTTTGTTCCAGAGCCAAAACTCTACTTTTGCTACATTTTTGGTTGGAGTGGTTGGCTAGCTATGGGTTTCTGAACTCTGTGGGACTTTGTTATGGCACTCTATGACTCTTGCTTCCTTTGGATATAGAGATTTGTAGCATATATCTGTCTGTAGCCTTTAGTTACACTGAGAAGCTCTTTGTTTGTTTTTATTTGTATTCCCCTTTCCTATTGTTTACAAATTTCTAGTTGGGTTTTTTTTTTTGGTACAGTTCTGAGGTGGAAGTTATTACTATAGCAAATTATACTGCCATGATAACATTAACATAGACAAGTATAATTCAGAGTAGGAGAGGAAGAGAGCAAAGGAGATCTCAAAGAAAGCTATAAGAATATTTACTTGAAGAGAGAAAGAGGGCACTAATAATTTATCGTGGGGATTAGTGAAAATTTCACAGAGAAGGTTGACCCTTGAAAAGAAATTATAGATTCCGAAAAACAGAGATGAGACAATGCATTTTTAGTTAGGAGATGGCTTACTTATACATATGGAAATGAAAAGGTGGCACACCTTATTCAAGAAAGATGAAGTAGTTCTGTTTGGCTAGAACATTGACCCTGAGTCTAAATACATAAATAATGCTTTAGTATGCAGAAAACCTTCTAATCACAGTTTTAAAAGTAATATTTTAAAAGAAAAGCCAACTGATGCAGTTCTTTGGGTTCTTATGGCTTAATGATTCCTAGGAAGAAGCTCTCTGTGGGAGATTTCGTGGCTGAAATTAATAGTTTCTACCGAGGAGTATAGTTAACTTTGCTTTCCAATTTCCTATCCATTTTCTCTTCTTGTCACTATTCCTGCCAGTCAGTTAGATTAATAGAAAGCTTTTTTCTAGAAAGCACTTCTTGGCTATAGCTATTTGGCCTGCTCAGCACAAGGTGAGTTTTGATCCCAGAAGCGAAGTTGCTGTGTATCCTTTTGTGCAAGAGTTTCCTTTTTGCAGTGAAAACTTCTTTAATCACTGGAAATGCCCAAGGACCCTACCAGAGAAGCTACACTAAATATTTTGGGAAAGGAAAAAACAGAATTGCATAAGTCAGTAGTCAGGTAGTAAAGACATGGTGTTGATGCTGTCTCTTAGGGAAGGAGTATCCAACTGAGCTTTAGAGAGCTTGGATTTAGGAAATTGATCACGCAAATGGCTAGTAGTAAAACTTTTGTGATACTCTAAATACAAATGCTGTGCCAGTCTGGGGAAACTACATTGACTGGAGGCTACCCAGCCCTTTAAATGCAATTTCTAGAAGATGGCTATTCTTTTTATCCTTACTAAATGGCCTTGTTTAAAATTTGTAGGATAGACATTCATTTAAGGTTATATGCTGGTATTTAAGGATTTCTGAGTAGACCTGTTTCCCTTGAAAGGATGTTAATCTACACTGAAGACAGTCTTAATTCCTTTCATTTTCTCTACTTGTCTTTTATTCAGTTAATTATTTGATTGCATATTTCTTGCCCAGAACTAGATGGTAGGAGAAGCAGTAATAAGTCTCTGTCTTCAGGTAACTCTTTTAAAAGACAGGATATACGTATCACAAATAGTTAAATAAGAATATTAAGACAGTATATGAGTAAGTGATAAAAAAAAAAAGTGCTACAAACTGCTTAGTGATGAAAAGCACAGCTCTGTGGTAAAATGGACAGAGATCACTGGGCCTGCAATCAGAAAGATCTGAATTCAACTCCAGACTCAGAGACTTTCTAGCTGTGTGACCCTTGGCAAGTCAATTAACTTGTCTGCCTCTGTTTCTTAACGTGTATACTGGGATTAATAATAGCACCTACTTTCCACTGTTGTTGTAAAGGAAAAATGAATAGCACTACCTAAGTATATAGGTGACTAAAAGTCACATAGGGAGCTGCCAAGCCTGAAGTCAGGAAGACTCCTCTTCCTGAGTTCAAATTCAGCCTCAAACAATTACTAGCTGGGGGACCCTGGGCAAGTCATTTCACCCTATTTGCCTCAGTTTCCTCATCTGTTAAATGAACTGGAGAAGGAAATGGTAAACCACCCCAATATCTTTGCCCAAAAAATCCCAAATGGGGTCACAAAGAGTTGAACACATGTGAAATGAATGAACAACAAAAGTTACCTATTTTCCCCCCAGCAGTTTAGATTTTGACATTCGAGATAGTCTATTAAACAGTGTGTGCCTACATAATTCCTTGCCTGAGCAAGGGTTTTTGGTTTTGGTTTTTGGCCTAACCCTATTTAGAGAATACCTGTTAAGAAAATACCTTCTACCAATACAAATTAACAAGTCTCTTGTAACCTAGAATAGTAGAATGTTATTGAGGACAATGGGACATTAAGTGACTTGTCCAGAGTTACACAGCTGATGTATGTCATAGTCAGACTTTAGCCCTAGTCTCAAACCTCTAACTCTGAGGCCAGCTATCTGTCCTGTAGCACGTTCCTTACCTTACTCTTCCCTTTATGATAATTGCAATTTTTTTCCTTAGAAGGGTAACAGGCTGAGTTATCCTCAGTTAGTTTGGAGAACATTAAATTTAATGGAGCATTTAATTTCATAGTAAAACCTTGTTAATATAGACTATTTTTGAATTTTGAATAATTTAGCGAGGACTGGGCTGAAATTTATTTTTCTAAATATACCCTTGACTTAAATGAGATTATGAAAGTATTTCTAAGTAACTGAAGAAAATTGTTTTTAAGGGTGTTATTTCTGTTCTGTTAGATATCAGTTAAAGATGAACCACTTATTCTTTAAAGGCAGACCCAACAGGAACTTTATATATCATATCTAGAAATATTTTAAAAGCTTAATTGTTTTCAAGGTAATGAAGCTATGTTTATATGGAAACATTCAGTAATTCACATTTCTTTAGAATGAAGACTGTTTTCCACACATTTATTGTGCAAAACAGTATCCATTTAAATAGCAACTCCTTTAAGCAGTGTAACTTTCTAGAACAAGGAATCCTTACTAGTATCTGGAATTCAATAAAAAGTTGTTTTGGTTAATCTCTTAATTCTGTTTGTTTTGTTTTTTAAAGTAAAGCCCCTTATCATTTTACTATGTTCTTCCCTCATATTCCACTCCAGTTCCAGATCTCTGACTTGTCCTGAATGTCTTCACATAGGTGTTCTGTCACCACCTTAGACTCATTTCTAAAACCAAAGTCATTGTCTTTACTCTGAAATTGTCTCCCCTTTCCATTGCCCCTATTTCTGTCAATGGCACTGTCATTCTCAAATCATTAGCATTTTTTGAAGACCTATTACCTACAGAGTACGACTAAGGTTGTTTCTCCTTTGATCTTGAGGAAGACCATGACATCAAGGAGGTGATGCCATAACATGCAAGTAAATAGGATTTAAGTGAGGGAGGGATTGCAGAATCACCAGCCTCACTTTCTCCTCCAGAGTCATGTGGATCCAATGGCAAGAGTAGGTACTAATGATACAAAGAGATCAAAGATCTTACAGTCTAACGTCGCTTGTTAAATTTTAAATTCATGCTTAATTCATTAGGTCACCAAATCAGTCAGTCACCAAGTGCAAACTTCAAAATATCTTTAATAGCTGTTCCTTTCCATCTACCACACTGGTCTAGGCTAGCCTTACCTCATGCCTCCTACTGATTTTCCTGCTTTCAATTTCTCTTCTTTCTAATCCATTCATCCATATTACTACCTGGCTAATCTTTATTATTTTTAGGCTTTCCATCAAATCTAAACTCTATTCTTTCAAGGTCATCCATAATCTGATGCCACCCTTATTGTTCAGACTTATTTTCCAGGTCTCATAGTACACACACCCTACATTGTAGACATATTGATTTTACTTAACATGTCATGCTTATTTCCACTTGTGCCTTTATTCATGTTTCTTCCTTTGCTTTGAATGCCTATCCTAGTTTACCCATACTTCAAGGACCAGTTCAAATCTCTTCTTCAGCAAGCTATCCTTAGTTACCCTAATTTTCAATGATCTACCCGTTACTTGGATTGACAGTACTTACATTTTACACCATGCAATTTTTTTTTCATATCTTTCTTTCAAAATAAAATTTAATGATATCTTTGTTTTTACATTATCAATATCTGCCACTGCCTTCTCCCTACTCCTTTTCAGAGAATTATCCTTTACAAAAAATTTTAAAAGGGAAAAAACTAACCAACATGTCAAAAATGTCTACATCATTCCACACTCATAGTTTTCAATTATATAAAAAAGAGGTGGTGCCTTCTCATGTACTCTTTAAGGCTAAGCTCTGTGCATATCTTTTTAATACCTGTATTCTTTCAGTGGTATCCTGAAAAATCATGAAATGTAACTTGAATGATATCAAAATTGTAGTTATCCATATAGCACTGGAATGATGTAGGGTAGATATCACAAAATGCACTCAAAGAGCTGTGTAGAAAATATCAGAGATGCATGACTACACAAGGAAGTCAGGTCAGGTAGCAAGAGCAGAGTCAGTTTACCTGTTCATTGCTTCCTGTGTATATTAAGAGGCTTGGAGAAAAAGTACGAGTCATGGAGAAGGGTATGAATGGGTTGCAATCTCTCTTGCTCAAGGGGGGGTGGGGTGGAACCATGTTGATGAGATTATAAACGCACTGAAATAGGTAAAAAGCAAAGTAGATACAAAAACAAAAACAAAACATGGTCCCCATATTCAAGGAGCCCATACAAAATCAGCAAGTAATTTGTTAACAAAAGTTTTTTGGATTGAATTGTTGGGCCTGCTACAGCTAACCAATTTCAGTTCAGCTAATATTTATTAAGGATTTCTTAAGAGTAGAGTTCTTTGTTAAGGAAGATTTTTTTTTCTTCAAATCTAAGTTCTTCAAAGTAAATTCAATGGTGTGAAGAAACTATCTCTACCAATTGAGATTAGAAAGTTCTTTTATTTATCAATTTAGAGAGTTGTCTGGGCACTGAGAGATCAAATGAAATATCCACAGCCACACAGCTGTGATGGTTTAGAGGCAGGACTTGAATTCAAGTCATCTTGACCCTCAGGCCAGCACTTTCGTTGCTATTCATGCTGCCTCTATTAGAGGAGAATACAGTTTCATCGAGATACCAACCTTGCCCTTAAAGAGCTGATTTATCTTATAAATTAGCAAAGACACAATACATACACACATGTAATTTAAAAATATAATAAAACTTTCATACAAAATAGAATGAATGTGTTGTGTGTTTGTATACATAGGGACAGGGATGGGGATTGGACCTATGATTTCACTGATATTGTTAACTCCCTGGTGAGGAAACCACCCATGCAAATTAGTACCTTTCTTGAAACTTAAATTCTTAGACTTGCCTAGACTACTGAGGTTAAGAAACTTGCTCAGGGTCACACGTGCAATGTGTGTCTGAGGCAGGATACATACATACACACACACATACACACATATGCATTATTATTTGGGGGGAAGGCAGTTGAGGTTAAGTGACTTGTTCAGGGTCACAGTGTCAAATGTCTGAGGCTGGATTCGAACTCAAGTCCTGACTCTGGGGCCAGTACTCTATTCACTATTCCACCTAGCTGCCCCCGTTATTTTATTTTTAAATTTATATAATTGCTGGATAGTACGGAAGTTCTGATCAAGAACATGAAAACTTTGATAAATCAATTTCCAGGAAGATAAGTTTCATGTGTATATGTGTGTAACACACACACACATACACAAAAGAAAAGTGCATATCAAAGTAAGGAATTAGAGCAAATTTCATAAAAGGTAGCATTTGATGTGGGTCTGGAAAGAGGATTTCAACAGAGTAAAGGGCAGTTCAGGTGTAGGGTAAAGGTAAAGAGACTAGGAAAGTGGAACCTGAATGAGGATTCAGAGATAAGCTGTGAGTAGTCCGGTGTGACTGGAGCATAAACCATAGAAAGGAAAATAATGTGAAATAAGGCAGTTATACTTTAAGGCTATTTTATAATTTGCATAAATGATATAATGAGAGCAAAGGAAGGGGAGGGGCTGGCTGGGATGATCAGGGGAGCTATCATAGAAGAAAAGGAATCAAGTTGGACCTTAAAGGCTAGGTAGTTTTTCTAGGAATTGAGAGGATAGAATTCAGGGGTGGGGGAGTAGAGGAGGAGAAATAGCATGAGGAAAAGTAAAGAAGTGATAAAGTCATTGTCTTTTCAGGGAACAAGTTCAGTCTAAATAAATTTTAGAGTATTAAGACCCATTGAGTAGCTGTGTGATATAATACAGGAAAGGAAATTTGGAGCCAGGCTGTAAAGCCCTTGGGTGCTCTGGATTTGAGTAGCTTTGAAGATCACTAGGCCTAAAAACTGGACTAAAATTGATAGCAGAGGGAGAAAATTTTCCAACACATAGCCACCAAGCTAGATACCAAAGAGCAGTGGTGTCAAACTTGACTAGAAACCCATGCGAACAGCATATATAGCCTTTAAGAATCACAGACTAACATTATCTATGTTGTATTTTTATTTTGTTAAACATTTTCCAGTTAAAGGTTAATCTGGTTCCCACAACACTTGGGAGTTTGATACTTCTGCCATAGGAGATAGCTACTGTTGGGGAAGAATAGTTACTGAGGCATCTATTGGTTCACAGAATACCAAAAAAAAAAAAAATACAAGAAAAGGGCCAGGCCCATGCCCTCAATTATCTATATACTGATGCACAAAGTTTGAGCAAGAAAGAAAAACTCAAAGTTCTATTACAAGAAGGCATATTTGGCCTCATAGGTATCACTGAGACTGGGTCATATGAGACCCAAGTCCAAAATATCATGCTGGAAGGGTGTGCCTTATTCAAACTCAACCAGACAGATAAAAAGCTAGGGGAGGGAGGGGGAAAGGAGAGGATACCTGAAGAAAAAGTAGGTAGTATTGTAAAAGAAAATATACTTAATGTGAAAAAATTCAGGGAACCAGGGTAGGCAAATAAAGTGGAGTAGGTACAAATCTTGGAGACAAATAGAAGCATGACTGTCATCAAGAGTGTACCACATCTTATGAAATACTATTGTACTATAAGAAATGATAACCAGGATGGTTCAGAAGATTTATATAAACTGATACAAAGTAAGCAAAGGCAGGAGAACATTGTACACAGTAATGATAGTATTGTAAGGATGAGCAACTATGCAAGTCTTAGCTACTCTGATCAATACAATAATCCAAGATACTTCCAAAGGATTTGTAGATGAAAAATGCTATCTACCTCCAGAGAGAACTAATGAGCTCCTCTAAGTGTAGATCAAAGTGTGCCTTTTTCACTTTCTTTGTTTTTATTTTATATTTTGCTAATAGGAAAATGTTTTGCATGACTTAAAAAAATAAAAGTATGCCACAGATCATCTGTACAGAATAGGAAAATAGATGAGATCCAAAAACAGATCACAAACCTAGCACAAGGGCATAATCTAGTAGGTTGGGGAACTTTAATTATCTGGATGCCTACTAGAGCTCTCTTTTTGCCAAAAGCAGAGCAACTATTAATTTTTTGACAGGCCTTAATGGGAATTTCATACTTCAAAGGATAGAGGCATCAACAAGTAGAATTTCTTTCTGTTTGGTATCTAATTCTCATCAACAGAGAGGAACTAATTTCTGGGGTAGAATGATAGGTCCTAGGGGGAAAGGAGGGTTATCACTAAATTGTACTGTCTGTGATAGAGGAGAAAGGACAGCTGGGCACAGTCAAATATGCACCCTAGATTTTGACAGCAAATTTCCTTCAAAGGAAGGTAAAAAAAAGTACTTAGAGGAGAATGACAAAAGGACAAAAATGGCTAACAGAGTTTATAGGTAGTATAAATAGTTAGCACCTTGTTCTTTGGGATGAATTCAGGTCACCCAGCCCAGATGAACTGCATCCTCTCAGTTCTGAAAGAACTAGCAGGCATGATTACTGAGCTACTGTCAGTGATGTCTGAAAGATTATGGAGAACAGGAAATATAACCAAAGTCTAGTCCTGGAGATGAGCAAATGCCCCGATTTTCAATCCCCTGGAGCTATTGAGATTGCCAAGAGTGAGGGTGTAGAAAAATGAAAGATAGTGACCTAGGATAATTAGCAAGCATTTATTAAAGACTTACCATGTGCCAGGTACATCTGTGCTTAGGGGGTGGAAGATAAATGATGATCCAGCAAAGGGCACAGAAGAGGAGCACTCAGTCAGTTAAGGAAGCTGGAGAGAGCAATGTCATAGAAGATGAAAAAGTAGAACTTAACAGCAATTGGTACTGTGTCATGATGATTGGTTGAAGAAAATGGGTAAATTTACCCAGAAGAAGGAAAAACTGATGAAACAAGGCAACTGCCTTCTAGTATTGGGCTATTGTGTGGCTTTAGGGAGAAGATGCACAGAATCACATTTAGGACTGATGTAAGGAGGAAAGTCCCAATAATTAGAGCAATCTCAAGAGTCTAATAATCTGCCTCAAAAGGTAGTGGTTTCCCCATCTCTAGAGTTTTATGCAAAGGCTGGATAAGGAATTGTTTCCTGATTAGCCCAAGTGTTAGTACCCTTCCCCCACAGTACTTTGTATTTACTTAGTATCACTTTTAATATGCCTGTTCCTTCTCCCTGCCAGAATGTAAGCTACTTAAGGACAGGTATGGTTTCACTTGTCTGTGTATCCCTTATGCTTAGCATAGTACCTTCCGTGTAGCAAATACTTATGAGTTGCTTATTGTATTGAGTATGGGTTGAATTACACGGTCCCTCCTAACTCTGGAATCCTGTGATTCTGTGAGACCCTAAGAAATATGTATCATTTCTTACTAGAAAATGCAGGGGACTCTTGATGAAGAAGATGGCCTTTGAGCTGGGCCTTGAAAAATGTATCCAAGCAAAGATGAATAAAGTTATTTCAGCTCTAGGTACTGTACAAAGACATTGAGGTAAAAATCTCAGGACACGTATGGGGGGGTGGGGTAAATAGTAAAGTTTACTGCCACGTTAGCATTATGGTAGAAAGCTTTGTGAGATAATGCTGGAAAGGTGGGGTGGTGGTAGGAGAATGGAAGTCTTGAATGCCAGGTTAAAGAATTCAGCTAAGTAGATTTGCCTGGATGATCTCTAAAGACCTCTTCTAACTCAAGAGACATAAAACTGAGGTGAAGGGAACCACAAAGGGAACAAGTGTGGGTAAGGGGAAGCATAATTTTGATCTGAAACGTCAGCATTCTGATAAGTTAATTAGGCTGTTGCCCAGAATAAGGGGGCAGAACAAAGGGCACTCTTTAAAAATTGCCTTTTTTACAAATGCACACATTTTCTATGGCACATAGGTATTATTTATTTGTGCCCTAAATCAAGTAAAATCTCAAAGATTCTAGCACTAAAAACATAGGGACTGTCATTATCTAATTTTGCCTGGGATGCACAAATTCCTCAGGTCTCAAGTTTGGCCCTTGGTCAGAGCCCATTCTTCCTTCACAATGATAAGTTTGTCCCCTATTCTTTGGCTCCAAAGATAGAGTTTGGTGATATTTTCTAGGGGAACAAAAGATGAAATGTCCAAACACCTTTTTGTTTTGCAGCTTGAAAACAAGGAGCTTCGGGAACTGTTGTCCATCAGTAGTGAGTCTCTCCAGGTGAGGAAGGAAGACTCAATGGAGAGTGCTTCCCAAGTCACCAAATAATGCTCACCTTTTGAACAACTGCTGGAGAGCACCCCGGCAGGGAAGGGAATTGGTAGTTATTTGCTCTGTGTTGTCCGTGCAGTGTCATCTTCCTGCCTCTGGGGCCAGAGGTACCAGGTGGCAGCTTGATTTCTAGTCAAAGTCTACTTCTTACAAATTATCATTCTTCTGATATGTCAGTGAAGGTATGACTTTCATTGAGCTGTCTCCACTCCTTTTTCCAGGAGATGACTTTTGCTTCATTTTTTATTTTGGGGACCTCAGTTTATCCAAACTATTTTTCCATCTTAGTTTTTTGTTGTTTTTTTCTGCGAGCTATCATATTTACTTTAAGATAGTGAAATGGAATTCCAAACAAAGAACTATTACAATTCAAAGCTATTGGTTTGGAACTAGATTTTGGCATTTAGCCAAAATAATATTCTTATATAGAGAAAAACTAGTAGTTTATCTATCTGTAGTATTGTTCAGTTTATCTAATGTTTTAAAACTCTTTGGTGCTAGGAATTGGGGCTTTGTGACCTACTGTCCTCACTCTTATTTTGAGAGTACCCATTATAACAAATCCCAAGAAAATAAACTTGAAAATTATAGTCTATTATGTCAGATAGTAAAATTATAATATGATTAAAACCGTGGTTTTTTTTTTTACATCTTGTATTTCATAATGTACTTAGTTCAAAGGCTTAAAGTATTTTTTTCTAGCAACTATGTAGAGTCTATTTTTCAACCTTGTCTGCCTAAAATTTTTGACCTGTTGTAAGTCAGCCAGCCAGATTTAAGGCACCTCTTCACCTCCAGTTTTTAATTACTTTTTTTTTTTCTTAAATTTAATATAGGTGTAGTGCTTAAGTTCCCACCTCTCCCATGAATTGACAGGGTTTCTTCATATTCCTACTTTGCCATTTTCACTTTTGATATTTTCCCCAACGAGTCTGGTGAAGAAAAAAGTTGCAAATTAAAATTCCCTGTTGGGGAGATTGAAGATATTTCCACTTCAATTCCAAACACTTATCTAGCCCATGAAAAATATACTTTTATTATCACAATATTATAGCTTGACAGCATATCTTGAAGGTCTCCTGTTGGTTTCTAAGTCTAAAGGTCATTTGATGGTGTTGCTTAAACTTTTGGGTTTTAAAATCAAATTCTTCTACCATGTTATCTTGGTTTCATGGTAATATATTTCTTGTAAATATTGTCTTTATCTTCCCACCCTGTAGTTGCCACCTTCTTTATCACATCTTACCCCCAGACTACTTTGGGGAATTCAGCTCACCTTTAGGAAGCAGTATTCAGACTGTGTTGAGGTTCAGGACAAAAAAAATCCAACCTTCCTAAACACTTAACATAGCTTTGTGTCATGAATGAACAGTGTGTAGTCTGAAAGAGCTTATTGTGAAGTGTTTTGTGATTTTTTTTTTTTTGCACAGTCACCAAGAATTGTATTGCTATTGTCACAGCATTTTACCTTCAGCTCCAAGATCAAAACATCCCCCAGATATCATGTGTTTCTGAGTCCCCGTGATGCCAATTTATCTTTCCTGTGGATGTTGTTTAGAGGGACAGACTTCTCTATCGTTTGAGAACTGGCTGTTCAGTATCTGAATACAATTTATTGAAAGCATTCCTGTCCCTTTGTATTAAATATGTATCTTATTCACAAGCAAATGAACTGTTAGCCCAACTTTTATGCCTTAAAATATACCATTGGTGCCACTTGGAGTCATACGGATAGGTAACCCTGTTCTTTCTTTAACTGACAGTAGTAATATTTTAATGGAGTTGTTTACTGGCATAAAGTCAAGTTACTTGTTAAGGTGTATAACATGGTGTTTACTACACTGTGGTTCTCTGTCATCTGTCTTCTACTATTGGAGCCATTTGAAACAGCTCTTTTACATCTCAGGTTGAATAAATCTGTATAGTAAGTAGTTTACCCTCCCTTCGCTATATAAAATAAAATAAAGGCTTGAAATGTGTTTTTGATTGAAAGTAATTTACGGTGCTTTGAGCTCTTAAATGTGAAAAATATTAATACGCAAGCTGGTTTTAATGTCATGTTTGGAGGGCAATAATAACAATTATGAAGCCAAATTAAAGTAAAGGGGATGGTACCATTTGGCATCCCCTGTATGGCACAATAATGTTCAGATAGGAAAAATGAGGAAGAATATCTTTGTGGATAAAACTGAGAAATGTGGAATAGATGAGGGTTCACATTGGGTACCTGTGAAGATTATTTTGCCTTTGAAAGCTTACCACTTCTTGTGATTCAGCCTCAGACTTTGTTTTATATTCAGGTGGGAGGTTTGTCTCAAACTTTTTCTTAGGAAAATTTACTCCCTTATGAAAACGTCATGATTAAATTGCTGTAAAATTTCCTAGAAGTCCACTTGTAAGCCAAATTTTTTGAAGTTTACCATTTATTAAGTGATTGGGTAGCCATTCTCCACAAATATTGAGCCTAATGGAGTTATATTTTTTTTTAAAAATAGATGTTACTTTTTGTAAATTAAAAAAATTAATTTTCAAAAAAATAAATATTTCTTCAGTGCTAGCACACAGTCTGTATTGCTCATCTTACATAGTAACTGCCTGAATGATCTGAATATGCAACTTCTTGAAGAATTCTGACATTTTCTAACAGGGTGTTTTTATACATGGAAAATCTGTCCATCTTGGGAATGTACAATACTTTGATCACAGGTAGTAAACTGACACACTTGACAAATCAGTACTCACAGGAAGTGAGAGCATATGAAAACTTTGGGTTATGGAGGAGTGAAGTGCTGGACTTGTGGTTTCATAAATGTGAGGGATTCTTTGTCTGAGGCCCTCTTCACTGATACAGACTGACAGGCTGACTTAAATGTACAATATTAGGAAATTAGAGGTTAAGTAATTTTCTTCGTGTTCATATAATGTGAATGTGTTAGAATCTGAACTTCAACCCACGTCTTCCTGACTAAATCTGACCCTCTTATCTAGTTGTTGGAAAGGAAATGGATATTATTGAAATGGGTCTTAAAGGCATGTTTTGTAAGCTAGCACTTTCCCGCTACCTAACAAATACCAGAAATATGAAGAAAAAGCAAAAACAATCCCTACCCTCAAGGAACTTCTATTCCAGGTACATTAAAAAGTCATCTGTACCTTTTGCCTACCACTTCTTATCATCCACTCCTTTCTGGTTTCCAACCCCACCAATCAAGAGAAATTGTTCTTTCAAGGTTACCAACACAATCTCTTTAACTACTAAATCTTGTGGCCTTTTCTCAGATTAACTACTTGACCCTTATGCAGAGTCTAAGATTATCCCACCCCCTAGCTCCTGGATACTTCTATTCCCTTAGCTTTTATGATACAGCACTATAATATTTCTTTTACTGTCTGTTTAATATTAAGTCTCATCTATTGGAATATTATTTATCTTATACCATGCACACCCCCAACTCAAGGTGTTTCCTAGGCTCTGTAGTTGGTCGTCTTCTCTGTGATCTCATCTAGTCCTGTACTATCTCTATGCAGATCATTTACAAATATATATATCCAACGCTCATCTCTTCAAAGTAGTCAAGTGCCTGCTGGACATTTCCATCTGTATGTTCCATCAGCATCTCAAACTCAGCATGTCCATAACCAGACTCATATCTTCTCTCCAGTCCCATCCTTATTTATAGTCACAAAGACTCTTAACCTTGGAGTTATCTGACTTTCTCTCACTTTTCTTAAGCCCCATGTCCATATAGTTGCCACATTTTATCAAAGGCACATGCTTACACACAGCCTCTATCCTACTTAAGATCTTCCATCACCTCTTACCTTGATTATTAGATAAGCCTTCTAATTGGTCTCCATGCTTCCAGTCTCTTCCTACTATAATCTGTTCTCCAAACAGCTGCCAGATTGTAATCCTAAAGTATAAATTTGACCATGTCACCATCCTAGTCCATCTCCTACTCCCACTACTCAAAACTTCAATGGCTGTTGTCTCTAGGATAAAATACAGGTTCCATCTGCACTGGCTTCCATCTACTTTTTCAATCTGATTTTCTATAACTTCCCTTCACACATTTTTCATTTCAGTCAAACAGGCCAGCTAATTGTTCTCCGTGTGACACTGCATCTGGGACCACAAATGGTCCCAATGTCTGGAATATAGCCCTATGTCACTTCAACTCTTGTAGAATCCCTTGCTTCCTTAAAATTTTAGCTCAGGTCCCAATTCTAGCAGAAGCCTTTCCTGATCCCTGATCCTCTAGTTAACTTAGCATTCTCTTGAAATTACTCTGTACTTTATACTTAGTTATTGATGTGTTATATTACCCCCCACTATGCTTCACCAGACTACCAGAGAGAGCCCAGGACCCCCAAATGTCTAAAAATATGCACGAGATGATCTCTAAGGGCCTTTCTAGTTGTGAGGCTCTGAACTGAAATAGGATATTATTGGAGGAATACCTTGATGCAGCATTTTGCTTGCTTTAAACTGTTAACAGAGATATCAAGATGAAGCTACCTGACCTGATTTGAATCTTGCCCTACAACTGAAATCTCCCTTGCTCTATTCATGTTCCTGTCAAATCCTCCTGCTCAAAACTAAATTCAGCAAACATTTATTAGGCACCTCCTATGTGCCAAACACTGTGTTAGGTTCTAGGGCTACAAAGATGGGAAAGGAGCTGTCATGGAGAATAATTATTATTTTCCTATTAAGTATTTCTCTGTATGTCATTTATAATGACATTTTCCCCTGTTCCTCTTGCCCTGCTCACTTCAATGTGAATAATTCTAATTTACTAAGCACCTCCTGTGTGCCAGGTGCTATGGTCAAGTGCTGGGGATACACAGAAAGCAAAAACCACTGGATGTCCAAAGACAGTTCCTACTTGAAATAGACAGCAAGGATATGTATAAGTATATATAGTAATAATATAACGAGAGGAAATATAAACTAGTTAAATCCAAGGTAACTGGATTCCAGAAGCCCATCTGCATCAGGGGTCAAACTTGAATCCAGATTTTTCTGATTGAGCCCAGCTCTATCTATATCATGCTTTGCATAGTTGATACTTCATATAGATCAGCTCTCATCTCTGCTATCTCCGTGCTCTGAGACTAAGAACATCAGAATCTCTGAGCCATTGGTTTTTAAAATCTGTAAGTTAGAGATCACATTTGAGTGAGGCTTGAATAAGGTTGAAAGCACTCTGCAAATATTACAGCACCATGTAAATTTTTTCATCATCATCATGATTATTTATTATCTTTTCCTCTTAGAATTTTCTTCAGAAGAGACCTTCCAGATCCTTCAGTTGTTAGTGTTTCCTTATTCCCAAATTGCATTGTATTTGTTTGTATGCATATTAAGTATCCACACAAAAGAAAATAAGCTTCTTTAGAGCAGGGTCAGTTTTTTGTTTTTGTCATTTGATTATGAGGCTTTGTGCTTACGTCAATGAAAGGTGGTCTCTTCAGTGGTGTAGTCTTCTGTCTTGGTGACTCTTCTCTTCCTTTCCAGATGAGTGGAGTACAAAGACTGTCCATACGTTATCTCTCACTCTGGCTATATGTCCAGTTCATCTCCTTTTCTAGTCTTAAAACTCACTGATGATTCCCTATATATAGCTTAAGTGTGACTTGTCTAAGTGGAAAGGGACCTGATCTGAGACATGCCCCTGACATATACTGACTATATGCTGCTGGGCAACTCATATCACTCAGTGCCTCAAACTAAGGTGCAAAGAAGGTGCCAATATTGATAGAGTTCCCTCTGTTAATCAAATTATAGGTCCAGTCCCCATCTTCTGGATCCAATACATACTGCGGGACCATGAGTAACGTGCAATTTGGATTCCTTTACAATGGTGGCATTCCATGATTCGTAACCACATGGGCAACAAGGTGGCACAATGGATAGAGTATGAGACCTAGAGTCAGGAAGACATGAATTCAAATCCTTCCCCAGATGTTTACTAGCTATTTGACCCTAGGCAAGTCATTTAACCTCAATCTGTCTCAATTTCCTTACCTATAAAATGGAAATAATAATAATAGCACCCACCCACAGGGTTGCTGTGAGGATCAAATGAGATATTTGTGAATAATTCTGCAAACCTTAATATACTACATTAATTATAGCCATAAAATGTCACTAGAAAAATCGATATTTCCTACAAAAGCTTGTCACTGAAAATAATGATAATAATAACTCACATTTGTATGGCACTTTTAAGGTTTTCAGAACACTTTACATATCATTTCATTCGGTCATTGGAAATGCTTTTGTAATTTCCAAAATGCAGTCCAGCCTGTTTTTTTCCTCCTATTCAGCTCTGAGCCTTCATTATCCATTTCTATCAAATCACATACTTTTTGTAGTAATGAAACAGTAAGCTGTGAACAGAGTAGGCACTTAATGAATGCTTGTAGTCAATAAATATCTCCTTTTCCATAATGATCAACCTTTTCTGGCTTCCTCTCCAGGGCATTCACAGGACAACACATCTCCTCTTGCCCCCACCTTTTCCTGACACTGCTTGCCTCCCTGGTCTGAGGTCATCACTGTAACCATAACCAATCAGAGTAGTACAATTAACAGTATCTCACTTTGCCTCGCTGACCTGTTTCCTCATCTATTTAATGAGAGGATTGGGCTGGGACAGGGGTCCTTAATCTAGGGTTCACAGACCCCTACCACCCTCAAAGAATTAAAGGGTAGGTTTTAAAGGATCCATGAGCTTGAATGGGGAAAAGATTATACCTTTATTTTCACTAGCTAAAATTTAACATTTCCTTCCTATTATGAGGGCAACAAACATTCTTCTGAGAAGATAGCAGTCAGCTTCACCAGACTGACTGCCAGAGAGCCCAGGACCCCCAAATAACTAAAAATCCCTACACAAAATGAGCTTCTAGTTGTGAGGCTTTGAACTGAAATGGGACATTGTTGGAGGAATACCTTGATGCAGCCAGCATCTTGCTTGCTTTATACTGTTACCAGAGATGTCAAGATGAAGCTACCTGACCTGATTTTAATCTTGCCCTACAACTGAAATCTTCCTTGCTTTATTCATGTTCCTGTCTCAACCTTCTGCTCAAAATTCAATTCAAAAAAGCATTTATTAGGCACCCAATATGTGCCAAACACTATGTTAGGTTCTAGGGCTACAAAGATGGGAAAGGAGCTGTCATGGAGAATAATTATTTTCCTAATAAGTCTTTCTCTAAATGTCATTTATAATGACATTTCCCTTTGTTATTCTTGCTCTCCTTGCTTCAGTGTGAATAACTAATTTTTTAAAACTGATTTTTTTTTTAAAAAGATTTCATTTTTAAAAACTTGTACAATAAATTTTTGGAATGTTTTGTATTGAGAACAGCAGCGTGGCAGTTTGGCTGGAGTACCTGAAGGGCAATGAAATTTTTAAAAGAAAGGCTGGAGTCAGATTATGTAGGGTTTAAAAATGCCAGGATAATTTGTATTTTACTTACATTTGATGGGAAACCACTGAAGCTTCTTGAGCAGAGAAGTGATATGGCCAAATACTGTACCTTAAGATTATCAGTTTGGATACAATATATGTAGTTCAGACCCTGATTAACATTAGCCCAATTGTCTCTGTAAAATTTGAAGAAAAATGTCCATAATTCATTAAAAATATTTTGAGCTTATTGTTTTAGTTAAATAAAATGATTTAAACAAACTTTTATAATGGTGGTTTTCCTAATATAGCAGTGTTAAAATGTTTGTTGTAATAAAAATGATCCACCTTCACTGATTTTGTGACAGTCTGCATAAGTAAATAAGGTAACAACATTTTTCAGTTTTTAAATTAATCTGAATAAAATCTCCCCAAATCATTGGTTTAAAAATGCAGGGTTTATCTGTTTAAAAAAAATCTATTATCTGAATTGTTAAGATAGCATAGTATGTTCATAGTAGAGGTCTAGGAAAAATACAATTAATGGTAACTAGTCCAGTAGAAAAGTATCAGGTTGAGTCAGGGATCTCTGTTCAAATATTGGTTTCGCATCTGAGGAACTGTGGGACCTTGGTGGGCTGGCCAGTCACTGAGTCTCTTGGGGCCCTTGTTTCCATCTACAAATAAAAGGCTATATCAAATGATCCCTAAGAGCCACTTTTACCTCAAATATATTTTGTCCCTGCCTTTACTGAAATAGCTTAACTTAAAGGACATTTAGGTATCATCAGAATAATATCAGAGGTTAAAATTTTTCTTCCTTGTAAACAGTTCTCAAAAAAAAAGATAAGAATTTGGTTTGGAACTACTATGTGTTACATTATGATATTTGAGAATGTATGCTCTCAGATCTGATTCTACTTTTAGCCCAGCTTCACATGACCTTGTTTCTAATGGAAGAGCCCAAGGCAGTTGTCTCTGTAATATTAGATGAGAATGTCCAGAATTAGACCTATCAGAAGTGAAGTTCTCCATTTAAGGACTCCACAGAGGGACTAAAATAGCTGGTTTGAGATAATGTTTACATTCTGCACGTTTACGTTTCAAGTTGATATCCCAGAGACTTGTGAAACTTATATGTCCAAAGCAGAATTCATTATCTTTCCCCAAAAAAGTTTCACCTCTCTTCCAAACTTTTATTTTTGTCAAAGACACCATTCTTCTAGTTTTCCAGGTTCATAACCTCAATATGAGCCTTGATTACTTACTTTCCTTCAGCCCACATATCCAATACATTTCTTATGCTAAATCTTGCCATTTCTACTTGAACCTGACTCCTCTCTAGTTACATAGTGACCACACTCATTAGCTGTCCCCTAGATTATTGCAATGGCCTCCTAACTGGCCTTCTTGACTCAACTCTCTCCCTTGAGTACATCCTCCACATTGCTACCAGGGTAATTTTTTTCTTTAGAGGAGATCTTCCCTACTCAAGAAACCTCAGAAGCTCCCTATTGTCTCTAAAAGCTTCTGTTTGGCTTTTAAAGTTCTTCTTAGCCTATCTTTCCGACCTTGTATATGACTGCCTCTCCCGCACTCTGTGATATAGCCAAAGTAGTTTTCCTTCTTCCTCATATACATCACTCCATTTCCTGCCTCTTTGCCTTTGCACTGGCTTGTTTTCCTCTGGCTGTATTGCATCCCCTCCTCATCTCCACATCACGGAATCCTTTTCAAAATGCAGCTCAAGCACCACCATCTGCCTGAAACTTTTCTTGTCGTTCCTCCAAGCTACTAGCACATCTCCCCAACGACTTCCTATTCTTCTACATTTATTCTGTATGTGTATGCGCGTGTATTAGCATATGTGTATATATACATGTGACACTGGCCTCCCTACTATTCTCTGTACAAGACACCCCATCTCTTGACACTTGGCATTTTCTCTGTGGCTGTCCCCCATACCTGAAAGTCTTTCTATCTATGCCCTCCAGCAAATTCCACTTTCTACAAGAAGCTTTTCCCAAATACCCTTAATTATAGTGCCTTCCCTCTGTTATTTACAGTTTATCCTGTACTAGGTATTTTCATGTTGTCTCCCCAATTAGACTGAGGCCCTTGAGGAGGCAGAGACTGTTTGCCACCTTTCTTTCTAAATTCAGTCGTTGGCACAGTGCCTGGCACATAGTAGGCAATTATAAATTACTTTCTACCCACTCGCATTTACTTGTTTCCCCCTTTAGAATGTAAGCTCCTTGAATAGGAATTCTTTGCTTTTGTATCCCCAGCGCCCTGCCAGTAAAATGCCTTGTTGACTGATTGTACTCCAGCTTTCTAACACTGCTCAGCACAAAGGGATACTCTTTAAAATTAAGTTGGGAATGATAGCTTTCCACTCTAAGAGGCACTGTTGTGTCTTGGGTTGAATTCTGATTTTTAAATTGTGAAACTCTTGTGTATAGACAGAATAAATTATCATCAGACTTGTTGAAAGCTAAATAACTAGTTTAAAACTAAACATTTACTATAGGCATTAGCACGAACCTAACTTGATTAAAGTTTAACATGGGCTCTGACATTTATGCTTTTTTCAAACTCCTGATTTTGGGAGACCCACATCAGCCCTATTTTCTGATTCAGTCCAATCGGCTATCTGTATCGCCCCTTCGCCCTTTTTTTCCCCCTTTACCTGAAATTCCTTCTCAGTACCACACTTATTGAACCTCTAGCCAAACTCTCAGAAAACAGCTGTGAAACACACTTGGCCTCTATTTCACTCTTAAAGTCCTACGTGTCCACATGTTTCAGTGACAGGAACGCTCCTACCTCTCAACTGTATCGGTTACCTCCAGTTTGGCGATGCATTGTCAAGTCTGAATGGCACACGCGGCTGCCGATGCATTTTCCTTTTATTTTTCCAGGCAGGAACCTTTTTATAATTAGCTTTTCCTTGCCAAACCAAGCATTTCAAGCAGCCAGTGGGGATGGGTCTCATTCAACAAGGCCACCAACCAATCTTTCCTTAAGAGTCAGCCTTTCCCTGCCCGACCACTGCCCCTGTCGAACCGAGTGGTACAATATGGAACCCTAAGATAGAACAAATGCGCAGCGGGGAGAGGGGTCCTAGGCCATCCCCGAGCGACGGCGGCTGCTCCTGCTGCTGCCGCTGCGGCGACTCCGACCCCCGGGCTCGGGGCTGACGCCGGAGGCTGTCAATACCAAGTTCCTGGGTCCGCCTTAGAACTGGCGTGCCTAAGGCCTTACCCCTAATCTCTCGGCCCTACACGTGACGAAGGAGGCGATGACAAGGGAAACCGAACAGCCCCCCTGAAGCTTCCCCGCGGATTCAGTAAACAAGAAGTGGCGGTCCGCAGCACGTGGAAGGGGAGGGAAAGGAAGGGAAGGGCCTCCGCAGCCATCTTAACTTCGGGCAAACAGCGCCAGACAGGTCGGCATCCCTTAGCTTCTTTGCGCAAGCGTAGCATGAAGGCTCTCCACCTTCCAGTGCACGCGCTCGTACCTCGCTACTCTCGCGAGAGGAGCGAGATTTATTCCTACGTACCGGGCCGTGCTGCTTATGGCGGCGCTGGAGAGGGGGCGCTGAGCTGTTGGGGTGAGTATGACCTCGGGACCCCGTTGGGAGCGGGAGGGTACCGGGCTAGGGACAGAGGACCAAATTACGACTCAGGGGAGGGACTACTGGGCCGAGAATGGGGGACACCCCCCCCCAGAGCTCTAAGGGGGAAGGCCCCTCCCGTTTCTCCGAGCCCGGTGTCTAGGGCTTTACCACCGCTCGGAGCCCAACCGCCTGGGCCACGCACCGGGCTGGGGAGCTGCGGCTGGGGAGCCGGGGTCGGGCGGGGGGAGGGGGCGGCAGAGGTGGGGGTGGGGGGCGAAGATGGAGGCTCCGACCGCAGCCAAGATGGAGGCAGAGGGTGCGGGGCTCGGACGCAGAGGTTGCTGGGAACTGTAGTCCAGTTGCCCCCCCCCCCCCCCCCCTCCTGCGGCCTGGTCTAAGAACTGGAACTACCAGTCCCGGCGGGCGGGGGCGGGGGGAGCGGCGCGGTCCTTTGTGTGTGACTGGGAGCGGCAGTGGCAGCTGAGTTGGGGCCCGGGACTGGACTGGATCTGCCTCCGCTGTTCCTAGCATTGTACCCACTCGGGGACCAAACTACGAGTCCCAGAGCGCAGTGCGGCGGTGGTGCCTTCCCTTTGTGTGGCGGCGGAGCCCCCGCCCGAGTTAGGGAGCCCCTGCCACCTCTCACTCTCCTGCGGTGAGCCTTGAGGCTGCGTTCCTCCCGGTCCATCGGAGGAGCACTTCCCGGGCCGGGGTCCTAGGCCGCCTCACCGGAACTCCCCAAGCACGTGGCCCCCGGCCCTGTCACCTGTGCGGGGGGGGGGGGGTGCTTCTGCATTCCCCCCGCTTGGGGCTTAGGGTTGGCGGCGCCTGTGGTGGTGCAAGACCGCGGCCCATATTGTGCAAGAGCGGCCTAGCTTCGTCATTCATCCCGAAGCTGGGTCTCCCGGAACTTCGAGTTCAATGGGGGCAAGCGGCGTTTGGAGTGACCCTCCCCTAGTGGTCCTCTTAGCAGGAAATCGGTTTCATCCCTCGGTTTCTTGTTTTTTTGGTAGCTTTTCTTGCTATAACGCAGAGGTGGCCCTGCCCAACGAAACACATCTGGGCTTGGGAAGTTCTCCAAGACGTTCCCTTAATTGACTTTCCCATTTCCCACATTTTAGCTGTGGAAACTTAGTCCGACGAAGCTCTGGAAACTAATTACCTTGTAACAATTTGTATCTAAAAGACTTTGTCCCCAGTTTAATAGGGGCTCAGGGATGCAATGGAAGAAATTGTGACATATGACCGTCGGAGGTATTTATTCAGTGAACCTTGGCTTTTACCAAGTTATTCTGAATGGAAATTGGTGGGAATAAACAGCTAGAGATGGGCCCATTTAAATGCTTGCCCCATAACTTGTAAACAAGGCCCTCTAAGGCAGCCAGGACTAACACTTGAGAGTTCATCAGCAATATATATATATATATATGTTCATTGGGATTCTATATGGTGTATTATAGACAAACTGGATAAAATGCTGAAGAAAGTACAGTAATTGTGTTCTTTCGGAGCTAACCAAAGATTTAAATGTCACCACATCAGGAAAACCTGTATTTCAGCATTGTTTTCATTTTGCTTTCTTTAAGCCTTATTACAGAAATGGATGATTGTGTCTTGAGTACTTGCTTATGCAGCTGCTCTGGATGCTTAGCATTTGGGTGGATATTTATAGCAACTGAGTTGAAAAGTAAAGTATTTGACTGAGACCCAGAAGATACTTTTTTTTTTTTTTAACTCTCTTAAGTTTGATTTCTAAAAGGTGTAGTTTAAAAGTGCAGCCACATTTTAGAGAGAAGAAAAGAATACCTTGGTTTTTTCACGCTTTCCCCTATCCTACTCCCCTCCCCTCCAAACAAAAAAAAAAACAACTTTTTAAGCCATAACTGGCTGTAATTTTGAGTAACTAAACTGAAATAGAAAAATGCTCTTTGGATGTATTCTTTTGTATGAACTCTTTGGATTGTATAGTTCAAAATGAAGTTTTGAGTGTGTATATTTAAGAGTACTTTAAAAAGCACATTTTTAAGAATTCGTTATCTGCTCCTATTCCATGGCTTCATATAAAAGTTCAATTAAAGTTCAAATCTGAGGGACCTAAATTCGTAGAAGAGAATCTTTTTTGAAAGAGTATTTTCAATGTGCCCAGCTCATGTGCCATCTCTTATGGCATTTCTTATTCCCTTAGTGTTTTCTCCTTCCTCAAATTATCACATATATAAGTGCTTGTTCTAGTTTTAGGTGGTGAAATTTCTCCAGTGAGATATAGCATTTTATCTTCAGGATTTTTTTTTTAGAGAAATTACCCTTTGTCTTGTTATACTGTTCAAAATAGAGCTAAACAATTCCTCCTTTCTTGCTATTTCAATTTCTTCCTGTTTCTGCTTACTTCACCCATATCCACCTAATTCTTGTCCACCTGTCTTGAAGAATTCTCTGACTTTTCCAAGGGTCTACCATATTTTTAATGAGCTTTAAATGGAATTTTCTAGATTAATCTTAATTGGAGGGGCATATTATCCTTTTTACCTAGGAAATAATCAGTCTTTGTTTCCAGAGATGAATTTGCTGTTGGTTTGTGGCTAAAAAAACATCTGACCTGTGACCAGAAGTTTCTTCCAAACTGCACCTCAGTTTGCATTCACAGCCAGTACACTGTCTGTTGGTTATTTGTATCCTTGCTTCCTTCATTCTACTGTCTCAGAGTCTTTGTACAAGAGCCACCAGTTTTTTTTTTTCATTTCTGTATAAGAAATTGATCTGCCAGTTCTCAGGAATTTACTTTTTTCATAAGTTTGTGGATCTTTACGATTTAAAAGCTGCATTACCAATAGGACCTTATTTGATCCTCATAAGAATCCTGTGAGGGAGAGATTCTAAGGATGTGCTTAATTTGCATTTTATAGATGAGGAAACAGATTGAGAAAGTAGACTTGCCCAGAGCCACACATCTAGAGTGTTTGGGACAGGATACAATCCCAGGTCTCCTGACCAGTGATTTTTTTTTCCACTACATCATGCTACCCTCACTGTCTAATATTTCTTGTAATTTTTTACTGTTTCTAGAGTAATATTTTCCATTGGGAAAGTGAAAACCTTTCTAAGACTTTTAGTGAACTTAGTGCTTGAGGAAGCCACTGCTGCCTTCAGAGGCTATATATGGCTCATAAAGGATAAGGGCTGACCTTAGAGTTGATTCATATTAATTCAAAATGACTTGGTAGCTTCCCACCTTTGACGCCTTAACATCTCTGTATGACCCGTAGGTGAGTTACTTCACCTCAGCCTCAGGTTTCTCACCTATAAAATGGGGATAATGGCACCTACATCACTGGGTTGTTGTGGGGCTCAAATAAGCTATGTGTTAAGGTCTTTGAAGTTTTCTAAGTGATTGATATGTATGTGTGTATACACACACACACATGAATTTTAGTTATTGTCATTTAGCAACTGTGGTCTATCAAGAAGAGTTATGTTGAACATAGCTTAATTTGTGTTATAAGGGTATGTGCTTATGTATAGCTAACCAGTGTCTATGAATATACACTAATAACATTTTTATTTCTGTCATCTGTTCGTTCTGCATGTTATAATGTCTTCAAATAAATGTTTTAAGTGAAAAGTAGCTCATAATAATCAAAGATCATTCACCTGATATCAAAATAATGGTTTGAATTTATCACAAGAAATCTTAGTTCCTTGGATCCATGTGGCAAGGAGTTTGCAAATTTGTCAGTTTTAGAATGCTATATTTCACAAGATTAAGAATTAGAACAGCCCTCGAGAACATCTAATCCATTTTTTTTCTTTTTTAAGAGCTATACCGGCCTAGACACATGTAGACATGGACTTAGAGTCAGGAAGACTGGAGTTCAGACAGCTCTAGACACTTGGTAGCAGTGTGACCCTGGGCAAGTCACTTAACCTGGTAAAACTTCACTATGCCATCTATAATCAAATAGAAATGACAATTGCATCTGCTTCACAGAGACTTTTGAGAAGCAAATGAGTTATCTTGAGTTCATTGTAAACCTTAAAATGATATAGAAATAGAAATTGCATTATTAATGTGACCTACTCATGTCATTTATAATTAGTAGCAGGTTTAGGATTTGAATACATGATCCTTGATTTCTAAACCCAGCGTTCATTGATTACACTGCCCTGTTCTAATCTTTATCTAACTCTTTAATTATCTAACTCTTCACCTCAGTTATAAGGAAATTTTTTCATTGGGATGAAAGAAACCTTTCTAAAACCGACAATTTAGTGTTTATAGGGGGTATCAGATTGATGGCCTCTAAAATTTGGAGTGGGGAATGGAAAACCTTTTCAGTTAACCGAAAACCTCAGTGGTGTTATCACCTTACTCTCTACAAGGTATCCCTTTTCTTTTGTGAACCTCCTTTGTTAGAACAATGTGACAGGCAGTAGTTCTGATAGCCTTAGTGATATGTTTCATGGTAACAACTCTTCATTTAAATGGACTGTTGGCTTCATATTTGACTAAATTCAAATTTCAAAACTAGATAAAACTATTCCTATTACTCATTTGAGTCATTCTCCTTGATTTTCCAGGGGGGTAGTGGGGACCAGGAATAGATTGATTTCTGTGAAAGGCCAGAGAGGATTGTGGACTGGTTCATTAATTCTCCCTAAGTGGTTGCTGTACAAATATTCAGAATAGTTTCCACAAGGTTAAATTAACTGGGGTTATGCTTAATAAGAAAGCAAAATTAGTCATCTTTTTAAGAGAAAATAAGATTCTAATATATCTTGCTTTGATTCAAGTAAAGTAATTAAACCTGTAACCTTAAAAAGTGATAATGGTGGGGAAAGTTTTAGAGGTAATATTTTCCAGAGTAGCATTTTTTAATTGAGGAAGAAAATGAGTTGATAGCTAGTATATGAAAAGAATCCTGCATAATATTACTAAAACTCTTCTCAGGTACATAGTCTTTCTTTGTTTCACAATGTTCTTTGTGTGGGTTTGTATTGAAAAAGTTGGTGTTGAAGCCCAAAACCAGTTTTTAAAAACAATCTACTAGAAATGAAATATCTGTGTGGCAGATGAAAGTTGATATTATTGCATAGGCATAAATGAATATCCAATGAAGATAAAATGCCAAACAAATCTTCTCGTATAAAGGTGCTATAAAACATTAAACCATTCACTTCATAAAATATAGAAATATTATTTAATGAATTTTAATGAGTGAGACAAAACAAGTTTCGCCAATGTTCAAGACTGGTTCTGTGTTAATCCCGCCCCTGGGTTTTAGGTACCTTATTTCTATTTGGATAGTCAATAGCAAGTGGTATTTTCCAATACCACCACCCCAAATTGGGTTAATCCAGTTCAGGTTATTCAAGATTTTAATAGGCTTTCGATTGTTATTTTCTATTTTATACTCGGCTTTAGCTGTTGCATGATTCAGGATGCAGTTATACAAATCACCAGACTAACCTATACTAAACCAGGATTACTATTCCCCCACCCTTTTTACAACATTGCTAACAAGCAGACCTCTACTGGTAAGAAATTTAGCGCCAACCACAGAGGTGATATGTTACAGGGAGACAGAGCTGCAGTTGAAATGAGTGGATTTGGTTTCAGATCCCATCTCTGTTCCTTATGACTGTGATTTTAGGCAAGTCATTTAATTTATCCAAACTTCAGCTCCTATTCTCTAAAATTACAATGCTGACCTTGACTACCTCTAAGATTCCTTCAGTCTCCAATTCTGTGCTACTGTGATCTTAAGGAACATGTTCTGCTTCTGACCAGTGCTGTTTGCTAAGAAGTTTTTCCTCTATATCCTTGAAGATGGATGTCTAGTCTCTCCTAAGTCTTTTCCAGGCTGAACCCCTTTAGCTCCTTCCGCCAGTACAGGTAGACAAAGATCACGTTCACTTCTTTGGCTACCATATCACATTGTTGGCTCTTTAAAACCTTCAGGTCATTTTCTTCTTAACTCTTGATGTGTTAGGACTTGTGCAACTGATTTTTGTCCCAGGATGTATGGGGCTTTGTATTTATTCATATTAAATGTCATTTGATGGTCACCCCCATTCTAGCCTATTGATCTTTTTGAATCTTACCTCTATCAGTCCTCCATGGAGTGTATTGGAAATAGCACTGGACTTACAAAGTCCCAGGCTGGATTTTTAACTTGCCTGTGTTTCTGATGGTGACATTTCATTTCCCTGTCTCTAAACCTCAGTTTCCTTATCTACTGTTAGATTAAATACCTCCAAGGTTCATTCCAGTTCTAGCATTGTATTACCTTCAAACATGAAAAACATGTCTCTTCCTTTGTTCAAGTAAACAATAAAAATATTCAGGGCAGCTAAATGGCACTGTGGAAGACCTGAGTTCAAGTCCAGCTTCAGACGATTAATAGCTGTGTGACCCTGACTGCCCCTCAAACCCCCGACAAAATGAACAGAATAGATTCCTAGACGCTTTTTTTATAGCCCACATACTTACATCTTGTCCAGAAGGATTTCATGAGAGATTTCTGTTAAATGGACCTTTGTCTCAGCACAGAGCAATTTTGAGTGCCTTTGATTCCTAAAGAAAGTTAAGATATTCTGTTAATATGAGAATATTATATAAAGAGATACTGAGTTTATCTAGTATTATTAGATAATGAAAAAGTTAGTAGCAAACTTTAAAAAATATGGTAAGCAAACTTTTAAAACTTCACAGGCTGTGAGTTAGTCACAGCAGTGTGTATTAAATGTGCCATATTGTCCTTTTTGCCTGTATACTATTTAAATATAGCACACTGTGGTATATGATAGGTTATTTTAAAACTTGAGTGAACTTCAGACAGTAAGCTACTGTCTGAATCCTTTTGAATTCAAGGACCTAAGGACAGGAACTTCCTTACCTATAGAATGTAACCACACACACAAATAATAAATTTTTGTCTTCCCTGGTTTTATTTTAAAGAAGTATAAATGCTTGCCAAGTATATACAACTACATTGTATGATGTGAAGTTTAAAGAGATGTTGGGAAAAAGTAGGAGTCTTGCCTTTCAGGAGTTTTGCGTCTGACTGGGG
Organism: Pseudocheirus occidentalis; assembly: GCA_028646575.1. Taxonomy (NCBI): domain Eukaryota; kingdom Metazoa; phylum Chordata; class Mammalia; order Diprotodontia; family Pseudocheiridae; genus Pseudocheirus; species Pseudocheirus occidentalis. Next base: position 348,218,428 of record CM053593.1, on the reverse strand, counting down.
AGATGAGATATAAACATGAAATGGTTAATTAACAGGGCAAAGCATCATATCATTTAGTACCAAAATGAGTAATACAGAAAATTAGCGTTGGTAATTCAGAGGAGGGGAGGAGCTCTGTGTGGACTGCATCTTGATGATTTTGAATAGATGGACTTACAGTGAAAAGAGTACTGGATTTAAGGCAGCAACTTGGAATAGTAAGTTGGACCCCTGGGGCTGGGGTCAGGAAGACCAGAATTAAAATTTAGCCTGAGATACTTTAAATGTGTGGTCTTGGACAAGTTGTTTACCTCAGCCTCGGTTTCCTCATCTGTAAAATGAGATAATAACAGCATCTCATTCGTGCAGTTGTTGTGAAGATCAAAGGACATATTCATAGTGTGCTTAGCACAGTGCCTGGCGCATGGTGGATGCCTGTAAATCTTGTTATTGTTGCTGCCATTATTCTCTGGAGTCAACAGATCCTGGGGTCAAATAAGTTCTGCCATTGATTTTTTTATATGGCTTTGTCCAAGTCACTCCAACTCTGGACCTGTTTCTTCATTTATAAAATGAGGTGGTTGGACTAGATGGCCTTAAAAGTGTTTTCCAGCTCAAAATCAGTCCTCTTGAAAGAATACCAGTCATGTATGTAGTTATAGATGTGAAAGAAAACATGCAAAAAAGAAACAAAACACCAAGGAGAACAATTGCATAGAAGCTTGAGAAGACTTGTATGAACTGATTCAAAGTGAGCCAAACTAGGAAAACAATTTTTACAATAACACTAAAGGAAAACAGCTCCGAAAAACAAGGACTCTGACTAACCACAATTCTGAAAGACCGACACCCAGCTATGTTCCAGAATAGGACATAAGTTTTCAGACACAGCCAAACGGAGGCTTTGCTTTCCCTGACTATACATATTTATTACAGGGGAATTTTTTTTCCTTCCAATTTTGGGATAGGGCCAAAAAAGGAAAAAGGATAGAAATAGCATGAGCTTTATTGGAATGTGATGTCGTATGTTTCAGGGGAAAGGAAGCTACCCCCTGAATAAAACATGTCGGACTCATAGAGACTCTAAAGAACTGAAGTAAAGAAGTAAGTAAAGATACGGATATATGGTAAGGGCAGATTACAGGAATTAAATCAATCTTGTGTGCAGGGCACTGTGCCTAGATGCTGAAGAAGGTACAAAGTTTAGAAAGTTCCCCACCCTCTTGAAATTTACAGGTATTGAAGAGTAAGCCACCAATGTAATCCACAGTGTTACACAGGTCAGTTGCAAAATAAAGTGCTCTGTGAGGAGGGGCAGTCCTTACTTATACCTGGATAGCTTCAAAGAAGCATTGGCATTTCAATAGGGCTTTAAATACGGAGTGGGAAGTCTTTGTATGTACTAAGAGTAGGAAGCTGGATATCAAATAAAAGGAATTTTGTGAGCAAAGGCTTGGAACAGGAAGAATGTAGGAAAATACAGAAAGCTGTGAAGAACCTAATTTGGCCTTGGGTAGAGAGTACATGGATTGGAAAGGGGATAATAATACTAGCTAGCACATATACATATGTAAATATATAATGCTTTAAGGTTTATGTAGCACTTTACAAGTATTATTTCATCGGGCTAAATAGGAGAGATGGTGCCAGATTATGAAAGAGGGTGACTGCTAGGGCAAAGGAATTATTTTTCTCAGCAATTTTTTTTTTTAGCTCAGATATTTTAGCAGAAAAAAATGACCTTATCTGTGTATGTGAAAACTTAATAGTGGAAGGTATAAAGGATGGTTTAGAGTAGAAGTTATTTGCATAACTCTTTACCATTTACAAAATAAGGTGGTTAGTGTATTCTTATTTTAGAGATTAGAAAAGGAGGCTTAGAAGTCAATAATTTGCCTCAGATTTCACAGCCAGTAAGTGGCAAATCAAGGATTCAAATCAGTCAAAATCTACTGGCTTATTCTAGCAATTCTTTCAGCTGTACTACACTGCCTCCTTTCTGAGTCCTCTAGTTTAACTCCAGACTCATTCTCCTCTCTTTAACTTTCCTCAAATCCCCATTCTGTTATTTGCAGTACCATTTCCTCAGTTACCCAGACTCAAAACTTGGTCGTCACCTTTGATGCCAGTCTTTAAAAGTCTGTATTGCATATAACTGGGTACTAGCAAACTTAATCTGTTTGTGTCTCTTTCTGAACTCCTTTCTGTTCTTTCTATAAGGATATTTTGTTGAAGCTATTTTCTTTGCATCACTGATTTCTCACAAATTCCTATCCCTTTCCCGTTGAGCAAAATAAGTAAAAACTTTTGCTATATCTGAAAATATGTGTCTCATTCTGAACTCTTATCCAGTAGTTCCTAAAATGTCTCCCAGCGGTCTGCTGTATCAGAACTATTTGTGTAATAACGCTGTTGTTCTAATTTCTAATATGGCAGATATCAATAGAGATTATTCACATTAACAAAAGCTCTTTATTGAAGGGGTCCCAATCATTTAAAGAGTACTATAAAGGGTTTCTAAGATTGAAAAAATTTGAGAACTACTTTAATCACTTCCATCTTTTGAAGTCATGGTTTGTCACTGTGTTGATCAGAATTCTGAAGTCTTTGAGAGTTCCTTTCTTTTTATATTACTGTTGCTTGTAATGAAGTAATTCTTGGATGATAAACTTTTTTATTGCATTTTAAAAAATAATTAATTTGTATAGGCACATGGTATAGGCATATTTTCTTCACTAAGAGACACTAGCTTTTTTCCATTGGAAAACAGGCACTATTCTCATAGTTAGATTGATGAACTAATGGCAATTCTGTCTACCAAGCCTCGTCCAGCAGCTTCCTCTTCTCTCCAAAATCATATATAAAATCCTCTTTTGACTTCTAAAGCCCTTCACAAGCTGGTCCCTTTCTACCTTTTCAGTCTTCTTACACTTTAGACTCATTGATATATTGTCTATCCTCTATGATCCATCAATATTGACCTTATAATTAAATTATTTTCTCTTAAAAATCCTTTTCTCCTGCCCCTCCCAACCCCCTTCTCCTACTGAAAAAGGAGAAAAAAAAAACCCTTGTAATAAATGTGTATAGTTAAACATAACAAATTCTTGTGTTTACTGTCCAAAAAATATATATCTCAGTGTGCATCCTGAGTGTTTCCCTGTCAGGAAGGAGGTGGGTGGGTATCATGTCCCGGAATCCTGGTTGGTCATTCTTAAGTGTTTCAAAGTTGTTTTGCCTTTATGTTCCTATTGTTGTATAACTTGCTTTCCTGGTTCAATTCCTTCATTCAGTTATCAGTTCATACGAGTCTTTCCAGGTTTCTCTGAAAGCAGCTACTTAGTGGTTTCTTACAGCTCAGGAGTATTCCATCACTTTGGGATACTGTAATTTCACCAGTTCACGGCTCCATTGGCAGTGCACTAATGTACCTGTTTTCACCTTCCCCTGTTTCTTTTGTTATTGTTGTCAGTTGCTTTAATTTGTATTTTTCTAATTATTAGTGATTTGGAGGATTTTTTTCATATGGCTATTGATAGCCTGGATTTCTTTCCTTGAGAAACTATCTTTGCTTTTATCAGAAACTTACTGAAAATATTTTTCCCTAATTACCTGCTTTATTATTATTTTGCTTTTTGGAGGGCAGTTGGGGATTAAGTGACTTGCCCAAGGTTACACGGCTAGTTTTTGTGTTAAGTGTCTGAGGTTGGATTTGAACTCAGGTCCTCCTGACTCCAGGGCCAGTGCTCTATTCACTGCGCCACCTAGCCGCCCCCTGCTTTTTTATTATTTAAAAACTAAAAGGAGCTTATTTTAAAACATAAAGGCAGAAATGTCTTGGCCAGGAGGGAACTAGTCCCTGGATTCAAATCAGGACTGCTCATAAAGAGTAAGAACTGTTTTGATAGGGACACATTTGCAAAAGGAGATGGACCATTGCTTCTTAGTTCTCTAATGCCCTGCAGAAATGAGATTAGTGATAAGGGGGTGGGCAGCTGAGTGCTACCTAGCAGGTCACAAGAAAAATGTAGGGGATAGGATAGAGTATGTGCCACAAAGTGCATCTTCCTCCCTCAGATAACTGATCAACAAGTAGCTAGAAGACAAGTGAGGATAGAACCTGTGGGGTCACTGAGTCAGCGCAGATTTCAGTCATTCTTCCCCTGAGCTCCAGTGGTGCTAACCATATGCGAGGTGCAGCACCAAAATTAGACCCCTCTCAGTCCTCTGTCCTCATCTGCCACTCTGTTCCTTGTAAATGTGGGAGTTGGTTTGGGGATCAGTTGTTTGCACCAAAGGAGGCATTCTAAACATAAGCATACAGTCCCCATCAGGACATAAGAGGAAACCTACAAATACTTCAGCACATGAAAAGTTTTGCTTCCCCAACATATCTGTAAGCCCAAGGACTTTGGCTATTCAATATAGTCACTCTGGATGTTCAAATGATAGGGCGTCTACTTTTATGCTCTTCTTCTCCCCCTCCCCCAATCATAGTTTTCTTCCATGAGGAGTTATTCTTGACTTGAAAGTGGTGCTGGTCCTCCCTGCGTACCTCATACACAAAAATTATCTACATAGAAAGGGGTATATAGGACTTTCTCTGAGCCCTTTTCAGGGCTGCTCTTCCACTGTTAGTGTCTACCTGTCACTTAACACTGCAAGGAGCTGTAGCATGCTCAATGGCCACACCACATACAGGCTCTCGCAGATTGAGGATGACAGACAGGCCTCAAGTGTGTTGGTTAGTTATATGTGAAGTATCTGAAGACTCGCTTCGGCAGAACGGGCAGATGAGAACAGTTTGTTCCAACAGTCACTACAAAAGCAGCTGAAACAGGAACCATGGAACACTTAAAGCTTGATTAGACTTTGAAGACACCAAGGTCATCCACTTCTGCCAGGCTGTGCCAGTTATCCTGACTGTCATCTTGCCACTGGACTTTGAGAGAAGAGAGAGTAAGGCTGACGATTTTGTGAAGTTGGACTTAGTGCAACTCTGGCTTACTTAAATTCATTCAGAATCTCATTCAGTTCATTCAGAAATGTCATTGGTCTTGAGGGGTAGGGGAGAGGAACTAGATAGTTCTCAGACCACACTTGCTTTTGACAGTACTTGGCATTCCCCTTGAATGGTGGTCTGTTTGGCTTAATGACAGTCCAGCTAATCATACCTGAATTCAAAACTCAGAATTTCAAATTACAGTCCCCAGAGATTTTTATCTCAAAGAGCAAAATTGCACTAATCACAGCTTAGGGCTAGGATATTACTCATTTTTTCATATTTCCCTAACATAGGGAACAAATAAAAAGACATTTTATTTATCCTTTATAAAGTAAGAATAATCACATTCAGGAGTTAAATGTATGTAGTGAACACATCATATTTGATTCACAATCCCTAGAAAGTGATGGCTAAAGTAGCCACCGACCCCCCCCCCCACATATCTGTATAGCCTATTTACACCTAAGCAGAAATAAGTCTTTGAATCTAAATTCTATTGTTACTAAATTGGTTCAAAGATGTAACTTCAGTCTGCCATTTATTAAGGGAGAAATTTTTACACTTTTCATAAGTGATAGCGAAATCTCAGATGAAACTCACTTTTCACTAAAGGCAAACTTACAAATTTCCCCGCTGCCTGGGAGTATAATAAACTAGTTTAGGATTTTACAATATGGGGTCAGCAAGACTGCTAAGTTCTTACGACCTTGCTCAAGTTTGAAGTCCCAAGGAACCTCACATGTAAGGATAACTTTTCTCCCATTAGTAAGTTATTGTGATTATCCACTTTAAAGCTATCATGAAGCTAACTTATTACCATTCAGGTAACATCAATTCCGTAAAATGCATTTCCATGTTATTTTACATAGAAAATCATTCATTTCATCACTTTTGGCATTCTATATTAATTACATTCAAGACCAACATAGAGTACTCACATTTACTATTGTATTAGTGCCAGACACTTTACAACTCATGTGAGGTAGGTGCTGTCATGATCCCATTTTTCAGATGAGGAAAATTGAGGCAAATGGATCACATAGTTAATAGATTTCTAAGGCTGGATTTTAACTCGAGTTTTCCTGATTTTTCCAGCATATTGTCTTAATGCCAAACAGCAAATGTATTTTTTGCATTAAGTTCTAATTTATCACAATTATCCCAAAAGAACATATTACTTTAAATTTAGAGACCATATTATGATTTGGTTTCAGAGTAAAGCTCTGTAAATCTGGATTTATGATCACTAATGGCAACATTCAAAATCTTGATTTTTCCCAAGGGCCATTAGTTACCATCATTTAAAAATTTTTCAGTCTACTCTTATCTGTTAGCTAACTATTAGGTCAAGTTATTAGATTCAAGGTAGCCCTTTAACCTTTACATAAATTTTTTTTGTTCCTTTAAAATAACCCCAGGAGCCAAAAAATAACTTTGTATTCTTAACCTAACTTCCTGGCATTACTTTTCAGAGGGTGAACCTGGGGTGCATCTTACCTTACCCTTAGACTGGAAACTCTACTTTTAAAAAAGGAGGATGCTTAATTTTTTTTTTGAATTTTTTTTTTGAGGGCAGTTGGGGTTAAGTGACTTGCCCAAGGTCACACGGCTAGTTTGTGTGTGTGTTTAAGTGTCTGAGGCCAGATTTGAACTCAGGTACTCCTGACTCCAGGGCTGGTGCTCTGTTCACTGCTCCACCTAGCTGCCTGGATGCTTAAATTTTTACTAAGGTCTTCAGCATAAGTATTTACACCAAACCTTAGAAAACTATCTTCTGCTAGTCAGTTAATTAGCATTTGTTAAGCCTCTAAGTGCCTTATAAGATATGAAAGGGGTAGATTACTTGGAACTATTCAAATCTTGTGAATTTCATATTTTTAAATTGAATGGGGGGGGCTGTACTGAAGAAAACATTCTTTGTTATTCATTCTTTTTCAATCTAGTCCGATTCTTTAGTGACCCCATTTGGGGTGTTTTTGGCCTAGATATTGGAGTGGTTTGTCATTTCCTTCTCCTGCTCCTTTTACAGATTCTGGGTTGTGGCTAAAGGGGTTAAGTGACTTGCCCAGGGTCAAACTGCTGGGAGGAGTGTAAGACCAGTTTTCAAATCAGGAAGTTCAGTGTTTCTATCCACTATGCCTTCTAGCAGCTGCCCCTGGTCTGAGAGGCAATCCTGAGAAGCCAAAGGTACGGGGAGGGGAGGGAACTGTTTAAGTTTACATCCACATTCTAATGCCCCTCCTAAATAGCTAATGGACTTTTCTCAAAAAGTTCCTCATCCTTATTCAGTGTAATAAAGCCCTTCTTAAACTCCAAGCCCTTCGTCTCACATAACTGTCCACTCACAGGATCAGTGCTTTTCTTTAGCTTTTTTTTTTTTTTTTGCCCATTCTCCTATCTATGCTTAAACCTTCTCTCCAAAATTTTCCCTACCATCTTTGAAACAGATATTTTATTTTACATTACGTTCCTGGTTATTCACCTTTCTTTATCTTCATTGCCTTCTTAAGTGCATCTTATTTCACAATTATTTTCTAGTCTAACATTACACCGAATCTCCATTGTACAGATTTCCTCATGTAGCAGTAGTGCTATAACTATAACTCCTGGAATGGGAGAGATTGTTGCTGCTCACCCTTAATCTGCAAATCTCCAAAATCCACTAAGATATTTTAGTGGTCTCCATAATTTAGAAATTTTTGGCAAAAATATTTACTTCTCAGTTACAAATTTTAGTCTCTAGTTTATAATGCTATAAATTTCTAGAAACCCAGAAAAGAATCCCTTCCTTTCTTTTTTCAATCTCTATGGTTGCTAACCTAGTCAAGATTGTAAAAGCTCAGAGAAAGAAAGACTGAATTTTTTTGTTTTCTTACCCCTACTGGAAGTCTGATCAAAGTCAGTGAGAGTCTCTGCTGGATGTCTCCCACAGCTGGGAGAGTTGTCCTGCCACTTCTTTAGTCTTCCCTACCCTTCTCAGTGCCCCTTCTGTCTTGTCTGACTACAGTTTTGTTTTATGGGTAACAAAAGTGTTCCCATTCAGAGTTCTCCAAGGTAAATTTTTAAAAAACCTTTTCACCACTGGAAGCCGTCTGATTATTCCCCGCAAAAATATTTCCTTAAGATCTATGGTATTTTATTTATATTTTTATATATTTTTTCTTCTAGAATCTAGGGGTTTTTTTAAGTATGCAATTAATAATAATCAAAAGTCCCATATTTATCTGGCCATTCCCCTCCCTCCCCCCAGATTATTGTTATCAAATCTCTTCCATGCCAGACTTTTCCTTTTCCCCAGACTTTTTAACAGCTTACATAATGGGGAGTCAGCAGGGTTCTGTGCCGACCCCATTTCTGGACAGTACTCCCTTAGCCTGTCTGTTTCTGGACAATCTATAATGTTGGGTAAGGACCCATTTATTTACCAACTGCCATCTTTTTCCATGCTCCATTCTTTTTCTTTGTACACAAGTGAAAAAGAATCAGTTTTGGGTTCAGGACTTGATTCCTGGTTATCTGCTCTTAAGTTTGGGGAGTAAAATTTCTTCAGCTACTTCACTGCTAAGTAAAACCACCTGGAGACCCAAGATCTGGGAGTCCCTAGTGCAAGTTTTCTGGGAGGTGGAGCATCACCCTTGGTAATAGTCTTGAGTTAATCACCCTCAAAAACCTCCTAACTTGGGCTCCACAGATTGTTAAAAAGGAAAATTCTATTTTGAGGTTTTCACCTTAATAAAAAAAGGTAGACAAGAGAAAATTAAAAGGAGTCTATTAACAATACCAAGGCAGAAACACATTGGCAGACTGGCCACACTAACCAGTTCAGTTATCTACTCTTATAATTTAGCTACACTGGGTTTGTTTTGTGCTCCCCCTCCCCCCCCCCAAAATTGCTTAAATTTTATGTAATCACAGTTGCCCATTTTATCTTTGGTGATTCTCTGTATCCCTTACTTGGTCATATTTTAACAGTGCGTGGCACCTATTAAGCACTTAAAAATACTTGTTTCCTTCTTGAAATCTCCCTATCCATAGTTCAAGATAATTTCTTCTTTGTTTCTTTAATCTATTTATGTTATTACCCTTATAGTCTTGTATCCATTTGGAGCTTATTTTTTTTGTGTAGGATGTGAGATACCTAGTGTCCGCCAGACTGCTCTGCAGTTTTCCCAGTTTTTGTCAAAGAATAAGTGACTAAATCAGTAGTTGGGATCTTTGGATTTATCAGATACTAAGCTACAGTACTTATTTTGCTTCTGTATGTTGCCGCACTGGTTTTGCTGTTCTTTAAATACAATGCTTCATCACTCAACTCTGCCTTTTCACTGACTGTCTCCCACACTGGTTGCTTTCTGTTCTCACCATCTACTGCTGGCTTCCTTGGAATCCCTCAAAACTCAGCCCAAGTCCAACCAGATGTCCTTTCTTGTTCCTTCCCCTATTCCCCACCCCTCACCCCCACTGGTACACCCCTTCTGAGATTACTTCCATTTAAACTGTTTGTACCTTGAAGTGCTAATACTTTTTGTAAATTAACTCCATTAGAATGTATGTCTCTCAAGGCAGGAACCATATTTTTGCTTTTATATCGACATAGTACTTGTCACATGATAAACACTTAAATTCTTGTTAACTGGCCAGACTAGTTTCCCTACCACCATTTCCCCCCTTCAGTCCATTGTTCTTCAGTCATTTCAGTTGGGTCTGACTGTTCAGTGACTCCATTTGGGATTTTCTTGGCAAAGATAATGGAGTAGTTTGTCCTTGGCCTTCTTCAGTTCATTTTACAGATAATAAAACTGAGGTGAACCCATGTTTTAAGTGACTTGCCAACAGTCACACAGCTAGTAAATGTCTGAGGACAGATTTGAAGTCAGAAAAATTAGTCTTTCTAACTCCAACCCTGGTATACCTTATTCTCTGGCACATACTTTTCATTCCAGTAGCACTGGCCTCCTGGCTGTTCAATGAACAAGACGGTCAAACCATGGCCATCCTCTTTGGCTCTCTCCCCCATGCCAGGAACATTCCCTTCTCTGCTCCACCTACTGACCTCTCTAACTTCCTTTAAGTCCCAACTAAATGCCTGTCTTTTATTGGAAGCCTTCCTCAACCCTTCTTAATTCTAGTGCCTTCCCTCTGTAAATTATTTTCTATTTATCCTGCATAATATGCATTTGTCTGCTTGTTAGCTACCCTGTTAAGTTGTAAAATCCTTGAAAGCAACGACTGCCTTTTGCTTCTTTTTGTATCCTCTGTGTTTTACACTGTTACCTGTGTGTGCAAGTGTTATTTCTCTAAGGTTGAAAGTCCTGATGACTGAGGCTTGCTACACTGTTGTATTCTCAGTTTCATCTAGAGTGGTGTGCCAAATTAAGTTCAAGCCCTGATTTCAGAATCCCAGAAGTAACATATTAGATATTGTTGTTATTATTAAAGGGAATTGTTTATTAACATTTGAGATGCATCCAGATAATATCAAGAATTTATTGCCGGGGTGGCTAGGTGGCGCAGTGCATAGAGCACCGGCCCTGGAGTCAGGAGTACCTTTGAAATGAATTTCAAATCCGGCCTCAGACACTTAACACAAAAAAAAACTAGCCGTGTGACCTTGGGCAAGTCACTTAACCCCAAATGCCCTCCAAAAAAAAAAACAAAAAAAAAATTTATTGCCAAATTGTCTCAATCTAGCATAGATGTGAGCTCTGCCCCTTTTTACTCTTCCTGATTATGAAATTATACTGAGTGTCATTATTTCTTTTTTTCCCCAGTATGAAGTGTAACAGAACAGACTTTACCACCTGAAACTGCTGCTTCAAGTTCAGATCAGGCAAGGAACACGCCTCGTTTGTAACAACCAACAAGACCAAAGAAGAGTAAACTTAAGCTGAAGACACAACACTTGATCTGAAACAAGAAGTTTGTGCCTACTCAACAGCTTCACAAGAGCACTTCCCAACGCTGCTAGTAGTCTTTGTTTTCTTCAGTGCTGTACTGTGAGATTGATTGCCCGCTGCAGCAGCAGTCGGATCTCTATTAGCTTGGTAGATCATTTCCTCTCGCTCTCTCTCTTTTTTAAAAAAAAAATATACTAGAAATTTTCATCCTTTGAAACGTGTGCTGAAAAAGAAGAATCAGCAAATACTACTGAAAGTGCAATATTTGATTATCACTGCGAGGTAAGTTCATAAAGAGCACTTACATACTGGCCTTCCAAAAATGAATTTCAGTGCTAATTTTGAAAATTATCCAGTGCTAAATAAAGTACTCAACATTGCCCTATAATGACGTTCAACCTTTATCTGGTCATCTATAAAACAATTATTATTACTCTGTCTTTCCCAGAATTCTTCTCAAACTTGATTACTTTGATAATTCTCAGTTACTTTATTCTTAGCTCTCTGAATTTTCTATGGATCTCTTTCCACCCCCAGCAGTTTTTGGCCACAACTGTGTTTGATGCATCAGCCTTTCAAGAGCAGAATCTCCATCTGTACTATTACTGCTGCTAATTCACCTTCTTTAAAGCACATGGGAGATCTAGAAAGGAACCACTTTGTAATGGACATAGGTTTTATCTGCCTTTGGGTACATGGGTCCTCAAACTGGTTTTGGAAAGTCTACTTGTCTAGAAGCCCAGGGAGGAGGACCATAGGGGTATTGATTTAAAGAACATATTAATTTGACACCTTGGATTTGATGCAGAGGAACTTGAAAATGGCATCAAATCTGGTCTGTCAGTGCTGTGGTGATTGATATTTACCTTGATTAATTTTCTGATTCTAAAATGTACTTCCCATTGGAGAAATATGTAATCTTTCTAGATTTCAAAGACAGTAAACAGGTAGCAATTTTTGCTGTTCTATGGGCTACTTTTTTGTCTTGATGTAGTAATATCCTTTTTTTACCTTTTAAATATTGTTGAAAATGTCCATCTTTGGGTTTTGAAGTACTTTTTGTTTTGTTTTGCAGGGGGAAGGTTGGACATTTGGGGTTAAGTGACTTACCCAAGGTCACATGGCTAGTTTTGTGTAAAGTGTCTGAGGCCACATTTGAACTCAGGTCCTCCTGACTCCAGGGCAGGTGCTCTATTCACTGTGTTGTCTGGCCACTCCTAAAGTACTTTTATGATGGTTTTGGCCTATCAGCAGCTGTTTTTGCTGCTCTAGTATCCCCCTTCCACCAATCTAGGTTCCTTGTAGTTGGTGAGGACTATTTCTCTGGGTAGCCTTTGCATGCCTCCTCTTATTTACCTAGACCCAACTGCTGTGTCAGCAACCACTTTAACGGCCCTCCCCTCAGCCTCATTTACAGGACATTGTATTGTTGACAGTTTTGCTGAGGATGAGAATTGATCTGTTGGTATTAAATGTTAATCGTTTTTTAGTGTAGTTTGTCTTTAGAGGAAGAACATCATAAAAATGTGACCATAGCTGGAGTGTTGGTACCATTTTAGATGCCATATTTTAAGAGGAATGTTGGTACCAAAATTTAAGAGGAGATTGTAGAGTAGCCAGGGTAACAAAGTAGCTGAAAATCATATAATAGAAGAAATAGCTCCTTCAAGGAGCCCAGAATGATTAACCAGAAGAAGATAAGAGAGGTGATAACTGTCTTGTTGTTATCTGAAATTGTCAGATACCGTTTACTAAAATTATGTTCGAAATTTGCTGGTTTTGTTGCTCATTCACCTTCAAAGAGTGAAAAGGAAAGGTTAGAAACTAAAACTTTATATGGTGTATGGATTGCATGTCTTTACACAGCTGCAAACTAAAAGATTCTGTTTTCTTTAATAATCTAACCTCATACTTCTATATCTTGAACACTGAGCTATAGGGAGGGGACCATATGGTAAAGTAGAAAGAGTACTGGATTTTGAATTAGAGCACCTGGGTTTAAATTTCAGTTCCCTGCTTACTACTTGTGTGACCTTGGACAAGTCATTTAGCCCCTCTGCATTTCAGTTTCCTTGCCTGTAAAAGGAGAGGTGTGGACTACATTATGATCTCTGATAGATCCCTTCCAATTTAAGTCCTTTGTTCCTTTTTTAAATACCTAAGAAGCTGTACAGACATTTAAAATATGGAATGCCAACTGTATGCATTTGGAACTTGGGGAGTCTGAAAAAAGGAAACAGACCATAAAATCTCAAATAATTATGGCAATAATAAACAGAGATATCTTTAAAAAAAAATAAAACATACACACATACCAAAAGTCAAATGAGAAGCATGATGAAGGAAGAATACAAGAGTCTGAGGAAAACTAAAATTCAAAGCTTGCTAGTCCTTGAGGGAAAAAGTTAAAGAAATCAAAAGGGGTTTGTATATTTTCTTTAAATGGTGTATTAAGATAATTAAAGCCTAAGATAGGAATGAAAATAGTTAGAAATTCTTTGACTGCTTAACTAATTTGAGTCCTGAGGGCCCAGAGAAATTACATTCTAGAATCCTGAAAGAATTTAGAGATAGAACTATGGTGCCATCATTGAACATCTTTGAGACACAGTATATTAGCCAGCCAGTGTTTATTAAATACATATGCCAGACACTGTGCCAAGAGCTTTGGATACAAAAGCAAAAACAATGCCTGCTTTGGGGGAGCTCCCTATAGAGGCATGTGACATATATCATGTAAATGGAAGTTAATCTCAAAGGGAAGGTGCTTGAGGTGATTATCTGTAAGAGACAGGAAAGTAGTCTTGCAGAGTGTAGGGTTTGAGCTGGGCAGAGGTGAAGGAGATTTTCTCAGGCATAGAGGACAGCCAGTGGAAAGGCCTGGGTTGGAGAAAGAATGACATTGGAGGAACAGCAAGGCCAGCGTGTGCCAGTGTGGAGAACACGAAAGACAAAGTAAAGTGTAAGGAAAGGTGGGAGGGCACTAGGTTGTGAAGAGTTTTAAAGCCCAAAGCAGGATTTTATATTTGATCCTAAAGATAGTAGGGCCCCTTAGTCTGAGTAAGAGAGTGGCATGGTCAGACCTGCACTTAAGAAAGATTAATGTATGGAGGATGAATTGGAGTGGGGAGAGACTTGTTGCCAGGAGAACAATCATTAAGCCATTGCAAGAGTCCAAGCTTTACACCATGGCTTTATGTCATAGTAACAGCTGTGTGTGTGTGTGTAAGAGTATATTCAAGAGATGTTGTGGAGGTAAAAATGACAAAGCAGGACAACTGATTAAGGTGAAAAACATCAGAGATGACAGAGATTGTAAACCTGGGCAAGTGGTAGGATAGTTGTGTCCTCCACAGTAAGTGGGAAGTTACATGGGGGAGAGTTTAGGGAGATTGATAATGAGACCCATTTTAATCATGTTGAGTTTAAGAAGTCTGAGGGGCATGTACATTGAGATGTCTAAAATGCTTTTGGAAATGCAAAGTGGATCAGGGGAGAGGTTACGGCTGGACATGTAGATCTGAAAGTCTTCTGCCAAGAGATGATATTTGAAACCATACAATTCTGATGAGATTAACAAGTGAAATACAGAAGAAAAGAGGTCCAGAACCTGTGGGTCTTAGTGGGTATGACATAGAAGGAAAACCAGAAGACAGTACTGCTGAAAAACCCAGGAGAAATGGGTGATCAATAGTATCTAAGAAGGCAGAGAGATCAGGAAAGATCAGGACTGAGAAAAGGGCATCCCTCTCTAAACCCCCTCCCCCCACAAATGGAATAGTTTGGAAATTTCAGACAAAAATGATGTGTATTCTAAACACTTAAAAAAGGAGTAAAGGATCACTGGGGACAAACATGAGTTCCCTGAAAAGTCATTTTGCTAAACATAACATCATTTCCTTTTTAAATATTGCTGCTAGGCTATTAAATCAGGGGAATATAGTAGTGGGTTGTATATCTTAATCTCAGCCAAGCACTGGATAAAGGCTCATGATCTCCTTATTCAGAAGATAGATAAGTGTGAGTTGAATGATAATATAATTAAGGTGACTTTGCAGATAGATGGTTGAACTACCCTATCTAAAAGAATATATTATTCCCAGGGATTTGTGTCAGCCTGGATGGAAGTCTTACATATTATTCTATGGGATAATCCTTTAGCTTTGCCCTTTTTATCCAAGTGATAAAAATATTTAAAGCTATATAATGTTTATATATGGATAAAATAAGGTGGGGAGGGTGATAAATATCAGATATTCAAAATTACCTCAGGCTGGAGTTGCAAGATATGATTTAGCAGGACTGAAAAGTCCTCAGTTTAGATTTTTAAAAGCAATTGTAACTTTACTAAGAGCTCATTTTGTACAGAGCACAACTAAACAGCAGTAGGTGAGATACAGAGTTCGGACATTTTCTCTCAGAGATTTTAAGGTCTAGTAAGGCATGAAACCAACACAAATAAATATACAGTGTCATCCAAGTGTATTCAAAGTTACCAGACGAAATACTCCCATGGACTTGAGAAAAATCATTACCATTCATGGGGATAACTTGGAGAAGGTAGCATTTGAAATGGACTCTGAAAAATGGTGAAAATGGAGAGAGAGAGAGAAAGAGAGACAGAGAGAGAGAACATCCTAGATATTGGAGGCTGAAAATAAAGGCTCAAGTCTTGAGAGCCTGGTTTACGTTTTATGAGCAGGTACTATTCCGGTTTGTTAGGACAGTGTATGTAAAGCAGAGGAGAAACATAAACAATCTAAGTCACTTGCCCATAAAGAAAGTATCAGAGGCTGTATTTGAACTCAAACATGTTTACCTATTTTACCACAGAAGTAGAACTGATAGGCCTGGATATAAGGGAGTAGGAGTTAGGGTCCTGGTGGAACCAGGTGGGGATGGCCAGTAGGCATTTGGAGATGATAGGGTAGAAAGAGAAGGGAGAGAAAATGTGAGAGTAAAACCATACAGGTTTCTGATATCAAACTAGTTGATGGTGCTGAGGTCTTTGGAGGAGAGAACTTTAATTTTTTGCTACTGGGGGGGGGGGAGTATCTAGTAAGAAGGGTAGAATGGAGGGGATAGCATTAGTTTGTATTTGGCGATTAGGTCACTCACTGATTTACAGCAGTTTAGTGTTGCTAGGGTGAGCCTTTTGCATGGGATTATGGAGAAGTCACTTCACTTTAGGGAGACCTTAGTTTTTTTGTTTGTTTGTTTGTTTTTTAAGTGAGTAGATGAAACTGATGAGCTCTGCAATCCTTCCAGTTAGGTCTGTGATCTGTTAAGTAGGTACTGAAGAAAGAGAGACATCTGATGTTGATAAGTTTTTCTAGAAGTTTGGCAGTGAAAGGGAGAAATGAGACAACAATTGGACAGGTTCAAAGAGGCAGCAGAAGACATTTTACAAATTGTGGTCTGATGACCAGTGCATGTTCACAGGCAGATGGGAAAGAGCCAGTGTTAAGGGAGAGATGATTGAAAGGTTATGACTTAAAAAAAAAAAAAGAAAAGAAAAGAAACAAAAAAAGAAAGGTTATGACTGATCACTAGAGGAGACAAAAGGGAAGAGAGGGTAGATTAAATTGACTGTTAGCTTTAGTGGTGAGTGATAGTGTCTTGGGTGACTGGGGGGAAAGAGCAGCTGGAAGGGACCATCTAGCTTTACCAAATTAATTTTGGGGAATTGATGTCCTGAGAGGGTATGAATGAATTTAGAAGAAAAAAAACCACAAATGCTAAGCCTTGGTGATACAAAAGGGGGATAGTAACATCTACCCACAAGTTTGTTGTGAAGAAAGAAATACTAAGTGAAAAACTTTACATATCTGGGGAGCAGTGGCCAGAAAAAACGCTTTGGTTTAGGAAATT
The DNA here is from genome assembly GCA_028646575.1 of Pseudocheirus occidentalis. NCBI lineage: Eukaryota > Metazoa > Chordata > Mammalia > Diprotodontia > Pseudocheiridae > Pseudocheirus > Pseudocheirus occidentalis. Next base: position 348,201,676 of record CM053593.1, on the reverse strand, counting down.
GCTAGGATTTTGAGTGAAGCTACTGGTTAGTTAGTTAGTTAGTTAGTTAGTTAGTTGAACCAGAGTTTTTTATAGAAGCCACTGTGGTATGGTTTTGATCTTTTGTACTTCCTCCTCCCCCTAGTGAGAGGTGGAATAGGTGTGAGGAGATGTGGGAACACTCTGGGAAGGTCAGAGATTAATTTGAGTTAAATTTCATGAGTCTAGTCCTCTGCTGCCTAGATTTATTGCGGTCTCCACCTCCACAGTCTGGTCCCAGGGTAAGAATTGTACACCTCCTCTAGGGCATTATTTCTAGAGTTTTGGTCTGTGGAGGCTGGAGTAGGAGAAGGAAGGAGAGTTGACATTGAAGAGATTAGAAAAGGAGAGTTGTAAATGTAGTTGAATCACCTCTGTCTTTGTAATATAGAGAAGATAGTTTACCTGCTTGAAGTGTGGAGACTGGGAAGATAGGAGGAGTCATGTTGAGAAAGAGAAGGAAAATATTAGAACAGTTTCTGTAAGAAATGATAGTTAATCATGGTAGGATCACAATAAAGGTCCAGATCTAAGATTTTAAGATTATGAAATAAAAAACTAGAAGAAACCTTAGAAGATCTTCTAATCCATCTCCATAACTTTACAGATTAAGAAATAAGTGCAGAGAGATTGTGATTTACTGGAGGTCACACAGCTAGTAATTCTGAGAGCTAGTGTTTAGACCCCGGTCTCATGACCCCAAATTGCACCACACCATGCAGCTAGTTGACTAGATTAGTATGAGCCAACAGGTTGGTACAGCTTGCTCTTTAAAAAAAAAAAAAAGTAACGCATCCTTCAGCTGTGTTACTTAGGAACGTAACATGCTGCTTGTCGGACTATATCTGGAGAACTGTGGCTAGTTCTCAACACTACATTTTAAGAGGATTGTTGAGAAACTGGAGGGCCAGGACAGTGAGGAGGGTCTGAAACCATGTCATTTACTGAGTACTTAGATCATATAGAGTACAATAGCTGTCTCAGTTTTGGAAGGCTGGTTGTGGAGATAGGAATTTTACCTGTCTGTCTTGTTCTGGAAGGCAGGATGAGGGCCAGTTCTCAAAGTTACAAGGAGTCAGGTGTTGGCTCAGTTTAAGAATTACCTTTTTAGTAATCAGAGGTGTCTATCCAATGTAAGAAACTGCCTTATAAAAGAGAAATATTCCAACAGAGTCTAGATAACTTAATCTGTCAGAGATATTTTAAGAAAGAATTCATTCTAAGTAGAACCAGATGACTGCCTATGTCCCTTTCAGCTCTAAAATTTTATAGTTCTATTTACACTTAATATTTACCTGCTGTTTTTTTTTTTATGGCTTTCAATTTTCTTTATGGCATTGCACAGCTTTTGTTTTTGTTTTTGTTTTTGTTTTTGTTTTTTTTTTTGCTTTTTGGAGGGCAGTTGGGGTTAAGTGACTTGCCCAAGGTCACACGGCTAGTTTTTTGTGTTAAGTGTCTGAGGCTGGATTTGAACTCAGGTACTCCTGACTCCAGGGCCGGTGCTCTATTCACTGCGCCACCTAGCCGCCCCACAGCTTTTGTTTAGTAATGCTCGTTGCAGCATAATGGTAGTAGATATTAACCTTAACTATTAGATATGTTATAATGTGGAAATTATTGGTGTCTTGATTCTGGAACCAGTTTTTCTTCAGTTAATATATGTCAGAATAGGCCGTGTTGTAACCTCCAAACTTTATAGTGACTTATTTTTTTCTCTTTGGAAATTCTACCTACTTTTTTTCTGACATAAGCAGAAAGAGTTGAACCTTTTTTCCTGGGGACAGCCATTCACATATTTGGTAATTAATGATCACATGCCCCTCAGTCTTCTCTTCTCCAGGCTAGCCATCCCATAATGCTTTAGCTGATTCTTATGTGCTTGTTTCTTTCTTTCCTCACAGCAACCTTGTGGGGAGATGTTTGTTATAGATGAGGCAAATAGAGCTTATGACTTAGCCAGTGACAATAATAATAAATATCTGAGGCAGTATTTGAAATCACATATTCCTCATTTCCAAGCTAAGCACTTTATCCTTACCCCATGGAAATAAAGTGTAACAGTGCTATCTATGTACTATGCAGTTTGAAAAATACACATATAAGAGGGTTAGATACCAGTTTGTATCTTGTGCTGCTTTGTGCTTTAGGAAATATAATTTCATGGTGAGTTTCTTTTTCTCTCTCTCTGTCTCTGTCTTTGTCTCTCCCGCCACTCCATGCCACCCTATGCCACCCTCTCCCTACCTGTACCCCTACTCTTTTAGTTTTTCTGAGGACTGACTCAATTCATTTAAACATTTTAATTTGCATTTACTAAATGTTCTTCACTGTACTAGGTGCTGAGATTAGGAAGACAAAAAACAAAACAGTTCTTCCTACAGGCTACTTCTTAAAAGATTAGACCCTTAAGCTAATATTTTTAAATAAGGCTGCTCTAGAAAAAAATGGAAAATATTTTATTAGTTAAGTCTGGCTGATGGTACTCAAAAGTTGAGAGTCAAACTTTGTTTGCTAATGACATTTAACCAAGAGACCTCTGCACCACCATACCTTATGTTAAATATACAACTATAAGTTTTCAGTGGTATGAAATGTAATTTTTGTTAACTTAGTTGTTGTATATACTTAATTACTTTTACTTAGGGCCTCCAACCCCCTTTTTTTGGAGGAGGGAGAATTTGGTAGTGAATAAAGATTTATGTAAAACTATTAAACAAGTACCAAGGCCTTGACCTATTTGTAAGCAAAGTTAGTAGGAGAGGGGGATATTTCTATTCTTCCCTCTCTTCTCTCCATCCAGACTTGTGGAGAAGAACTAGGGAAGAAATAGCATTGTCTCCTGTTTTGGATACCCTAGCTTGATAAGTAAGCCCTGAGTCCACCATCTGTCTTCTTTGGTCCTCCCTCCCTTATAGTCAGGAAAAGAAATGGGGGCTGTATAGTATCTGTAATATATCATTATCTCTGTCATCTCTACTAAATGACATGTTATAATTTAACATTGATATTTGGGGTCTTTGAATAACCTTGCACACACAAGAGCCACATGGAATTTGGAAGTTGGGGTTTAGATATCACTAGTGATAGGTATAAGAAAATTTTAAGCTTTTGAATTTTGCGAGGTTCTGTACTCCCAAACTCTAATATACTAAGATAGGAAACTGTGTTGGAAATAGTTAAGAATGTATTCTGAAAACTGTTCTGAAAGAGAGCTTAAATAAGAGAATTATTAGAGAAACACAGTCATTTCTTTTCATACTGCATTAAAAATTATCTGGGGGAAGTTTTTAGCCAAACAGACCTCATTGAAGATCAGAAAGATATCAGTGTCACCTAAATATGTCAAATTTGTTTGAATGTCGGCTTTAGCTTTATAACATTCTACTATGTCACCACAGCTGTCTGAGATGGAGAACCTTTTTACTGTGTCATCAGATCCTCCCACCCCTCCTGCAGTTCCCCGTCCTTCTCTTCCTTTACCTTTGTCTTCTTCATCTTCTACCTCATCGGGTTCTAAAAAGCAGAAGAGGACCCCCCTGTATCAGAGATCTGTAAGTCAGGGAAATAGCTGTCTCAGCTTAGTCTGTGTGTAGCATGGATTTTTTAGGGCCACTTTGTTTGTATGAATATCTCATCAAACTCACTTTCTAACACCGAAGCTTTGTGCACTAAGGTTGAATTTTCAATTTATTGAACTAGAACTCAAGTTAGCCTTCAGTTTTACTTTTGTTAACTTGTCAGTGCCTTTTTTTTTTTTAAATTAAAGGGTTTAGTCTTGTCTCATAATTCTCCTGGAATACTTCAGGGGAGAAAGGAGAACGACAGCATAGCTTCTAATGGTAATGATTTGAATCATTTCTTCATTCTACACAGTGCTTAACTTTTCTTGTTTATATTTATTATGTCTAACTGACACACTATTTCTAATAGCTTTACTCCTTCTTCCTATCAATTAATAACTTTTTTTTTCTAACACCCAAAATCACTTCCCAGTATTATATTTCTTCCTCCCTGAGTTGTCCCTTGTAACAGGGAAAAGAAATTAGTAAAGAACAACTGACTCAGTAGTCAGAACAACAAGAATTTAAGACTTGGTTGTTTGTTGTTGTTGTTTTTTAATAGGTAGAAACATTCATTCAACTGGCTTCTCTTTTTTTTAGATTTTTAAAATTTCCATTCTCTTTTTTTTTCTCTTTGAAGGGGTGAGGGGAGGGCAGTTGGGATTAAGTGACTTGCCCAAGGTCACATAGCTAATCGATGTGTCAAGTCTCTGAGGCTGGATTTGAACTCAGGTCCTCCTGACTCCAGGGCCTGTGCTCTATTCACTGTGCCACCTAACTGCCCCATTTTTTAAATTTCTAAAGAACCATTCTACCTTTTGAACAAATGAGGCAAAATTTTTTGTCTAACAGGTTTTTAAAATACTGTGGGACTTCAGATGTAGAGCACTGCATTAGAGCAGATTTCTTAAATTGATTTATTTTTGTGGTGTTAAAAGTAAAAAGTGACAGTAGGAGAATAAAAACCTCCCAGGCTATTTCTGAAACAGATACAAAAGTAGATGAAAATGTAACTTTTGAAATACACATGTACATATATGTATTATGAAATTTTCTTAGAAAGGTTTCGCTTAAACCTTGTCTTAGGAAAAATATACTTTTTCTTTTTCAATTTTTCTAATAGTCTGACAATACTGAGAAGGTTGTAGCATTAAGGAAGTCTTTGTTTAGATATTTTTAGTTTTCGTTTTTTTCTTACAAAGCATGCTTCTCTTTAGTTTTCTGATTTGAAATGTCTTCTATAAAAGATGTATTCTTCACTAATTTTAGTACTTACCACTAAGTTGCATGTCGTACTAGCTATTGGTAACATTACCATTATTAATAAACTTTGAAATCAGAATTTATATTAGACATTTCCAAAAGTCTATATAAATATTGTTGGTCATGAATAAACATCACATGGAAGAACCAGTAGTTTCAGCTGTCGTGTTTTGCAATTACTCTTGGCAGCATCACTAGCAACTTCACTAGTTAGTGAATATCAACATCCTTTTATACAGCATCTTTGGGAATTTTCTTTCAGATGTTGTGAACTGCAGAAATCTTAGGGAGACCATGAAAATCTACATTTGATAAAAATAAGATCAGTTTCTGAAATGAGACTGAAACTTGATCACAGAAACATATTACTGGCTAACAGTACTAAAATCACTCCTTGTGATCTTTGCTCACCTTTTTGACGTATCTGGCATTTCAGTTAAATGAAAGTCTGTCCATTTTAACCAAATTAGGTCATTGTTTCCTTCCTTGTGTATGGTTCTTAATGATATGTTCATCTGAATTGAGTGTATACTTCTAGATTGAGAAATATGCAGGGTTAATTGTACTGAATTTGTTTTCTCTTTGAAACAGATGAGCTTTGATCCAAACCTTCTCCACAACAATGGACACAACGGGTACCCCAATGGTACTTCGGCAGCACTGCGTGAAACTGGGGTTATTGAAAAACTGCTGACCTCTTATGGATTTATTCAGTGTTCAGAACGTCAAGCTAGACTTTTCTTCCACTGTTCACAGTACAACGGCAACCTGCAGGAACTAAAAGTAGGAGGTAATCTCTCAACTCTTACAAACATTCTAGTCACAATTCTTATACCTCCTGTTTTCCTAAGCACTTGTTGGTATAGGAGTTAGAGGAGCAGTGGCATTCTTGGTTTGGTTGGATCCGTTTATAACTATAAGGAGGTACAACTTTAATAGTAGAGGGTTGAGACTGAATTTACTTAGGAGGTAGAGTAACATAGTAACATTTCCCTTCTAATACTTAATTCCCCAATGTTTATGAAGTGAAAATTGCTTTTTAAAAAGGTATTGTTAAAAGGAATATTTTAAATGATTTTGAAGTGAAATAAGTTTCCCGTCTTGTGCATGAATTTGTTTCTCTTGTTCATCCATCCTACCTGGATGTTTCCTAAAAATGACTCATAAAGTAAGCCCTTTTGGCTCATTTTAGAATTAAGGGGGGGGGGGGGGACTGCCTTTACAAAACAACTGCCCTTGAGAAAAATCATAATAGTATATGCCATGAGGCATATTTATTCCCTCTGAGGTAATTGGAAAATTGCTGAGACATTTGTGCTAAAAGTAAGCAGACTTGACAACATTCTTCTTTTATTGTAGATGATGTTGAATTTGAAGTATCATCTGACCGGCGGACTGGAAAACCTATTGCTGTTAAATTGGTGAAGATTAAACCAGAAATCCTACCAGAAGAACGAATTAATGGACAAGTTAGTGGCTTGATTCTGTGTGTGTTGTGTGTGTGTGTGTGTTTCCTTCTTAATGGAAAAGGGAAGGACCCCACCCCACCCCCCACTTTTATATGCAAGAGAGCTGTATAACTATTGAAAACATTGGTGTTTCTTGACCTCTGTTTGGCCAAAAAACAAAACCAAACCAACAAATTTCGTTAAGGCTCAGTTTGGGTTTTTGCTTAACCCTCAAACTGTAAGCTTGAAACTTTGCAGCATAACATCCTCTTGTGGATCATATTAAGATGCATCCCTGCATATAGTGTAGAGGCAATTAAGATTCCGTTTGTGTTGCACAGTGCTGCTCCTGAAATGATTAGCAATGGAATTTTTTTTTTTTTGACTGGTAGGTTGTGTGCGCTGTTCCTCACAACTTAGAGAGTAAATCTCCAGCTGCCCCGGGTCAGAGTCCAACAGGGAGTGTATGCTACGAACGTAATGGGGTAATCTTGTGTATTTTTCTTAAACTTTTGCTTGATCCACCAATATGATCTATAAGCATATTTTTTAAATTCAAAGTAGAAAATTTAAGCTGCAGTTGTTCAAATTAGTCTTAAATTTCATTTCTGAAAGGTTTCAAGTGCACTAATCAGAAATAAACAAAACTTCCAAGTCTCTTAATTTGCCCAAATGTTCCCTTCCAGAAATCTTATGAAATACTTCCTAATCAAAAAATTTTTGTTGTTGATTCATAATTCATATTAGCCACTAACCATAGTTATGTCTGTCTCACATAAATTTTTTCCTTTTTTAACTACACTTATTTTCTGGGCAAATGCTTCCAATTTTGTTGAAACTTTTTGGAGTTTGACTGCTGCTCAGCTTTAGACTCAAGAGAGCCTTTGACACCCTGGAGACAAATGTGTTTTTATGTGAAGAAAGCGCTTTGCTTTTTTTTTTGGTCATCATACCTACAGAAACTTGGCTTAAATGCCAGTGTCCTAAGTGTTTAAGAAAGTCAGTATGCAGCACATCTGTAGCACACAAATATGGTCATACAAGTGTGTTCATTCACAGGAAGTGTTTTATCTGACTTACACCCCTGAAGACGTGGAAGGGAATGCTCAGCTGGAAACCGGAGATAAGATAAATTTTATAATTGACACAAATAAACAGTAAGTTCCTCTTGAATATTTTTTCCTTTAAGTAATGCTTTATTAAGTTCTTCTACATCCCAAGAAAATTTCTAAAATTTAAAGTGTTTTGAAATTTTAACTTAATGGCTCTAGCATAGAATCTCTTAAATTGTCCTTTACGGTACTTTAAGTTCATAAAGCCAAACTAGTTATTTCCAGAGTGCCTCCAGTGATTCTGAGAAATAACAGTTTTATAATTTACCTGTTTCATCACATCTGGTCCAGGCTTAGTAAAATTCTGGAAAAGATAACCCTGGTCTCCTTATTTTCCAGAAGTGTCCGGCTACTCCACCAACATAAGGGTTGTCAGGTGGAGAGAGAACAGTAAAATTCTTTGTAACATTGATAAGGCTAGTTTCTGTTCCCTATTCTGTAAAATGAAATGAAAATAAATCGGAATCCATTCCAACTTCAGCTCCTTAGTTTATTTTTATATTTAATCAGATAGTGATTGCATAGATAACATTTTCAGAACTTTATTAATCTTATCAATTGCTTTTTAAAAATGTACTTGTCTCTCCAATTCAGATCTTATCTTGGAAGAAACCAGCTAAGAGGGACATATTTTAAAGAGATGTTTGCAAAATAAGAAATTTCATGCTTAGCAGTTGTATTGATTATGTGGCTTGTACCTACCTAGTATTTAAAGCTTAGGAATTTGGAGTAGTTTCTTCTTCGATGCAGTAATACATATGGGATTAGCTGTTAAAAGCTTTGTGGTTATTTTGACATATCAGCCTCTTTGAAACCTCCGAGATTTTATTTTACATTGTTCTCATTTCATTCTATTGTCCAACTGTAGGTAATACTGTGTTTTTTAGCGCCTCCTTTACTCTTTTTCCCCCACCTACTTCCTCTCTAGTACTGGTGCTGTAAGTGCTCGTAATATTATGCTGTTGAAAAAGAAGCAAGCTCGCTGTCAAGGAGTAGTTTGTGCCATGAAGGTAAGTATAGTAAAGAAATCAAGAAAACTGTTTTGGTCTTGAAATTTACTTTTCTTTCTTTTTCATTTTTTTAATCTGCTTCCCCAATTGTAAATGGTTTTGTTTTTTTTTTTTTTTACTATTATTCTAAAAATAATACAAAAAGGGATCATATATTTTTATTTATTTTAGAGTTTGAAAGAAACCTTAAAAGTCCATCAGGTGCAACTGAACAAACTAAAACCTAAGGAGGGTTGTGATTGACCCAGAGTCAAATGGCTAGTTATTGGCATAACCAAAATTAGAACTCAAAGTATTCTGACTTCATTCTTCAGTGCTCCTCAGTTACATAATAAAAACATGCTGCCTACATCATGAACTGATTTTATTTTCTTGAGTCCTTGGATAGATTTCAGGCAGTACATGAAATTGACTTAAAACCTCTTGCTACTAAAACTAAATGTAATATTTTCTTCCATTAAAAATTTTCTTTGTTGGGGGTGGGGAGTAAGTATCTGAGATCCAGAAGTTTCACCAGAATACCAGAGTGGATCTGTGATGCAAAAAAAAAAAAAAAAAGATTAAGAACCTCTATCTTGCATATTTAATTTGGATCCTATCTAGTCAAAGGAAAATTGAAAAGAAGATAAGTGCTGACGTGGTGCTGTGGTGCTACTTTCTTGGAAAATGGGCCTTTCCAAAATTGACTATCCATTTGACTGGTAGCACTTATATCAGGCTTTATGCCAAAATACAAAAAATTTCTACTTTAGTGGTGTTTTTATGGAATGGATTGTTCCTTTTAAATCAACAACATAAAGTTGTAAAGAACTGGGTTTCTTAGTAAACAATACTCCTTTGTTAGTGCTAACTATTGTGTGTTTCCTTTTAGGAAGCATTTGGTTTTATTGAAAGGGGTGATGTTGTAAAGGAGATATTCTTTCACTATAGTGAATTTAAGGGTGACCTAGAAGCCTTACAGCCTGGAGATGACGTGGAATTCACAATCAAAGACAGAAATGTAAGACGACCCATTTAAATTCCAGTCTCTTGATGGTAGTTCTCATTGTTTCTTAGCTAGTGTTTACTTTATGGGCTTTTCTTTTCTGATTCTAGGGTAAAGAAGTTGCAACAGATGTCAGACTACTGCCTCAAGGAACAGTCATTTTTGAAGATATCAGCATTGAACATTTTGATGGAACCGTAACCAAAGTTATTCCAAAAGTACCTAATAAAAACCAGGTAAACGGTTTTTGCATTTAATAGACATTGAGGTTTTTTGTTCTGCATGTTGGTGTCAGACATTTTAAATTCACTAAAATGGTGATTGAAAGTCCACTGCTGTGCCCGTTCAATGATAGCACTGCTCTCTGAAAGCTTAAAGAAAATGTATTATTGAATCAAATTTAACACTACACTGATAATTTTCTTGAACTTTTAGAAGAGCCATTCAGAATTTCACACCAGTTTAATTTGGCCGAAAAGGAAGAATTAGATGCTAACTTAAGAATCATTTGGATTGTTTTCCCCACTGAAGTTGGGTAGTAATAAGAAAGGTAGAAAACCACTAGTAATAATATTACTATTCATATAGTGCTTGGATATTTGTATGGTGGAATGATGTGTGTGTGTGCATATACATATGCATTTATATGCCTCACCACACAGCCCCATGATGTAGGTATTGCAGGTGGAATTATTTTTCATATTTAGCAGATTCATAACAGGTCATGAGAGGTGATGACTTGCTAGTAATTAGTAACTATCTGAAGGATTTGAATCCAGTTCTTGCTGGCTTTTATCTAGCTCTCTTAATCTTATCTAATATTCCATACTTCCAAAACATGGTCACAGAATTCTTCCTTGGAAAAATGATTTGGTTTAATTAAGATACTTTTCCTAGTCATATTACTTACTTAGAAAATAGGGGGCAGAAGCCCAATTGAAATTACTTGAGGAAAACGCTTAAGTATCTGGTGACGTTTAGTGATCATGTTGTGGTTACAGAACAGAAACAGTCAAAATAACATGGCAGTTCCAAATTATTTTGTTCTGCATCACGCTTTTGGTTTGACTTTGAAGTAGAAATGGTGAAAAGAATCTGCAGTTGAATTTTTTTTTTTTTAAACTATCAGAATGATCCATTGCCTGGACGCATCAAAGTAGATTTTGTGATTCCTAAAGAACTTCCTTTTGGAGACAAAGATACAAAATCCAAGGTGACTCTGCTGGAAGGTGACCATGTTAGGTTTAACATTTCAACAGACCGACGTGACAAATTAGAACGAGCAACCAACATAGAAGTTCTCACCAATACGTTTCAGTGCACTAATGAAACCAGAGAAATGGCAAGTTTTATTTCTTCTTAAATTTTCAAGTACTGTCTACTTAATTTGGAAATAAAACAAGAATAGTTGTCAAAAACAATTCTTGGAAATTCATGGTGACGTTAAGATTTTGTGTAGAAAATTATTTTTGACTTTGAAGTATCTTGCAGATACAATAGAATTAAAGTTGGGATTAATGGAAGTTGCTTCTCAGTTTTTAATTTCCTTCATTCCAGCAGTGGTTCTTAATTAAAAAATTAATTACTTGCTTCTCAACCTATTATAATGAAGTTTAGTAAAGTAAATAATAGACTTGAGTTATGGATCTTTGTTCAGATATGACTTACCATTGGAATTCCTGTAGTAGTTAGTTATTATAATGTTATCCTACTATAGTAGTTATTTAGTGATGGACCCAGTACCATTTTCTCAGAAATGTAATTTTCCCCAAACCTTTTATTTGTTTTTAATTCATTGAGGATTTGGTCATATTGCAGAAACTTTTAAGGATGTGGCAGGGACTAGTCTTGATTTCTTTGGTAAAGTGAATTTGTGAGAAAACTTCAAAACCAAAGCAGATGTTGAGCTCCTTTATACTTTATTGTCTTATATGCCTAGGACTCTGAGAGATTAAGTGACTGACCAGGATAAGAGATGGTTGAACCCAAGTCTTCCAGAGTCCAAGGCCAACTCTTTATCCACTAGATGTTTCACTGAAAAAATTGAGCTTATTCACAATGAGCTCACTCTTCTCCCCTGTTCCTTTATTTTTATATCACTCAGGTGATTTCTTTCACTATCTCCTTTTTGGCAAACCCCTCTTCATGCAAAAAGTGATCCTGTCCTATCCTGTCTCCCACAACAGATCATTCCTTAGATCTTCAGTCACACCCTGTCTGCTGTTTTTCCTTCCTACTGTCTACAAACATGCCCGCATCTCTCCCATTCTCAGAAAACCCAGTTGTCCCTGCTACCTGTCATCTTACATCTCTCCTCCCTTTTATGTCTAAAGTCCTGAGAAAGCCATCAAATTAGGTGCTTCTACTTCCCTTCTTTTCAATTCCTTCTTAACTTATGACTTCCATCCCATCATGGAATTGAAATTGCTATCACCAGAGTTACTAATGATCTCTTAATAGTCATACTTCTCAATCTTCATTCTCCTTGACCTCACCGCAGTCTTTGACACTATTAATTACCCCCTTCTCCTTGACAGTCTCTTCTCTTCTAGCACTTCATAACTGTTCCATCCTTGTGTTTTATTTGTCTCTGTCTTTAGTTTCTTTTGCAGAATCTTCATCTAGTTCATGCTCATTAATTATGGGGGTGCATCAAGGTTCTGTGGGCCCTCTATACTGTTTTGCTTGATGATCTCATTAGCTCCAGTGCATTTAATTATCTCTGTGATAAATATTCTCAGACCTATTTATCTAGTCCTGACCTCTTACTTGATTTCAGGTTTCATATCCCCATCTCTTAGATATCTCAAACTGGATGTCCTGTGGACATCTTTAATTCATTACTTCCAAAACAGAATTCATTCTCTCTCCCCTCAAACCCTCTCCTCTTCTGAACTTTTCTGTTATTGTAGAGGGTATCGCAATCCTTTCAGTCCACAGCCTCCTAACCTCTTTGATAGATACTCTTCTTCTCTCTGGATTTCTGACATATTGTCCCCTCCTGGTTCTCCTATCTTTCTGACCACTCCTTCTGTCCCCCTTGCTTTATCCTCATCAGTGTTATCCTGCTAACAGGGAGGTCCCCCAAGGCTCTATCTTGGACCTTCTCCCTCTGTACTATTCACTTGATCTTCTTAGCTTGTGATTTCAAGTGCCATCTCTATGCAAATCACTTTAAGATCTGTTTGTCCAGCCCCAACTTCTCTGCTGATCTCCATTCTTTCATTTCTGCCTGTTAGACTCAGCACATCCAAAATTAAGTTTATCATCTCTAGCCTCAAAACTCTCCTCCCTTCCAAACTTCCTTCTATTACTATCAAGGGTGTCGCTACCCTCTCAGCCACTCAGGCTCACAGCCTTGGTAACATGCTCATCACCTCACTTTCATCCCTTCACTCCCCATACCCACCCCCATGTCCAGTCTTATTGTTTACAAACTTCACAAAATCTCCGTGCACACATACACAACCCCTTCTCACCTTCGATTTGGCTGCCACTCTGGTACAGGCCTTCATCACCTCGTTCCTGGATTATTGAAATAGCTGTTGCTATGCCTACTTTCCCCACTTCAGTTAAACTCCAGTGGCTCCCTGTTACCACCATCATGTGATCTCAAACCCTTCTCCTCCACATCCTCTGACCCAGTAACACTCACCTCCTTGCTGTTCCATGCACACAACACTCATCTACCTGCTTGAGTATTTTTAAAGACATCCTTCGAGTCTCAGCTAAAGTCTTACCTTCTTTAGAAGGCCATTCCTAGTCCTTAGCTTTAGGGCCTTCCCCCTCCCCCATTAGCTTGTGAGCTGTTTTTTTGCCTTTCTTTGTCTCTTTAGTGCTTAGCCCAATGCCTGGCACATAATAGGAGCTTAATGAATGCCCAGCTGAGTGTCACGACCCTATTTCTGCATAATATAAAGGAAAAGAACCAGATTGTAACTAGAGTACTACAGATACAGTGAAGGCAGAAGCTTAGATCCTTTCTGATGGATGTTACAGTTTTAAAATGGTTCAGATATAAACAAATGTTAGTTACATATAACTAGCTTATAGGATATATAATAGCCAAGGTGATGACATTTCAAATGGGAAAAAACTATTAGGAGGATGTTGGGCTTTCACTATTGAAAGAGTTGTCAAGATATCTAGATAGCACAGTGAATAGAGCACTGGCCCTGGACGCAGGAGGACTTGAGTTCAAATCCAGCGTCAGACATTTAACACAAAAACTAGCCTTGTGACCTTGGGCAAGTCACTTAATCCCAATTGCCCTGCCTTCCCCCCTCCAAAAAAAAAAAGAAAAGAAGTAGAGTTGGGGATGTGTATATAGTGCTCTAAATTTTTTACTATAGCTTAGTTGTTCAGGTTAAATTTATATCTGATTCTACAGAGTTCCTATGTAACAGGATGCCTCCATGTATATAGCATTTAAATTTTACAAAGTGCTTTATATTCCGTAACTTATTTCAACTCTTGACAGCATCAAGGATTAGAGAAGATATCCTCATCTTATTGTTATGAAAATAGGTTGACAGTAGTTAAGTGACTTAAGCCATACAACTAATAAGTAACAGAAGTTGAATTTGAACTGGAGCTTTTTCTGACTCCAGGTCTCCCTCATTTGTAAACTCTGATTGGACCTTACCATCCCTTTAATATTATCCTTTATCTCTCCTTTTTATAAATAAACTCCTGAAAACACTGGTTACCACCATTTCTCATTTCCCAGTACTTTGTAATTTGGTTTCCTTACCTCAGCTCCTAACTGAAATTGTTCCTGACAGAATTATTAATGCTCTCTTAATTGCCAATATGATGACTTCATTTTTCTTGACCTCAGCAGCTTTTATGAAACTCCCTCTCTGGAACAGTTTCTCCTTTCTGGGTTTTTGTAATAATTGTTCTCCCTTGGTTCTCCTTAAGTCTGATCAGTAATAAGTCTTTTTTTTTTTTCTTTCCTGCATCATCCATATGAACACTAACTGGCTGTACCCTCATCACTCTGTTCTGAGCTCTTTTTTTATGTCTACATTCTCTTGAGACCTCCTAAGCTCCCTTGGTTTCAGTTATGATCTCTGAACAGATGTCTCCCAAGCCTGCATATTTAGGCCTGCCCTCTCCAGTTGCCTATTAGGCATTATAAATTAAGTATCCCATAGATATCTCAAACTCAACATGTCCAAGATAAAGTTATTTCTCTCTTCTCTCCCCCAACCACGTTAAAAAAAAAAAAAACATTTATCTTCTTCTAAACTTCTTTCTATTGTAGGCACCACAGTTTTATAACATTGGATTTATCTTTGGCTCTTCACTTTCCTTCATCCTTGACTACACGTCAAATCAGTTGCCAAGTTTACTTTCATATATTCTGGGTACTTCTCCTTTTCTACATTCACGCAACTACCATCCTAGTTATTGCCTGCATCACCTCTAATCTGAACTATTTCAAATAGCTTCCTAATTGATATTCTTGCTGCAGTTCTTTTCCAATTCCAATTCATCTTTAACATAACTACTAATGTGGAGTATTCCTAAAAGATTGGTCATGTTACTCTATTGATTCCTTAGTATATAGTGGGAATTAAATGCTTATTGATTGAATCAGATCTTGGCACTGACTTGTGGGTTTGTATTGTAGGGTGTGATTGCTGCCATGAGAGATGGTTTTGGGTTTATCAAGTGTGTGGATCGTGATGCCCGCATGTTCTTTCACTTCAGCGAAATTCTGGATGGGAACCAGCTCCACATTTCGGATGAAGTAGAGTTTACTGTGGTTCCTGTGAGTAATGCAGTTTTTTTTGAGAAAAGTATGAGGGTGTTGTTTATTTTTAACCTACCTTTAAAAAAATTATTTAAATAAAATGAGCCCAAAAAACTTTTTGTTTTGTAGGATATGCTGTCTGCCCAAAGAAATCATGCTATTCGGATTAAAAAGCTTCCTAAGGGCACGGTTTCATTCCACACTCATTCAGATCACCGCTTTGTTGGCACTGTAGAGAAAGAAGCCACTTTTGCCAATCCCAAAACCACTAGTCCAAATAAAGGCAAAGAAAAGGTAACTGTCCATACTTGGATAGAATGTTCTTATAAAGAAGTGTCATATTAAGTAAAAGAGCAAATGTACAGTTTGATATTCTATAATATTGAGTTATTCTTAATATTTTTCACAGAGTCCATTATTGATTTGCACTTTGGAGTTTTTTTTATTTTTAATGGGTTTTGAAATTTCAGATTTTGGGATTGATATAGATCTTATTAATTCTTAGCTGACAAAATGAAGTAATTCTTGGGGGAAATATTTTAAGTAGTTAAAATAGGACCTCTTTAGTTCAGAAAAAATTCTAATCAAGCATTTGCAATTTTCTCTTTAGCACAATTCTGGGTATTGTGTTTAAATTCTGAAACATTAACATTTAATTTTGGCATGTTAGTCAAGAGATGATTTAATGAACAGTTACTTTTAGCATTTTAAACTGCTTTGGGTACCATAGAAAAGCTCTCGAAGTTTCTGAACTGTCTGCTCTTTGAGAGACAAGATTAAATATGTTTTATTATATAGTGCATATTGTCATGTGTATATTATCATAAATATAGTATAAATATTTTTTTAATTACATGATTGCTTCCTTGCTTAGATTACCTAGGCAAAACTGTTGAATAAATAAATGGCACAAAGAGTTATTGCTGTCATTCAGAGGAGAGATGACCAAGGGTTGCCTTACTTTTTTTCTCTTGGTGTACTGAGCTGTATAAATTTTACTTCCACAGAAGTTATATTTTAGCACTGCCTTATGACCTTAAATGTGAACCATAGAACCTTTCAGAGTGCCAGCTCTACCATATTCTACCTTACTATAATGGCTTTGAATATATATAGGCTGCTGTCCAAGCACCATCCCAGCTAAGGAGGGAAAGGCAAGGAAGTATAAAATGATCTTCAGTCCTTTTTGGACTCTTTCTTCCTTATTGATGGTGGAAACAAGGACAGATAATGCTAAAGATCATGCAATTTTTAAGTTA
This sequence comes from Pseudocheirus occidentalis, assembly GCA_028646575.1. Lineage (NCBI taxonomy): Eukaryota > Metazoa > Chordata > Mammalia > Diprotodontia > Pseudocheiridae > Pseudocheirus > Pseudocheirus occidentalis. Next base: position 348,185,260 of record CM053593.1, on the reverse strand, counting down.
TCTTCAAACAGTAATCTCTTGGTAATCCGAAAATGAGACTTTGCTGAAATATGAATAAATTGGCATACCACTCAAGGAAATGAACCATATTGACATTCTTAATATAAATGACTTAAAGTGTGCCTCATAGATTCTCCTCAGTTAAATAAAGGAAATAGTGAAATTGGCTTCCTAATGTACCTAAGGACATCTTTGATTTTGATGTTTATGCTGAACATAAGCAAACATAGAAGTTAGTGAAGCATGTGTGCTAATGTCTTTTACAGAGATGAAGAAATTAAATAAATTTTACTAGGAACCTGACAGGGTCTTACAAGCTATGTCAGTCAGCATATATCTTGATACAACAACCCTACTTAACCTCAGTTCCAAGAGTTGACACAGGAAGAGACTGTGAAAAATGTTTTGGAAAAAAGACTTGGGACTTTTAATCAGTGGAGTAAATGAACAACCAAAGGCTTGTGAATTATTCAGATACTTCACACCTGTATATTATGAATACTTCCTTCAGAGAACTCCTAGATTTTACAGGCATCAAACATCATTTCCTCACCTCCCTCCCAAGGGAAAAAAAAATGTAACTGACTGTGTCAGTAGACTGGAAACTGATTACCAGTGTGAGAATTCCTTTCTGAGTGCTAGTTGTGCATTTACATCATTAACTAGTTAGAGCCAGAGGTTCAGATCGCTGTCAAATTAGGATAAAAATGAGAAGATGTCATGTGTAATAACAGTAACCCTAGTTGGTCTATTTAAACAAATTTTTCACCCTAGAAAATGGAAAAAAAATTCTTTGATTGGGTTACCATATCTTAGAGAAGTTGTGCTGTTGTTTGTCACTAGCCAAAAGAATTCTAAAACACCATAAACCATTAAATACCTGACCTCTATGAAAATATGTAACTAACAATGGCAGCGTCAGTTTAGAATATAAATTCATTTGTCAAACATTTCAAAGGAAAGTAATGGGAAAATAAGCCAAAAAAATGGATAGAAGACTGTAGAGTATTTGATGTGAGACCCAGTTATGCCATATTATCCCCAAAACATTTACAGGTAAGACTAGAAGGACAACAAATTGGCTTTACCAGTGTTTCTCCATTGACCATAGAACCCCTTTTCCTGGATAGGAGTACTGTGCTTATGCCTGACAAGAGCCAGACATCAAACAGGCACATGTGGTCCCTAAAGGTTTTTGCCAGTATGATGGGGGCATCCTACACACTTTTCAAATGAACACAAGATTTTATTGAAAAAGAGACCTGATAGATTTTTTTTAATAGAAGACATTGAATACTGGACCACTGCAAAGTCACCTGCTTAGTAAGAATCACTCCCTTAAAGGGAAAAAGAAGGGATGAAGAATGTTATGTATTATTTCATAGGCTGGTAATGTAGAAAGATGAAGAGCTGGGCCCAGAATTTAAGAATACATGGATTACATTTAGGAAGTTGTATAGCACAGTGATCCCAAGATGCTCCTTGAATCCAACTTTCTAACACCACTCTCCTGGTAATGCTATATGCCTGTCAATCCTGGAATACTATTATCTAAGAAGAATCAAAATTCAAAGTGTCCTAAAGAGGATGGGAAGATGAATAATGAAGCTGATAATTATGCTTCTTAGTATATCATACCAAGGATGACTTGCAAATCACAGAATGAAAGAATGTCAGTGTTGGGATACCAGTCGTCATCTGTCCATCTATACCCAAACCAGAATCTTTTCTGCCATGTGATACTTTTGACTGATTTCTCTTATAGTCCATAAAATCTTTTTGAAATAAATTGTCATCTAATCTTGGCTTTCCCCTGTTGTATTGATAATGTTGATTTGGGGGGACTCTACTATAAGATTTTTCATTTAACCCTATTAAATTTCATCTTAAATTATTTGTCCCCATGTTTTTAGATCGTCATACTTTTGATTATCAGCTAGTATGTGTCATCCTAGTTTTGTATTATCAGATTCAGTAAGCATGTCACCTGTGTTTTTATCCACTTCACTGATACAGATGTTAAAAGGCACAGGGACATATACACATTTCTGGGTACTCCCCCAGAGACCTTCTTCCAAGTTGACATTGAACTAATAATTACTCTTTGGGTCCAGCCATTCAGCCAGTTTTAAGTAATCACTTCTCAATCTTTTCCATGTGAATTAAGAGAGATTTTATTAAAAGCTTCATTAAAATCTAGCTAAACTATATCAATAACATTCCCCTGGCACCACCCTCCCCCCAGTTAGGAACCTGCCATGACATATTGTTATTAACTTTTTTTTTAATCATTGCTCTTTTTTCTGAATATTCACCAGTTTTCCCCCTAATGATATATTCTGGAGTTTTACCAATGTCTTCCAGTGCTGTAAACAATACATATGAATATGAGAGCTAGCACAATATACATTATCAAGGATATGTATTTAAAGAGGAGATGGGCCAGTCAAGAATGAGAGATAGGAGATGACCTAAATAACATACTGATATCAACAAAAATACTACAAGACCTAGAAAAAACCCTTTCAATTCTTTGGTAGATCTTTTGTGGAGCTCTTGTGAAAGCACATGAACTATTAATTGCATAGGATGAGAAGGAATGAATGGATTGCCATTTGTTCTGGTGGGTGCCATATTTATATGGCTGACATGGATCTCTGAAGTGTTAACTTGCACATTTCAAATATAACCTGAACTAGGCCTTGAAGAATGCTATTCATTAGGCAAAGAGAAATGGGAAGGGCTTTCTGGTTTTGGGGTGGCGGTAGGGGTGACATTGTGTACATGTTTGGTCTTTAAAATTTTTCTTCCTAAATAACAGAATGTGAGATAGAATATCCTGCTACTCAGACCAGACCAGATGGATGCCAACCCTCTTCTAAAGGACTCTCTACTTGGAGAGAAATCTGGAGCCAGACATCTCATTTTTCTATAACCTGTCAGTAATTTTTCCCCGCATTGGTACCTTGCAAATCTCACCATGGCACTTTTTGTTTTAGGAGGCTGAAGATGGAATTATTGTGTATGATGACTGTGGGGTGAAACTGACCATTGCATATCAAGCCAAGGACCTGGAAGGCTCCACTCCTCCTCAGATAGGAGATAAGGCAAAGACATCTTTACTTTTTTAAGGGATGAAGTCAGTACCAAGAATGTTGAAAAATCATGTCTTGTTACTCATGAAACATTATGAAAGTGAAATGGTTCCCTTTTTTGTAGTCCCAAGTTTTCATTTGTCTTTGTTGTAATAAAAACAAACAAACAAAACTATATTTCCCAGACTTCTAGCAAAAAGCTGATAAATGATAACATCTTACAAAACATGTAAGTGAATGTGGCTGGTCTGGGCACTTCCTCGAATGGAAGTTCCAGCAGGAACTCACTAATTAGAGGAAGAGGCTGCAGGGGCAGAGGAATCCCTCTCTGAATGTGAAAGCAGCAGGGTTTAGACTTCTGCCTATTAGAAATAAGCAGGGAGGAACATAGATTTCAAAGTGATGGTCTCTTAGTGGCAAAATTTCATTCAAGTCAAGATAAATTGGTTTTATTCCAACCAAGTACACTTAATATAAGAAACCAGTTTAACTTCAAACTAAGGAGCTGGGTCAGGTGCTGAGAGAGAGAGGCACACCTATAGCTTACTGACTATAAGTTTCCCTGTCTCTGGGAATGGCCATTCATCTCCCTGTCATGCACAGCACAAGTGCTGTTTGGTTGATTGGTTTATATGTCACTATTTTCACAAGCTACACTACTGAAAGTCTGTGTTCTTAAGAATGTAGTAGAATAAGCTCCAAAGTTAAAAGTTGTGCTTAAAGATCACTTGCAACTCTTGGTCTCCAGAAATACATAGCAGACTAGTACTTTGAAATTTTAACTGCTGTTAAAGGCATGTATAAAAGTGAGGGATCTAAACGGGCCTTAGGTCCTTAGAGGCACAAAGACTTTGGATGATGCCCAAGGTGCTTAGCTGTGGTATGCCCAGTGATGATCATTCCTCTGGGGAAGATACATGATAAAATTGATGTGCATGGTCAGAGACCTTAATAAATCACATCAAAAGTACAGTCAGAAGAGAGGGGAGCATATTGGAGGACAAAACTAAAATATTATGCTTTAGTAGAAACAGGAATGTTAGTTGTGAGAGAAAAACTTGACAACACAGTGATAGAATAGTGAACCCAATTTTTGGAACATATCAAAAGATCTCACTTTGTATTGAGGGTGGTTGGGAGTGTCAGAAATGGTTCATGGTTTGTGAACATCATTGTTTTTCACAGGTTGAATTTAGTGTAAGTGAAACAAAGAGGACTGGTCAGCAGACAGCAACTTGTGTCCGACTTTTAGGTCGTAACTCCAATGCCAAGAGGCTCTTGGGTTATGTGGCAACTCTGAAGGATAATTTTGGATTTATTGAAACAGCCAATCATGATAAGGAAATCTTTTTCCATTACAGGTAAGTAATGCCTTTCATCGTGTTAGAACTTAGGGGTCTGGGCCTTAGAGATTATCTAGTTCTCCATATCTGATTCTTTGCCTTGGAATAAGAATCACATTTTTTATTCTCAAATGCTTCGTTAATTTAAGGACTATATAAATGTCAGCAGCAAAGCATAAGAATAAGGTACCCAGAAAGCATTCCAAGCATAACTTTTACTCATTTAAGAAAATTACAATAAAAAAACAATGGTGCTTGACAACCCTCTTGAGTTAGGTGCTGGCCTGGGTGGACATGGAGAGGTACTGCTGGCGGACAGATGTCGTCTCCTATGAGGGATGTTTGTGGTTGAGACTAATTCAGAATGTCATTTCCTCCCCTACAGTGAGTTCTCTGGTGATGTCGATAGCCTGGAACTGGGGGACATGGTCGAATACAGCTTGTCAAAAGGCAAAGGCAACAAAGTCAGTGCGGAAAAGGTGAACAAAACACACTCAGGTAATGATTTTGTGACTTTTGCTCAGCTACTAGTTTAGGTAGATTCCAAAGGCAAAATAAGCACTCTGGTGTTTAGGGGGTTTTTTGGGTTGGTTTTGTTTTGTTTTCCTTTTTTTGTTTTTTGGAGGGCAGTTGGGGATAAGTGACTTGCTCAAGGTCACATAGCTAGTTTTTGTGTTAAGTGTCTGGGGCCGGATTTGAACTCAGGTCCTCCTGACTTCAGGGGGCCAGTGCTCTATTCATTGTGCCACCTAGCCACTCCTGTTGTTTCTGATTTTAGGGGACTTTTCAGATCATTTTCATCATTACAGTCAACCCCAAACTACTTTGTCATGAGAAAGCTTCCTTCCACTAGAAAATTACAATTTCTGTTCCTTGGTTAATCCTATTCCTTATTGACTGTTTTCTGGAACACACTATTAGTTTCCCTTTTCATGTAAGCCCTTTTAACAGTTAATGTGCAGAACAAAATTATTCCTCCACTAAAGGTTTTTGGTTTAACTTATGTTCCTTGATAAAATATTCAAATTAATGCCTTAGGACTGTGGAGAGCAGAGAATTCTACTCTTTAAAAATATGTGCTTGACAGGCAGACTTGTGATTTCATCAAGATGGGAAAGTCCCTCTGTTGGGACAGATCTGTTACTCTCACATTTCATCAACCCATCTGTGATGTATTCTTTAAACATGTGCCCAGGGCATTGACTAGTAAAATGCCTTATCATTAGTCCCACATCTTCTATGTACTTGAAGCAAGACCTTTCTGATTCCGTCTCTCCACTGCAACACAGATGCTTCCATGTGCATTCATAAAAAGTAACCTTGTCAGGGGCAGCTTGGTGGCACAATGAATAGAGCACCAGCCCTAGAATCAGGAGGACCTGAGTTCAAATGTGACCTCAGATGCTTAACACGTACTGGCCATTTGACCTTGGGCAAGTAAATTAACCCCAATTGCCTTCCCTTCCTGCCTACAAAAAGTAACTTTGTCTTCTTTACCTGCCGGTCCCCTAATTCCTTTGCCTGTTGATAAAATCTATTGTAATGATAGTCTTAAAGGGAAATGTCAAGCACCATTGTTTTTTTATTGTAATTTTCTTAAATGAGTAAAAGTTATGCTTGGAATGCTTTCTGGGTACCTTATTCTTATGCAAAAACAATAGTGTCATTAATGTTTCTTCTACATTACAGTCAGATTAATTTATCCATCGATTGAATTAGGTCTTTATGAAGACTTATGAGATTGTCTGAATTTTGAAGCAAATTAAGATTAAAATTTTCTGCTCCAGAACTTCCTTTCCCAACTAGAGCTCGCTGCCCGTTGTTGATATTTGTGCCCATGTTTATTAACTCCATTTACTGGGAAGTAAGTCAGTGGAGCTTTCTGGTCTAATAGGACTGTTTGTTTTATAGTTAATGGCACGACTGAGGAAGCTGATCCAACCATCTACTCGGGTAAAGTCATCCGCCCCCTGAGGAGTGTGGATCCAACCCAGACTGAATACCAAGGCATGATTGAGATCGTGGAGGAGGGTAAGGGCTTCACTTCCAGCATCCTTCACATGAGTGGTTGGAGGCTTTAAAATACTGGAAAATGTGTGTTCATTGAAGCCATCTTCGATTTCTTCATGAGCTGAACTGAAGAGAATAAGGGACTTGCTGCCTTGTTTAGCCCTTTCACCTGTCATTTCCCTAGTGACCAAGAAACACAAGCAGAAATAATTCTGCATGATTAGACCCCTACTCTCTTCCTGGAGGAAGATGGGACTATTCTTTGGCATTCTGACTTCTCTAGGATCTCAGCCAACCTATTTTCCCATTTCTCAGAATTCAGCTTCTTTTTAGTCAATCTTTCTATTTGACATTGTATACATTCTCTTGGTTCTGTTTACACTCTGCTTCACTTCATACGTATCTTCCCATATTTCTTTTATTGTACAATAATATTCCATTACATTCATAGAGGATTTTTTGTCTATTCACCATTTGGTGAATGGATATCCACTTTGTTTTCAGTTCTTTGCTTTCATGAATTTTTAGATAAAACTTGCCCCTTTGTTTCTTCTACTGGAATTCTTCAGCCAAAGGTTATAAACGAGTGGTTCTCAACCTTCCTAATGCCTAATGCAACCCTTTAATACAGTTCCTCATGTTGTGGTGACCCCCAGCCATAAAATTATTTTTGTTGCTACTTCATAACTGTAATTTTGCTACTGTTTAAATTGTAATGTAAATACCTGATACACAGGTTGTATTTTTTTTTTTTTTTTGCTTTTTGGAGGGCAGTTGGGGTTAAGTGACTTGCCCAAGGTCACACGGCTAGTTTTTTGTGTTAAGTGTCTGAGGCCGGATTTGAACTCAGGTACTCCTGATTCCAGGGCCGGTGCTCTATTCACTGCGCCACCTAGCCGCCCCCACAGGTTGTATTTTCATCGTTACAAATTGAACATAACCCACAGGTTGAGAACCACTGTTATAGACTATTCACTTTTGTTGCTTAGTTACTTTATAAATTAAAATGCAAAACAGTTGGACTCGTTCACAACTACACCAACAGTGCATTAGTGTGCCTATCTTCCCACAACTCCTCTGGTCTGAGTTGTTCTTTTGCATAGAGTGAGGATTTTGGAGTATTCTGTGTTTCTCTTAGTGACTTAGAGTATGGTTTCATGATGTCATTTTTAGTTGGCAAATCTTTTGAAAACTGCTTGTTTATATACTTTGACTATTTGTCTGTTGGTGTGGCATGTTGTTTTATTTTTATTTTTTATTTCTCTTATTCCTTGTTTGGTTAAAAATTCTCCCCTTAAGTTATTTCAGGTTGTGAAACCATTGTTACAAGAACTACAAAAGACTGCACACACATGAACAGAGTTAGTGCTACGTTAAAATAAGTGACATGGGTACAAATTGTTCATTTATGCATATAGTCATTAGAAGTAGTTGTGTGTTTTTATTTTTATAGTTATTCTGTATTTTCATGGTTTTTCTGTTATTTTTAAATAGTTTCAATGTTCTAAATGTCTCTTGTTCTGCCCTGTCTAGCCTGTGACTGAGAAAACTTTTAGAGGGTCGCTTTTCAAAATAATCCTGTCTCGATTGAAAAACAAGGCTAGAAAGAACCCAAACAAGTGTATGTGTGTTATATAGGCCGCTGCTCCCAGATGCCCACCCGATAGCCTGACTTGATTCTTCCCCATGTACTAAAAAGTCCGAGGCAGCCAGACCTCTGAAAAAAACCAGTGGACTAGTATTGCTTTTTTTCCTCCCTCATTTGGTCTCATATCCTCTTTCCATCCCCCCCATAAACACTCACACTCACACTCACACACATACACTTGTTTAGGTTCTTTCTAGCCTTGTTTTTCAATCGAGACAGGATTATTTTGAAAAGAGACCCTCTAAAAGTTTTCTCAGTCACAGGCTAGACAGGGCAGAACAAAAGACATTTAGAACACAATTTTGTTTCCTTCAATTTAGTTTAATACATTCCTCTTTTCTTTCTTCTCCGTACAATTCTCCCCTCCCTTCCCCCCAAAAAAAAGTGTACTGAGAAATTTTTTCCTCATGTGTATTTATTTGTCCTGCCTAGCAAGACCATCTAAGTCCCATACCAGGAAATAGTAATAAACCTAGATCTTTAAAAATGTTCTTTTATTGTTGCTGGTAACATGCTGACAGTTATCAGTTCTACTTAGTTTTTGTCAGGATTTAACATTCAGATTTAGATTTCAGCTTGACTATGTAAAATTCTAAAGATTCTTAGATGTTTTATTGTTTAGAAGACTTAGATTTTATAAATATGCTAAAAATTATAAAGTTAATGACAAGTGACACAGTTCTGAATGTTTCTTTCCTAGGGGACATGAAAGGTGAGGTCTATCCATTTGGCATTGTCGGGATGGCTAACAAAGGGGATTGCCTTCAGAAGGGGGAGAGTGTCAAATTCCAATTGTGTGTCCTGGGTCAGAATGCCCAAACAATGGCCTACAACATTACCCCCCTGCGTAGAGCCACAGTGGAGTGTGTGAAGGATCAGGTACAATTTAAATCCCAACCCTTATCTGCTCTGGTTTTGGAGGGGCATGATCATTCAAATCATGCTGTATTATATCTGCCCTAGGGTTATATTCTGATGTACTTTTTGTTTCAGTTTGGCTTCATTAACTATGAAGTTGGAGACAGCAAGAAACTCTTTTTCCATGTGAAGGAAGTTCAGGATGGCATTGAGCTACAGGCTGGAGATGAGGTAGAATTCTCAGTGATTCTCAATCAGCGTACTGGCAAATGCAGTGCCTGCAATGTCTGGCGTGTCTGGTGAGTGTCTACCTCACTTAGGTCTTTATATTCAGTTGTATTTGTCCTTCGTTCTCAACGAGGACCATGACATCAGGGAAATAACATGACTCACAGTTGACTTTGATTTGAGTTGGGGGGGGGTGGGGCTCTGCAAGGTTACTAGCCTCAGCTTTCACCTCCAGAGCCATCTGGGTCCAGTGGCCAGATATTCATCAGGACAACTGGAGATGGCCTACGATGCATTGGGAGACTCTGGCCCTTGTAGGCTGAGGTCTTTTCAGGTTCTCACTTCAAATGAAGTAAGGTCCATTCAATGAATAGGCCTCTTGAAGAAGTTAATCAAGGGGGTGGCTCCTTTAATGAAGAAAGAAAAAACTGGGAGGGGGAAGACCCTCAGGCTTCCTGGCCAAAAGAGAAACAGTTTAACTATTTAGTATTTGCATTCATTAGCAGTTAATGAGTTCTGTTATGTACAAGGTGGTGTGTTCAGTACTAGAAATCAAAAAACAGAAAAGAATGCCAATTCTCAAGGAGCTTAAATAATGTTGGCAGAGACAGTGTATGTAACATATAGAGGTGTATTCAGAATGAATACAAAGCATAGTTAGCACAGTATTTGTGAGATCAGAAAAGGCTTGGTAATAAGATGTTGCTTGAGCCTACATATTCAAGGAAGTAAGGAATTCTATGAAGCAAAGATTAGAAGAGAATGCAGTTCATGCAAGGAGAATGACCCTACAAAAGGAATCAGTTCTCTGTATGTAGGACCAGAGAAAGAGTGTACTGAGGGAAAAGGGAGTAAAGGTTGGAAAGATGTTAGGAGTAAGGTGTGAAGGGCTTTAAAAGCCAAACAAATTATTAAGCACCTACTACAGTCAGCTAAGTGCTACAGTGTATATATAACACTGGACCTGGAGTCAGAAATGCCTGTGTTTAAATTTTATCTTCAGACACAGAGCTTTGTGACCCTGCCTGTTGGCCTCATTTGCCTCATCTGTAAAACAGGAATAATAAAGGCACCTGTCTCCCAGGGTCATTGTAAGGATCAAATGAGATCATAATTGTAAAGTGCTTAGCATAAATTAAATACTATATACATATCAGCTATTATTATTAACAGTTAATGTTTATTATTATTATACATCTGTGTATATATTGGGGAAACAAAGGTAAAAACAGTCCATGCTCTCAATCTGATGGGGGAGATAACATGCAAATAACTGTACAGCATACACATCTACACACACACACACAGATACACACGTGTGCACACACATTGAATTGAAGATGAACACAGAGGGACAGCACTGGCAGAGACTTTGCAGAAGATGGAATAGCAGGAGGGTAAAGTGAAGGAGGGCATTCCTGGCATGGGGGAGACCCACTGAAATGCGTGGAGCAGGAAAATGGAGTGTCGAGGAGGCCAGTGTCACTGTAGCAGAGTACATAGAGGAGGGTTAAGTGTAAGAAGAATAGAAAGGTAAATGTTTATGAATAAAAGTTTACTTTATATTGGAAGTAATAGGGAGTTAATATAATTGATTAAATTAGGGGAGTGACATGGTCAGACCTCTGCTCAGTGAAAATCACTTTGGCTGTTGAGTGGAGAAAGCAGTAGAGTAAGGAAAAGACAGGCAGAGAGGCATGTTAGGAGGTTGTTGCAGAGTCTGTGCAAGAGGTGATGAGGTCTGGAACAAACTGTAAATAGAAGGGAACAGAATATGAGGGATGTTATAGAGAGAGAGAGATGGCAAAAGGCAACCAACTAGCCAAGATACATGAGCTGATAGAGAATGAGGAGTGTAGGAGAATGCCAAGGTTATGAACCCGAGAGACTGGGAAAATAGTAATGTCTTAAAAAGAAATAGGTACATTTTGGAGAGGGTTAGGTTTAAGGTCAAAGTTGAGAACTATTTTAAGGATGTCATTTGAAACATCCACGTGGGAAATCCAATTCAGAATCTTTAACGATGTGGGGTTGCTGTTTAGGAGTGAGGCCTGTAGCTGGGTATAGATTTACGAGTCATCTGTATGGAGATGATAGTGCTCAAAGGAATGAATTAATTCACCAATGAGAAGATAGAGAAAAGGCAAGAGAGCCCAGGACAGCATCTTGGGGTACACACATAGGGAGTATAAGTATTAAGTGCCTTACTGTGCGCTGGAAACTGGTGCTGGGTGCTAGGGATAGAATGACAAGGGAAATAGTCTCTGCCCTTAGAAGCTTGCATTCTAATGGGAGAGAAATTCTACTGAGGTATTCAACATGTAAACAAATAAACACAAGAAAATTAGAGGAAGGAAAGCACTTCTGGCAGCTTTCCTTCCTGGGAGGGTGGCAGGAAATGCCTGCTGGAGATGCCATGTGAACTCAGCCTGTCAAGGTGGAGGTAAAGTTGAAAGCTTCATTCTGGGCAGAAGTTGGAGGGGGGGACAGGTAGGGAGAACCTGGGAGAGATGGGTACAGGATTTGGGGAACAGGAAGTTATCCAGTTGGGCTGAAACTTGGTGTGTAGGGAAAGAGATGTCATGTGAAATAAACCTGAAAAGGTAGATTGTGATGGGTCTTAAAGGCCAAGGGAAGGTATTTTTATATCACCTAAGAGACAGTAATATCATAGCCAATGGGGTTTAACATCACCTGTGTATACCCCACTTTTCTACTTTAGGGGAACTGAGTTCAAAACCTAGTTTCAATAATACCTTGGCCAAATCACTTCTGGGCACTGATTATGTCATTATTAAAATGGGGGAATTGAACTAAATGATCTGAGGTCTTTGCCAGCTCTCAGTTTAGGTTCCTGTGATCCTTTACAGTTCTGTAATGCATATTAAGATTATATGTTTATTGCCTATTTCATTTATTTTTATTTATTTGCATTACCTATGTTTCTTGTTTTTTAGCCTCTAGTTGTTAACTCAGTAAGTCATGACTTCATGAATCTTCTCAGTATAAATAGGCGTTTGATACTAGGTTTTTGTTAGGAGAGATGCTCTTTTTTTTTGCCTTTTTTTTTTTTTTTTTTTTTTTTTGGAGGGCAGTTGGGGTTAAGTGACTTGCCCAAGGTCACATGGCTAGTTTTTTGTGTTAAGTGTCTGAGGCCGGATTTGAACTCAGGTACTCCTGACTCCAGGGCCGGTACTCTATTCACTGCACCACCTAGCCTCCTCACCCCCCCCCCCCCCCCCCCCAGAGATGCTCTTTTGAAAGAGTGATAGTTTATATTTTAGCAAGAACTACCTGAGGGAATTTGTGGTTGTAATCTATACTTGAAAGATAAAGCTGTTTGACTTTGTTAACAGTAAATACTTTACATTTTTCTATTTTCACTTGTGCTTTCTCTTCTGTTGTAGTTGTTGAGTCATTTCAGTCATATCTGACTCTTTGTGACCCCATTTGGGGCTCTCTTGGCAGAGATACTGGAGCGGTTTGCCATTTCCTTCTCCAGCATATTTTATGGTTGAGGAACTGAGACAAATAGGGTGAAGTGACTTGCCCAGGGTCACATAGCTAGTTAAGTTTCTGGGGCTAGATTTGAACTCCTGAAGAGGAGTCTTCCTGACTTCAGATTCAGCACACTCTCTGCTGCCCCACCTAGCTATACCTTATCTCTTTTATACCTTTACAGAAATTGTGTTGCTGCTTGCCATCCAAAGCAGAAGCTAAGGTTAAGACCTTTTTTATGTTCATAGATCCCATCTCAGAATGTTTTTAAGTTAATAAAATAAAACACATAGAATTACAAAGGAAGCCAATTATATTGAAATAGTTAGCAAAATACTTAAGGAGTTTATGGAGTCCATTTTAAGAACCTCTGGTCTAGTGATTCTTGTAGTTCTTTCCAAGGAGAATTTGACCCAGTACATTAGGCACAAACTTGTCTTGTCTCACAATTTTTTTGTTTGGCTCATTCTTTCTCTTTATTCGGAGTCCCCATGATTAAAATGTTCTGCCACTAGAATGGAGAACATGTACATTTGGAAGTATACTTGCGGTTTTTTCACCAGGCCTTGCTTCCTCTGATTTCTTGACTATGTATTACAGCGAAGGCCCCAAGGCTGTTGCAGCTCCACGTCCTGACCGATTGGTCAATCGCTTGAAGAGCATCACTCTAGACGATGCCAGTGCTCCTCGCCTAATGGTTCTTCGTCAGCCAAGGGGACCAGATAACTCAATGGTATGATGTTGGATCAGGGTTTTGGGAAGCTTAGATGCCCAGCAATCAGTGACAGTGTCTGTTTCCTAGCATGCTGATACAAAGACTTGCTTGATGAAGCAGGAAGGTCATCCAGAGCAGGGTGGACATGGGCTGCTGGTTTATGCTGCTTCTGAGAGGATAGAAGTTGTTTTTCATAGAGATATGCTCAACACACTGTGTAGCTGCTATTAAAGTATGATTGATAGTTAGCTGTTAGGCTTTTGTGCAGACTTCACCAGGAAGAACTTAATAGTTGGCAAAACTATAAATCTCATATTTTGAGTTTTCACTTGAACTTGCATGTAGGTGGTTTCTGAATTTAGTTATGAAATTAATTTTCTAAATGCCATGAAGTTTAAAATTGCAGTTAATCACAAAGGTTATTTCTTTACAGGGATTTGGTGCAGAAAGAAAGATCCGTCAAGCTGGTGTCATTGACTAACCCCATCTACAAAGCACATCACTTAATCAGATATGATCAAGTGGGGGGGGTTCTGGTGAAGGGTTCTGAATATCTCCCTCTTCATCCCTCCCAAAATCTGGAATACTTATTCTATGGAGCTATTACACCAGTTTTAACACCTTCCTCATGTTATGTTTAAAAAAATAAATAAATTTAAGAAAACCATTTTAAAATTATGCACAGTTGCAGCCTGGAGAACTTAAGGTGGCGCCTTATAGTATCAATTTTAGAAGCTTTATTTGGTGCATTTAACGCAACTGGTAATTGCAAAACTACTTCGCCTGTGTAAGTGAAAAATATAGACAGTTATCTGGTCGACCTTATGAAATTCTGCACTTGATATTTAGTGTATACTCTACCTTCATTACTTCTGGCAAGGTGTTCTGCCTTAGCTCTCAGTTGCATTCTTTTCCTGTTATTTCCTGTTCATTATGCTTTAATTCTGAGGACCATATGAGGGTAGACTATATTACCTTTTTTTAAAAATTAAAAATTTGTGTAAGCATTCAAACCATTTCCTTAAGTTGATGGCCAAATGTTAAAATGTTATTTTTCATATCTCATTTATAATCTTGTCACAGTCCACTTAGCGAAGTTGTTAGATTTCAGTGAGAAGTATCTTCCAGAGTATATCTAAGGGTTGTTTTTTTTTTATAACTTTACTATGATTAGTATGTATGGTGCAGAATTTCATTCGGATGAGGTGTGCCATCAGTGTGGTAATTTAAACATATTTAAAAAACAAAAGGATGATGCACAAACTTGCTGCTTAGGACACTGCAGCTTCTAGACCCCAGTTTCTTTTACTGATTTAAAAACAAAAACAAAAAAAAAATAAAAAAAAAAAAGTTGTGCCTGAAATGAATCCTGTTTTCTTTCCAAGCAGCCGCCCGGGACACGGGGCCTTGTCCGAGACCGAGCCCGGGCCTCCTGGCTCTGCCCAACTCGCCCCCGGGGAGCTGGCTGGCCCCCGGGGTCGGCGCCCCGGCTCTGCGGCCCCCGGCCCGGGGAGCCAGGACAGGCCCGGGGGCGATCGGGCCTACCGGCGGGGGTGGGGGGCGCCCCGCACCCCTTGTCTTCCCCCTTCCGTTTTGAGGTTATGATCTGCTCTGAGAGACGAGGCCGCGTTTATCTTTGTAAACACGAAACACTTTTTGCTTTCTCCGATTTTCTGTTAATGGCGAAAGAATGGAATAGAATAAAGTTTTACTGATTTTGAGACAAAAAACCAATAGCCACCCAGCGCTTTCATTCTCGAGACGCCTGGGGGGGGGGGGGAGGGGGAAACTGGGTGGGGCTCGCGCGTGACCGAGCCGGTTGCGGCCCCACGTGGCCGGGGCGGGGATTGCTGCTCAGTCGGTGCGGACTGATGACGTAGAGGGTGGGGCCGGAAGTGTCGCTCCCCGGGTGGGGGCTGTTCATGGCGGTTCCGCGGTCTCCGGCGCATTTACCGGGTGTGAGGCTGAGTCCGATCGAAGTTGAGACGGCGGAGCTCGAGGTGGGGCTCGGGGACGGGACGCCCGAGCGCCGCCTAATTTCTGGGAGGAGTTGGTTCACGGTGGGTGCGGGACAAAGGCTTCGGGGCCGGGCGGGAGACCTAGGGCCGGGCCCGGGAGAAGAGCTGGGGAGCCGGGCGGGGCGGGCGGCGCGCGGGGTCTCGCTCTCGGCTCGGCTCCGCTCCGGGGAGCAGCGGAGCGCCTCGCCCACTAAGCAGCTGTCGCACCACAGGTGTTTGCTGGTGTGAAATGACCGAGTACAAACTGGTGGTGGTCGGAGCTGGCGGTGTGGGGAAAAGCGCCTTGACCATCCAGCTCATCCAGAACCACTTCGTAGACGAGTATGATCCCACGATAGAGGTAAGCCCCGCCGCCGCCTGCTCCCGGAGCCCAGGACACAAAGGAGACGGCCAGCTGGAGCCGGCGGCCTCCGTCCCGCAGTGCTTTTAGGTCTCGGGTCCGGGAGCCGCTGTTAGCGAGTGAAAACGGATGGAAAGTCGCTCCCGTGCGGCAGTGTCCCAACTACGGGCCAGACCGCCTTCCGTCTAAAAGCAGCGGGGGGGCCACGATGCCAACCCCTGTCGTTTTTAGTCGTCTCAGACCATCCTGGAGACGTGCTTTTTAAATACTTTTGCATGTGGAAAAAATGCACGTTATGGCTAGACCGGGCGGGGAATTTGTCATTGTGGCCCGTCTTCTCCTCCCAGAGCTCATCTGAGCACTGCAGGTCAATGTTTCAACCTAGATGTTATTGAGAATAGATATCGCAGATGATCTGTGACAGAATCTTAGTTTAGTTTTGACAGCACTGTCTTTTAGGGGTACCCGATCTTGTTTTAACTTTAGTGCTAGAAGCTTGGCTGCCTTCCTTGCACTAGACTGTTGAAAGGGCAAAACATAGCCTAAAAGATAATTGAAGATCCCCAAAACGAAGTGAATAGAAAAGAGAAATTGACTCAGGGGAGAAGATAGGGGAATTTCAGTTTTCCAGAGCCTACTGACTCAAGTCATCACAGTGTGATTGCATTATTTTGTTTAAATTGAATTCCAAGAATATCAGACACCCATGTCCAAACATAAATATTAAAATACAGAGTCAATTATAAGTTATTTTTGTGTCATCTACACACGCATCTAGTTCCCTCCTTAAGTGAAGATTAATAGATGACCATGTAGAGAAATTTTTCTCTTTCCTATGGTATATTTTGCAGCCACTGTTGAAGAAACATTTTCCACAGCTGGGGGGTCCAGGGAGAATAACCTTCCCAGATTCATTCTTGGCCATGGAAAGTGGTTTTGAATGAAAAATATAAATGTGTTCTCTAAACAGGAATTGAGGACTCAAAAATCTAGTCTTAGGTTATAGAGATAAGTATCTGAATTGATTAAAAAGAGAATTTAAAGTATAATTAGCCAAAATGCTCTGTGAACTCAGTTTGCCTTTTTTTCTGTCACTATCCAGAACCACCTCTTGGGCCATTAAGAATATCTTTGTATTGTCAGGGCATAGAGGTGTGACACATTTTTCACTTTGTAACAGCTCTGACACTTTGAGGTTTGTCTGCTTGATATTGATGCCTATAAATTGCTTTGAAGAAATAAGCCTAATAAAAAGAAAAGGATATTTTAGAAAAAAACAAGAGTTCATTAAGCAGCAGTGTTAACTCTACAATGTGGTATTTTGTTTTTAAACAAAAACTGAACTTATTTTCTTTAGGATTCGTATCGAAAGCAAGTGGTTATTGATGGTGAAACCTGTTTGTTGGACATACTGGACACAGCTGGACAGGAAGAATACAGTGCCATGAGAGACCAGTATATGAGGACTGGTGAAGGCTTTCTCTGTGTCTTTGCCATCAACAATAGCAAATCATTTGCAGATATTAACCTTTACAGGTACTAGGAACTTTGTTTATTGGAGAGAGATAATGTCTAACTGTTCCATGTGGTAGGTGCACTCAGAGGATTCTGTGTTATAATTAGAGCAGAGAGATGGCTTTAGGCTTCATGTTACATGTTGCATGCAAAAATAAGTGAAAACAGATAGTGGGATTCTTAAGGGTTATACCAAGTATTGGAATTCAGTTCTGTGAGTTAGCACATGATAGAAGTGTTCCAGGATTTGACTATTGTCTGTCGCGTGAGCTCTGATATATAAATGGAGGAATTGGCAAGCCCAGGCTCATAGGACCCACTAAAAGGAATTGGACTCAAAGCCTGCTGATGAAGAGTGGGAGATGGAAATCTGGGGATCATCAGGATTTCACCCACAGGTGCCACTTCTAAGGAACATTCTCTGGGAAATTGAATCAAGAAAAGGATATTCAAGAGCAAAATGAAAATAGGACTGTTAAATTAACATGCATTTTTAAGCATTCACTATGTGCCAGGCATTTTTCTAGGCTCTAGGGATACAAAGACAAAAATAAAACCCTTCCTTGAAAGGGCTTACAGTCTGTGTTACAATGAAGTTAGATTGAGCAGAAGGCAAAGGGAATGAAAGCTTCCATCTTTGTACATCTCAAACATCATCTAAACCTCTCCATTCTATAACAGAAACTAAGGAGGACAAAAGAACCTGTGACTTGACTAAAGTCACATATCTAAGTAATGTCACAGTCAGGACAAGTAGAACCTCTGTCTTCTGAATCCCAGCTGAGTGTTTTCACTCCTCCTATCTGCCTCCAACCCTGACCTTTTTCCTCCAGTGCTTTGTAGACACTACTGGATAAATACTTGTAGAATTTCATACTGTGGAGCACTGCTAGAATACATCTTCAGAGAATTTTATTTTCAATGTGCCACTTACCTACTCCAGAACTTCCAGTGCCTCTCATTCACCTACCATATCTAGGAGAGGGGACACATGACTTGACTTTCTGGATCCTCCATAAGCTGACCTCACTAGTCACCATTCCCCAATACGCACTCCTTGAATATCTAGCTGATAGACTCCTTCACAGCAGAATGTGTCTTTTGCTTGTGCTAAATTCCCCTAACCTGGGATGCTTTCCCCTTCATCTTTGTGTTTTCAAATTTCATGGCCCATTGTACATTAACCTTTTTCATGAAGCCTTTCCCTGCCTGTCCCAATATGCCTCCACCCATATTTACTTTTTCTGATAGTAGTAAATCTGTGCCATGTTACTTGGAGCTCAGTTATATGTGGTTGCTTTCAAATAAAGCATTAGTCTTGACTCCATATCTATAAGTTGTCCTGAGAATAGGCTCTCTGTTTTATACTTCTCTGATATTCCTGATAGCACTATCAATTGATCATATGTGGGATGTGTGTCAAATAGTCAGGAATTACTTTGTGATCAAAGACAATAAAGTGTTTTGGGGAGGATACTGATAAATTGAAAACTAGATTAGCAGAAGTCATGGGAGTGGAAATAAGAGTGTTTTTTTTTTTTAAGTGATGAAAGCAAAATTTAATATTTAGCACAAAACTAACCTGGATGTAATCTGTAACCTAAACTGTGCTTTTTCTCTAATAAAGGTATGAATGCTCTTATTCTGTTATAACCTACTCCATTTATCTAGGGAACAAATTAAACGAGTGAAAGACTCAGATGATGTGCCCATGGTGCTGGTGGGGAATAAGTGTGATTTACCAACAAGGACAGTTGACACAAAACAGGCTCATGAGCTAGCCAAGAGCTATGGAATTCCTTTTATTGAAACCTCAGCCAAGACCAGACAGGTAAAACAGGACCCTTCTCTTCATCTATGTCCTGGGTAGATAATGGAAGACACAGGAGGATTACCGTGGGATGTGTTTTGGGGTAGAGAAAGGGGGAATCACAACCTTGTTTACTGATGGGAGTTTATATGAATAATGTTTGAATGATGAAATAGGTCGATTGGATTTAATAGGGACATTTCCTTACCACATATTGCATATCAGGCCTCCTTTTAATAACAGATCATTATTTACACCTGAAATATAAATTCTAGTTATTATTTTTCCAGTCTCCTCCTGGCTGTCTCACCTTCATCCACAGCTACCACCTTCTCCCAATCTCTATCACCACTAGTTTTTATCTTATGTCTTAATTCTCTTTGTCATTTAATAACAGTGGCTAAAATCGAAGTGTAGTTTAGTTTTACAGAAAGAGCTGTTAGCAATTGCTTTCATGTGCTTGGTGGATAGAGAGCCAATCTCAAAGCCAGGAAGGTCAGGATTCAGTTCCACCTCTGACCATCCTGGCTACACTGAGCAGGTCACTGGTCCTGTCAGGCTTTCTACAACTTTCTAGGTCTGTGGGATGTGGAGAGGGGGATGACCTGCCTAGGCAGGGTAAAGGAAGTTCCTTCTACCAATAAAATAATTGTCTTTTCCTCTCCCCTCATAACAAACTTATTGCAGCGCATAGAGAAAGCATAGCATTGACAATACTTCAGCCCACCAGAATGGAATCCTAGAGTGAAGAGGGATTTTTTTATCTGTAGGATCACCCTTCCCTCCCTCTTGTTTTTTCTACAGAAGTCTTCACTTAGTTGTCACCCTGTTATCCTGAGAATTCCTGTTTGCAAACTTTGAAATATTAGACCATCTTCAGTTCAGCAGATATATATTAAATACCTAGAAGCCACCACAATAATGGACATTTTATGTCAGTATTGAAAAGCCATGCTTCCTTCTCACCTAAAATATGGATATAGAGAGTGGGAGAAAGAATTACTGATGAGGACTTTTTTTTAGGGTGTTGAAGATGCTTTTTACACACTGGTAAGAGAAATACGGCAGTACCGCATGAAAAAACTCAATAGTAGTGATGATGGGACTCAAGGCTGTCTGGGTCTTTCATGTGCAGTCATGTAACCAAGTAAGTATAATCTCTTAAGATTTACAGATGGATTGTTTGCCTTACTAAATCATACATCTCAGAAACGGCTTTATTGACCATAGGAAATTTGAACATATCACCTATGGTTTGCTTTCTTTTTTTTTTTTTTTGAAATCTTTTTTGGGGGGGGGAAGGGCAGTTGGGGTTAAGTGACTTGCCCAAGGTCACACGGCTAGTTTGTGTGTGTGTGTGTGTGTGTGTGTGTGTGTGTGTGTGTGTGTGTGTGTGTGTTAAGTGTCTGAGGCCGGATTTGAACTCAGGTACTCCTGACTCCAGGGCCGGTGCTCCATTCACTGCACCACCTAGCCGCCCCTATGGTTTGCTTTCTTTGAAAATTTTTCTTGTTTTTTTTCTTCTCCTGGACTTTTCTCTAAGCTGCTATTTAGCTCTCAGTTTTCATAAGCCTTTTAAATCTATGAAGTATTTTATTTAGTAGTGAACTTTCCCAAAACACTAAAGCACAAACTTGTGTATAGTGCAGCTATTTAAGACATTTATCTTGAGTATTTTATAATAATAATTTCACAATGTTAACAGCAAGAATTCATGTATGACATATATTTGGTGCTGCTTAGGAATTGAAAGAATTGTTGACCCCATAATAGATGATAGATAAGCATTGTGTTGTATTGGATTTTTTCCCTGTAACAGATGGAGTTTGGAGTTTCATCCTCAGAAAAGAGCCACTTTTTGAGGTAGGACAGATTGGGAAATGTCACTTGGCAGCTATAATTTAAATGTTTTCCTCCTGTATTACAGTTTTGTCACTTACATAAACTCTGCCTTTGTTTCAGCTGCACTGACACCCTGGTCCTGACTTACCTGGAGGAGAAGTATTAAATACTCATCTTCAGTCTCCCTGTGAAGCCCCTTGCCACTTTCCCGGTGCTCAGTAGTAGATCAGCACAGTGTTCTCTTGTCTGTTCTCTACCTGAGAAGTTCTCAGAACAGCTACCTCCTCACTTGGTTGTCTGACCAGAGAAATGCACCTCTTCTTACCAGTATTTCTTCTCCCTGGGCTTTTTCTCTCTGGGTTGTTTGGTTGTTTTTTTCTCTCTAGGTTTTTCATTTGAAAAGAAATTCATGCTCTGAAACAGAGAACCAAACTGTCGAAATACTGTTGAAAACAGCATACTGAGCTCCAAAGTACCAACTTCTGGTGATTTTTCTTTTTTAATGTTGAACTTGGACCTGTGTTGATATTTGGAGCAATGTTATGAATAACTTTTTTTGATGTTATTGTCTGGTTTTGTCGATGATGTTATCGGGCTACATATGCTAACCTGGCATCTGCTTTTCCTATCACAAATATGAAAGCATACTCCAATTTCAGCTATAGTACCTCTTACTAATACTGACTTTTGTGTCTATTCTGGTTCTCCTCTACTTCTATGTAATTAGAAACACCTTTCCTACTGAAGTGCCTTTTTCTTAGAAGTGATTTGTAGAATTTTCCTGTTTTATTCAGTGAGGAAACTTATTAAAAGGAGATGGTCTCTCATAAACCATTACACATTACATTCAGATGAATATCAGAGACTATCTTGGCCAGGCCACTTGTGTGGGATGGGTAGGCAGGCATATATGACATCTGATACCTTCATCTCAGAAGTGTTGTGTCTGGTTTCCCAGTGACCTGTTTATGGAATCTACAGGGAGAAATCTGAAACGAGAAAGACTTAAGAATCATTTCACTTATTTTTGACTCAGTCTCCACTTTTTTGCCTCCTCCTCCAAAGTTATTGCCTACGAATTGTACGTGCAATTTGTAGTTAGTATTTCCTTTAGCTTTTATTCTTATACAGAAGAAAAAAAGTTAGTACTTAAAAAACAGCCAACCATCATATGCTAACTTGGACCATGCATTTACAGTTGTATAGGCCTTATTATAATTTAGATGAAATTTTCTTCAAAAGGTGCAACCAATGATCTTCAAGTGTTAGATGCAATATATTAATACATAAATAATAAGCAACTAGATTTTATTTTTGCCAACTTCACTACATTCATCTGGCTTTTATTGACTGTTATACATATTATTGGAGGGACAGGATGTGCCTTACCATCCTGAGCTAGCTAGTTAATAATTCACTTGGCTAGAGTATGGTGCTAATAAGACCAGGGTCACAGATTTGATAGTAATGCTAGCCATTTATTACCATGCAAAGAGAAATTCTGCCAGAGCTGCAGACTACCACTCCTAATTCCAGTCAGTTTTATTATCATCTGTGAATATGCAGCTCTGAGATTATACAGGTCTGTGTTCCCTTTGGAGGATAGTGTGGAAGTTATTGTTACTGTATGAATTGCTTAAATTTAGGTTGAGGTATAGCATATCAGTCTGTCATTTATTAAACATCTGCTGTGTGCCCTTGTGCCTGCTGTGTAAGAAAGGCCACACTTGGCCTTTCTCTTAAAACTGTGAGACAAAATGAACATTCTGTGTGCCATAGGAAGCGTACAGTTAAAAGTTTCACAGAGTCTCATATGCCTGGTATGTATCTTTCACTCTACAAGCTTTTTCTTCAGTATGTCCTAAGCACAGTTGGTCTAAACTGGGCCAAAATCCAGATTTAGAAATGTTTCCTGTTAGATCCTTGTTAAATGTAGGTGTGATATCTGGCTGGATGAGGTGAGCAAGTTAAGCCATCTGAGGTAGTTGGACTTAAAAGATGGATTATGGATGTTGAGACCTCACCTCAGTTACCTTGAATTCTGAGAGCTGAGCTTCCCCCAAGTAATATTCTTAGTCAGCTGTCATAAATTTTGTACTCCTTTGCAGCTGGTCTTTGCTATTAAAGGTTGTGAGTTCAAGAGTATGAAGATAGAATATCCTGTTTGGCTGATGCTGCAGTGTTTACTCCATAAACGTTTCTATGAAGTGCTGTTTATATTCAAACAGCTTGGTATAGAATATTGCTAATAAAGTACTATACTTAAAGCATCACAGTACGGGGGCTTGTGAAAGGTAGAATTGAGAACAAGAATTTACAACTCCTTGTTTATAGATCCCACGTGCAGTCCAAAAGCTGTGAATTCTTTCATCTTTACCTTGATGAGATGTGATTTTTTAAAAAAAATTAAACATATTCATGGGAAAATTTCAGGTTCTTTCTCCCCCTCCTGAATTTCAATAAGAGTAATCTTAATTTTATTTTAACTTGGGGAGATTGCTTTTTCCCTGAGCCTTCCATAATCCTTAAACCCAATTGTAGCATGTCTGGCTCCTAGGATACAAGAAACAAGTGAAAAAATTAGGTAGTTTAATGTAATAATATGAACTAAAGAATCACAAAAAGAAGGAGGCATTCACTATGGTGAATATTAAGTTTTGGTGGTTTATATTTGGAACTGAAAAGATTTTAGTTTATCTTTCATCTTTATCACTAAATTACATGTGGTTTTGTGACCTTAGGTAAGTCACTAAAGGTCTGGGCCTCTGCAAGAAGGCTCTGGAGACTTTTCCAGTTCCAACACTCTGTGATTCTACCAGCACATGGCTAATGTTTTTTTATATCATTTTGTTTTCCAAAGGAACCATTTGGTTTGAAGTGGTATTTTCCATGTAAAGTATCTGTCACATAGATCTCCAGATGACTGATGACAGAAGTTGAGTGACCTTGGGGAATTTCAGGTCATTCCTGTGACTGTTCTTTGCATAACTCCTAGATGGGGGTTGTCTCATTAGGAGTATATAACATATTTTTGTGCCACCAAATGCAGGAAAATATATTAATTGTGCAAATCTGCTGTTTAAACTGGAGCTTATTGGCCTCCTTGGTCCTATACAGAAGGGCTAATATTTTTAAGTTGAAGATTTAGTTGTAAATTAATCCATCTTAAAAAGACTTTTTGTTCATTTGAATTTAAAGTTGGTTATTGTTCTTGTTAAATGATTTTTAAAAAAAATAAAACTGGAAATTCATTTGTTATTAATCCTTTTCTCTATACTAAAGTACCATTATGGATAATCACAGGTCTTGATACATGTCATTTATCACTTTGTGGGACAAGAGTGGGAGGATGGTGCATGCCTAGAATCCCAGCTACTTCAGATACTGAAGCTAAGCCTGGTGACTGTCTTTAGTTTGAGAGTTTTGAGCTGCAGTGGACTATGCTGATTGGGTATTGGCTTGAATATGGGAACTCCCTTTCCCTGTGGAATGGGAAAGAAGGTTGCCTAAAGACAGGCAGACCCACCCACATTGGAAACAGGAAGTCAAATCTTCCATCCCAATCAGTAGTGCCCTGCACTTCCAGCCTGGACAAGATGGGGAGACAGTTTTTAAAAAGATGTGGGCCTTGTTCAAAGATATGAATTCCTATATTATCTCCATATAACAGTCATGAACTGTTACCATGGTATAATCCATTTTCACTTCTTTACACAAAAATGTTTTATGCTAATGGAATAATTCTAAGACATCAGCAAAGAGTATATTCTGTATTCAGGGTTTTTGAAGGACCAATTAAAAGTTAAGATTTCTACCTAGCACCTTTTAACCAGGCTCAGTTTAACAGATGTTAAGTGCCCACTGTATCCAAAACTCTATACTTGCTATGTGCCAGGAGAGAGTTTGTATAAAAAGAAAAAAAAAAAGATGTTCCAGCCCTTAAGGAGCCTAGAATCAACCAAGTTTTGTTAGTATGCCAGAGTTTAATTTCAAAGACTGAAAGTTTGGGAGCAAAGGCTGTCTTCTATCCTTGAATGTGTACCTTCTGTTAGTTGGACTACAAATTAAATTCAACAAATGGTGCCTACTTTATGCAATGAAGGCATTTATTCAAAGACAAATATATAGAGGGAATTTCCATCCTGAAGAAGTTTACTTTGAGTCCAAATGGTAAATTACATTGATTTTAGAGATAATTGGTTTAAAAAAAATTTTTTTAAGTTGAAAATAAATGACTAAGAGAATTGAGTTTTGGGATGTGATTTCTATATGCATGTCAGATAATCAGATGTAGTAACTAGGTACTAGGTTACTTTTTATTTATCGACTGTAGTCAAGGTACTTGGTTTGTTTGTTTTTTTAATTTTGCCTCTGACACCAGGATCCTATACCTATATAACCCTGGGCAAGTAGCATAACTTTCCTGGGACACCCTTGTTACATTCATAAAAAGAATTGATCTAGATAGCCTCACTAATCCCCTCCAGAAGTTCATGCAAAGCCCTCCTAAAAGCTTAGAAAAACCTCATGACTGAGCTTTCCTGCTCTTAATGCGAGTTGCTATTCTGATTGCCTGAATGAAAACTAGGAATTGGGCTAGAGAAACAAGCGGTAAAAATTGCATCTCAAGAAGCTTGCTTAGGCTCCATCAGAACTCCCATGGCATTTTTGTGCCTTTAAGTGTCTATTCTCCCACTGTACAACGCTCAGAGTCATTAGAAGGCCAAAACCCACCACATACATTATTTGACACAGCTATAAATAAGTGTTCACGGGAAGTGAATCTCTTATTAAGTGAAACTTTTGTTAAACTGCCAAAGATAAAGAGCAGAAGAAACCACTAGCTGTATAAGCTACAACAAAAATGAGTTCTCCCTGTAGGAAGGTTTTCTTACAAGAGCTGGTATTGAAAAACTAAATAAAAAAAAAGTTTTCAGAGATAATCTGTAAAAAAAAAAAAAAGTCCATTCTTTTGGTAGTGCATCTTGTAAATGTTAATGTTTTCCCCTGTTGAAACTTGAGGGTGTCTGAAATGTATACAACAGATCCTGCAGAAACAGGTCTCTTCCCATGCCAGCTTCCATATTGGTTTGAATCCATAAAAAATAGCACAAGGCAAAAAACTTAATGAACACTGTTTTTATTTGAAGACAATGCTGTTACAGAATTTCCTTTACACTTGAACTAAATTCTTTGAAATCCTCTGTAATACTAATGGAATTTGAAGATCCCCTTGTATTGGCAATCTAACAGGTACTTAGCACTTAGTTCCAAGCTCGTGATTGTGTCAAATATTAAGACCTAGAACTTGTGAATCCCACAGTGGGATGGATTTCCTGATGTAACAGGAAGGGGCTGGAACAGGGAGGAGCTAATATTTTATATAAGGAAAAGCACAAGCTGGAGAGTCAGAACTTCTTGAAGCAAGTAGTGTGGAGGCTGAGGAGGAGAGGCCCAGGCTGGAGAAAGTGATTTTGATTTTGAGAATGGAGTTTATGGTGGTGGAGCTTTTTCTGAGAGCCAGCCAAAAGTTCTGCTGAGAGCTCCCAAGGGCCAACCAGAGCTGCCAAAGATTCCCAAGGGCCAGCCAGAGCTGCTGAAGACTTCTGTTGGCCGGCCAGAGCTGCCAGGGGAAGCATGACTATGGTGTCAGTACTTTGTCTGTTTTGGGTCTGTGTTAATTTCACAGGCAGAAAATGAATTGATGAGGATGTCAACAATGGTATGAATGTTATTGCAGCTTTGTTAAACTTTGTCTTCCCAGGAACAAAAACTGTGAAGGACTTGAGGTGGATTAGACACTGTGAGCTTCAGTATGGAACAGGAACTGCACAGAGAGCTGGACAAGGAACTGGGAGCTGTCTGCCTTTGAACTCAGATAGCAGTTGGTTAGATTTGGGCAGGAGCTGGGACGATGGAAGAGGAACCATGGAAGCTGAGAGCCTGCCTTGAATCAAAATTTAAAGACCCCTCCTTGGGTATTAAATGCTGACAGATGAGATTGTAACTTACTTGTGACCTAGGGGTGGTTGGCCTTTGTACTTTCCACTACTCCTTAAGAGGGTACTTGGTAGCGACTGATGATATTGTAACTTCATTGCACCCCATGGGTGGAGGACTTTGACCTCTGTACTTTATGTCAATTAAGGAGGCCTGCCTCCTTAAGGGTGATTGAATTAAGAATTTACTAAATGAAGGACTTACTAAATGAATGTTATCTTTTGCTTAAAACTATGTTACCACTTTGGTGAGAACTATGTGGCCATTTTAGTGTTCAGTTGTTGAGTTGTGACATAATGTCACAATGAATGCTGTATTTTGATTTTTTGTGAACGTTTTGCTTTAATTTACTGTTGAGATAAATGGAAAGTTAACTATACTGCATAATCAGAAACTTGAAAGCTATTCACAGCAGCAGCCCTCTGGAAAGCTGCTTGTGCTTGGCTTTACATCCTCTTATCTGTAGGTCTTGTATTTCTGTGATCCTGCACATGGGCAGTCCTAGTTAAGAATAAAGCAGATATTATAGATTCAGAAATAGAAGATGATAGCCTTTGCTTCTGAATAGGCTGCAGGGTACACAGAGAAGGGTTTACCTTGGTAGGAAGAGCCACCTCCATATAAGAAGGGTGAAAGGAAGAGTGAGGGAAGACATCTGAGTGATGGGAGAAGAGAGACCTGCAGAGAACAGCAGCAGATTTCTGTGAAGTGTAGGTCAAGGACCTCATCTGAAAGGGTGAGAGGAAGGGATGTCATGGGAGGTTTGTGGAAGGATGAAAAGGTTTGAACCAACTGCTGTGGTCAGTAGAGTAGTTAATTAAGAAATTCTAAAAAGGGGGCGCCTAGATGGCACAGTGAGTAAAGCACCAGCGCTGGAGTCAGGAGGACCTGAGTTCATATCTGGCCTCAGACATTTGAACTCTTACTAGCTATGTGACCCTGGGCAATTCACTTAACCCCAATTCTCCTGCCTTCCCCCCTCCAAGAAAGAAAGCATAAAACGATTGTCCTGTTTCAGTGAGGGTCCAGTTTAAAAAAGATAACAAATTTGTAGGGAAACAAGTTGGGACAGTTTCTAAACTCACTGTTCAGCACATAAATAGGAATGAAGTGGTCCTGGATTGTAGAGTGCACAGAGAGGAGCAAAATATCAGTAAGAGTAGGACACTAGGAAGAGCCCTAAATGCCAGATTGAGAAGTTAATATGTGATCCTAGAGGTAATGGCCACTAAAGTTTGTAGAATAGGAGCATGATATATAAACAAATGTACTTTAGGAAAAATTGTTTTGACAAACAATGCAGGATGGATTGGAGTGGGGAGAGACTAGGGCAGGCAGATGAGTTAGAAATCTATTGTAAGAAGGGGCAGCTAGGTGGCACAGTGAGTAGAGCACTAACACCCTGAATAGGGTGTTAGCTATTTAGAAAGACAGCTATGTTTATAAGACACTGAATGTAAAAACAAAATTTGGCAATAAATAGATTGGTTATTTGACGTGAGTACCAATGAGTTGAGAATGAGACAGATGGTAAGCCTGAGTGACTGGGAAAATGGTAGTATTCCTTGATGCCGGTGGAAGTGTGGAAAGGGGTATGGTTCAGGGAAAAGACAAGCTCTGTTTTGGACATTTTGAGTTCAAGATGTCCACTAGGCAGTTTGTGATCTGGGACCGTGGCTCAGGAGAGAAATAAGGACTGAATATTTGGATCTGGGAATGATGCGCACACAGATAAGAATGGGACCCATGGCAGCTGACGAAGTGACCAAAGGAGATAGTAGAGGGAAGAGAGTGTTGGGGACCACCCACAGTTAATAGGTGTGACATGAATGAAGACAATAGCTATTTTAAGGTTGGAGAAGGGGAAGGGTGTAGACATGTTTATAGTAGCAGAGAAGTAGCTAGTAAGTAGAGACTGAAGATTAGAAAGAATGGGGGTGATGGTGGAGCAGTCTACAAGATAAAATGGGGATAGGAAAACATTAAGGGTTCATGTAGGGCATTTGGCCGTTGACAAGGAGAAGGGCTACTTTGGGCTGGTTGCAAGAAGATGCAAGAGTGACATAAGGTGAGATGAGAGGAAAGGACACTCAAAAAGATTTAGTGGTGAGTTGGGGTTTGTTTTTTTAGCAAAGTAGGAAGCAACATCTACCATGTAGAGAGTGAAGGAGTATGTGCCATGAGTGGCTTGAGGAGAGATGAGGAGTTACAGAACAGTTACTGTAGAGTGGAATATAGTAAATTGATTAGGGATGAGTAAAACGATCGCTTCGCTGCACTGAGAACCCAGATGAGATGGTGTTACATAAACTGGTAGCAAATCAAACCTACGTGTTTTTGTATTTTCTCCAGCTACATTCAACAGCACATAAATAAGAGTAAAGGAAGATGGTAAGAATGATCCAGGATGGGGATTTAGCAAAGTATCTTCAGTGATTGGACAGAGAGGCCAGGGATTCAAGAGTAAAAGATACTTGTTAATTTGAACTAGCTCTCCAACAGGTCAAGATAGGCCAGGAAGGAGAGTATAGCCAGTGCAGGTGTGATAGTCTGGAGGTCACAGTCATGGTGGAGATGAAGAATAGGGTTAGATGTCATAAGAAGGATGGAATGATAAAAGATCAGGACCCAGTAAAGGAATTCCAGAGTTTATGAACATGGAATAGAACACAATAGTGTAGCCGTGTTTTTGGGAAGTTGAGGTGGAGTGTAGGAATAGAACATGGTAATTAATTAATTGGGAAGGTAGGGTAGTTAAGGGAGCATTGTCCATACTGAAATTCTCTAGTATGAGGACAAGAGATGTGGTGGAAAGGAAGACAGTGGTCCAAGCACCAAATTCGTTGAGAAAAGAAGAATGTCTTTGATAAATGATGGCTGCTAGGATCTGGACTGTGTGATAAATTTGGGTCACGTGAACCTCAAACTAGACGTATATAGAATAAATACAAAAGGACACTGGTAGTTGTGGGGATTAGGGAAGCTTTCATGCAAAAGAAGGTGTTTAAGCTTCTTGAGAGAAATTCTGAGGGGTGTGGGGAGTGTGTCTCCTTGGCATGGGCAATATCCAGTGAAAGGGCACATAGCCAAGGAATCTAGCCCATTGTGTGGGACAGGAGGAAGGCCAGGGAAGGAGAAAAATGTATACGGAAGGAAACGAGCATTTATTATTAAGTACCAACTGTTAAGTACTGTGCTAAGCACTTTATAGATACCTCATTTGATCCTCTCAAGAACTGTGGGAGGTAGGTGAGAAATAGAGGCAGAAAGGGGTTGTGACTTGTCCAGGGTCATAGCAAATATTTGAGGTCAAATTTGAATTCAGGTCTTCCTGACTCCAGACTCAACATTCCAAACATGCACCACCTACCTGGAAAGCTAGGTTGGGACCAGACAGGGAAGAGTTTTAAAAGCCAGACTGAAAACTATGCATTAAAATGTTGGTTACAGTCTTAGGAGATTAATTAGAAATATGAATCACTAAACACCCATCATTTTAAAAAATTTTACATCTGAGGTTTTCTTTCTATAAGCAGTATCAACATCTCTTGTTTAATAAATTTAATTTAATTATTTAATTGAAGTTTAATAAGCTGTCGAGGCAGATTCAGAACTTAGAAGAAGGTTATTCTTGGTTTATGTGGGAATTTGAGGAGCTTGACATTCACTATACAAAGATTAAGATGAAATGCAATACTTGTAGTATAGTATGTGAACTGAAGCTGTTGGGAACCTGTGATCTTTCACCTCCTGTGCTCCTACAACAGGTAGGACTTCCTCCCCCACGAACCATGTCAGAATTCTCCCCACTGAAGAACCAGCCAAAGGTCTGACAAACAGGCTTATTTGGTTGTTATGTTCCCTTTTGACCTTCCCAGTTTACTTGGAGGCATAAACTTGCTTAGCAACAATGTTCCAGCTAGGGACAGAACCCAGTAACATGTCCTTCCCAAGGCTGGGATGCCCCCTCGCCAGACACAGATAACGCCTGTCTCAGCTGCACTCTGTCTTGTACTGACTTGTACAAGGCCCAGCACCACCTGCAAAAATCAAGTCAAACAAGGAGTCACTCTGGTCACATCCTCTTATCCGTGGCCCAGCGCTCCACTCTCTCCAGAAGCATGTACCCAGTAGAGAAGCACCAATCAAACAACTCTTTCTGCTTGGCAGCACAGAAACTACTTTGACTTCTGGCATCATCCAACCTCAGACTGCTCTGCTGAATGCAATCCCATTCAAGTAACAGGAAATAATGTCGTTTATCTAATGGGAAAAGGATACATTTTGAGAGATTGGCATCTATGTTTATTGGAAATGGTTATTAACAGGAAAGTAAAATGAAAATTGATAGAGTACAATCCTGCAAAATTTCACAAATTTGACAATGTGCACGTTTACATCTTTCCTGAATACAAAAGGAATGGTATGACATTTTTTCTTACACAACATATTCATCATTTTCAAGTTAGATAGAACCCTAGAATTAATCTAGTCCAATCCCCTAACTAAGGCTTAAGTTACGCAAATTGCCCAAGCAAAGAAATACCAGGGCTGACATTCAAACCTATATATACCTTCAGACAGTGTTCCTTCCACCGTACAGTGCTGCTCAGGCATTCCCCAACAGGTTACATCCCCAAAGCCTGGAAGCTAGTGTGAAACTCTGAAACTAGCCACCCATGCCAGGTGTTCCAAATAATGTGAGGTGCACAAGCCCATGGAGTCTTTTGACTAGAATGATAAAGTAGGGCTTTTTTTTTTTTTAGCCCAGATGATACTAGGACAGATATGAGTCATAACTAAAAGTCTAAGGGTATCTGAAGAAGATGGACAATAGATTGAATGCCAGGCAGAGGTTCTGTGATTTTCCAAGCAAGTTAGAATCCAGTTGAGGATGACACCGCCTTACAGAAATAGGCAAGTTTGGAAGAGGGGTGAGCTTGGGAGAAAATACATGTGACAAGAGATTTGCTGGCTCAGGCTTCTTGACATCACTATGAGAAAAAGACACTGCCTCAAGTGTCTATTTTTGAGCTCTCAGACATTGTTCCTGAAGACTAGAAGGTCATACCACCTGCACCATCAGGATTGGGAAAGAAGCCACATCTTTCCCTCCTGCTTTCTGTAAAATTCCCATTTTTCTCTCCTGCTTATGCATTTGCATTCTATATAAGATTGCTGAAGTCGATGCTCTAGGCTCACTAACCCTTATATGTCATTAGTTGAACCTGCATTCTGAGTATAATAAAGCTTCAGTTCACTGTCTCTATGTCATTGATTCACAGTGATTGATAGCAGTACCTAATCAATGGACACTCAGATAAATTTTTATCTTATATCTAATGAGTTCTGTTTTGGATGTATTGAGTTTGAGACGTCTATAGAACATCCAGTTAGAGATGTCCAGCAGGCAGTTGGTGATATGGTGCTGGAACCCAGCAATCATGGCTGGCTGTATGTATTAGGATTGGTTAAAATCAAGGGGTTATCTACACAGAGACGATTATTGAGCTTATGAAAGCTGATGATATTACTAAGAAAGAAGTTATAGGAGAAGAGCCTAGCACAGAATATCATAGGACACCCGTGTCCTTTCCTTGAGCCTTTCATGAGCACTCAAGCAGGTAGAGGGAGAATCAGTAGAAGAATACCGAGAAGGCAGAACACCCAGATTCTGCTGCTGTAGAGGGATAGAGGAGAATGAGGACTAAGGAGGAGACATGAGATTTAACAGAGCATAAGGGAGTAAGGCCTTCCTTTGAGGTTTCTAGGGGTCTGTGCTGAGACTTCCATCTACATCACACAAAGCAGCCCAATCCCCCAACCATGATGTGGGGAGCCTTTGTTTCAGAGGACCAACCTTCTCTTTGACTCCTGTAGGTCATCATTAAACCCCATTCTCCATCCCCCAATCCCAATCCCTTTTACTCATATTCCTCAACCTTCCACCCCAAAGTTCCCACCAAACACCCCTTTCACTGTGTCCTCTGGAATGTCTTTTCCATAAGCAACACATTACTCTTCATCCTAAATATATTCCTCTCTCGCTCCTTCCATTTTCTAGCAATCATTGAAGCCTGGCTCTCCCCTTGATGACACAGCCTCCTTTGAGCACCCTTTCCAAGTCTTCACTCATTCCCCTTGGCTCACTGGTCAACACAGGGGAACTGGAATATTCCTTGTTTCTCATTGCCACTTCCAGGTTCTCCTTCTATCTCCAGCACTCAGTAATCTCTCCTCCTTTAACGTCTCTTCTGCTCACACTTGCCACCCAAAGTCTTGATAACTATTGTCTATAGACCTCTAGGTAACTCCCTTTCTTTCCTCAAAAAGGTCAACAGCTGAATCAAAATTTTTTTTCTCCTCCCCAGCTCCTGCCCTCATACTAGGAGAATTCAACATGTATGCTGATTCTCCTTCAAACACCCTAACTGTTCAATTCCTCAACTTACTCATTTTCCATGACCTACTCCTTCACCCCACCTCAGCCACACACAAAAATGGTCATGCCTTTGATCTTACCATCACTCACAAAGGTACCACCTTCATGTTCAAGAATTCCAAAATCCCTTTATCTGACCATAATCTATTGGCTTTCTACCCCTCAATCTGCCTTCTCTTACCAAACCTCACAGTTCACCCACACCAAGACTGCCAATCCTTTGACCCCCCTCAGTTCTTTCAGGCCATCTTCCCTATATTAGTCACTCTCTCCTCTTTTCCCCATCTGGACCCCTTGGTGAACCAGTTTAAAACTACCCTGCCCTTTTCTCTTGAGTCTCTTCAATATTTCCAATAGTTCCTCGATAAGCTTCAGCCTTGGATGACCCCCACCATCCACCACTTTTGTTTCTATCCATGTACTGCTGAATGTTCAGTGGAGAAAATCACATAACCATTCTTACCAAATCCACTACTCATTTATGCTATACAACCTCACTGCTGGTAGGCAATACTTCTACACAGACCTTATCAACTCATTATCCCGCTCTCCACAGGAGCTCTTCTAAATGTCTTTATCCTTCCTTAGTCCTCCCATGGATACTCCTCCCCACCATGCTCTCATTGTATTTCATAGAAAAAAATCAAGGCTACTCACTGTAAGCTCCCTCTTCTCCCCTTTTCTTTATCTCATATTGCTCAGACTCCTGCCACTCTCTCCTCCTTCACCCCATCTCACAGGAAGAGGTAGCCTTATCCTTTACCAAGCCTCACCCACACCTCCACCTGGAAAATCGATACCACTCCATCACACCTCCTTCAACAGATTGCCCATTCTGTCATCCCCCCTCTTTCACTTATTTTCAATCTTTCCCTGTCTACTAACTTCCTTACTGCCTACAAACGTGCCCATGTCTCCCTTATCCTAAAAAAAAAATATTCAGTTGGACCTTCCATCCCCAATTACTATCATTCCAAATTTCTTCTGCTCTTTGTGGCTAAATTCCCTTGAAAGGCCCTTTTAATAGATACCTTCACTTTTCTCTCACTCACTTTTTAACCCTTATAATCCAGCTTCTAATGTTATCATTGCAGCAAAACTGTTTTCTCCAAAGTTAACAGTGGTCTCTTAAATATCCAATTCAATGGTCTTTTCTCAGTCCTAATTCTTCTTGACCTCTCTGTAGCCAGTGACACTGTTTATCACCCTCTTCTCCTTTATACTCTGTTCTCTAGGGTTTCAGAACACTGCTCTCTCTTGGTTCTCCTCCTACCTATCAGACCACTCAGTCTCCTTTGATGAATCCTCATTGAGGTCAGGCCCTGTACCTGTAGGTGTCCCTCAGGATCTGGGATCCTCTCTTCTCCCTTTTTATTTCTTCAGCTCCCATGGATTTAATTATTATCTCAGTGCTGAAGATTCTCAGATTTACCTATCCTGCCCCCGTCTCTCTGCTGACCTCCAGTCTTGCATGTCACACTGCCTCCCAGACATCTCAAACTGAGTGTCCAATTGACATCTTCAACAATAGGTCCAAGACACAACTCATTATCTTTCCCCCTAAAACCTCCTCCCTCCTTAACTTCCCTATTACTGTAGAGGACAACACCATCCTCCCAGTACCTCAGGCTCGCAGCCTAGGAGTCATCCTGGCCTCCTCACTATCCAAGCTGTTGCCAAGGCCTATAGATTTCACCTTTGCAATATCCCTCAGATATACTCCCTTCTCTCCTGTGACACTGCTCCCACCCTAGTAAAGGATGTCATCTGTGCCTGAACTGTTGCAATGGCTTCTGGTAGGTCTGCTTGCCTCAAGTCTCACACACTCTTAATAAATTCTGGTGGGACTCCCTATCACCTCTAGAACCAAATTTCCAAATGCTCTCTTTGGCATTCAAAGCCTTTCATAACCTAGCCCCTCTCACCTTTCCAGTCTTCTTATACCTTACTCTCTGACACAAACTCTTGGATCCAGGGAAGCTGGCTCCCCTGACTGCTCCACAAACAGGATGCTCCATGTCTCAGTTCCTGGCAATTCTCTGACTGTCCTCCATGCCTAGAGCACTTTACCTCCTTATCTCCACCTCTTGGCTTCCTTTGTCCCACTTTAAATCCTATCCTCCACAGGAAGCATTTCCCAAACCCCTTTAAGTCTAATGCCTTCCCCCTTAATTATGGTCTGTCCTGTTTATAGCTTGTTTGTGCATATTTGTCTCCCCCATTAGGTTGTGAGTTCCTCAAGGGCAGAGATTGTCTTTGCCTTTTATCGTGTTCCCAGTTTTAGGGCAGTGCCTAGCATAAAGTACATTTTTAATAAATGTTTGTTGACTGACTTAAGGTTGTAGAAGTACAGCTGAAAAAGAGCTTTAAAGTCATTCAGTGGCGTCTGTCCATTTAACAGATAAAGAAATTGAGTCCTAGAGAAGCTGAGTTAGGTGCCCAAGGTCACACAGGTAGTCACAGAGCTGGGGTTCAGACCTGGATCCTTCAACTTTAAATTCAGCACTAAATTGTTGGTAACTTTTGAAACCATCGTCTCAATCATGTGATGGGAACAGAAAACAAATTGCAAAAGGCTGAAAAAGTGAAGTCCCAGGAGGCCTTGCCGGGATTCAGGATGCAATCAGACATCCATGAGCACACAATGTGAATATTAAACTTGGAAGTAATCTTATATGTGCATGGAATCTTTTCTACAGATGAAGAAACTCAGGCTGAAAGAGGTGAGATGTGAGAGCTCTCCTCCACCACAGCTGTTGGCTGTTATCCTTCCATAGAAAACTCCCTTTTATACCTGCTCTAAAAGTCTCGTGAACCTGAGATCTTGTATCTTTGGCAATAGAATGTTATAACACAATGTGCCCAGTAAGGCCCTTCTTTGAAAACACAACTGTAAATATATTGTAACAGCACTTAGATGAGGGGAAGTCTGCATTTGCCAATGTGCTGAGCAAGAAACGTAGAATTTCAGACCATCAGGAATTACATTTTCCATGTGAACTTGAGCCCTAAGAGCCAGGCCTAAGGACCTAGGACAGAAAACGCAGCTCTTGCTAAAGGCTGTGCTAGTGTGAGCGATTGTCGTCCCGAGCAAGACGAATGAGTGAACAGAATCACCAGCACATTGGGACGTTTCCCCCGGCTAAGACAAGGAACCTGGATAAAAAAGTCTCTCGACGATGCTATGGAAGCAAACAGTGGGAGTTCACTCATTTAGGGAATGGCGGGTGAAAATATTTCTTTTTTAAAAAATAAAAAGTTTTAAATATTTTTTGCTTCTTACATCCCTTCCAATTTCCACCTGTACCTTTCCCTTCCCCACAAGGCCATCCCAGTTAACAATTATTTTTAAAGAAAAAGAGGGAGAAGATGAAGCCGACAACTACCAAATAAACATTCACGGACGTCCTGCCTCTGCGTTGGAGGACAGAGAGACAACTTCCACTAGAATATTTCTCATATTTGTTGCATTTCTTCCTTTCTTTTTGGCTTATACTGACATTATGCTATGCTTTGTTTAGATTTCTGTAGTGTGGTAATAACTTAATATGCAGACCCAAGGTGATTTTACCCAGTTTCACACCGGGATTGGGGTATGAGGCAAATGGACATAGACATCAGAATCTAACCCCCACAAACATGAATTCAAATCTATGAAGACTTAGTGCTGGCTGCCTGCAGGCAGTTTATTAAGCACATAGAACTGAAGTGATGTACATTGGCCTGGAGACATAGATAGATAGATAGATAGATAGATAGATAGATAGATAGATAGATAGATAGATAGATAGATAGATAGATAGATGGATGGACGGATGGACGGATTGATTGAAAGATATTTAGATGGATAGATAGATTAGATGTAGGTTCAGATACAGATAGAAAGAAGATAGCTATTTTGTATTCATGACTTAGCTTTAATAACTTTGTGTTACTCTAGATAAGTTTCTTCACCTCCCAATGCTCCAGACAAAGCTTTAAGATCATAAGTCACAGAGAAAGTGCCAACCTGCATTGGTAGAGAGGGTTTCCTCATCTGGGAAATGAAATCTCAACCCAATCCACATTCTACCCTAATACTAACTTGGGCTAACACTAAGAAATTACATACACAGAAGAATGATGAACAGAGTCATGGTTCACAGCAAACAAAAGACAAACGTACACAGAAAAAGAGATAGACGAGGACAGAAACAAAGGCGCAATTTCAGGACTAGCACTTCCAAGAAAATAAGACAAATCTACAAAATAAACTTTCCCAAGGTCTTGTTGAATTGCTTTTCGTGAAGCACATGGAGAGTCTTGATCCAGCCATCAGGAAGAGTGAAAGCACTCAAAGGGAGAGAGAAAATGAGTCTATATAAGTTCACTTTTTAAAAGTTTTTTTAGGGTTTTTTTTTTAGTTTTTCTTAGGTTTGTTATTTTTAAAAACATTTTATTTTGTGATATTTTCTTATGCTTTTCTCAATTTTTTTAAACAATATAGTATCGTTCATTTTTGTGTTTGCATGAAGAACAAAATTCTAAGAAAATACAATCTGTGACATTCTTGATGTAGGTATTCCCTCCCATGGTACAAATTCTAACCCTTCCATCCATCCAAGCTTTCTCATCTTGTGCGTCTCTTCCTAAAGTTTTCTTGTAAATTTTTCAGTGGGGAAGGTTGGGCCTTATATCTAAAATACCACAGGCATTCCTTTAGATCTTTTGACATTTTATGGATACCAATGCATCACACTGGCTCCTTGGACCTTCTTTGTTGTCTGTTCTATGCTGCTTTTGTTGCACAGTTTTTGTGGATTTTGCAGCCACCTATCCAGACTCATTATGTGTTTTCTCTATTGTCCTTCAATTAACGTGTAAGTTCACTTTTATTAGGGAAAAGGGAGGGAAAGATAGACAGACACAGACAGAGAGAGACATACACACACAAAGTAAGTGCCCTCTGAGCTCTTGTCCAAGCCGGAGGGGTTGGGTGTGGGTGGGGAGAGCAAAAAACTGCCTCTGTCTCTTTCCAACAGCCAAACACATGTTACTGAAACCCCTTACTTTCCTGTGGGAGAAATGTGTTCAGAGTGTTCTTTCTTTGTTCTAGCATATCTCTTTCTGTTCTGACCTGACCTTGCAAACATTTTCTCTTTTCTACATAAGCTGCATGAAATAGCATAATGGTCTGAGGTATCAGAAACTTCAAGGGCTGAGAGAAACTTCACTGTGGCGAGGAGAGGGGAGAGTGCGCACACACACAGACACACACACAGATACACACACACAGACACACACACCGTGGGCACACTTTGTGGACAGAGGCCAGACTCTGGTCTGGGAATTTCAGACTGACCTCAAATGTTTCTGCTGGGCTTAGTTAAAAGCACAGGTGCCTGAGAGAATAATAACCTATGTTTAGCACTATGATGTTTGCACAGCATTTATCAGACATTTATTTTGAGCCCTACAACCACCTTGTGAAGTAGGTACTGCAGATTGAATTTTCCCCATTTTATAGAAAAGGACACTGAGGTTCAGAGAGTTTAAGTGATTTGTCATACAACTAGTAAATATTAGAGGCAGAATTGGAACCCAAGTCTTTATAACTCAAAAGACCATTGCACCTTTTTGGGTGGCTAAGAATTGGAAAGTGAAGAGATGTCCTTCAATTGGGGAATGGGCAAACAAGCTATGTTATATGATTGTAATGGAATACTATTGTGCTATAAGAAATGACAAGCAGAATGATTTCAGAAAAACTTTGGAAGATTTACATGAACTGTTGTAAAGTGAAATGAACAGAACCAGGAGAATTTTGTACACAGTAACAGCAATATTAATCAATTGAAGAATTGTGAATGACTTAGCTAATCTTAGCAATACAGAGATCCAAGACCATCCCAAAGGACGAATGATGGCTTAGCATACTATCTGTCTTTGGAGAAGAGCTGATATTGTTTTAATACAGACTGAAACATGCTATTTTTCACTTTCTTCCATTCTTTTTCTTTTATTCAAGTCTCCTTGTACAAAATGACTAATATGGACATTTTTACATGATTGCACATGTATAACCTATATCTGATTGCTTGCCACCTCAGGGAGGGGGGAAGACAGGGAAGGAAGGAGGGAGGAATAGAATTTGGAACTCAACTATTTTCAAAAAGTTAAATCATTTTTAATGTGTAATTGGGGATTATACATACATATATATGTATATATACACCATTGCTTTATCCACTATAGTGCCAGATGATTGATTTCCTAACAGGAATAGAAATGTTAGGAGAAAGAGGAGCTGGTTTGGGGA
>CM053593.1:348005380-348145500 GCA_028646575.1 Pseudocheirus occidentalis | reverse complement strand
ATTATTATTATTAACTAGTGAATTCAGTTAGATATGTTGAGTTTTGTTACTGGTTTTTTATTCAGGTGAGGGTTATCTTTTTGGGTCAGGATGTATAGGGCTTACCTATACCCACCTCAACAGGCCTTGGGCGTTCCCAGCTCCTGGTCCACTCCGGGAGAAACAGCTGCACAGAGAAACTCAGGACACAGGACTTGCTTCTAGCTTTTATTGAGAGTTCATCCTCTATCTTAGTGTGGCTGGACTGGACTGGACTGGCCTGGCTGGACTCGACTGGCCTGGCTCCACTGAACTGCCCCTGCCTCCGAGTAGTCTCTATTTAAGTCCTGTCTCCAGGGCCCCTTACGGCCCCTCCCCTGGCCATGCCCTCGCCACAGCAAGCCAACAAGCCAACGTGTCTCACCCCAAAGGCAGAGAGATTATCCTGCTTATTGTAAGCAGGTGCAGCCTTTGCATTTCGCCCAAGGTGATCACTGTACTCCTGTTAGCTGAGGACTGGTTCAACCTGTCCATCTCAAGTGGAGTATCAACGACCCTCTTTAGAAGTCTCCTCCCCACGTGAGGTATCAGAGACCTAACAGAGTTTGAGGTGACAATGAGCTATTCTCAGTCAATGAGAATTTATTATTACATACTTACAATGCGCTAAGCCATGTGCCAGGTTCTGGGGATATGCATGCAAAAATCAAAATAGTCTCTGCCCTCAAGGAGCTTCTGTTCTATCAGGGAGACCACATAAACAAACAAGTGACATTGGACCTCCAGGGTCACTGGCATGGAGATTTCCCAAGTGAGGATACTCCCTCTACAAATCTAATCAACCCCTTCTCTGCAAATTTACGGTCATATAGCATTGCCTGGAACATTGAGAAGTGACTTACTGTAGTACCAATGTGATATTCACAGCACCTACAGTGGCTATGAATATGCTGGTGTAATTCTTAATCACAAAACAGAACAGACTCTCCACACGGAAGACAGAACCAAAACATTTATTCAAACACCAGAAGGCTGAATCCCAGTACCAGAAAGCCAACTTCATAATTACAGCGAAGAAATATATGCACAATAACAATGCACAGGGCACCACCATCCCCAGGCCTTTTCCCTGCTAGGGCCTTCCCACAAACAAACACATCTTGCTGCCTGTTTCTTCTCTCTCCCTCAGTTCTATCTACTTTCACCAACTTCCCCTCAGCTCTGCCCTACCCATTCAGCAAGATCCTACCACCATAGACCCATGTGACTCAGGTTTCCATGTAAGTCAAGCAGGTCACATGGGCCTGTTAATGAATGGGAAAGATCTTCCCATTAAGCAAAAATACATTAACAATGCACTTGTTTAGGATCACACAGCCTGTATGTGTTGGAGGCAGGACCTGAACCCGGGTCTTCTTAGCTTCAGTGTCAGCTCTCTGTCCATTACTGCCTTTCTCATAAACTATATGCAAAAATATATACAAGGGGAAGGG
The DNA here is from genome assembly GCA_028646575.1 of Pseudocheirus occidentalis. Taxonomy (NCBI): domain Eukaryota; kingdom Metazoa; phylum Chordata; class Mammalia; order Diprotodontia; family Pseudocheiridae; genus Pseudocheirus; species Pseudocheirus occidentalis. The sequence goes on along the minus strand of CM053593.1, from coordinate 348,144,028 downwards.
CACCAGCAACCGGGCTAGGATAAGCACAGGGGTGGAGGGTCAGGAAAATGGAATGTTTGAAAGACTGACCCTCTCCCACCTTTATACTAACTTGTTTTTAAAAGGGGGGAGGGGAATCACAGGGTCAACTGATTTTGGAGAGATCCTGGAACCTGTGGATAGGGAGAAAAGTTGATACATTCACAAGTCCTTCCTTGCTCAGGAGCCACTAATGACCGTAAAAGGCAGTGGCAAAGCTTCTTAACTAAATGGTTCCCAGAAGATAGAACCGCATGGCCAATACCATGGACAGAAGAAGGAACATCCATAGAAAATGTTGATATCCTAGAGAGTTGGGGAATCCGGCCTTCTAGAGAATGAAGGAAGAGTTCTTGCACAGAATTTCCTAGAGAGGAGTCTCAGCCTGGAAATGTAAGAGCAACATGGGACTGAGCCATGATATAGAGGTCAAAATGTGAATTGTACCCTTTGGTATTACCATGAGCCGTTGGTACAGGTGGTATCATGGTACACGTCAGATTGTAAGGAGGTTGCCTCTGCAGAGACCCCAAGTTCGTTTCCTTCCCAGGATGCTAAGTGCCCAAACCCTTAGGCAGTACCATATGATTACAAGAAGACAAGGGATTGCCACCCTAGCAACCCTAAGTATATTTCTCTTCTAAGAACATGCCAAGTTGCAGGATGGTCTGACTGTATAGATACCTGGAGGAAGATAGGCCTCTGGAGAAAAAGGAGCTTTTAATCTATTATTTATGGACAGCTATGAATCCTTTGAATTTTCTGCCTTCTGTTTGTACAGTAAAATGAAGGCTATACATTGTTACTTTGTGAATGTACAGGAGAACTGAGCACCCATTTACCCACATCAGTGGAGACCTAGACACAAGCTGTGTTCTAATAGTCTCAGAAGAAATTCCAGGTGCAAGAGAGAGCTGATACCCAAAGCCAAGGTGGAGTGTCTTGTTCAAGGAATAGCCGGGAGACCACTGTTATTGGATCAAAGAATATGTGTTGGAAAATAAGATGTAAGAAGATTGGAAAAGTGGGAAGGGGCTTTGAACATCAAACAGAGGATTTAGGAATTTGATCCTGGAAGTGATCAGCAGCTGCTGGACTTTATTGGGGGTGCGGGAGAGCATAACATGATCACTGTGCTTTAGGAAAATCAGTGACTGAATCCAAGATAGAGTGGGGAAAGACTAGAGGTAGGCAGATTCTTTTGTTGTTCAATTAGTTCAGTTGTATCCAACTCTTTGTGACCCATTTGGGGTTTTCTTGGCAGAGATACTAGAGCAGTTTGCCATTTCCTTCTCCAGCTCATTTTGCAGACAAGGCAACTGAGGCACACAGGGTTAGGCAGCTTGGCCAGGTATTACATTAGTCCAGGTGCAGAGTGATGGGGCTCAGCACCAAGGTGGTATTGGTGTCAGAGGACAAAAAGGACATATTTGAGAGATGGCGTAAAAGTGAAACCAAAAGGCCTTGGCACCATATTGGGTATGGGGGAGGGAGGGTCCAGCATGGCTCATAGGCTGTGAGCCTAGCGACAAGAAGGATGAGGATGCCCTCTACTGTAAGAGGGAAGGTAGGAGGGGGCAGGTTTTAGGGGGAGAGAGAATGAGTTCAGTTTCAGACATGAAAGGAGCATGTACAGCATGTAAAACCATGGCTTTCCCTGGTGACCACTAAGAATTGTTGTCCAGCAAATATCTAATGTCCGATAGTAACCAATAAATTAGCAGGTTGTGCCTAGTTTGAGTATTTTGTTTCCAATTTAGCAGTTAACTGTTGGTTAATCTAGCGATTAATGACAGTGTAGAGTTTCTATGTAGCAGTCACCTGCTCAGTTTGGCAAAGTAGGAAAAGCACTCAACTTGGTGTTAAAGGGACCTGGGTTTGAATACAACCCTGGGCAAATCCTTTCTCCTCTTCAATGTTCATTCAGTTCCCTCAGTTCCCTCATTTATAAGACGGGGGTAATCAGTCTGTTAGCATTTATATCAGATCAGGGCTGTCATGTGGGTCACATTTGATTGTGCATGTAAAGCACTTTGAAGCCCTTAAATGGCTACATAAAACTCAAATTATTTGCTCCCAGCAATGTGTCTAATAGTAGATACTTAATAAATGTGATCTGAATTGAACTGATTATCTAACAAAAACTTTTGTGTAAATGAATGCCCTTTTTGGGGGGCTTGTAACAGAGAAGATTCTATCCATTTGGGAAATGCTATTTATTAGTAAGGAATAATAAATGCTATTTACTTGAATGGAATAATAAAAATTATTACATTAAAATTTCTACCAAGTGAATTTCTGCCAAGACAGAGACACCTATAACGAGAGCCAGATGTATTTTTAAGACTCAAGTGAATATATTGGCACACACACACACACACACAAACACGCACACACGATTCTGAATTTTGAAGTTCTCAGAAATGTGAAAGAATTGATTATAATATAGCAAGTAAAAATAAATACTCTGAAAAGGCAAGAAAACAACATCTGAAGCAAACAGTGGGAAGAAATATGTGGGTCTGTATTCTAGAGCCAAGCCTAATTTCTAGCCATCCACAGGCACCAGAGCAAAGTTAGAGCCTCTCACTTCACCTGTTTCTCTGTCAATTGCCTAACTCTTTAAATAGGCCCAGATCTCATCCCTCTTCTTTTAGAAGTGGAGAGTCAGGTTACAGGAGGCAAGAGAAAAATAATAAAATGGATGTCAGGATATTTAAAGGGTTCAGTCCGGCCTCCCCACATTTGCTGTGCCTTTCTCTAGTGCTACCCAGGAATCAGGGTCCCCAGCAACAATGCCACTGTTCAAAATTCCAGGTAGGTGAGCCAAGGCACTCCGAGGAATCTGCTTTGCACTGAAGTAAGGTTTAAAATCTTCCATTTCTAGTTCATAATAGCTCAGATAACCTTCTAGTTGGGTGCTCAGCAATCGCTCTGATTACATAGACTGCAGGGGCAAACAGATCCTTAAATGAGGGAGGACAAAGAAAAGCCCCAGCACGTGCCCTAAGTGTGAACAGATCCCAGGAGAGAGTTGGATCGGGAACAAGGTGTCCTATGCAGGAGTGCCTGGGTCCAGAGGAAGCTGTGTGCCATAGAGTAAAAGGTGCTGGATTTGGCCACATGAGACCTGGCTTTGAATCTAGTCTCTGCCATTTCATTGCTGTGTGGCTTCCAATAAGTCACTTGATGTTTCTGGGCTTCCGTCTCCTCATCTATAAAATGAAGGAATTAGATTAAATGGCCTCTAAATTCCCTTCCATCTCTAAACCTGTCATTTTATGATCGGTAAGGTCAGGAGATAGCACAAGGGCCTCCAGCTCTAAATCTGCGATGCATGTCTTTGGCACGCCAAGTGACTGAAAGTGGAGAGGGTGGTGGGAAAATTAGCCTGGAGTTTTCATCCTGGTTTTGGTTGAATTGGAGGTCTGAGAGGCCTAGTTTAAAGAGATGGATTCGAGAGGAAGAGATGAATGACCGTCCTCTGAGGGGCCTCTCCGGTCATTTCATGCTTTTCTTTGTTTCATGAGTTGCTGCAGCCAATGAATTCGTCACAAGTGGCTAGGCTGCCTAGTGGGTGAGGAGTCTCTGTGCTCGCTGAGAAGGCTGGTGCTCCAAAAGCAGACACAGCCTATTACCAAAATGTACTTGAAACCATTCTGGCAGAGCAGTACCTGCCAGAGCTTAGGCTCCTCTGGCATAACCTTTGAGAGCTCAGCACTCCTTCTGTGCCACACTGAGTAAAACCTGGTGAAGAAAGATTTGTCTAGAGGTAGTAATCTGGCAACAGCAGAGGAAGTAAATACCCAGAATTCCACAGTTCCTCCCTGCACCAAACTACACAGGGTTCTGTTCCAAAGAAATGTCTGATGGCCCTAATTGTGACTTCTATAACTCGATCACATCTATTTGTTTTGTTTATTTTATTTCTAATAGCTAAAGAAAAACGTGAGTACTGTGGATTTTTTCCCTCTGTGATATGCTGAAGTCCTAACGGAATGAATGAGTTCTTGACTCAGGAGCATGGGCATTTTTTTCAGCAGTGTTACACTGACAGTAACTAAAATATTAGTAGCTGGCCAAGCTTTATTAAGGGAAATAGTCATCACAGATTATAGCAAATAATCCCATTAATTTTCTGATACTTTGCAAGTGACTTAAAATGCAAAATTTTAAGCGAACCTCTTGGAGGATGGATTTGATACCGTGAAGTGAAACCATTTTCGCCCCAAATCAGAGACATAAAACAGGGGTAGATTGGGAATCATCTTAATTAACTCCCCCCGATATCAGTTGCAAATTGATTTTATTTGATCTGCTTTATGGTGATTTCACATAATGAAAGAAAGGGTTTCTTTTCCACTCTTTTCTTACTTTTCATGATAAAGACTCATCCAGGCTTTTCTCAAGGGCTTCAGAAGAGAAGGGATACACTACTTTCTGAGGCAGGCCATCCAGTCTCTGGATAGATCTAACTTTGGCAGGTTTTCCCTACTATCAAGGCTTAATTTGCCATTGGCCACTTTGACCCTTTCCTGCTGGTGCTGCCCTCCAGTGGCCAACAGGACAAATTAATTCCTCCTCCATTGTAAAAGCCCTTCAAAGACAGCTATCATGTGCCTCTGGACCTTCCCTTCAGGCTAAACATGCCCAGTACCTGCAACTAATCCTCATATGAGATATACCCAAGGCCCTTCACCTTCCTGCCTTTATATACCCTCCAGCTTATCAATGTCCTTTTTAATCTGTGTCATTCCAACTGTACCTAGTTCTCCTAGTGTGGTCTCAACAGGACAAAGTACAGAGGGTGTCTCTTCCTTTCTTGTCCCAGGAAGCTCTCCTTCCTTTAACACAGCCCCAGCACACATTAGCTTTTTTTGGCTAATGTGTCACACTGTTGACTCATTGAGTTTGCAGTCTATTCAATGCCCATTCTCTTTCCCCAAATCTGTTTTTAGACAAACTCTTAATCTAACTCCATCCTATATTTGTGGAGTTGATTTTTTTTAAACCTAAGTGAATGATTTTCTACTTATTCCTATCGATTTCATTTCATCACAGTTTAATCTGTCAAGAAAATCATTTTGAAGCCTGACTAGACTCTTCTCCTAATTCAAAGTTGTTTACAAATCTCTTGTACATGCTATGTATCCATTTACCCAAGTTATTGATAAAAAAAAATCAATACTCCACAGAGCCAAGGACAGATTCCTAAAACACTTCACTGAAGATCTCCTTCCAAATTGACTTTGAAGCATTAGTGACAACTCCCATGTTAAGAATTTCCGTATATATGGTAGCCCTGTAATTTAGGTGTCTCAGGCTATGAGATGGTGGGAAAAGCATTGTCCTGAGAGTCAAAAGATCTAGGTTCTAATCCTGGCTCTACCACAGAGCTGGGCGATGTTGGACAAATCGCTTCACTTAACCTCTCTGGTTCTCCATTTTTGTCATCTATAAAAAGAGGGGGTTGGGCTAAGTGATCAAGGTTCTTTCTGGCTCTAAAATTATAGATTCAGACTCTTCATATTACATGCTAATTTCACTTATTTGCTAATAACCACTGCTGAAAAAAACCAAACCATCCTGAATATACAGAGATCAATGGTGGTGGATACTGAATTAAGCATGATCCCCCTTCTCCAAGTATCCTATAACCAAGATGTTCCCTCTCCTAGAATTATTCTTGGAAGGAAGACAAAATTGTTGAACCAGGCTATGATCATGTCTATGGTACGCCAAAACAATCAATTAAGTTCATGAAATAAATTATCAGTGAAATTGTATTTTTGACCTTGTAGTTATTGCCAGTAAGTAGCTAAATTTCTCTGAATTCCACAGACTATAGTATCATCCCATTGCATATACTTGAAATACTTTTATAAGTATAGCTGTCAGTAAATAGCTGACTATGCAAGAAGGATCAACAACTACCCAAAGTATAGCTTGGTATCTGACACATGTGCAGGCTCCATTTCTGCTATGTCAGGAAATTCTGTTGCAAAGGCACTACTCCAGCATGAGATACCATTTCCACCACCATTACTAACCAACTTGTTTTTTCCATTTGCCTCATGCCACATCCATGACATCTATTAACTTCCTGCTCATCCCTCCCCTCAAGTTGCATGTGCTTGAAGTGCTAAGGTAGGACTTGTGTTGTCCTGGGGAAACCTGCTGGACATTCTCTTTTCTCATTAAATCTCCCTTTTGACCACTGCATGTGTTTTGTGTTCTCTGAGAGGTGAACACAATTGCAAGCTGTCTTCTCCTTGTCTGGGGATTTCTGCATGCTGCACTTGGATTCATGGAAACTTTTTCCATGTCAAAAATGCGGAGCTTTAGAAAGAAAAAAAAAAGGACAGTTAGATGGAATGGATAGAAAGTCAGCTAGCAAGACCTGGGTTTACCTCCTACTGACACAATACTGACACATATTGATTGTGTGACCATGGATAAGTAACTTGGCCTCTTAGTGTCTATAGGCAATTCTCTGAGACCATAAGTTACAGAAGAGTTGCTTGATCTGTATCAGGAGAGAGAGTTTCTGCACTGGGATTTCCCTACAAGAATAAAAACATAGATTCAAACCAAAAAGACAAAAGAAATTAAATAAACAGACTTAGGAATGCAGACAAAACATTGAGCTGTTCTGTTAACTTGGTTATGACAACAGGGCAGATTAAAACTGAGTGTAAATATGAATGAAGCTCAGTTTGGTTATCATGTCACAGACCAAAATACATGATTCCCCTCATTTATTTTAATATGATTTTATTTGACCTACTGAATGTTATAACTAAAATCTAATGGATGAAAAAATCAGAAGTGAAAGTATAAAAGCAGATAATAAGTAGGCTTTTGCATGATATTCCTGGGCTCTCTTGCCATAACCTCCTAAAAAGCTATGTAGAGATTGCTAAGGGTTGTACCTCCTTGGCCATGTGCGGAATTTACTCACTCATCTTGATGGTAATTTCTCCATAATCTGTCATTATAATGCTAATTCACCATCTGTCATCCTCATCATTGCTACCCACCTCAGTCTGAAGCAGTCATTTATTGAAGGTGTCCTGGGAAGGGCTTGACATAGAGCCAGTCAGACAGCTAGGTCCTTGGTCACTGATGAACCATTAATGGGATGAATAAAAATAAAGAGATACATATGGAGGGATTTGGATTTGAAACTAAAGTTTCAGTGTTCCAGTCCCAGCTTCACCATATTACTGTGTGACCTTGGACCAGGGGCATCACTACTCTGGTACTCAGTTTCCTCACCTGTAAAATGAGAGAATCAGATTGATCTCTAAAGCTCTAAATGTATGATCCTACAGAAGTCAATTTTAGATTTACAACAGTACAGGCAATGAGGCATTTAGAAATCAATGAGTACAGATGACCTTGTATCATCATCTTATGGGTCCTTTTACCCATCAGAATGCCGTCTGTCTTCTGATTCTGGAGATCTTGGCTTTATCCTTTGCAGAGTTAATGTTTCTCTCCCTCTTTTAAGAATGAGGAAACCAAGCCTTCCATAAGAGAATTGACTTGTTAAGGGTCACATATGAAGAAAATTAGCATAAAGCTCCAACTCCATATTTCTCTAGGGTCTGTGCCCAATATGGGGAAGTTGGTTCTGTGCTTCTGATGGTGACCTTGAACTCAGCCCATACCTGGTTCACTGAGATCTGGGGAATACCAGGAGTACCTCATCTAGAATAAGAGGTAGAAAAGACCAAATTTAATTTCTAAGAAATACTCTAATCAGTGACTTTCAAACCTTTGGCAGTTTAGGACTGAGGATCCCAGGGAACTACATGCATATTGGCCTGAAGCCAAAGGGTTTGAGCCCTAGCTCTGTCCCTCACTGATTATGGTAATTTGGGCAAGACTGTTTAGCTCTCTGGGCCTTATTAGGTTATTTGTAAAACAAGAAGATTGAATTACATGAATTCCGAAATCCCAGATTTAAAAGCCTATGACCTGGGTTACATAGGAAAAACACCTCAGCTTGCAAAGGACTGGTGAATGTTAATGGTTGAGTGGTTCTATGTTCTCAGGCCCCAGGCAGAAAGCTGTGAAGCCCCTATAACAATTCCCTTGCCTTGCATCATGACCAGACTTAGAACTAGTATGGCGCTTGTTTAGGAATGTGTCCCAGATACCAACAGGGATGATGAGAAGAAGTGTATGTGGGGGTATTGCTTCCCATCCTGACGGAGAGGCATCTCTTCTCCCCTCCCCACTATCTCCTTCCAACTGCTCCCAAGTTCACCTCCTAAGTCTCCAAGGCCTCTCTCCCAGTGCACCTTCCCACTGGGGAAGGGCAGAGTGTACCCACCTCAGTTCCCATCTACCAGGTGCCTCCTGGCCCAGGGATCAGGAGGGAAGGGGCTCCCTGCTGGCTGCACTGCCTGCCTCTGTACCCTTCCCCTAGATTAAATAGCCTTAGCCCTCCTTGTCAGTATCCTCCTCTTTCTTTTCTTTCCGTGGGGCCCTCGAGAACCTTCCTCTACTGTGGTACAGCAGAAAAAAATGCGGGATTTAGGATTTGAGGAAGAGTGTTTGATTCCTGGCTCAAAGTAATTTCATTTCTCTTGGACTCAGTTTCCCCATTTTCAAAATGATGTAAAACTGGATGATCTCCCAGATTCCTTCCAGTTCTAAATGTATGACTGCATGTCTTTGATCTGTCCCTCTTATACTGTTTTTGTTTTAGGTGCTTACTGAAACAGCTTTTTTCAGAAGACAACACATCTCTTGGTACCCTTTCTAAGACTGGCTGCCCATTCTCATACCCACTGACCCAGAGGGCTAGGAGGAGCATGTTCTTTGCTTCCCATTGCTACATTCAATCCTTCCCTTTGCTACCATTACTCAGCAAGAGCTTCTCCTCCTATAAAGTTCACTCCCTACTGTCCTGACCTTTGTTATTACCATCTGGGGACATCCAGCTTATTCTCCGTCCTCTGAAAGGCTGCCTTTTAACTTTTTCCACCACTCCAACCTCTTCCCCTTCCAAACACCCTGACCTTCTAGTGCCTTGACATTTGCAAGTCTTATGGTTCCACTCTATCTCAACCAAATACATACCTTAGATACCAACCCATTCCTCTCGCCAACTCCAGTGAATTTGCTCCAGGTGTGAGAATTCCTAGTTCCAGTCCTGACCCTGACATCTACATATAGTCACTCAATAAATGGTAGAATTTGCTGGGAGAATACACTAATACATGAAAACTTCTTTTAAAGCAATGGATGAAGCAATGCGAAGCTTTGCAGAAAAAGTTTTTGCTTCTGAAGTCAAGGATGAGGGAGGACGACATGAACTTTCACCATTTGATGTGGATGAAGTCTGCCCAATTTCTCTGCGGGAGATGCAAGAACACATATTCCGCTTGGAGAACTTATCCATTACCACTGAAGGGAAGAGGTAAAATGTGCTCAGTGGGCAGTAGGTGCTTAATAATTACTTGATAAATAGACAGATGGATTTGTTGCCGATATCAAATAATAGTATTTCATTGTATTTAGTTGAATGTAAACTGATAGAAAGCAGGAATTGTTTTTCAAATTAAATTTGTAAGCTGAATACCTTGTAGATCTCCATGAACAAAACAAGCATTTAATGATTTCTCTTACACTGATCATTTAGTTTTATACATATGCACAGTAATGCAGGTAAATATTTCCCCAATTAGAGTTTAAGCATTCTGAGGGCAGGGACAATACTTCCAGTTCATTTTCTTTTTCCAATGACAACAAAAATGAAAATTTATTAGCACTTCTTGTATACAGAATGTTGTGCTAAGGCTGAGGAAAATGATCAATTTAGCTAAGACATGTTCTCCGTCCTTGTGTAGTTTGCAGGATAGGAAGGATAAAAGCAGAAACAAAGGTAGCTGTAATATACAATTTTACATAGTAAGTGCATTCCAGAGGGGTACAATAAGAAGGAAGGAGTCATCAACAAAGAGGAGGGCTTCCTGGAGAAGTCGCCATTTGAAGGATGGATAAGGGAGTAAAGAGAGAGATGGAGAATACTTGACATAGGAAGCATCGTAGACAAAGTTCAACTTAACTGAAGCATAGAATCTGTGAAAGAGAGTAAGATGAGATAATATTGAAAAAGGAGAGGGATGGATGAGGGCCTTGAATGCAAGGAAGGGAACCTGGACATTCTTCACTAGCAGATATGCAATCATTGAATATATATTTTTAACAGAAGGGTGATATAGTTAAATCTATTCATAAAATGATTCTGGCAGAGGGATATGAAGGATAATAAGAGAGAGGAAAGAGTAGAGGCAGGAAGACCTGCTAGGAGGCTATGATAATAACCCAAGATGGTCAATAAGCAATTATTAAGTGCTTGCTGTTTGCCAAACACTATAAGGGTTGGAGGTAAAGCCTGTACAAGGGTAGTAGCAGTGGGAATAGAGAGGAAGGAAGGAATAGGAGAAATGTATTAGAGGTATAATTGATAACACTTGACAACTGATTGAAAGTGTGAAGTAAGAAAGAGGGTAGAATAATGCCAAGACTATAAACATGGAAGACAGGGTGAATGATGGCTCCACAGACAGTGAATACAGAAGAAGGTGCAAGTTTAGGGTGAAATGAATTGTACAAACTGGGTGTGGAACCCAGTATAGCATCTGTACTCCCTCTTCTTTCTCTCTGGAGGCTTACTCACATCCAGCATGCCCTCTTGATGGCAGGTCTGTGTTTTTTTTGCCCCAGAGTGTGTGTCTGGGGGGAGCAGGAAGGGAATACAGCCACAGCCATGACCAACTGCTCAACAGGGTCCTCTCTCTAGGGGTAACCTGATAGGGGAAAGGGGGCACATTCCTGCTACTTGTCACTATGGCTCTTGAACCTCCATTGTTGTGCTTCCATTTATAGAAAATCAATAGCATCATTGGTTTTTAAACATGAAACATTTACAACAAGAATTCAAAAGCAATAGTAATCATAGCACTTACTGACTAACTGACTAATAGTTCCTCTACAAACCTAGATCACATTCTCCTACCACAGCCTATAGAAAGAGTGGGCACACAAAGAAACCTATCAGGCAGATCTTTGAGTAGGATAAACTACGTGCCTGGGGTAATTCTTGACACTGGACTGCTAGCTTTAATGTTCTTGATCTCTTTAGAATATAGTCTCCATCACATTCCATCTTCTAAACAAAATTCTTTCCCTTCCATCTGCCCACCTTCTGTCTCTCACAAATACCCTCTTGAGCAAAACTGCTTCCCTGTTATTCTCAATCAGGCGAAGCAGCGTCCATCTCTTTTTACACATAGACATCATTGGCAGGGTACTGAGAAAGTGTTGCACTCTTTTAGTAAATACACATTTTTTATACACATACAAACATCTATACACATATATACATATGCAAATAGACACATATATGCATATAAACTATATATGTATATATATATACATATACATATACACACATATAAACATAACTCTCAACAAAAGAACTACAAAGCTTATCTTTCCCTTTCTCTCTCTTTTAATCTATAGTGGGCAATATAAGGTTATCCCTGAGAGGATTCCCTCTTTCAGGCTATAAATGGTGCTAGAGAGAGATAAATTTGAACATAGCAACAGGACTCAGCTCTCTTCCAGTGAGTTTCTAACAGTTGCAAAGCCTATCTGATTTCAGTCAGCTCTCTCAGATGGCTCAGGCTTTCTGCAATCAATCAGCTCTCAGCAAAACAACATCTCTTATCCAATCCACACAGCTCCCAGCAAAGAAACCGAAAAGCCTGTCTATCAGCTTCTGTCTTCCATGAACAGCTTCTCTCATCTTGCCCGTCTTCTGTCCCGGCTTCTTCTGGCTTGTCTTGCACTCAGCTTTTTCTCATCTTCTGTCTTCATCTAATCATCTCTCACAGCCACCAATACCTCGAGACAGAGCTTTGTCATGAACAGTGACCCCGTATCTAACTAACTTATAATGTGAAACTTAAAAATTCTACCTCTCTTTCAGCCATGACCCAAGTAGTCCTTATATAATCATCCCGTATACCCCCCAAACAGCTCTTTGATTTATAGTTTATTAGTTATAACCTTACAAACTGTGAAAGTAAATAATGTAAATAAGCCGATAGCTCACAATTCATTGCAACTGTCTTTAACTAAGTCAGTTCACTGTCTTCAGTCTTCTCAGGACATATATCTAAGGGACTGTCTTCTTTCAGATCCTGAAAACTTTCTTTGTCTTTCCTAAAAGACTTTTATCTGAGAGGTTCTTTTTGTTTTCCTTTTGGAAGGGGGGAAGCAGGGCAGTTGGGATTAAGTGACTTGGCCAAGGTCACAGGGCTCATAAGTGTAATGTATCTGAGACAGGATTTGAACTCAGCTCCTCCTTACTCCAGGGCCAGTGCTCTCTATTCACCGTGCCACCTAGATGCCCCTGAAATGCTCTTTTTCTTCTCAAACTGATTTTATCAATGTTATTTACACAGATTCCCTATTTCTGCCCCTTTCAGAAAACAAAATGTCCAGTGAAAAAAAGACTGTATCCTATTCTACATAATCAACATATTTTGCATTCGTTGTTGTTCAGTCTTGTCTGATTCTTCTTTGTTGACCCCGTTTGGGTTTTTCTTGGCAAAGATATTGGAGAGGTTTTCTATTTCCTTCTCCAGCTCATTTTACAGATTAGGAACTGAGGCAAACAGGGTTAAGTGATTTGCCCAGGGTCACACAGCTGAAGATGAGTCTTCCTGATTCCAATTCCAGTGTTCTATCCGCTGTGCACATTAGATTAAAACAAAATAAAATTTTCTCATGCAAGACCATAAATTAGTTTAAAAAAACACCTCATGCATAATAATCAATATATACACATACACAATTTTATCAGCAAAAGTAAATATTCTTATTCACAATGATGAATATGTTCAATTATATTTTATAAAAGCAATCATATTTATAATTCATATAGTTTGGTATATGCAAATACATCTATAACACATTATCAAAATATATAAGCAATATACAGTGTAGATTATGTAATAGCATATATATCAACATATCGACATTTAAAACCTGTATTTCAATAGCAATAATGAATGGTATAAAACACAGAGCAAAATGTAGTTGCACATGCTGCCATCCCAGAACTGTTTGGGTCTATGAGCAACCATCCATCTGCTCTTTTACTTCCTGCATGTAAGGCTAATCATGGGCTTAATAGTGCTGACATTCTTAGCCTGAGTTTCTGTCTAGCTGTTGATGAATCAGTGTCAGTTAAAGGTAGCTCTGTGCTCTTAAAAAGCTTAGGCTGGCTATCACAGTCCCTTTTGGGCACATTCCATTCCCAGAATACAGATGATATATTAGCATAAAATGGAGTTGCTTCTGGGTTTGCTCCCACCTCATCAGCTGAAGTGGCATTCTCCTGTGACCAAGACAGGTTTAATTGTGTTAGATGATCTTCTAGAGATAGAGGCTAATAATATATAATCTTATCTTCATTACAAGTATTAAAATTTTTCTGCATTATTATCTGCCTCTGTCCTTTCTCCAACATACAGGTGAGCCCTTTTTCTCTGAATCCTGTATGTAACTGGTTTGTACGTATTTGTTTGCATCCTGTCTCCTGCGTAAGATTGTGAGGTCCTCAAGGGCAGGTACTGTCTTTTGCCTTTCTTTGTATTCTCGCCAATTAGCAAGGTGCCAGATACATAGTAGGTGCTTGACAAATTCTAGTGGACTGCCAAACTGGCTGAAGCCCATAGGATTAAATGACATCATAAAGGGAGAGAGACAAAAAGAGGGTCAAGGACAAAGCCTAAGGGGCTGGGAAGAAAATGAAGAGCCAGTTAATGAGAAGGAGAAGGCACAGTTAAGAGGGCTAGTGACTGCCAAACCAACTTCATTCCCACATTTTAAGTTTTTACAGTTTTTGCCTCAAAATGAGTATTTGCAGAGAAACCCAGACTTGCCACAGTGGAGCATCCACTGAAAGGAGAGAGAGCTGAGACCCTTTTTTCTTCCAATAATAGGAAGAAGCGTTTCCAGAGCCGGAAGACGGTTAATTTGTCTGTTCCACACAGTGAAACATCATCAACCAAACTGTTCCACATTGATGAGTATATCTCCTCATCTCCTGTCTATCAAACTGTGCCAGATTTCCAGAGAGTACAGATCACAGGAGACTATGCCTCTGGGGTGAGCTGATATTCTTTCCTCACGGGCTCCTTGACTCTTCTCTCCCAGCTTCCCTCTCCTTCCTGTCCCTGCTACTTTGGCTTCATTTCTGTCCTGATGCTCTACTTCTGGGTCATACATGATATTATGGTATTGTTTAGAGCTGAGCACTGTCTTATGCTTTTCAAAACACTTCACATACCTTCACTCCTTTGCATTGAAGAATACTAGGTATGAGCATCTCTACAGAATGGACTGACAGAAGGCTATAAACAGACACTAAGAAAGTAAAAACATTCCCTTAGGAACGGTAAGCAACTTAACTCCCCCAAGGAGCCATGATGCAAGAATGTGGATGAAGGGAGTGGGCAGCATAGGGATATGGGACCAGATGTAGTTTGAAACAACTGACCACAGGTGAGTGAGTTGTTTGGCTGGCTCCCCACCCAGTCATGACTCCCCGCCAATAAAAACCACATGGTTTCTTGGATTTGGTCCAAAATCAAAATCAAATGAGATAATGTTTGTAAAGTGCTCAGCACATTGCTTGACACTTAGCAGGCACTTACTAGATGTGTATTCTCTTTCTCTTCCTTTCCCTTTTCCCTGCCTCAAGGTGGTGTCCTGGAGTTTGTGGGACTTAAGGCCAAAGGTCCAAGCTCTCTCCCTAAGATCTCCCTCCCCCACTCCCCTGAGCTTGCTTATTTTGAATACATTTTGTAGTGCTTGCTCCAAGAACTAAGATTGCCAGTTACCCCCTGAATATAGGTCATTTTATAGAACCATCCAAAGAAAACAGAATGAAACAAGACAAGGACAGAAAGAATGGCAGGGACAGAGAGAGACTAGAAGCTGCTGTTCCTGGACAGAAAGTCCTCCCTTGTTTCACTGGAGATGCTTAAAGTATTTTGCTACTTGGAACAGATTCTGATATGATATGAGGACTGGTGGATTCTTGGCTTCAGGAAGCTGACCTACTTCTGCAGCCCAGAACAGTTGCCCAACTCATAAATCTCTGCCACTTGGACATAGAAGATCACCATCAGCAAATCAGTGAAACTAAAGTTCAGCTGCTAGTGTGCTCTCTAAATATAGTCTTCAGGACCAGTCCCAGAACCTCTTCTCATGTAACTTGGCTATTAGGCACAGGGGAGCAGACTCAAAAGATAATCAGGAGTCCTACTGATGAAGCACACCCCATTGTATGGCTAGTCTTATATACCTCAACTGCTTGTTCCTAGGTGGGAGGAAGGCTGGAGGGAAAGGATGCTCTTGGTGTGTTTGTATGGTATGATTAAGTAGAATTAAGTAGATTGGTATTAGGGAGGCAGACATCCTATCACTCAAGATCTCCAGCTAAATAGAAAATTAAATGAAGGACATCTTGTGTGACCTTGGGCAAATCATGTAACTTTCCAGCCTCAGTTAGCTTGTTTCCAAAATGAGAATGTTAGCCTGGATGACCAAAACCCTTTTCAGTTCCAAATCTATGATCCCATAAGCCCAACTTAGAAGCAGGGATCTCCAACAAGGGAGAACAAGAATAACCAGAGAAGAAAGCAGGATGGAGAATGGATTAGTAGGAAAAATGAGAAGCAGGGGAGAACCTATGCCTGAGAGACTAAATGAACCATATACGGGCTGGTTCCAAGGCACTTGGAAAATAGGAATGTAGAGTGTAAGCTCCGTAAAGTCAGGGCCTACCTCACTGCAGTGCCTAGAACACTGCCAGGCATATAACAGGTACGTAATAAATGCTTATTAATTGATTGGGCTTCTGTTCCATTTAAACTAGTGTGGAATGTTAGATAATTTAAGACAATTTTGTAATCACAAAAGCAAAACAGAGGAGAGGGAGAGATAGAGATAAAGATGGACAGATGCAGAGAGGAGGAGAAAAAGGAGAGAGAGAGAGAGCGAGAGAGAGAGAGCGAGAGAGAAAGAGAGAGAGAGAGAAGGAAAGAGGAGGGATAGAAAAAGTGAGATGAGGAAAGAGGGAGGGAGACAGAGACAGAGGAAAAAGGCAAAAGAAGGAAGTTGAGGGACAGAAGAGAAGGGGGAGAAGAGAAAACAGTATAGGATGGACTGAAGTCTGAAACAGGGTAAAGCTAAAAGAAGAGGGGATTTTCTTGAATATTCAAGTAGCCAAAGGTCTACCAGGGATGGGGAACCTGTGGTCTGGAGGCCACACATGGCCCTCTAGGTTTTCAAGTGCAACCCTTTGATTGAATCCAAATGTTTGGATTCAGTCAAAGGGCCACACTTGAGGATTGTTTGTATTCAGTCAAAGGTATGTACTTAAGGACCTAGAGAGCCACATGTGGCCTCAAGACCACAGGTTCCTCACCCCTGCTCTAAGTCAAGGATGTGCCTGACTTGGACGGCTGAATAGGACAAAAGGCTCCAGAACTGAGAGTGCTCCCCACATGGCGATGCCTACCCTGAACAAAGCTGGAAAGAGTTCTTTTTCTTGGCTCATCTGGATCACTCTAGTTCTGATTGTCTCTCCCTCTCTGTGGCGAGCAGCTTGGGTGATTTCTCCAAATCTGGCCCAAGAACACCCCCTTGATTGCTCTGTTACATTCAAGGGGCCCAAGTGTGAGAATTAAAGTCAAAGGGACCAAATTCCCAAGCCTGTCTCCCCCAAGAAGAGGCCTTATCCATGCCTAGGGGTGGTATCCATGCCTGGCCAAATCCTCTTTCTTCAGGTCAGATGAGTCTAAGCTAGCATATTAGCAAACATGGAACTTGTTGAGGACCACAGGCAGTGGGACTTGGACCGTGATGGCTAAACAAGCCCTCTCAGGTGTTTGCCCTGCTAATAGACCTGGATCAGTTCCCCATCCCCCAGAAAGATGCTCAAGCATACAGATGTGAGGATTAGGTCCTTGAGATATGCATGGCAAATACACCCACAGCCTGGGACAAAGTATGTCCACAAAAAGCCAGGACACAGGATGAGAAAGTTGGCTCTCTACTTTCACCACTCCCAGAGTTCTCATCTCTCTTTTACGCATTCAGTAGTACCTCTGGGTCGGTGATTCTTTCTCAGCCCCATCTGGGGACTACAGGGCTCCCACTCTTTCTCAGCCCTCCTGCGGGGGCTCCCCAAAATTGGCTCCCCACAGAACTGATCTGGATAAAGGCCTGATGCCTGGTTACCTGCTGCCAATAAACCTGCTTTCAAGGCCAGAGAAATATGATACGGCTCTTAACTTGTTGAATTTCAATAACTAAATATTCAATCATTTCTGCTTAAGAGAGGGGAACTACTTTTATCTGCAGAATAATGGGATCAATTGGGGTTTCCCCTGGGGAATTAGCCAGTCTAATAAAGAATTCCCATTTTTATGACATTTTAAAGTTTACAAATTTTAATACAAGAGATCATTTAATTGTCAACCTCCTGTGAGGGAAATGCTATTGTCACCCCCATTTTACAGATGAGAAAACACACTCAGATTACCCAGGTTCATATGGCTAATAAAAATCAGAGGCTGGATTTGAACCCAGGCCTTCTTAGATTCTATACCCAAAGCTCTCTCTATCACACCAGGCTGTTATTAAGAAATCCCTGACATTTTTGGCCACCTATTGCCTTTTATAGCTATAGATCAAGAGCAGTAAGAAGAAAATCTGTCTGGCTTCTCACCACCATATCTTGATCTTAACCAGAGCTGGCCCCTTTCAAACATGAAGTACACCCAGCTTCTGTGATGTGATTGAAAGGACTCATTGTGTCTTTACCTGCACTTGCTCCCAAATATCTCCTCCCATAGCCTGATGCTTGTAATTCTGAAATTCATACTGTTCAAGCTACTCCTTTTAGTTCTGGTTTCACCTCCAGAAGGTCATGATTAAAATGCACTTATGTTGTGTGGGGAGAGAGGACACTGACATCATCATCATCATCATCATCATCATCATTGATTTCTATCCAGCATTTTGAGGTCTGCAAGTTGCTTTACATGTATCATCTCTTTGGGCTTCCCAACAAACCTGGGAGGTAGGTCCTATGGGCATTATTATCCCCCTTTTACTGATGAGAAAACTGAGGCTCCACAGAGTTTCAGCAATTCTCCCATGGTCTCACAGCAAGTGTCAGGAGTTGAACTGGAAGCCAGACCTTCCTAATTCCAGGCTTAACACTCTAACTGGCCATACCAGACTACATTAATATGATGCCTTTGTGGGCATGGGCTCTTTTCTCAGATTATCTAGGTGTCACTTTTCACATTAAAGGACACAATAATAATGACAGCCAGCATTTATAGAGCACTTTTAGTTTTCCAAAGCACTTTACACATATCAATTCATTCTATCCTTACAACAACCCTGGAAAGTAGGAGCTATCATTAATCCCCATTTTATGGAAGGGAAAACTGAGGGAAGCGGAGGTTAAATGACTTGCCTAGAGTCACATAGCTAGTAAGTATCTGAGGCTGAATTTAACTCAGATCCAACGCTCTATCCACTCTGGGGGAAGAGGAGATGATCAGGAAAGGTACAGAGCATGCCTGAGGAAGGCAAGCCCAGGTGGGCTATAGCACTGACAGATAAGGAGGAAGGGGATGTAGCCAGGTCAGCATGAGAACGCCAAAGCCCCGAGAGAGAATCAAAGCAGGAAAATAAGAAGATCAGATATCAACTATTACCTACCTACATCCAGGGGTGTCCTGGAGCCATTCTTCTGACAGAGCCATTCAGTTTTCAGCATGAGCATTTACACTTTGGAAATCAACAAATGATACAAATCAGAGATTGATTTATTGTTTTATTGATTTCTAGACTTAAGAAAATGTTAATAGTGCAAATTAAACTTAAAAGTGTGTTGTACGTATATTTCCCATCCTCCACCCCATTTCCCAAAGTCCTTTGTTAAACATTTACTAGCACCCCACTCTGGGCAACTTCCCAATTTGGATGGGGTTTTGACCCTCATACTAAGAGGCTTTGTCTTTAGGTTACAGTAGAAGATTTTGAAGAAGTCTGCAGAGGTCTATACCGGGCATTATGTATACGGGAAAAATACATGCAACAATCATTTCAGAGGTTCCCCAAGACTCCTTCCAAATACCTCAGGAGCATTGAAGGGATTCCTTGGAAAGCAGATGAAAGCTTACACCCAGGTAACTAACTGGTTCTCCTAAATGTCAACATGTCGTGGATTATGTGATACAATCAATGTGGGAACTCCCTCTCCCCACCAGCAGACTGAATACCACCCATAACTTCATATGGCTAGCATTAAGAGAGTTGCTCAAAGCTAAGAGAACTTTGTCATTTGCCCAGTTATCAACACAGCTATTGTCAAAGGCAGAAGTTGAGCCCAGTCCAAGTTCAAAGCTTTGCCTCCTATACTCAACTGTTAATTATAATTCCAATGAGTACAGAAGGAGAAAGCCACTGAACTTAGCTGATGCTAATTGTAAATTCATATAGGATCACACTATTAAATATAAGGATTGAAACTATATCTTAAGTTGTGAGCCATATTCCTTATAGGAACTCTATAAACTCCCCACATCTGGAGAGGCTGCTAGAAAAGCTATCTGGCTGGGAACCAGACCCCCAGACTCATGGGACCTCCCACCAAATCAGATGTCTTTCTATTCCATCTCTCTCCTGGATCTCCCTTGGTGGTTGTTGTCCTTCATTCTTGAAGACAACCAAAATGACATCACCATGTTGGAGTCAAGGTACAATACATCTCCCTAGTATTCTAAAGGAAAGATGAGAAATGGCATTTGGCCAAACATGCTATGTTTCCTGAGAATATTCCTGCAAGGCGTTCATTTGTATAAGACTCTCCTCATTGGTGAAGATTGCAGCAATCTCCACCAATGAGGTAACATTCAATGATCTGTGTCTACTGAGAAGAGACCTGTTGGTCTTTCTGGCTTGCAGCTTCAAGAGAGAACACATCTGGTTTCCAATTCTTTTCTCCCAACATTCTCAACAATTTCATTGGGAGCACTGAGCCATCTCCACCAATGAGGTGAGTCTTGTGCAAATGAGCTTCTAGCTCATTTGGTAACATTTTGCCAGATCATAGCCAGGGACTAGGGAAGACCCCAAAAGGTCACTTAATCTCACCTTTCTCTAGAACCACCCCCTGGTATCTCAGGCAGAGATCAACCTGGACTATTTTTGTGGACCTTCAGATGGAGAGTTTGAACAAACTCCTTCCAACAAATGAAGTTTTTATTGGTTTCTAATATATCCATTTTTCTCTATCAATCTTTAGCAGAATTAAATCTACTACCATGATCTTATTTTAAAATATATAGGGATGGGGCTTTTGAAAACTGAACAGCCTATGTTAAAAAAAAAAAAGCTTCTCTGTACTTCGCTTTAGTGGATAGAATACCGGCCCTGAAATCAGGAGGACCTGAGTTCAAATTCAGCCTCAGACACTTAATGGCTGTGTAACCCTGCACGAGTCATTTAACCTCTATTAACCTTAGTTCCTCGTCTAGAAAATGGGAACACACTGGAGAAGGCAAATCAGTCCAGTGTCTTTGCCAAGAAAAATCCCATAAACGAAGTCTATCCACAGAGTCACATGGAATGATGGGGCTGAACAACTGAACAACCACAGTGGTAGTTGATATAGTGTGAGACTTGGGATTCAAATCCTGCCACTGACACGCATTTGCTTTGTGACCCTGGTGAAATCTCTTATTGTCTACATGCCTTGGGTAGTTAATTCACTCTGACTTCTCCACTAAGACAGATTTCACACCAACCTTTTCCCATGCTGATGGAATCAGATTCCTTCTCACATGGTGAATTGCTCTTACCAAGTCTTCGGGAGATCAACAGCAAGGAATCATGCTTTTGACAGTGGTAGCCGAAGTCCAGGCAGATAAATATTCTCTTTCCAGGGTCAATACATTTATGTGGCTAACACCATCTTGTCTTTGAACTGTCTATCCTCCACGCTTGGAATCCAGGCAGCCAAAAAGCTTTTCTTTTTCTTTTGAGTACTTACCATGTGTCAAGCATGGTGTTAAGCACCTGGGATACTATTATAAGCAAAAAGAAAATCAGTCTCTGTCCTCAAGGAGCTTACATTCTAATGAGGAAAGGTAACAAATAAAAAAGAGCTGAAAAGTACGGGGTGGGAGAAAGGAACATGGTGCCAAAGTCCAGAGATTCAGATACAGAGCCCGGAAGGGGATTCTCCCTCTTCACCACTTAGAATCTCCAGGCTTGTTTGTTTTTTTAAAGACTACTCCAGTGCCATCTTCTGCATGAAACATCTGATTCCCACAATTGCTAGTGCCCTCTCTTGTCACATAGAATGGAATTTATTTGAAGGTAGTGTTTGGGATGAAAGAACTAGTTCATTTGGGGGGGTTGGAGGGAAGGCGGTTGTATCTCTAGTGTCCAAAACAGTGCCTGAAACATAGTAGCCACTTAATAAATGTTCCTTTAGACTGAGTCTTTTCTTGGTTACTGTAGCAAGGTCTTCTGTTTCATTGTATTGGAAGAATTCTCAGGGACAATTGATTCGTATAGTCACATTTTCTTTCCCTCAGGTTTGGTAGGAAAACATCTGCCTAAAGAGCAGGGGGAGATGTTTATAAATATAATAACTAGAGAAGGTTATAATAAACATTTACCTTTTAACAAAAACCTCACTAATTTAAACCAATGTGAAGAAAGACCAATCAGAAGAAGTTTTTTTAAATCAGAATTAAGGGCGGCTAGGTGGTACAGCAAATAGAGCACCGATCCTGGAGTCAGGAGGATCTGAGTTCAAATCTGGTCCCAGATACTTAACCCTTTCTAACTGTGTGACCTTGGGCAAGTCACTTAAGCCCAATTGCCCTGCCCTCCCCCCTGCAAAAAAATAAAAATAAAAATCTAAGTTACATAGTTTTGAGAAGGTAATTTTATTAATTTCAAGTATATTCAAAAAATTGATAGGATAACAAAAAGTCGGTCCTTTGTGACATATCCTGATGAATAGATAGAAATTATTTGCAATATTTATATGCAAATAGGTTCTCCTGAAGTGCTTTAAAAAAAAGTTTGTTCTCCTAGGTAAGTAAAATACAATCCTTTTTTGTTTTGTTTTGTTTTAAATCATTTTGTTCCATCTTTTCCCAGAACCTACCTGAATGTCATCTTCACACAGCTTTGATCTGAATACTCGCAAATTCTGAGTTAATGCGGTCCATGTTAAGGAGATTTTGTGTATTTCATTTTATGACTCTCTCTTACATGGTCATTAATACTGACTATATTTTTACCTGTGTTTCATTAAAAGTGTTTACTCCTCCCCCAAAGAAAGGAGAAGACCCTTTCCGAAAAGACGATCTCCCAGAAAACCTGGATTATCATTTGAGGATGAAGGATGGTGTCGTTTATTGCTATGCTAATGAAGCTGCGGCCAGCAAAGAGGAGCCTGTACCTCTCCCCTATCCAAATCTGGATACTTTCCTTGATGATATGAATTTTTTACTTGCTCTAATTGCTCAAGGACCTGTGTAAGTACTATTCATCTAGATGTCTACTGATTACAAAAATCTTCCCACTCCTATCTACATTCCCAGCACTTAGCACAGTGCCTAGCCCATAAATAAATTCTAGTTGACTATCTCATCAGAGCTGTAACTAGGAATCTTTGCCCTTGGCAAGTGCCACAAATTGTATCCAGGGCCAGTAGCACAAGCTGCCCTCTGTTGAGGGACAAAGGCAGGTAAGTGCTCTGCCTTGTGGTAGGAAACATTCTCCACTGCTGGGGCGACAACCAAGAAGGGGCTGGGGATAGGTGGCTCAGGGAAGCAGTTCACTCCTACATCTGGTAACTTCCTGTCTTATCTAATTAGTCTTACGAATGAAGTGCTAAAAAGAGTTGTGCAGTGGGTGTAGAGAGCCTGACTCTGAGTCAAGGAGACCTATATTCAAGTCCTACTTCTGACATGTAGTGACTGTGTGACCTTGGGCAGGTCATCTAACCCCTCGGTATTCCCAAGCAGCTCTCAGACTCTAAAGTTTCAGAGCAACTGAAGATCTGTATTGGTAGAGAGAGGGTAGCTAGGAGGCACACCAGATAGAGCACAGGATCTGGAGTCAGGAAGAACTAAGTTTAAAACCCATCTCAAATGCTTGCTAGCTGTGTGACCCTGGGCAAGTCACTTAACCCTGTTTGCCTCAGTCTCCTCATCTATAAAATGAGCTGGAGAAGAAAATGGCAAACCACGCCACTGTCTTTGTCAGATGTCGTCATGAAGAGCTGGACATGACTAAAAACAACTGAACAGCAACAGCAACACTGGTAGAGGGAACCCCTCACACGGAGTGCCCTTGTGCTCATCCTGTCATGCAGATATACATGGAGTGCCCTGTGCCGGTGAATTCATAGGTTCAGACCAAGGAACAAAATAAAACGAGATTTCAGGCTCCACGGTTTTTCCCCTGCTAAAGTGCCAGCTCTATCAATGCCCTTTAAATATGGCATCCTGGGACAAAGATACAGTTGCCCCATCCTAGTTATGGTTCTGTGTCACATTAGTATGCCTTCCTTAGCTGAGAACTAAATCCTAACAGTATCATAGACGGAAGGTACATTAGGGATCACGTAGTCCAGCTCCTTCATCTGATCAATGAACACTGAGGCCAAGAGTGTTTATGTGACTTGCTCAAGGTCACAAAGATAGCAAGCTGTATGTCACCGATCATTTGAAATCAGCTCACTGTGCCATACTGCTTCTCAAAAGGAAGTGAACTATCAGACCGTGGCCCAAATCCATAACTTTGGTACCACTGAGCATCACACTCTAAACAAGCTAATGCTTCCAATGAAGGGCACTACAGCATAAATGGAAATGTCTTTAAAAATGTTTTTCCTCACCTATTCATGATTTAGATCTTGAAGATTTTAAATAATACCTGAATATGCTGGAATTTAAAATTTTAATTAACAATAATTTTGTCATTTTGGTTTTTGTTAGAAAAACCTATGCCCATCGACGCCTGAAGTTCCTGTCATCCAAGTTTCAGGTCCATGAAATGCTCAATGAGATGGATGAGTTAAAGGAACTGAAGAATAACCCCCATCGGGACTTCTACAACTGTAGGAAGGTAAAGGAAGGAGGAGCCCTAGGAACTGAGCCCACTGACAAGAGACGGAGCCCTGGCACCTCCAGCTCTCCAAAAAAAAACCCAAGTGAGGGGACAGCTAAGTGGATAGAGCACCATCCCAATTCAGGTTGGGAGAACCTGAATTCAAATCAGCTTCAGACAGTTAACTAGCTGTGTGACCCTGGGCAAGTCACTTAACTTCCGTTGCCTCCAAAAAGAAAAAAAAATTGAACTGAGATTTTACCAGGCCCATGCAGAGGGGAAAAAAATAATATCAGAAATAGACCAGAAGGTCGAAGATGTCCTTCTCAATCTTTGCCATTTCCTTCTGCATCATTTTATAGATGAGGAAACTAAGGCAAACAGGATTAATGACTTGCCCAGGGTCACACGGCTAGTAAGTGTCTGAGGTTGGATTTGAACTCAGCAAGATGAGTCTTCGTGACTCCAGGACTGGCCTCTTCCCACTGTGCCACTTAGCTGCCCTTCTTCATCTGTAAAACAGGGATAACAATAGTACCAACCTTGCAGAATTATTGTGAGAACCAAATGAAATAACAAAACCTTGAAGCACTACAGAAATGCTCATTATTATTGAATAGAAGATTTGCCCAGAAGATGATGGTTATTTTTTTTCTTCCCCCGTATATAGGTAGACACTCATATCCATGCTGCTGCTTGTATGAACCAGAAACACCTACTACGCTTCATTAAGAAATCCTACCATATGGACGCCGAACGAGCAGTCTATAGCACTAAGGAGAAAAATCTGACCTTAAAGGAGCTTTTCACCAAGCTGAACATGCACCCCTATGACCTGACGGTTGATTCTCTAGATGTTCACGCTGTAGGTTGGAAGGGTAGCCCCGCCTTGGCATGAACACATTTCTCCCCAAATGCATCTTCCCTAGCATCCTCTCAATCCGGGTCCGTCCTTTTTCCATGGGGTTTTGGAGCACACCTAGCTATTCTGGGGACTTATTTTCAGGCCACATGTTCTGAGTTTCTTGGTAGAAACCCATTGACTCAATCTTTTCCTCTGCGACACCCCTCAAAAATTAACCCCTATGTGCTTTGATGTGCCCATAGCCTAATGTCACTCCTCTTTCCTAATGCAGGGACGTCAGACCTTCCAGCGTTTTGACAAGTTCAATGACAAATACAACCCTGTAGGGGCCAGTGAACTAAGGGATCTTTACCTGAAGACAGACAATCATATTAATGGAGAATATTTTGCTACCATTATCAAGGTGAGAAAGAGGCAACCAAGTTTATAGGGAGATGATGCCTGGCATGGTCCATCCATGTGGCCAAAGACTAATGCTGAGGGCAAATGAAGGAGAGGAGAGCATCAACAACTCTTAGTAAGAATTAAACAATCATAGCTAGCACTTAGGGAGCACTTTCATAACCATTAATAATAATAATAATACCTTGTGTTTGTACAATACTTAATAGCTTACAAAGCACTGCCACGTACATTCTCTTACTCTGATCCACCCAACCAGCACAAGGTAAAGCAGGGTACAAACCATGATCTCAGTTTTTTAGATAAAGAAGCTGGGGTTCGGAGCAGTTCCCAAAGTCATACAACTAATCAATGTTACAGGGAAGGAGCTAAGTCTCTGCCTCTTGTCATGATGCCATTCTGGCTCTCTGAGAAGGGAGAACCCTCAGGGCCTGGAATTCGAAAAACATGTGATTTTCTTCTGAGCTTTCAGTTTGGCAGTATTAAGAAATCCCTCTCAAAGTGTTCAGGGGTGGGTGTGGACCTGGATACGTGTCCTTTCAGGAGCTAGGAAGGGAAAAGTCAAGAAGAGGCAAGATTAGTCTCTTTTATTAGCCTCATGATGGTCACATATCAGGAACTAGTAATGAAGGCAGGTCAGTCAGATTTACATGAGTTTCAAGGCTTCAGAGGGATCTTGAAAGTTGGGATTTTACTCTCAGGCCTCTTGGTTCCTCATATGTTTAGTTTCTTAGCCTTTCTCAATTACTTAGGATCATAGGATCTTAAATCCAGAGTTAAAATCCCAGTTCTTCATCAGCTCTGTATCACCCTCTACTCCTACTCCCATCAACCCTACCTTTTCTACCCTTGACATTAAAGTCCCCAAGGTTTCCTAATCCTCCCTTCCCATACTCAGTTTTCCTTAGTCTACCTCTTCCCCTTCTTAGCACCTAAGGCCTGAAGATCTTGTGTGGAGTCCTAGCTTACAAGCCTTGCTTTTTGCCCTGAGGTGAAACCCTAAATTTTGGCTTTGCAGGAAGTAGGTGCAGACCTGGAGGATGCCAAGTACCAGCACGCAGAGCCCCGGCTATCCATTTACGGCCGCAGCCCTGATGAATGGACCAAGCTCTCAGCCTGGTTTGTCGGCAATGGTATCCACAGTCCCAACATGACATGGATGATTCAGGTTCCCAGAATCTAGTATGTGTCTGCCAAATCACAACCATCCAAGGCTGCCTGTGCTCCTGCCGATACGCCTGCCCACCCTGCCGGCCTGAAGTCGAACTGAATGTAGAATCAACCCAAATGGGCCTTTTCAATCTTATTCCTAGCTAGTCATCACACGCCCCATCTTCTAATCCTTGCCTCATCTCCCAAATCATTGTGCTTTGCCTCAGAGGGTTCACGAAAACAGGCATAGCCCTGTGAAAAACCTGTGTCCCTGATACCCCTATAAATGTTCCCTCACACTGCCCCAATTTCTTCTTGTGTGCTAACAGGTGCACGCTTGCAAGATGAATCCAGCATGGAAATTCCTCTGCTTTCCTGCCTGCAGACCAGCCTGCGGTTTTCTGGCTCCCCCTCAGTAGGGCCACTGAGTGCAACCCTCAAATATGTATCACTTTTGAATAATTTTATCTACAGTGATGTGTTCCGGTCTAAGAATTTCCTTCCGCACTTTGGTAAGATGCTGGAAAACATCTTCCTGCCTGTGTTTGAAGCTACTGTCAACCCCCAGGCTCACCCAGACCTCAGCATCTTCCTCAAGCGTGTAAGCCTAACATCCCCTGAACAGTCCTGGGTCTTGGTCTCCTACACTTAGATAGTAAATTCTGGGTATTGTCAGTGGCTACCTATTCATTCTCACTGGACCTAAAGGGAGAAGCCCCCACCCTAGAGATTGACAGATTCGCTGTGGTCTGACTGAATCCATCGCATAGAAACTTCTCTGTTTGTCCTTTCAAGCCCTTCACTGTCTACTTCCAGCCTACGTTTTTTTGGCCTTGATGTATATTGTCCTTTGTCATCTGTCCAACACTCCAGCCATATGGTCTATAGTCATATGGACTCCATCCATGCTGTTCCCTGCCCCTAACCTTCCATCTCCCATTTCCATATCCAGGCTGTCCCTCATGCCTGGAATTCACTCTTTCCTCAAATACAACTGTTTTTACTCTCTTCAGAGTTCATCTCCAGGGCTCACACAAGGCCTCTCTCAGTTCCCCCCATCTCCTTTCCCCACCATTGCTTGGCATATACTTTGCACATGATGCTTCCCCCAGAAAGTGGCGAGCTGTTCGTGGGCAGGGTTTGGGGTTTGTTTTTATTTTTACCTTATATCCCTGACCGTTGGTACGTAATAGGTGCACAAATATTTAATTACTTAGTATCCACTGCCCCTGCCAGATCACGGGCTTCGACAGCGTAGATGATGAGTCCAAGCACAGCGGTCATATGTTCTCTTCTAAAAGTCCTAAACCCCAGGACTGGACAATGCCAAATAACCCATCCTACACGTATTATGCCTACTACATGTATGCAAACCTCATGGTGCTCAACGGCTTACGGAAGTGAGTAAAGATGGGATGAGGCTGAGAGAATGGATGGATGGATGGATGGGTGGATGGATGGATGGATGGGTGGGTGGATGGATGGATGGATGGGTGGGTGGGTGGATGGATGGATGGATGGGTGGGTGGGTGGATGGATGGATGGATGGGTGGGTGGGTGGATGGATGGATGATGACCTTTTCTAATTTTCATGTCTGTGTCCTCTGATGCCACAGATTGGCCCAGGACTTATCTCCTGGTCTGAGATACCTGCACATGGCCACAATATCTTGTGATTTATTTTCTGGGAGAGGAGGCAGGTCTTCTCCTCCCTCTCCTTTACCTTTCTTCCCTTGCCCACGACCCTGCACCTGCTCCCTCTCTACCCTCCCTAGGCATAACTTTCTCTGTCCCTGTACCTCTAATGGTTCAGGCCAGAGACAGGTTCAGGTAAAGGGACAGCTGGTCTCCAAACTGCTGCCAGAGGAAGAGCACCCCAATCCTCACTTGGGGGTTTAGAACAAAACCCCAGCCACCCTGCTTTAGGTGTGATTCACTCTCCCACAATCCAGACAGCACTTTTCTTTTTCTAGGGCCCGAGGCATGAACACATTTCTGTTCCGGCCTCACTGTGGGGAGGCTGGAGCTCTCACACACCTCATGACGGCATTCATGACGGCAGATAATATTTCTCATGGCCTAAACCTGAAAAAGGTGAGTTGAAGGTACATTTTGGGGCTAACTGCTGAATTTTATAGAGGAATTACAGAAATCATTTTTTTCTTATCATAGTGTCCCAAGCAGGGACCATTACTGCTGAAAGAGCTTTCACATGCTCTGGCCTAATTTTTACCCTGATTTCCTGTTGTGACATGCATTAAAATACCTTTTTCTGGGAGTCAGAGCCTTCTTGTGTGGGGAAAAAAAATGTATCTGAGCCATCTGCTTGGCTCAGAAAACGTACAGGAGAGAATTATTTCCCAATATCCAATGCGGTTTGACTTGGTTCTTCATTAAATGCCCAGAAGATGGGGGTGGGGCTGGGTGGGGGTGGCGTTCTGGGGAGGAATGAGCCTCTATTAATTGCCTTAACAGCCAGTGCTAAGTGCTCTGCCAAGGTTACTGTATTGTGAAAGATGTTTCCAGAAAGAGAAAGAAATCCAACCTAGTCATTTCACTACATGTTAAAGATAAAAGTGGGTCTTAGGTTTTAAATAAAAATCTATGTTTGTTTGTTTTTTATTTTCCCAATTATACTCAGACTATTTTTATTTTATTTTACTTTTTAGAGTGCTGTGCTACAGTATCTGTTTTTCCTAGCCCAGATTCCCATCGCTATGTCTCCACTAAGTAACAATAGCCTTTTTCTAGAGTATGCCAAGAACCCTTTTCTCGACTTCCTCCAGAAAGGAATGATGATTTCACTCTCTACGGATGATCCCATGCAGTTCCACTTCACCAAGGTAGAGCCACAGGCTACTGGTGGCCAACGTTTCACTCTGTTGTCTGAAGCTAGAATCCTCCATCTAGAGCTGGAAGGGACCTCTGAGGCCACCTGGTTCTCCTTCTTCATTCTAAGGCACAGGGGGTGAGGTGCTGTATCCAAGGTCACTTGCCCAGAGTCAGAGTTGGGATCTGGACCAGGCCCCCCAATTACAGAGCTAGTGTTCTTTCTACTGTGTCACACGTGGAATGTTTTAAAATCTTAATTATAAGAATAACTAGCATCAGAAACAAACATGCAGAATAACGAATGAGATCCTTAACATTTTGGTGAAGAACCAGACAAATTAATTAATAGTAAATAAGAAACAAAAAATGTGTTTCCTTCGTGGCGCCTTCCAAGTCTCTCTGAAATTAGCTGCCATTGGCATCCCCTGCCTTTTCTTTCTTTTCTCTTTTTCCTTCCATCCTTCCTTCCTTTCTTCTTTCTATTCCTTCTCTCATCCTTTCTTTTTCTTTCTTCCTTTCTTTCTTTTTCTCTTTATTCCTTTCTCTTTTCCTTCCTTCTTTTTCTCTTTCATTTTCTCTTCTTCTTTTTTCCTTTCTTTCTCCCTTCCTTTCTTCCTTTTTTCTTTTTCCTTCCTTCTGTTTTCCTCCCTCTTTCTCCTTCTTTCCTTCCTCCCTCCCTTCTTCCTTTCTTTTCTTCCTTCATTTTGTCCTTCCTTCCTTCCCTCCCTCCCTCCTTCCCATGTACTTGTGGTCCTTATGTATACAATTATGGTTATATTGATGTTATTTGGCAACACTTCATTTAGATTTTCCCATATTTCCTTAACTTGTTCATATTTATCACTTTTATGTTTTTATGGAGGTAATACGATGTAGTGGGTAGAGTGCTTGGCCTGCAGTTAGAAATACTTGGGTTAAAAATAAGCTCATATTGATGTAAGGTCATGACATCTACAAAGTAATTTTAATCCTCATGACTACCCTCTAAGTGCCATTATCCCATTTTACATATGAGAAACCTGAGACTGAGGGCAATGATGTAACTTGCTCAGGGTCACATAGTCTCTCTGACTCTTGAGTCCAGAGGCCTGGCTCCAAGCCCTAGGTCATACTGCCTCTCAAACCCATTGGGCTTCAGATCCTGCCTCAGACCATGGGCAAGTCACTTAATTATAAAATAATAAATATGAAGCATTTTACAGACCTTAAAGCCCTGTATATTACCAATTGTTAGAAACTGCTTTGTGCCTCAGATAAATCCCTGGGACTTATCTAGTCAATCACAGATAGTTTCATGCAAGAAGTTCCCATACCAAGAATTCTCTGCACTAGTGGGACTGCAGATACTTCTCATTTTTATATACTATCACAATATTCATTAATATTCCACAATTTATCCATTTTCAGCATGTCTAACATATAAGTTGCTTCCAGATTTTTGTATCTCTGAGTATTTTTTTTGAACTAATTGAACCAATGTACACCATGCAGATTTGTGCATAGACACAGAATGGTTTGTGATAGCAATTCAGGATCAGGTCCTTACCACAAGAAATTATGGAAGGATTGTCTATAAGGAAACCTAATGTTGGTCAACTTATGTCATGCAAGAAAAGGGTATAGATACTGTGTAATACATCCCCACAAATTTCAAAAATTTAGCACCTACTGAGGCACAATTCGGTGGCTAGACATACTAGAAACTCACTATCTTTAATAAGCTAACAATTTACAAATTCCTATTCTTATAAATACGAACCAAAAACAATCCCAGAGGAATCAACAACTAAATTGTACCGGAACTGGAACATAATTGCAGACAAAACTGTTGCCCACAATTGCCTAGACATAACACTGATCCATAGAAACTTAAGAATACAATTTTTACTAAATATGGTTATATCCATTATTCATAATCTCAATGCTACACAGAATGAAAAGTCTTCAAATAGAAAAAAATTAAAATCATGCAGGACCAACAGAAGGGACATATCACCCCCTCGGTCTTGTCTGCTATTGGAGCTGTCCCCAGGATGACTTTTAAGTGGAGGGGGGAGAGAGGAAATTAGTATTCATTAAACACCTGCTATGTGGCACCCACTGTGTGGCACCCACTGTGTTAAGCACCCTATTAATGTCTCTCACATGGATAATATTCCTAAGTGAGCTTGGGGAATTTGAATTTACATCACCAATTTTTTATTTATTTACAGAAAGCAATTTTTTTTCAACTGGATAATTGTCTACAGAATGTTATTTATAAAAGAAAAACAGCAACCTAGTAATCTGTCCCAAGACCATTTTTGTCAGAACTTCTACAAAAAAGATGAAAGAACGATATTATTATTGTTGTTGTTGTTTTTAAGTGACATTTGGAAAATACTTTGCTATATTATTTCATTTGAATTTCAAAAAAAACTATGAGTGAGTCAGTCAACAAACATTTAGTGAGTGCCTGCTATGTGCTTAAGGCAAGGAAAGGAGATGCAGAAAAGTGACTTGTCTAATGCCACTATTCACGCTTAGGCACACAGGTGGTTTCTGAAAGTTTGCAAAGCATTTTATAATCCCATTTGAACATCACCACAGCCCTGTGAAATAGAAATAGATACCAAAGGATTATCCACCTAACAAACATCTGTCCCTTTCTGCAAAATTTGGATGTTGACCTTTCTGCTTCTTTCTGCACAGAATATGTTTATTTCTTTTGCTAATCCATGCAAATTTATGTAAATGATTTCAGGAGCCCTTGATGGAAGAGTATGCTATTGCTGCCCAGGTCTTCAAACTGAGCACCTGTGACATGTGTGAAGTGGCGAGAAATAGTGTCCTGCAGTGTGGGATGTCCCACGTGGTAGGTTTGCTTGTCTCTCAGGAGTCCCCACTTCCATGCATTTGGCTGGTGATTTATGAATGGTGGGGAATTCCATTTATATGTGTTAGGCGACTGATGTGTGCAAGAAGACATGTGAGATTCCAGGCATACAGATATAGGTCCTGATCTCAATGAGCTTACAATCTAATAGAGAGAGAAAAGACATGGACATAAATAATTATACTACAAGAGAGCAGATGAATTCAAAAGGCAGATCAAGCAATGTGGATGGAATCTGTAAACAGGGACAGCCCACTGGGCAATGGGGGAGGGGAGGGAATCAAGGAGGCTGCATGGAGGAGGTGGCAGCTGAGCTGAATGGGAGGAACTTTCATCACCATCATTACAGACATTTCTTTCACTTTAAGGTGTACAAAGCACATAGCATCCATTGTCTCATCTGAGTCTTACAACCACCTTGGGAGGTATTACAAGTATGGTTATTTCCATTTTATATATAAGGAAACCAGGGAATGGAGAGGTTAAGTGAGTTGCCTAGGGTCACAGTTAGGAAGTGTTAAAGGCAGGATTCAAAATTAGGTGTTTCCTAACTTTGGGTCCAGCACCTTTTCCCATGGTATCTGTCTACTTCCTCCATTAAATTCAAGGAGATGCTTGAGTCAGCTTGAATCTGTGAGTCCTGATTATTAAATTTACAATGTGATTTTTATATCTCAAAAACAGAAACTACAATCAAAGTTTGTTTTATTTTTTTGTTGATTGTCTAGACTTAAGAAAACAATAGAGAAAATGTTAATAATGGAGATTAAACTTAAAAGTATGTCATGTGGAGGCGGCTAGGTGGCATGGTGGCACGGTGAATAGAGCAATGGTCCTGGAATCCAGAGGACCTGAGTTCAAATACGATCTCAAACACTTGCCACACTTACTAGCTGTGTGACCTTGGGCAAGTCACTTAACCCCAATTGCCCTCCAAAAAGCAAAAAAAAAAAACACAACATGTGTCATGCATACTTAACCCACTTCCCCTGAAAGCTGGTTGTTAAACATTTACCAGCACTGAAAAACATTTTCTACCCTTGAATAGATTTAACATATGGAGAGAATGGGTTTACCATTCCAAGCATGGGAGAATGGCATGGGTGAGGGAACAAAAATAGAAGAAGGCAGGACAAGAACAAGGAACAGAGAGTAGAAGACAACTTTGTTGGCATCATAGAATGCAAGAAAGGAACAGGTAAAATATAGTTGGAAAGGTTTATTGGAGACTGATTGTAGAAGGTCTTGAATGCCAGAATCAGGAGTTTGTACTTTATTTTAGTAGGCAGAGTAGAGAAGGTCGCCACAGGAGACTTTGAGCATAGGAATGATAGGATCACGTTGTCCATTAGGAATGACTGAAGCAGCATCATGGATAGATTGCATGGGAGATAGGTGGAGGCAGGAGAACCAGTTAAGACCTTAGTTCTAGGTAAGGCCTGAAACGTAGTGTTTACAACAGTGCCAAGAAGGAGGGCACAGATATCACTGAGCTGGAATCAACCAAACTTGGCAGCTGATTGGATGCACAGGGTGAAGAATATGGAAGCGTCAAAGGTGACTTTGAGGTTATGAGTGTGGGAGAGTGGAAGCTGCTTGGTGCTATCAACAACAGAAATAAGAAAGTTGGGAGAAATGCAAGTTTTGAAGGGAAGATGAGTCCAGAGTAGAACATTTTAGGGTACCTAGAGCCCCGTGATATTCCATCCTCATTCACCTTCACTTTTACCCCTTGGTTCGTTCCCAAACAGAATGCATGGAGCTCAGGCTCAGGCTCAGCCCCTACCCAGTCCACACTGATTCTTTCACTGAAGCTGCTCCCCTAACTCACCACCTTGTACTCATACTCTGTACACAACAGTTCTTATACACAACTGGAATAAACCTCACCACAACTATTGCCTCTCCTACCAACAGGCCATGTGAAGTAAAAACACCTAGCCTGACCTCCAGCACAACAAAACCATACATGCCAACAATCTCCACTACTTCCCAAAGCCTTAAGAAGAAGGGGGTGGGGAGGGCTAGGTAGTACAGCGAATAAAGCACCAGCCTGGAGTCAGGAGGATCTGAGTTCAGATCCAGCCTCAGGCGCTTAACACTTACTAGCTGTGTGACCTTGGGCAAGTCACTTAACCCCAATTGCCCTGCCCTCCCCGCTCCAAAAAGAAAAATAAAAAGAGGGGGTGGGGTATGAAGGGATTGGTTCAGCAGCAGCAGCAAATGATGTTGATATTAAGGTTGAGGAAAATTCCTGTTCTTTAGAGAGGGATCCATGAGTGACCCTGGAGAGAGCATCTTTCACTGGGATGGTGGGGTAGAAGTCAGACCAAGAGTACCAAGGGTATACAGAGAGCATACACTGACTACTCTTTTTATAAGTCTGGTAGTGATGAGGAGGAAAGATGATATCTCAAGAGATAGTGGAAGGAGGTGTTTGGGAATGGATAGAGGAGACCTAAGCATCGTTATGGGAGAAGGAAAGGAGCCAGTGACTGGAGATGCCTGAGAGAGAGAGAGAGAGAGAGAGAGAGAGAGAGAGAGAGAGAGAGAGAGAGAGAGCAAGGCTATAGAAAAGGAAGAAAGTGGCTTCTAGGTTAGGAGTGGAAGGAGGGATAAATGGCTCCCTGAGGATTTTTAAAAGTTAAGAGTAATGGAAATGGAGAGGTCAGGGAGCTTAAATCAGATGGTCAGAGGTAAAGTTACCTACTGAGTGAAGGAGAAAGATCAGAGGTTTAGAGGAAACTTAGAGATCTAGTCTCACCCTCCCATTTAAAAGATTAGAAAACCCAATTTTAGAGAGGTGAAATGCCCTGTCTCATGTTACACAGAATTGGAATGTGGACTCAAGTCCTCAGGCTCAACATCCAATGTTCTTCAGCCATATCATGTATGGAGTTGGGACCTTGAGAAAAGAAGACTGAAAGCAACTATTGTATTTGCCAGTGTCTCTGACACATAGTAAGTGCTTAAGAAACTTGGCAGATCCTGGCTGAAGTTAAACCAAATAAATTTGTATTGATCACAGTCAGCATGCTTTCTTGACTTTCTCCATCAAGATTTATCCACCGAGGAGTAGAGATAAAAGAAGCAGTGGATAGGATTTATTCACAATTCAAGGTCAGCAGAGTGGGATCAACAGAAATTTAAGGGCTATTCAAGGGTGGAGATTGGGCTCATTGTTGAAATGGCTGACCATAGGGTCAAGACTGAATTAGGAAATGAAGTGAGGCCAGAACAGGGTTAATAGATTGAAAAAACAAGGAGGAAGAAAAATCCTGAAAGTCATAAGGAAAGATATATACTAGAAATGGCAGGAGGAAAGGAGTGGGAGAGGTGGAAAGACAAGAGACTAGGGTCAGAGATGAAAATCTCAGAGTTCAAAATCTTGAAGGTTTGAGTGATGGCAAGGTGTAACCTGTGACCTTGGCCAACAGCACAATGGAGATGGAAGTTATAGCTGTCACAGAATTCAAGCAGCTCTGAGGACAGGGTGTCAGGTCATTAAGGAGGATGCTGAAATCTCCCAAAGAAGATGACATAAATGGGTTGATATAACACAAGTGAAGAAATGCCCCAGTAAATCCTGTAGAACCACTGCACGCAGGGAGTAGGAGTTTTTGTTCTATCTGTCTGGACATGCCTTTTGGCCAAGAGTTAGACTTTTCATCAGACACTACTCATTGAAGCATTGGATGGGTCCTTTTAAAGGTTTATTTTTTCCTGTTGCCAGGGAGATAGCACAAGGAAGGGATTTTGTGGAGGAAGTAATTATTGTACAGTAATATCGAGAGGCTAATAAACAGTGATCATTCTGCTTCCTTTTGTCTTTTAGGAGAAAGCTAAGTTTCTCGGAGACAATTACCTTGAGGAAGGCCCTCAAGGAAACGACATCCGGAAGACCAATGTGGCTCAAATCCGAATGGCCTATCGCTTTGAAACCTGGTGCTATGAGCTCAACCTAATTGCAGAGGGTCTAAAGGCAACAGATTAAAATAAATACAGCAGCTCTTCTGTTTGGGTCATCATTTCTCTCATTGGTTTGGTGTGGTAGCTGGCTACTCCTTCTCTGGAAAAATAAGGAACGAGACTTGAAAATTAATTTTTAATTGGGAGGATAAGTTCCTTCTTAACTCAGTTTTCTATTCATTGACAAGGAAATATGCTCGAGGACACTCCACCCACCCCAGCACCATGCATGAAAAAGTAATCTTTTTGATGGGTGGTTAGTGCTGGTCTCCAGACAGGTTTTATAGTGCAATGTGGGTGTGCCTTTATTTCGAGAAAATGAAGTGAGCAAAAATCTGAACTTACAAAAGGAATATTTGTAATTATTATAAAAATAAGTAGGGAATCAGTTTATGTCACAAAAGGTAAAATTTTATTGTTTAAAAAAATTCACAGATTTTCTTTCAGTAATGACAGTGAATTCTACTGTCACACCAAAAATTATTTAGCTGATAAAATTAGGGTTATAGGTAACATTTAAAGATTAAATCAGGGGTGGGGAGCCTGTAGCCTCGAGGCCACATGTGGCCCCCTAGGGCCTTAAGTGGAGCCAGTTGACTGAAACCTCCTCACAGAACAGATTTGGAGTCAGTCAAAGGGCTGCACTTGAGGACCTAAAGGGTCACATAAGGCCTTCAGGCCACAGGTTCTCCACCCCTGGAGTAAGTAAAGCAGTTTTATTTCTATTTCCATAGCTACCTTTCCACACACACAAGTGTGTTGCCATCTACTGGTCAGATAGATACTTTTGTATGAGTACAATTGACGGAAAAATCAGACCAAACCCAAGATTAGCAGAGACTAAAATATTTTTTTCTTTTCTAAGTGGTTTTTTATTTGTTTGTTTTGCTTCTGCAATCCTGTGATTCTATGACTTTGGAAAAACTACTAATTATTTCTAAATTCTATTGACTTTGCTACAAATGTCCTTCCAATCTTTGCTAATTTATATTAAAAACAGATTTGGATAGTGTGTGATACTATTGTTCTAACTGTATTCTGGGTTTTTTTTTCTTTTCTCTTCTTTCTTTTCTTTTCTTTTCTTCTGAGCCTGCGTCTCCCTATCTCACCCTGGTTGGAAGTAAAATGGCTACTCATGAATTGGAAAACCCTACCGAAAAGTCCAGGAAGTCTGACCTGCTGCATTTCCCACTGGGGCTGGTTTGCCTCAACTCATGCATTCTGGTGGCCACACCACTGATGGGGGACACAGTTCAGACACCTGCTTGGTTTAGCCCATGGCATCCTGGAACTCTTGAGTGACATCCATCCACCAACCTCAGACTCCCTGGTAGGAGAGATTACAAGCATGTAGCGCCAGCTACTTTTTCCCTCCTTCACATTATTTCATATACATAATTCCATGTATTAGCATCACCCACATACTTGTATTTTTCATAGCTATGTGGTTCTTCATTTTGTTATTATACCCATCTGGCTATTTGGTGAGATTCCACTTTAAATAATTCAGGTATAAACATTTTGTACAAATGACAACTTGCTGCCCTTTTTGGCTTGGGGTATAGTCACCAGACAAGCAGTACAGTGTATAAAGCAGTGGCCTTAGACTCCAGAAAACCCATGTTCAGATCCTG
Organism: Pseudocheirus occidentalis; assembly: GCA_028646575.1. NCBI lineage: Eukaryota > Metazoa > Chordata > Mammalia > Diprotodontia > Pseudocheiridae > Pseudocheirus > Pseudocheirus occidentalis. The sequence goes on along the minus strand of CM053593.1, from coordinate 348,106,026 downwards.
CCTCTGGCACATACTGGCTGTATGTCCATGGACAAGTCACTTCTTACTGTCAAATGTAAGTTAAAGATGAATTGAAAATATGTATGGGGGGTTCACACTGGGAGATCTCCATGGCTATGAAAATCACAGATTCAGATGACCTACACACACACACACACACACACACACACACACACACACACACACACATACAATCGTCCCCAACGCAGGCTGGCACAGAGGATCGGGTACTAGACCTGGAGTCAGGAAAATCTGCATTCAAAACCTCCTGACATTTAAATTTCTATGTGATTCTTGGTAAATCACTTTCCCTCATTATGCCTCACAAAATGCTAGAACTTGGTTCCCAAGTCACATGGGTCTAAAAATCTGCCTTGGCAGAGGGAATTCCCATATTGGCAGTCCCATAAACTTTCCCAAAGTGGAATGCTTATGTCAAAGGGGTATGATTTTGAAAAATTAATTTCATATTAGCAAATTACTAGAGAATAAACCAATTTTCAGTGCCAAGTATAAATAAATCTGTTTCCTCATAGCCATTTAAATTTACTTTTCTTAGTTTAACATGTATAAAGCAGTACCTCGAAGCTGTTGTAACTTGCCTTTCTTCCCCTATTAAGGGATCATGCATTTTTTATCAGGTGATGTCTGTATTTATTTCCTTATGAATAAGCTTCTCCTTTGACTTATGGAGTGGAGTTTTCAGCAATACCTTTTTTTTAATTTAAATTTTATACTCTCCATACATTTCATATGAGCATCTAGGTGCTCAAAGTACCACCTCAAGTAGGTACCATTGTACCACCTCAAGTAGGTGGCACAATGGATAGAATGCTGGGCCTGGAGTCGAGAAGACTCATCTTCCTGAGTTCAAATCTGACGTCAGACCATAGCAGCTTGTGTGACCCGGGGAAGTCTGTTTGCCTCAGTTTCCTCATCAGTAAAATGAGCCAGAGAAGGAAATGGCAAAAAACCCCCAAATAGGGGCTCAGACAGGAGTGAATAGCAAAAGACATTGCAGTCTTTCTTTTTTATATAACCTATGTTTTCCAACGGTCATCCTTTATAAAAAAAAAAACTTTAAGGAGGGGGAGGGGAATGGTTTACCAGTCAACATGTCTTTTGTTAAGTGCTTATTATGTGGCAGGCACCTTGCTAAATGCTAGAGAGGCAAATAAAGGCAAAATGAGTCATTGTCCTCAAGGAGCTCTCTGTATAATGGGGGGAGGGGGAACTACAAAATCAAACCTAAAATTGGAAAAGCCTGGCATTACATGCAATTCTGTCCACACTCATGATCTCCCCTCACTCCACCTCTTCAAAGAAGGGGATAGATTCCTTTCTTTGGAGTCACATTTGGTCATTAGAATGTCCCCGAATTCAGTTTGAATTGTTTTCTGCTACGTGTACCTTCAATTTTTTTAAATCAATTTTGACATGTTTTGGGTGGTAAATTTTTCCCCCTTGTTTATCACATCCCTTTGTCTGATTCTGATATTTTCCTGACCTTTAATTTATTATATTTTGCTGTAGAAATTCCCTGACCATTTCCATAATGTAAGACACGGCTTTCTTGCGTCTGATATTATACATTCACTAATTCCATCTCAAGGATATACAGGTATTTCTGAGAGAAATCCAGGAAGAAGACATTCTTGGTTTTTTCTCCAGACTACAGAAACCCTCAAGCAGAGGTGTAACCTTTCACCTCGTTTTTAGAAGGGCCTACATTCAGTTTCTAACATCTTAGTAACCTGTAGGGCCAAATCTACCATTCCGCCTTAAAGAAGGTGATTTCCTTCATCCCGGACGTATTTCTATCAAAGCTTCTCTTGAAATTAGTATTAGAATTAGTACAACTTGTCACAAATGAAATGTTCCGTTTGCCCAAGAGAGGGCAGTAGAGGACACGTGTGAACACCTTTGCCTCCCCAGAGACCCCATCCTATGTTCGGTTTCTTAGCGTCATAGAATTTGGTGCTGGAGGGAATTTTAGGGCTCATTTCATTTTTGCAGAAGAAGAAACCGAGGTCCAGGGACATTAACCTTCCATAGATATCTGACATTCATTCTCCTCTTTACCAAATAAATTTCCCAAACGCAAAGTTCACACGAGCAGATTCCAAAGCAAACCTCTATGGTGCAAAACTTTTCCTTTAGCTATCTAGAAGACAACTCCAAGATTATGTCTGATCCAAGATTATGTTTGTTTCAGTTCCCTGAAGATCAGCTTTCACTTCTTAAAGGAGACTCGTCGCTGAGGCGCAGCGTTTCTCAAAGGAGGAACAAATGATTTTCATTAAACTGTTGTTGTTGCTTTCGCTATTGGGCTGTAATAAATGGGCCAAATTTATTTTTAGAAATATCCCTCCTGGTCTCCACAGCTCCCTACCCCCTGCCGTTCCTGCTTTACCCCGCTGTTTGGTAACAGCCATCTGTAAATTGTAAACCAAACACCTTTCCTCCTGGCCTTCCTCTCTGTTTTGGTGCCTCTGTGTGAACAAATGTGGGTGAGCTAGAAGAGAGATTGGGGGCCAGCCCCGCGTCCCTGGGAGCCTCCGAAGAGCAGAGATTTCTTGGGAACCACGCTAAACTCAACCTTGGCCCTAATCCTATAGTGAAACTGGGCTGTCGCTGGCTCTGGGCACGGTGCCACTCTGCATACCTAAGTGTGACTCTCACCTAACTGCAGGCAGAATCACTATGGATTTGTGTCACCCTGCTGGGCGGGGGCTGGGAGGATCAAAGGCTCCGTCCCGCCTCCCTGTCTCAGGGATTCCAAGCCTAAGGTGTTACTTTATATCTCCTCGATTTTTCAGGCTGGCAGAAAACTCCATGCTTACTCCCAGAAGTGCAAAAGGGGAAAATTATAATTTAGAGTAACAAACTTCTGCTAACTCCACCTTTGTTTCTGGTTTTATAAAGCACTGTCCTTAATTTGGTGCGGTAGCTTTAAAAGCATTGTGAACACCAAATGAGATAATAATTGTAGCGCGCTTCGTGCAGTGCCTGGCATGGAGTAAGCGCTATATAAATGTTAGCTATTATTATTATGGATATTAACACGAGTCAAGGTTTGTAAAGCGCTTTGCAAACTTCAACGCGCCATTGGGCAAAGGGTCGTGCTTTGGACCACTCGATGTCCAGTTGTTGGGGTACCTTGGCTAGGATGAGACGCGGCGAGGAAGCCCCGCCGTTGAAGGGCCCGGGGCGCAAGAGCAGGGAAGCGGCTGGAGCACCCGGAGAGCACCCGGACCGAAGTCCAGCCCGCCAGCCAGCGGTCCTTTCCGGACTTTGGGTCCAGGAGAGGCGGGAGCAGAGCCGAGGGGCGGGGGCAGGAGCCGCCCAGCTGGGGCGGAACAGGGCGGGACCTGGAGCCCGGCCGGGCCCCGCAGAACAGGCAGGGGCGGGGGGTAGGGCGGGGGCTGGAGGGGCCGCTGTGCTGGCCACTGCCTGGGAACCTGGACCTGCAGCAGCCAGTGACCCGAGCGGAACCTCGCAGCCCCGCAGCCGAGGACAGGTAGGACGGAACCGGGGGTCGCAGTAGAAGGGACTGGAGCTCTAGCGGTTCGGGGATCTGTCTGCGACTCTGGGCTGTGCGTGGCAGCTGGACAGATGTGGGCTCCCCGAGCCCATGCCTGCCCTGCCCGTGTCCAGGAGCTCCGGAAAAGCAGCGTCGCAGCCCGGGCGCGCCAGTCCTGTTGGGTCCGCTGCGCGCCCTTCCTCTCAGCCCAGACGCTTGAGAGCTCGCTCTCCAGGCTGTCGGACTAGGCCGGTCCCTTGTATGCGAGTGCCTTACTCAGCCTGTTGCGTGTCTCTCTTTCCCTTCACCCCGATCTGTGCTGCTTCCCTGACCCGTGAGCCGAGTGGAAAACCAGACAGACAACAGCTACTGAGTTGCTGACGGATTCGCCCTTTGCCTTTTTTTGTTCCCTGATCCATCCTTCCTGTAACGCTCCTTAGTTTCTCACAGTGAGGTTCAGCAAATGGCCTGAGTGACCAGACCTCCTTTGTCAAAGAGCTATTCGGTGATGGAGATGACGGCCCCAGGTCTGGGAGCATGGGGACTGAACCACTTCGTCCCTCCGAAAAGGAGGGAGAAGGTTAGGGAGGAGGAAAAAAGGAGATAGGGAGTTTTTCCCTGCGCTGAAATGCTGCCTTATTCCTTAGCTTAACCTGGTAATGTTTTACTCTTGACTTGGTAATGCAGATGTGATTTTGAGGCTGTTGGTTTGGGGATCTTAATAGAAACTAGCAAGCCATGGAATGCAAATAGTAGGCTTCCCCCCCCCCTTTAAATCCTGCCCTGGGGCAAGCTTTTGTATAAAAATTGTAACAGTGTCGATAAAGGAGCACGTCCTAAACAACATCTTTCCCATGTTTGTCAAGGGTACACACCCATCACGTGCTCTCTCCTGAGAAGTCCAATACCAGAAACAGGTTAAAATGTAATTGGGAAATAGTTAACAAGATAAAAATACAATAGAACACAGATAATGTTAATTTGTGGTATTGTAAGTCAATATGTGCAGGCCTGCGAAGATTCTTTCGTAGGATTAGTGCCACCTCCCCATTCTACTTGAATTCGATATATTCTCCATTTTCTGGTTTTCCTGGGAATTCCTTATGAATCTGGGCTACTGCATGTATGACAAACATACTACCTATATATACACACATACCTATATACTGCTTATATATTGCTTACATATGCTATATATACCATAGACAGCATATACACCACTTACACCTTCACTTGAGATGTGATCTACCCTATAGGTTTATGAGATCCTGAATAAGCAAATGCCTCTTGGTATTCCATTCCTTGTTTTCTGTAGCCAGTTGTCATGGTACATGCCAACAATGAAAAACTGACCCTTAGAAAGTGCTTTGGAGGGCTTTCCAAGCTATCCCATTTAGACCTCAGGGAGAACTCCAAAAGGCAGATATTACAAACCTCCGGAAAGTCTAGGTGATTCACCCGTGATTACAAAGGTAGAAGGTGTCAGTGGCAGAGACTGGGCCCAGGTATCCCTGACACCAAGATTGGCTGCCTGTCCCTAAGGTCACGTTGTCATGGATGAATAGGAGATGAGTGAAAGAGATAAGCAAGAATCCTAGCACCAGGTCTGGAGAGATATTTGTATGCTCAGAGGGGCTGCTTATAGAATAGAATTCTACAAAAAACAAACAAAAAAACAACAAACCCAAGTATGCTAACGTGTTTTGGACTGCCTCAACATTTGTTATCTAGGCTGCTTAAAAGAAAACTCAAGAGAATGGAAGTTTTTAGTGGACTTTGATCAGGGACGTTTGGGGATGTGTTCTGAAGTAGTTTCACAGGCAGAAACCAGGAAACACAATAATAGTGTCTCATGACCTTTCATTATTTTGTGTGGTGGACACAATAGAATTTTTTTCAAAACAGAAGAAACAAAGGAAGAAATATTAATTTTTGTGATGTCACAGTAGAAATGCTTAAATATAGAAACAAAGGAAGGAATATTAATTTTTCTTTTGAAATGATTGCTGGATAATTTTGTGTGTGGCAGAAACTAAGAAAAAATGTGTTATACATAGGAATCTGTGAGAGAATGGTAAAATTCTTGGCAAATGATAGTTTTAGTAAAGCTTTAAATCCTTTAGTGAATTTTTTTTAAAAAAACACACACACTTTTTGGAAAGATTTAATAGAAGATGAAAAATGTAATGATATTAATTAGCAGCTAATCCAGTTAATAGCACTCCACTAAAGACCTACTCTTGTTCCTCATCAGGAAGTGGAGGCAACTGGGGTTTTCAGAAGCCATCCTGGCCGGGTGCAGGAAACTGTCTCTTCCTTTGAAGACAAGCCTCGTTAAGTGTGTGAAGGCTGATGGCAAAGATGATTCTGTAAAGGGTGGAGGGTTTGTCATCGTGGCAGTGGAGAGAGTGGTCACACCTCTGAAATCACAGATCTTTGGAAATCATGCAAGTTGTAAGCCCTTATCCCTTTCAGTAAATTCTCCTCTGGTTTGTAGTTGTTTACCTTATCAAAAGGAGTTTGCTACTTCTCTGGTTTACCTCATTGCCTTTATTCCACTAGTGGGGAGGGTGGTAAAGTACTTTTCTTTGAAAGAAACTGGTATTACCAGGCTGTAGGTTGGGACTTGTTCAAACTACAACTTAATTATGCTTTATAGGTATAAGGATATTTTCTCTGTTGAGTGACTGGTTTTCTTTTGTTTCTAAGCTGGGGGTGGTGGTGGTAGGGAATGAAACTATATACTAAAATTGAACTAGAAGGAAAAGTATAATCGGAAGAGGAGATGGGCTGGTCATGGGGCGGAGTTCACAGGCACCCTCACAACAACAGGAGAAATTAGGAAGGCCTCAATACACTGGGTGGATGCTCCGTGTCAAATTCATGGGACAAAACTTACACCGGTTGGGCAAGCATGGATGGGTTACAGTTGGCATCATGGGAGGGACCATTCACATGAATGAGATCATTTGAGCATGTCAGTATTGAAGAGTTGATTCAACCACCATAGTATATCCAGTTTCAAACTGATCTTCTGATCACTTCACCCCCAATCAGTAATCCCTGAAACCGCTAGGGTCAGCTCTAAAATGTTCTATTTGGCTCCTCATAACCTGGCCAGTCTTGTTATACTCTACCCTCCTCCACACTCTCTGTGATCCAGTGACATTGGCCTCCTTGCTATACCTGGCACAAGCCTCTGCATCTTCCAGTGCTTTACATTTTCACTGGCTTTTTCCCATGCCTGGAATTCTCACCCTCTTGACCACTATTCTGGTTTTCCCAGCCAAAATCCCACCTTCTGCCAAAAGCCTTTGCTTATTGCCCTTTTAGGGTAATGTCTTCTCTCTGAGCTTGGCTCCATGTTACCCTTTATGTATCTTGTTTGTCCATATTTGTTTGTCTGTTGCCCTCTGTTAGACTGTGAGCTTCCTGAGGGCAGGCACTGTCTTTGCCTCCACCTGTAGCTCTCCAGTGCTTAGCATAGTGCCGGTGCTTAATAAACATTTGCAGACTTGACCCCATTCCCTTCCTTACAAAGCCAAAGAATAGCTATCAAATATTCGTTTAACTGGAAATCACTTGAATACCACTGACAAGATGGCTTAAAGTCAAAGGCATGGATTTATGATCTGAGAGAGGCAGGCTTCATTTTGGATGCTCATCAACATCAAGCCATTGTCTCCTTTCTCTTCCACCATGCCAGCCACAGATAGCCAGGAATCCATTTGTTGGATGTTTCTGGGATCCAGAGTGGATTTAGTTTAGATACAGTCTGAGTTAGTATCTGTTCCTATCTGCCATCCATTCTGACCTGTCAGTCTAGTGACAAGCATTTAGTAGATGCCTACTGCATGCCAGGCCCTGTTAGGTGTTAGGGATACAACATAGATTCTAAGAGAAGGTGAGGAGGGCATCCCAGACAAGGAAGACAGCCTGTGAAAGGGTACAGAAATGGAAGAGGCGGTTTAGAAGTTCCTCACCTCCTCCTGTAAAATCATCCAGCAGACCTAATCCATCCCATTCTGCTTATTGTTTACTGCTCTTTTATCACACCAGTTTCCCCTCTTCCCTTCTGTAAGTCTGCACACTCACCCTAGCCACAACCTCCTTTCCTATCATCCCTCATTCCTTTAGACCCATAGAGTTATCCCCCAGTCCTATAGCACTCCAATTCTAACCTTTTTTATTTCACTATAATTGTCCCCCTTCTGTCATCACTAGACTATTTCTCATGCTTAGAAGTGATAGTCCCCATGGGTTCAGCGCTGCCCTCACCAACACTCTAGACTCCTTTGTTGGCTCCCTTGATTTATGGGATTTATTATCATGCTACTTTGTAAACTCCTCCATCGCCCCTTCAGTCTACCTTCTTACTTCTCACAAGTCTAGTGCTTCTGAAAGAAATGTAAAACTTTAGAGATCTGAAATACTGCTTAATAATGGGGCCAACTTCAACTGGTTCTGCTCTACTGTTTAAAATCATACTATTCAGGCTCATTGACTTCATGCTTCAGCTGTCCAATCCCTCTCCTCTGACCCAAGCTCTAATATCTTTGTAAATTAATACTTGGTAGTAGTTGACTGAGGAAATTTATATGATACAAAAGCCTCTTCATCTTGCCTTTCTGTCCCTTTTTCTCTGTGTTTATCAATTCAGTGCCATAAACATTTATTAAATACCTGCTGTGTGCTAGGCCTACAACTTGTTTTTTTCATACAAAGATGAAAAAATGATTGTATGTACAGTTTAGTAGGAGGCATAAGCTGTGTACAAAAATGACTACACATGTACAAGTAAGAATGTGATTTAGTGCATGAAGGTACGCTTTTTTTAAAGAGAAATTAATATTTAAGTATCTGATGAGAGGTGTCAGAAATCTGAAGAGGAAGAAATCAGGACTCACAAATTTTAGTTTTAAGATTCCTGCTGCTAACATATCATTCTGATTTAACTTCATCTTATTAGCTCTTCGGTCCAAGGCATCCAGTCTTAGATACCTTAGGTCAGTTGGTCACTAAGCACCTTGAGAGTGCCATCTATATGCCGAGAATTAAGGCTTGGATAGGGGCTGGACTCATAAGTGTAGGGGAGCCCCTGGTGAGGACACCAGGAGCTTTCAAAAGAAATAATATTCTGCTACATGGATGATTAGTGGAAGAATGCCACCACTGGAGCATACAACTTATTGAGAGTTATTATGTGTTAATGATACTACTGTAAAACAGCATTGGTCAGGGCAGTATTACAGACTTTAAAATGCCTTACAGTATTTCTCTTTCTAAAACTGTATTATTCCAGCTTTTTCTGGGTCACAAAAGTCACATTAATCATGGAGGAGGTTGAGTCAAGCCATTCCTTGGAATAAAGCAATGCATGTCAGTCATCGAATGACTCAACTTTAACAGGGCTGAAAGTCAAGTATCTGCTTTGGTGGAGCCGACCACAGCTGTCTCGTGAAGATGAATTTTCAGGAGAACAGTCATTGTTTGGCTTTTGCAGGCAAATGTGCAGTAGTTTTGTTCTTGGCAGCTTGTGCTGTGGGCCCTCCTGCTCCCAAATCTTCCATTTTCCAGTGTACAAGGCCTGTTTTTCATTTTTGAAAACAGACTTATACTTATATCCTGGGAAAAAAGGGCCAAAAATATCACCTAGCATAAAGAAAAAACACATTGGTCTTTTCTAACAGTACTTCTTATTATTCATACTTAGCTTTGGGCACAAAAGACGTATAGAGAGAGATGTTTTATAGATGGGTAATCTAATAGTGAGGTGGAACTGTGACCTTGTTGAGTGAATTGTTTCCTCCAACGATGCTGATCTTAACCCATTTCAGGCAACTCTTGCTAATATATTTGACTTTAAAAAATAAAAAACACATACGTACCTGAATTCTTTCTATTTCTTTTTTAACAATTCATGGGTGCCATTTTGGCATCTGGCATCCTTTCTTCTTGTTTTGACTGACTCACCTCTTTTTCAGATTGCATGTTTCTTGGATACGATCTTTTCCACCACTTCCAGAGATAAACATTGATCACGTGCCTTTATCCACTTCACATGAAATTTTGTTTCTTTGGAGATGATGGTATTCCATGATTTGTAGCCATACAGCATCCCTGGGAAAACTGTGCTGATCAAAATAGATCTTTTGTTTTAGGGATTTGGGGGTATGTGTTTGGTTTTCGTTTGTTTTTTCCAAGAGCAGTTTGGGATTGCTAAAGGTGCTATGCAGTTTCTAAAATGCAATCAAGCTTTTCTTCCTTTTAAATTGAGGTAGTACCTATTTCTAAACTATGTGCAAAATGTAAAATACATAAAATAATATATGTATATACTTATGCCATATGGAGAGATGACATGTATGGAGAGATAAATACACAGACATTTATATGTGTAACTTTCGGGCAAGATTTATTTTTCTTGAATGGGTGCTGCCGATATACAATGTATTGGGTCTAGAAACATGATATTTTTGTCAATTATGGCAATTCTCAATTTTTACATATATGCCTTGCAGAAGAACCCCTAGTACAGAGGGTAAAGGGAAGGAGCCTCAGGACAGAGTCTTGGCAGATATCCAAAGTCAAAGGATATAACATAGATGAAGAACCAGGATAAGGTCCAAGAAAGGACAGTCAGAGAGGAAGGAGAAGAACAAGGAGGGTGCAATGTCCTGAAAACTGAGAGAGGAGAGAGTATTCTGAAGGCAGATATCAAGTCAGATGCTCTAGAAGGGTCTGGAAGCATGAGAACTGGGAAAAAGGCCATTGCATTTGGCAATTAAGAGCTTATTGTTAGCTTGAGAGAAAGCAATTTCAGTTGAGTGATGAGGCTAGGCTGGAAGCCAGATAGCAGAGAGTTTAGAAGTGAGTGGGAGAAGTGGAGGCACTTTACGTGGATGGATTTCTCAAGGAGTACTGCTGAGAGGGGAAGGAGAAATATAGGACGTTAGCTAGTAGGGATAATAGGCTGAAATGAGGAATTTAAAAAAATTTTTAAGGGCAGTAGATACTGAGAGACTGAAGATTAGGCAGAAAATGGGATGATAGTGAGAAAAATCTGCTTACTCTCAAGAGAAGATGACATTAGGGGGAATTGAATTCCTCAGCAAGAAATTGTTCTTAGCAAAATTGAACTGAAAAAAATTTTTTTTGAAATTAAAAGTAGGTGTGGTTTCCTGTTTCTATTATATCAGGGAGAAAGTGTGAGGTAGTAAATGAAAAAGTAGATGGATGTGGAGTCTGGAAGACCTAGGTTCGAATCCTATGTTCAGCCCTAACTAGTAGTGCAACCACAAGTAAGCTGCTAAGCCCCTCTGAGCCTTGGTTTCCTTATCTATAGTAGGCACTGGACCAGTGATTTCATGAGGGTAGGGAACTTCCTGGTAAGAAAACTCCCTTGTATCAACCTAGGTCAGTGCTTTGCCTGCACCTCTGCACCTCTTGGTCTTTCATTAGGTTGCCTAGAGCGCTAAGTCAAGTCAGTCAGTAAGCATTTATAAAGCTCCTACTGTATGACAGGCCCTGCCTTAAGTGCTGGGGATGCAAGAAGTGAGGAGACTCAAGGGATATTAATGCCTGGAATATTTCCTTCGCAGGACTGTTCTGCTGCTCAAATGTGATAATGGAAGTAAAGAGCTTTGTAAACCTTGAATGTGTGTGTGTGTGTGTGTGTGTGTGTGTGTGTGTGTGTGTAAATATACATACTATATATGCTATAATTATTATTCTTAGCTCATTGTAAGACAGTTCACCTTTGAATCTTTTTCCTAGAATGTAAAATGAATTTGAAGTAGAACTCTAAGGACCTTTCCAGTTAAATATGACAGTTTATTGTATTTGTCTTTGGGAGACATAGTATTACAGCATATAGAGAGCTAGCTGGTCTTGAGTGAGGATGCCCTTGGTCCCTCTGCTGTGTCCTGGCTGGGTCACCAAGGGTCAGTCACTTAACCTCTCAGTTCAGATCCAGCCTCAATCACTTACTAGCAGTGTGAACCATGTCAAGTCCCTTTACCTCTGTTTACCTTAGTTTCCTCACCTGTAAAATGAGTATAATCCTGGCACCCACCTCCCAGGGTTGTTGGGAAGATGAACTAGATAATATTTGTGAAGGGCTTTGCAAACCTCAAAGTGCTGTACAGTAGAAATGCTAGTTCTAAATATGTAAGTTGCAGAACAGTTGCCCACGTGGGGTGGGTGAGGTGGAGTTTTTCTCCAGGGGTTTCCTATACCAACAAAATCACAGGAGGTAAAGATCTCCTGCTGCTGCTGCTGCTGATAAATGGGATATCTGGGATCCTGTGTGGCCTGTGTGACCCTGGGCAGTTCCCTTAACCTCTGTGCTGTCAGCCAGTCTAGAACTAGAGGTGTCTAAGAAGGTGCTGAACCTCACTGGTATAAGCAGTTTCCTCACGGGGGGAGGGGGAAGAGTCCCCGTGCCAGTAAAATCAAGCCCCATTATTGTGTCATTCAGCCTTTTTTCATTCATGCTTGACCCTCCATGAACCCATTTGGGTTTCCTTGTCAGAGATGCTAGATTGCTTTGCCATTTCCTTCTCCAGTTCATTTTACAAATGAAGAAATTGAGGCAAACTGGGTTAAAGTGACTTGCTCAGGGTCTCACAGCTAGGAAGTGTCTGAGGCTAGATTTGAACTCAGAAGATGAATCTTCCTGATTCCAAACCCAGGGCTCTACCCACTGAGCCATCTTGCTGCCCTAGCAGGTCCCTAGCCCTATCCTAATAATGAGGATGAGTACTATTTATCAGCATATCAGTGTTTACATTCCAGATGCTGGAGCAGCACCCTGATTTCCATGCCCCCCCATCATGTTCCATTCATTGTTTTGGAAACAGAGAAACTTGGATTCAGTCAAAAGGCTGCACTTAAAGATTTAGAAGGCCACAGTTTCCCTACCCATGTCCTGTGCCAAGAGCGTTTATTGCTCTTAAATGATCTGGTTGTGAGTGGATAGCCTTCTTGTTGGAGTTAATTAGTATATTCCAGACAAGATATCTGTGCTAGAAATCAATCAGCTAGTATTATTAGGCACCTACTGAATGCCAGGCACTGTGCTAGGCAGGGGGGTGTAGCAGCAAGCACCCCAGCATACCCAGGGTGGCTACTAGCACAGGTTAACAATCTTACTTTAATCAATCAAACACATCATTTACCTAGTTCAGGGGAAAAGTCAGCACCCTGAACTTCAGAGAATACAAACACAAGTTACAACCAAAATAACACAATTCAGCAGATGGGGCTTCCAGCTGTCTGACCATCACATCCAAACCTAGTCAGTTACCAGTGAAGGAAGCACCAACATCTGAGTTTTCAAAGGGGGGCAGGGCGGGCTCAACGGCTGCCCAGAGTCTCCTCTGGCCAAATCACACAACTCTTCCCAAAGTGAGCCCCAAAGCAAAACCTCACATCAGGTTTTGACCCACTGCCCAATCACAAAGCAACAAGGTGTGGGCATTTCTGAAGAACAAGCCTCCCCCCACAGGCTCCATGTGACCACATTCAGCCTATTAGGGGGCAGAGTATACTTTCAAATCAGGGAAGTTCTCAAATTCACTTAAGCCTATCAAGGGGCCAAGGGGCAGGGAAGATCTTCAGATTCCCATTACAGGGGGGCATAAATACAAAGAATGAAATAATACTTAAGGCCAAGTTGCTGATCTTCTGATAGGGGAGATGAGTCTATCTAAAAATATATGCAGCATAAAGTCAATAAAGACAGAGACAAGGGGTAGATGGGTAGTGTGGATGATAGGGTATTGGGCCTAGAGTTAGGAAGACCCCAGTTCAAATCCAACCTCAGGCATTTCCTAGCTGTGTGACCCTGGACATGTCACTTTACCTCTGTCTGTCTCAGTTTCCTCTACCATAAATTGGGCACCATAATAGCACTGACCTGCCAGGGCTGCTGTGAAGCTCAAATGAGATAATAAATACAAATATATAAAAAATGCTGTGTGTGTATCCATACATATGTATACGCACATACTTACACATACACATACATATGTATACATATGCACAGAAAGGAGAAAGGGCAGTAACTTCTGGAGGGATTAGGAAAAGGTTGCAGAAGATGGTGCTTGAGCTGCATTTTATAGGAAGAGAGATATTCTACAAGGTAAAAATAAGGGTAGCTAGGTGGCTCAGTGGGTAGAGCCCTGGGCTTGGAATCAGGAAGATTCATCTTCTGAGTTTGAATCTAGCCTCAGACACTATTTAGCTGTGCGACCCTGACTAAGTCACTAGAATCCTGTTTGCCTCAGCTTCCTTTTTTGTTAAATGAGTGGGAGAAGGAAATAGTAAAACCACTCCAAGACTTCTGCCAAAAAAACCCCACCCCAAATGGGGACACAAAGAGTCAGAAATGACAGAAATGACTGAAGAACAAATATTCCATGCATGTGCAAAGATACAGGGATGAGCGGTGGGAGATGGAGTGTCTTGTAGCAGGAAAAGAGAAAGAGTCAGTTTGGTTGGGTCATAGTGGGTGGGAGTGGGGAGTAATTTCTAATGAGATTAGAAAAAAATAGGTTGGTGGGGCAGCTAGGTGGTACAGTGAATAGAGCACAGACCCTGGAGTCAGGAGGACCTGAGTTCAAATTCGGTCACAGACACTAGCTGTGTGACCCTGGGCAAGTCACTTAACCCCAATTGCCCTGCCTTCCCCCCTCCAAAAAAGCAAAAAAAAAGGTTGAGACCAGGCTTTGAAAACTAAACAGGGGAATTTTTATATTTTATCCTCGTAAGCACTGGAGTTGATTGAGGAGAGGAATGGTATGTCCAGATGTGTGAAGGATGGACTGTAGTGGGAGAGACTTGAAACCTGAAGGAAGCTTTTGTAATCATTTAGGAGAGGGAGATAAGGGCCTGAATCAGGTAGTAACTGTGTGGGTGGAGAGAGGGGTCAGGGGCAAGAGGCTATGAAGGTAGAAACAGCGAGATTTGACAGTTGTTTAGAGAAGTGAGGTCATGGAGGATAGTGCCAAGGTTACAAAGCTGAGAGACAGGCAGGAGAGATGTGCCTTCCACTGAAAAAGGGAAATTTGGAAGATGGGAGGATGGGGGATGGGAGTGGGCGGTGGGGGAGATGATGAGCTTGGTTTGGGACACGTTGAGTTGCAGATTGTTTCAGGGCTTGAAACACCCATTAGTCAATTGTTGATAATGAAACTGAAACTCAGAGGAGAAAGGAGGGTTGGATAGATAGATCTGGGAACATCTGCATAGAGGTAACAGTTCAGCTCTTGGGAGCTGATGAGATTACCCGGAGAGAAGTATAGAGGAAGATTATGACTGACCTTTCCCCCACACTCAGAACCTATTAGATAAATAATGAGCCAACAAAGGAAACTGAGAAAGAATGTTTTGAAAGACGGAAGGAGACATAGGAGAGAGTGGTGTCTCCCAGCTAGGAAAGAGCATCCAGGAGGAGAAAGTGGACAGTAGGGTCAGTTGCAACAGAGCCAGCCAGAAGATCCAGGACTGACCGCATGAGGACCAGAAGGGATTTGGGGGCAGATGCTTTGGATAACTATGTAAACAAAGTGCTCTTCCCCTATTGTTTCTAGTAGTTAACAAAGATAAGGATTGTTGATTCATCCTTTCAGAGAAGTCAGGCCCAATCCTTTGTGGACCCTATTTGGGTGGTTCTGCATTTTCTTCTCCAACCTATTTTTACAGATGAGGAAACTGAGGCAAACAGGATTAAGCAACGTGCCCAGGGTAATGCAGATAGTAAATGTTTCAGGTGGGATTTGAATTCAGATTTTCCTGACTTCAGGTCCAGTACTCTTCCACTGCACTACCTAGCTGTCCCAAAGATAAGTAAGGGAATGAATATTTTCTGGAGTGTGATTTCAAAATTGGAGGAATCACTTTCGTGATGATGCTTTAGATTCGGTTAAGAGACAACCCAGAAGGTCAGAAGAACTGGGACCCCAGGAAAGGCCTAGGAAGAAGGGCCTGACTTTGTACTGTCCCGTCTTCTGTCTATATCCACTGCCTCTCAGATTGGTTCTTTCAGTGTGTTTGGGAAAGTAAACAGTTTGCCCCAGAGGGAACCAGTATCGTGAGAGCTCTGTGTCTCGGCAGGTTTGTCTGGCTGAGGAGACTGGTTTGGGGACAGTCATTTCTTGCTTTACAGAAAGAAGCACCAAAGAAAATAATAATTAGGGACACTATCCAGGATAAGATAAAATTTCAATTAATTATGTAGATGCTAATTAAGGAGTCTGAACTTCATTGAGGTAGCATGCTATAATTAAAGTTAATTCAGAATAGAACTTTTTACACATGGTATTCTGACAACTCCCTTTTACAATGAAATTATTTAGTTTCCTGGGTCAGATTTTAAGACTGAATTTTTAGCTTCTCTTTTTTTTTCTCCCACGGCTTTAAGATTCTAAGACTGAAGGGGAAAAAAGTACTTTGTATAAATTATACATAGGTAACATGGGTCTTCCTCATGTTATAGGGAGAAGAGTGTTGGACGTAGAGACAGGAGGGGTTCGGGTTTAAGTTATTCTGTCACTTATTAGCCATGTGATTTTGGGCCATCAAGGCTTGGTTTCTTCATTTATAAAAGGGGAATAGCTCTGCAGCTATACTTCTATCTACCTCAGAGGCTTGTTATGAGGATAAAGTCAGATGACAACCTTGATGTGATATATAAATGTCTTGTCCTCATTATTATTATGGTTATTCCCTCTTGCTAGTGCAGATCTAATATAGGCAGGGGTATGTTGACAAATATTTAACAACCAGCTCTCTGAAAACCTGTAGGACACAATTTAAAATCCAAACTATATCATTTACATTTTCTCCACAATGTTCTAAGTCTAGGCAATCAGCAAACAGTAAATCAAGCCCTGATTTGCAGAGGTGTAAATGCTCATACCGAAAATTTAACTACTGACTTTGGAACTAGCAGCCTGCAATAAACCTTCCCATTCCCCATACAGGTCAAAATTTTTTCATGCCTTCTCTCATTCCGGCTCCTCCCTAGGGGCTCGCCCAAGCACACTACAAGTTTTCCTTGGTTCTTTTCATCTTTTGTGCGGCTCTGAGACTGCCCACCTGTTTAGTCCTTGTTCCCACCACAGGATATCAGTTTCCATACCTGGTTATGTCTTGATCATGTTTTTTACACATTTCTCTCATTTAGGTCATCACTGGTAATGACTGGCATCCTCCAACACCCACTGTGGGAACCTTTCCGTGGTCTGTGCAATGCCTATAATTTTGATTCTCCTGAAGTCATGACTTGAAAGCACATAGTATCTTAGAGGAGGGCATTGTGTAAACTACTCATCCAGCAGCTGCTGGGGATAAATATGAGTAGGGTACATGAATTTAAAAAGTTTTACTGTGACACCCAGCCAGAGTCCTGCTCCAGTGTCTGGTCACGGCTTGGGGTTGACACGGATTCTCAAGCATAAGCGGGTGCTGCCAAACTGGAAAGTCACCAAGAATGAGGCCGGTGATGGACTGCATGTCCAAGAACCAACTGGGCCTCATAGTGATCATTTTTTCTCTTAGCAGAAATTCACAAAGGCTACCTGCTAATTCACCGAGAAAGTATGATCGCATGTTTTCAGACGTTTTCCAATGTAATGATCAGTTGTGTTGATTTTTTTCCTCTTTTTCTTTTTGCTTTTCTTTAAAGAATACCATTTGTTATAGGGAATGGCTTTCTGGGAAGGGGAGATAATGGGAAAAATATTGGGGGAAAGCTATGATGGGTGTATGAAACAAGAAACATCAATACAAAATTATTTTTTAAAAAAGGAAAAAAAAGTCATGATTGGTGTTAGTTGAGGAAGTACATTAACCCTTTAAACATTTAAATAATTACCACAAAGATATATTTTTCGGGGTAAATGATCCCCTTGTTAGGCTGGAAATAGAAGCCAAGAATGATCAGTAGACAACATAATAAATTCAGCCCCTTCAGAACCTATCTTGTCTTACCTCATTTAGAGCCTTATCCCTAATAGATTTCTCCTTTGCATTCTGTTACCTCTGGGGAGAGAATTGCTTTATATTTGTAATCAGAAGGGTATAAAAATCGAATTGGCTTAGGAGGGAAGTTCCTTTTTTTCTGCTTTGGGTTGATTGTAGTAATCACAATATTAGACCTTTGTATGTTATGGTCTGAATAGTACATAGTATCAAGTAACCAAAAATAATTTCTGTCTGGCTTTGGCGGAGACAGATTATATGATTTTACTTTTTATTGATTTGCTTCCCAAGAAGGTCTTTTGCTTCAGCTGATAAAATAACTCACACTTTCCTACTGCTTGCGGTTTTATAGAGCACCTTCTTCCCAACGGTCCTGTGAGGAAGGTTTTTTTGTTCAGTTGCTTTCAGTCCCGTCTGACTCTTTGTGGCTCCATGTTAAGGTTTTCTTGGTAGAGATACGGGAGTGGTTTGCCATTTCCCTCTCCAACTCATTTGACAGATGAGGAAACTGAGGCAATCAGGGTTAAATGACTTGTCCAGAGTCACAAAGTCAATATGTATCGGAGACTGGATTTGAACTCATGAAGATGAGTCTTCCTGACTCCAGGCCCAAAGCTCCATCTACTGAGCCACCTCACTGTCAGAGAAGAAAGTAGTTAAGCATTATTATTCCAACTTTACAGAAAAGGAAATAAAAGCCCAAGGATTTTGTTGCTTGCCTGTGGTCACACAGCTAGTTTAATGACAGAACCAGAATTCCAACATACACATCCTGACTCAGGTCAGCTCCCTTTCCACTGTAGGATGCTGTTGATATAACACTGATGTTTATAGTGTTGATATAAGGACATGCAGAGATGTGCCCAGCTGGCTCTGAGCTGACTGTTAAATTTTCAGTGTGAGAATTTACACCTTGGAAGTTGGCAAACGCTATAAATCAGGGGTTGATGTATTGTTCAGTTGATTGTCTAGATTTAAGAAAGTGATGGAGAAAATAACGCAAATTAAACTTAAAAGTATGTCGTGCTTACATTCCCCCTCCCCGCCCAGTCAGTTGCTAAACATTTATCAGCACATTGTTGCATATAAGGATAATCATAGTCTTATAGTGTAATAGTATTTTGAGCCAATATATAGTTAAATTTCAGGGCTGCTTGGTGGTATAGTAGGAAGACTCATCTTCCTGAGCTCAAATCCAGTCTCAGACAGTCACTAGCTGTGTGACCTGGGCAAGCCACTTAACCCTGTTTGCCTCAGTTTCCTCATCCGTAAAATCAGCTGGAGAAGGAAATGGCAAACCTCTCCAATGTCTTTGTCAAGAAAACCCCAAATGGGATCATGAAGAGTCGGAAAGGACTAAAACAACTGAACAGCAAAAAATAGTTATATTTCAGCCCAGGGATATGGTTTCATCCAGATAATAGCAAACATGTTCTAACAAGGGTTCTATTATATAAAAATTAGATTGCATTCCTGTAGCAAACATCATCTATCTAATAGCAGTGGTAAATGACTCATAACCCAACAGGGTGATGGAGCGAAACCAGCCCAGCATTAAAGATTTCCACACATATCTACGAAATGGACAATATAAAAATGGATTAGAGGAAATTGGATCTTAATTCTCAGCCACAAACCCAAGTCACGCTCCTCTCCTCTTTTCCAGGCAGGTCTGTTACTGTTCTGTTTCTTTTCATCCTGACTGATGCCATCTTTTCCACCACTGATGGCCTTTTGCTGGGGATACTTGTCCCACGTTAAAAAGTGTATCCTGGGGGAGTCCTTGAGGGGTCAGAATGGGACCATGGTTTGGGACGCAGCAGGGATTATTAGAAAGGTAGTTCCATTACTTCTTATCTTGGTGGAGGTTTCTCCATTGCAGAGGAAGCTAGTTTCCAAACTCAACAGGGTATCTAAACTAACTCCTTGGAAAGCCTAGCAGGCAAACTATGCCACATCTGTAGAGATCACTTTCCAAAAACAAACATTTAGTAAGCACTTAGTATATTCCTGATGGGCAGCTAGACGGGACAGTAGATCAATCACTGGACCCGGAGTCAGGAAGATCTGAGTTCAAATCCAGCCTCAGACACTTACTAGCTGTGCGATCCTGGGCAAGTCACTTAACCCTGCTTGCCTCAGTTTCCTCACCTGTAAAATGAGCTGGAGAAGGAAATGGCAAACCACTCCAGCATCTTTGACAAGAAAACCTCAAATGGGATTCTAAAGAGTCTAATACAGCTGAACAACACCACCAGCAATATGCCTGGCACTGTGATAAGCAATTTACAAATATTATCTCATCTGATACTCACAACTACTGAATTTTACAATTGAAAGACTGAGGCGGATGTTAAATAATGTTAAGTGATGACCAGGAACATTTGAGTGGAGCACTAAGAGTCTGAAAATGACCAACATGCCTCGGGTTGGCTGAGTTTTGGTCTGGGATTGTATAATACATGAATAAACAAACTCCTCAAGGGTAATGCTGTGTGGGCCAAACCCAAAGTGGATTTTAGGGCAGGGGTGGTGGTGGTTGTTCTGGGGACAAGGGATTATTTCTGGTTAAGTCCAGAGGAACTGGTCATTTGGAACTCTGTGTGTGTGTGTGTGTGTGTGTGTGTGTGTGTGTGTCTGAGAAAGAAAGAGACAGACAGAGGAAGGGAGAGACAAGAGACAGGGAGAAGAAAGAGAGACAGAAGGAAGGAGAAGAAGGGCAGGGAGGGATGGAGAGAGAATGAGAATAGTCATGGGATCGAGAATTTAGCCAAAGTAACCTTAATTAGCTCAAGATAGCTCAGATAGGATTTTTTTCTATTGTAAATTAAGGTTTATTTATTGTATTTTTTCTTATTAGTTAATCTTTTCCTTTCATATTCCTTTTCCTTTCATATTAGACTTCTCTAATTTAAAAAAATTCTACATATATAATATGCATCAAAAAAGATTTATTTAGTCCTAGAACTGTGGGCTAGTTGGCAGTCCTTTAGCCATGAAAGACCTTCTGTATGTAATTACTGAGTCATAAACGGGCTTTTAAATGAAAGGCTTCTCCAGTATTATCTAGTCCAATACTTTAACTTTGTTGGTAAGGAAACTGAAATCAAGAGGTCTAGTGACTTGACCAAGGTCACAGAGTTAATTAACCACAGAGCAGGGATCACAACCCAGGTGAGCTGTTTTCTAGTGAGTGTCACTCTTTCCACTACAACCATGCTAACTAACATGGTCAGTTCTTGCAATGGCCTGTGGTAGGCAAGTCGAGCATCAGTCAGGGTTCAGCATCAGAGTTGCTGGTATCATATATATCATATATATATATATATATACATGGGAACTACCAGCATGAAGTAGTATTCTAGCTCTGACTGTTACATTGGCTAGACCTTTGCTCTATATTCAAAGTGGAGGAACCAAGAATTCTAATGTATTTTATGGCCAAGTTGCAAACCATAGCCAGGAAGGATGCTTCCTCCATTGCACATACCATTGACATAGACTGGATGTGGCCCATGGTCATTGGAGTGTCAATGCCTATCATATTACCATTCACATAGAAGGTACTTAATAGATGTTTGTTGATTTAAACAAATAAAATGGGGTCATAGTTTGCTTATAGACCATATGTCTAAGTGTCTCTCTTCTGAATTTGAAGTCACTTCAAATCTTTCATATTATTTTCCTCTATATTTCTTACTGTGTACCATGTAACCTACCATTTTCATGCCTCTGAGGTTAATCCTGCATTTATTTTTTGTTTACTTCAGCATAGGATAGGATTATTCAGCTTACATGAGGTATCTTTTATATACCCCAGATTCACATGGATTTGTGAATGAATTGATTTGGGAGTGCCCTCCATTGATGCAGTTGGCACCCATTGCATGCCAGCCATTCTCCTGTGTTACTTTTGCCCATCCCCTCCTGAAAGTTCAGCACAGGGCATCCATCCGATGTTCTAGGAGCCTTCTCTTCTTACTGATATCGAGGGTACCACTGGAACCCATCATCCCTTCCTCTTTCCATGATGACCTTTCCTCTCTACAGTTCTCTGATGATATCATTTATGGGAAATCGTCAGAGTCCCCCATTGGTAGGGTGTCGCAACCTGGTTCCACGTGCCTTTCCATCACCTTCTGTGTGACACTTGTTTTTAGCTCTTTTATATACTTTTGATAATATGTAACTTTTGGGATCTACTCAGTTTATATCCGTCCTCGTGGTCTGGAGTGTCTGTCTGAGGGGGAATAAAAGGGAAGAGAAAGTATGTGCTAAAGAGGGAAGAGTAAGAAAGTAGATTCTATTGAGACAGACTACTGAGTTTGCTGTGTTTCATTTATGGATTAACTCAGGGGTTTGCTGTTGGTAAATGTTTAACAACCACCTCTTGGGGAGAGGTGGAGAAATGTACCCATTATACTTTCAGGTTTAATATATATTGTTAACATTTCCTCTGTCACTTTCTTAAATTGAGACAATCAGTAAAACAAATCAAGCCCTGATTTAGAGCTTTTGCTGATTTCCAAGCTGTAAATGTGCACCTTGAAGACCTAGCTCCAGCACATCTCTGGGGTGAAAACTGACAACTGCCCACTTACTATCTTAATCTATGATATTACAGAACAGATATTAGTAGATAAGCTGGGTTTCTTCACCTGGCTAGATCCAGCTCCAGGTCTGATCTGTTTAGCTGGAGATGAAGGATTCCTGGCCTCAGGAGGTCCTTCCATTCCTCTCTGGGGAATTGCTTCTTTTGGTTGAATTTTCTCTCACAGCTTCCAGAGGAGCAGGAGAATCCCTAGGGTTCATGTTTCTACTTCTCTCTGACCTGAGTGACCCCACATCCAAACACATTGCCATTTGCCATGGTCCAAAGGCTGTATCATCCCATCAACACTTAGCTATTTGCAAACTAACAATTGGTTAGTACAGCCTTATGGGAAGCACAGTTCAGACAGCAGTTGTGGTTTTTGTTCCCATCACTGAGAAATCTGTGGGGTTTTTTTGAGGAACCTTTGGCCAGTTGTTTCTTGAGATAAGTCAGTGAAACTCTTTATTTTAATGACATTTGCCGTTTAGAGCAAAGTTAAAATTATGTCGATTTTCTTTTTTTGTGTGTGCAGTGTGGTTAGTGCTTACTGTAAGGGTATTTCGACTTTGTGTTTGTGGAAGAGCATTCCTATTGTGATCCCCAGCCCTGATGGTATTTAGATTGAAATTAATTGTTTTCCCAATTCACTTCCTTCTCTTCTGTTGCCAATTCTTCTTGTGAGCAGTGCATGCTCACAAGACATCACTTTCTTCATGTCATTGGTCCTCGAGAAGAATGATGACCAACAAGAAACGTAAGCAGTTATAGCCCTGCTCCTAGGAAAGCCTTGATCTTGGTTCCCTTTGCCTGAAGGGGAGTGTTGTCTGATGCTCATAAGTATTTCATTGGTTGATAGGATTTCGTTTAAGGCAACACATTCAGTCAGAAAACATGGATTATACACCCATGATGTGCCAAGTACGGTGCTAAGTGCTGAGGATGAAAATAAGAAAGACAGCCCCTGGCCTTGAGGGGCTCACAGTTTAAATGGGGGAGACTGTGATGTGGTGTTCAAGTAACGTCATCAAACTTTTGGCGGCAGTGAGATTTTCTGCTGACAATGGAGTATATGCTTGGAGATGCCTGAAGTTAATTTCATTTTACTTTGATAGCAATTCCAAATGTCATAGGGGAATGGGAAAGTGAATTGGAGATTTCCATGGAAGCTTTAGGCTGCCCCTCCCTTTGACACCTGGACTCTGGCCCCTTGCTAATGGACAAAGGACATGCATGACCAGGGGCTTCAGATTGATCCCTTCCTCTCCCAGAGAGCCACTATTGGCTGTGTTCCAATAAAGAGGCCACCCTAAAAGAAGGAGACTGGAAACCATCTCTCACTACCCCCACAGAACCCAGGCTGCCCTTCCCGGCTCAGTCATCAATCATCTTTAATGTAGCCTCATCACCGACCCTGACACGGACACAGACACACAGACACACTCCATATCTTTTATCAAGAAACCAGAACACATGTCAGATACTGCTAGAACAGGCCATCTTCATGGCAAAGGCTGCAGTCCAACTCCCTTAGCCCCAGTGCCTTCATTTCATGATTTCTCAAGGACAATAAATGCAGTGTTCCAAAAGTCTTACTGCAAATTAAGCTCTTTGAGCTTACACTTGCACTAAGACTTTTGGGGCACCCTGCATTTGCCAGGACAACAACATGGTTGTATTTGTAAACAAGAAATCACCTTCGAGAAACCTCTGATAATGTACTACTGCTTTATTAGCTCATAATAGTCTAGTACATTGTATTTTATAAGAGACATTTGAGATCATTTGTATTGTTCACCAGCAGCAATTTGAGACAAGCAAGCTTCTTACTTGCATTGTCTTATTTTGGTCCTCACAATAATGCTGTGAGACAAATAATAGCTCATCTTCCTATAAACTTTAAGGTTTGCAAAGTACTTTCATCAGATCAGGTATACAGGGTAAATCATGAAAGCATTGTTATCCCCATTTTACAGATGAGCAAGCCAAGATTCAGGAGACTGAAAAACTTTCTGAGGAGCCACTGCTCTCCTTCTGCCTCTAAGGCCTTCTTTGCATTGAGCCACGCTTCCTTTTTCTTTTTTTTAATGTTAAAAATTTGTTTCCTAGTTTTCTCACTAAAGAAAAAATTTCAAAAGAAAAATTGAAAAAGAAAAATTTACTTGCCAACCTCCAAAGAAGTAGTAATTTCGTTCCCTTGACTATAAAATGGGGTTTTGATTATGAGCTCCTTGAGGACAGGAACTGTCCTTTCCTTTCTTTATGTTCTCAGTGCTTAGCACAGAGCTTTAAACACAGTAGGGGCTCTAAATTATTGTTAATTGGCTGGGAATGACAATGCCTGCAGAACCAACCTCATAGGCTGGTTGTGAGGATTAGATGAGACAAAATTCTTTGAAAACCTCAAAGCTCTATACAAATGTCAGCTGCTCTTTTGAGGGGAGGAGGGTTTGGGGTCATCCAGACCTGTGATTTCCTTGGGAAATTCCCATTACGGAACCCCTCTCTACCAATATAGTGTTTACCTTCTTATATCTTAAATTAAGTATTACTTGGGGGCACTGAGAGGTTGCTACTTGCCCATGGTCACACAGCTAGAATGTTTCAAAGGTTTTTAAATCCAGATCTTCCTGACTTGCCACAAGACCAACTCCCAATTCATTATACTCTCCTTCTTCTTCATCTGATGCTGCTGCCTCTTGGTATTACTGTAATAATTATTCATTATGATTATCAATAACAATCAAACTTTAGTGATGGAATCATATTCATCTCCTTAGTTAAGCCTGCAAATCCTCTTTGGAACATGGGGGCCCTTCTTGATCAGGGTTTTAATATTTATGTTCTCTCAGTCAGCGGGAGAGTTTAACTAACTTGCCCACTGACCTGTGAGTAAACAGATATTAATGTACCCACTGGGCATGTGCTATCTTGTTTCTACTCAAACATCTTATAGAAAATATTTTTTGTTTCCTATGAGTACGTACTTTAATTTTTTTTTTATTTCAGGAGGACTTTGCTCTTTGCTATTGTACCATTAGGACTTCAGGCCTTTAGATTACTTCTGCAGCAAACCCCTAAGCCATCAGTATTTTTCCTTAGTGAGCACAGATATTTTTAGAGAAATGTTTTTGACGTGCCCACTTACATAGTAGTGTGTTAGCCTGTATTTAGGCATTACCTTTTCATAGCATGATCCTGCCTCTTCATATAGTCATCTGACTTTTAAATGAAAATGAGATCATTAAGGTTCCTGTTCCTTCTTTTGAGATATTTTGAAATTTTCAAATCATTGGCGTGGCATTCATTCATTCAATTTAGCCTTATCATTCCTTTGGAGATAAATGCCAAGCATTATGCATTCCATTTCACAGATGCGGCAGAGTGAAAGCACAGAGAAACTTAAGACATCTAACCAAGGGTTGGTTCCCCTAACCGTCTTTCTCTAGTTTCATATCATCTTGGGAAGAATTCATGGCCAGATGATTCTTTAGTCAATAAGTCTCCAGAACAGAATGGAATAAGGCAGCTATGTGTGTGAGACAAAGAGGAATTGTAGATAATTTGGATGCTGCCATGTAAAGACACGGTTTTGTGGATGACGGGTGGGGTTAAACCAGTGAGAGTTGAGGCACAAGGCTAGCTTTATTTTGCATTCTTGACTTGGCATGCTAGAATCTTGATTATAAATCTGATATTATGAAATCAGCTAGCATTTTTTCCTTCATTCTACTTTTAAAACCTTCAGAAGCCTTCAGCAAGAAAAAGTCTAACATTTGCAATCACTGACACAGAATTCATTTTTGAGAGGATGTTACTTCTTATTATGCATTGCAGCTCACTGCTTGAGTAGTGTTTATTGTGCATTGTGAATTAAGACGAGGACTTTTTCCCCCTGTAGGAAAAAAAGTTCCTCTGCTATTTTAAGAACCATTTTCTGCTACCTGTAAGCCTGTTTCCTCTGATAGGGATGGATAAGAGACTGATATCCTGTATGTTTTTGCTTTGAAGATACAGTATTCAAGGGACAGCCAAAAAGTCTTAGAAATGAGCCATTTTCTGTTCTATTTTGTTCTCTTTGTTTAATGCCTTGGCACTGGTTTTCTACAGCTCTGGCTGTATTGAGTTGACTCCCCTCTGGCTTTTATTACAAACCAGGATGATGTACCAGGATAGGGCAACCAGAATGGAAAAGGGACTTAAGTCCATGTCATGTGAGGACCGGATGGAGGAACTGGGGATGTTTAGTCTAGAAAAGAAGGGAGGACATGAGAGCCGTGTTTGAGAAGTTCATAGGATCAGAGATCTATCGAGATTCTTGGGACTTTACCCAATATACATAGAGATTAAATGACTAGCCTCCCAGAAAGTAGTAATCAGAAATAGGATTTGAACTCAGGGACTCCTGACTCATATTCCTTTCAGTATCAAAACTTTTGTTTTATTAGGGAAAATAGGACAAAAAAAGGGATAGGACTGGTGGCAGGGAGAAGACAGAGCTATTTGATTCTCATGGTTTTCTACACCAAAGAGAAAGATCTTTGGACTGGGAAAGAAAGAACAAAAATGGAATTGATAGGCAAGAAAATTAGTGATAATAAGATAGTCTTGAGGAGTCCAGGTCGTCTGACCCTGCCAGCTTGCATCTTCAGGTACTGAGACATCTGATGGGTGTGATGTAATTGCTGAGCCCTGATATTTGAAAGGCTGCAAAGAGAGAGACTTAACCCAGGAATGGAGAAGGATGAGTATTGTCCCAGCTTCCAAAAAAGGGAAGTGATAGTGGACATTTAGAGACGGAAGCGTGGTGGCTGTAGAGAGTCAGTACAACCTTATCAAGAACAGGTCATGCCAAACAGCTCCTCATTCAACACCTTTACTAAACCAGGGGATGGTGTAAATAATTGTTTACCTCAGTTTCAGCGATGCTTTAATCTATCGTGCTATTTTTGTCGAAAAGATGGAGAGGCGTCAGTTATGTGATACAAAAGGATTTGGAATTAATTTTTAGAAAAAGACCCCAAAATAGTTATTAATGGTTCATTGTCATTCTAGAAGGATGTGTCCAATCCTAGATTTGGGACGATGATCTTTTTTTTTTCTTACTGATTTGCAGATGACAGTTTTAGAAAGAATACCTAAGATAATGATTTGAATCATCGGGATCCAAAAAAATCTGCAATCTAGAGCATTGGACTGAATCCATAAACAGGAAATTCCATAGGAATAAATGTAATGATCTGTTGTGTTAGATGCTAATCAACTTCACAAGTTTGACAGCAAAGAATCCTGGCTAAACAGAAGTTTCTCTGAAAAAGATCTAGGGGTTTTGGTGGACTACAAGCTTAATAAGAGAATACATATGGTGGGATATCATAGCCCAAAGAGCCAGAGCAATGCTGGGCTGCCGTAATGAAGGCAGAGCTTATAGGAATAAAGAGGAATCAGGAAGTACTGAGTTCTCTCAGATAACTCAGATATCTCTCAGATAATGACTGTGTGACCCTGGGCAAGTCATTTAATCTCTCTGTCTGAGTTTCCTTATTTGTATCATGGGGATAAACAAACTACATTTGGGGTTTTCTTGGCAAAGATACTAGAATAGTTTGCCATTTCCTTCTCTAGCTCATTTTTTACAGATGAGGAAACTTTGGCAAGCAGGTTATGTGATTTGCCCAGGTCATATAGCTAGTAAGTGTCTGAGACCAAATTCAAGCTCAGGAAAATAGTCTTTCTGACTTTAGGCCATGTACTTTCTCCACTGTGCCACCTACCTGTACTTAAAGATAGCACCTACCTCCCAGAATTGTTTTAAGCATCAAATGAGTGAACATATTAAAGTACTTTAGATACCTTAAAATTCTGTATAAATTCTAGCTTTTGTTACTGTCACCATCCTCACCATCTCCTCTGTACCTTGCCCTGATCAGACCATATGTGGAGTACAGAGTTAAGTTCTGGGCACCATATTTTAGGCAGGACCCA
The DNA here is from genome assembly GCA_028646575.1 of Pseudocheirus occidentalis. NCBI lineage: Eukaryota > Metazoa > Chordata > Mammalia > Diprotodontia > Pseudocheiridae > Pseudocheirus > Pseudocheirus occidentalis. The sequence goes on along the minus strand of CM053593.1, from coordinate 348,077,941 downwards.
AAATGGTAAAGACTCTTGAGTTCTGGCCATAGGACTATTGGTTGAAGGCACTTGAGATGTTTAGGTTAGAAAAGAGGAAACTCCAGGGGAACATGATTATTATTTGAATCAGCATCATAGGGGGCAAGGATTGTTAGACTGGTTCTGTTAAGTTAGAGGGAAGATTTGGAAGTAATGGGTAGAGGATGTAAAGAGGCTGAGCTGTTGGAATTGGAAAGGGCTGCTTTGGGAGGCAGGGGCTTCTCTCTCCTTGTAGGCTTTAAACCAAAGACTGGAGGACCACTCATTGGGTATGTTATAGAAAGTTTTCTTTTGGGCTAAGTAGCCTCTGAGATCCCTTATGCTGTGACTGTAATATTTTGTGACTTTTGTTCTTTTCTTTTTCTTTTTCTTTTTGCTTTTTCGAGGGGGGAAGGCAGGGCAATTGGGGTTAAGTGACTTGCCCAAGGTCACATGGCTAGGTTTTGTGTTAACTGTCTGAGGCTGCATTTGAACTCGGGTCCTCCTGACTCCAGGGCCAGTGCTCTATTCACTGCACTGCCTAGCCACCCCTGACTTTGATTCTTTAATAGTTATTGTTGGAAACTGTTTTGCATTGCATCTTTCTTTCATTGTCTTGCTTTCTTGAACAGTCTGCGCTGAGCATAATTTAGCCTTGTCTTGATGGCTCAGACCCCATTGTTGTGAATAAAAGTGATTCCTCTGTGCTGAATGTAGACATGTACTATTAAGGTAAAAAGCTATTTGGCTCTATGCTACACGGCCCTAGGCAGCTATGCTTTGTAAGTCTTTGCTTCTATTTTTAATCATTTTTTTCTGTCTCTTCTTCCATTATACGTCCTTGTTTCTGGCTTGTCTCAGTTTGCCTGTGTATTCCCTCCCCCTCACCATTTCTAATTGGCTGCTTCTAGTCTTTTTGGAGGGTTGCACTCCAAGATGAGCTGAGCTTGTTTGATTTCTCTTTAAAGGGAGAATGATTGACCTTGAGACCTCTCTGAGAAATTTTTCTTTAAACAAATTAAGCATTTATCTACTGTGCTGAGTACCTACTGTGTGCTGAGTAATAAGCATAAATAGAATACATTACATTCCAAATGCATTAGCATTGTAACCAAAGTGCTTCATGAAGAAGGAGGTTGTTGATTAGAAGAGATTGGAGAAAGCTTCATAGAAGTCTCATTTGGGAAAAGTTCATAGGTGTCATTTGATATGGGCTTTAAAAAATCAGTAGGAATTCAAAATGTGAAGGATCAGACCCAGGCATAGGAAGCATTATGAGCAAAGCCACAGGAGAGTAAAGTGCATTTTCTGAGGGCAGAAAGCCCAAAGAGCCAGTGTGATCTTAGGATACCATAAGAGAAGCATAGCTTACAGGAATAAAGAGGAGTTAGGAGGTCCCGAGTTAAAATCCTGCTTCAGACACACACTCCATTTGGATGAAGTATATGGAGGGCAGTAATAGACAATAACTCTAGAAAGGTAGAGAGGTAGACAGGTTCAAAGCCGTCCTGATTGTGGAGGGCTTTGAATACTGGTCACAGGAATGTGGATTTTAATTGACAGGCAACAGGGAAGCACAGGAGATTTTTGAGCTGAGCAATAGCAGAACCTAATCTGTGTAAAATATTATTTTCAGATTGTTAGAAAGAAGCATTGGAAGTAGAGGAGGGAATCCCTGTTTGAAACCTTGCTGTAATAGTCCAGGTAAATAGCAGTGAGTCTATACTAGAGGTGAAGTGGTGAAAAGAGCAATGGATTTGGAGTTGAAGGACATGAGTTCAAATCCCAGCTTTTGCTACTTACTATCAGAGACTCAGTTTCCTCATCTGTAAAATGAGGGAATTGGATTAGATGGCCTCTAACTTCCCTTTGGAGCCACTAGGTGGTGCAGTACATGGAGCACCAGGCCTGGAGTCAAGAAAACCTGAGTTCAAATGTGGCCTCAGACACTAGCTGTGTGACCTGGGCAAGTCACTTAACTCTGTTAGCATTAATTTCCTTTTGATTGAATCCAAACTTCACAGAACAAATGCCCTTAATGAAAGGATTTGTTCTGTAAAAGTTCAACAGTCAAAAGGCCACCCCCAAGGACCTAGAAGGCCACATATGGCCTCAAGGCCGCAAGTTCCCTGCCCCAGGACCTATTTTAGGGGCAGTGAAAACAGAGAAGTGAGAGAAGATATGAGAGGTATTGTGGAGGTCATATATGTTTGCTACTGGTATATCCAAGATATTGGAGAAGGAAGAGTCACATCAGAAGTCTAGGGTGATTAGCTTTTGGGATTAATTGATGGATAGTAGGTTCAAATTTTAAGACAGCAACAACAGAACTCACTAAGATTGGTTCCTTCCTCCTTCCCCTCTTCCTCTTCTCCTGCTAGTTGACATTCATGTGGTGAATGTAATAGATCCCCTGGCTCCCCACAGACCCCCTTGGGTGGGTCCTACCTGAGGTTGCTTTTGCTAATAGTTTATCTCTCAGAAACTTTTATGATATTAAACCTTCAAGTCTTGATTTTGAGAGCTGAGCAAAACTTAGCACCTTTCACTAGCCTCTTAAGAATAAACAAAGAGTTCCTCAAATATTCAGATGGCTTCAGAGCAGGGGTTACTATCATTTTGTATAGGAAACAGACAGAGTTTTACACTTAACAAGTGTTGTAACCAGAATGGAAGCAGCAGCTGAAATGCCTATCATGGTCACTGGAGCATTATTCAATAGGGTGGATTAACTAAGCAAGTCATTTCTAGAAATGGAGAAACTTTTCTTTAAAAAGGATCAGCAGAGTGGCTGGTAGGTGGCACAGTGAATAGAGAATGGGCCCTGGAGTCAGGAGACTGAGTTCAAATCTAGCCTCAGACATTTAATACACACAAACAAAACTAGCTGTGTGACCTAGGGCAAGTCACTTAACCCCAATTGCCCTGCCTTTCCCCCTCAAAAAGTGCAAAAAAAAAAAAAAGGATCAACAGAAAAGATACTTTTTTTTTTCTTCTCTGTACCTGAATTTCAGGGAAATTTCCTTCTTAGTGGTTTTTTTTCCTCCTCTGTAGAATTCCTTAAGTAGAAAGGGTTTGGGAAAAGGGCTCCCCTTCCAAGTGGAAAAGACAATCTGCACAATCCATGTTGCATTTCTATTCATATCAAGGATCCTGTAAGGAGACATGTTATAGTATACAATATGCACCCAGCTCTGTGTTGTTTGTGAATAGATATTTGTTAAAAAGAAATTCATGAAAAATGAGAAAGGTGTGCCATACGACCAGAATTGAGCAAATGTTCCAATTCTTACAAAAGGGAAGAAGGTAGTTTCTTCAAACTTGCATGACTATATATCAAGAGCAAGTCATTCTAGAATAACCTCATTTCCTCTTCTGACAGGCCTACTGGACTAGGAGATCCAGTGAATGACATAGATATAATATACCCAGATTTCAGAAAGGCATTTGACAAACCAGGTAGACAAGATAGACATGAATTGCATAATCAGCCCTTCTGGATCTTGATTCTGATCTTAGCAATCTCTCCTAGCGTTATGATTTATGCTTTTGGGGAATGGCTGAGCAAGTTATGGTATATGAATGTAATGGAATTCTATATTTCTATAAGAATTTCATAAATCTATAAATATCTATATATAATATAGATATATAAGTCTACGAATAAATTCAATTAAATTCTACAAGAAATGATGAGCAGGCAGATCTCAGAAAAGTTTGGAAAAACTTACATGAACTGATGCTGAGTGAAGCGAGCAGAACCAGGAGAAGGCTGTGTACAGTAATAACAACATTGTGTGATGATCAGGTATGAAGACTTAGCTCTTCTCAGCAATATAGTGATCTGAGACAATTTCAGAAGACTCATGATGGAAAAGGCTGTCCATATCCAGAGAAGAAATGGAGTCTGAATGCAGATCAAAGTATACTATTTTCTCTCTCTTTTTTTTCTTTCTTGTGGGTTTTCCCTTTTGTTCTGATTTTTCTTTCACAATATGACTAATATGTAAATACATTTAATATGATTGATTGTACATGTACATAGCCTATATCAGATTGCATGTCATTTTGGGGAGAGGATAGAAGGGGGAAAGTTTGGAACCCAAAATCTTATAAAAGTGAATGTTGAAAACTAAAAATAAGTAAGTGAATGAAATAAAATATGGTAAAATAAAATAAAAGACTGGCCCCAGTATTCTAGACGTGGTCTGACTAGAGTAGAATGGAGGAGGGTGGTCATCTCCTTGGCCTTGTAGTCTATTAACACTGCCTTCTCTTAACACTGCCTCAGATACTATTGTCATATTATATTGGGATTTACTTCTACTTCTAGCATTTTGTACCTGTGAAGGTGATTTTTTTTAAACCACATGCAAAACTTTAGACTTATCCTGATAAAATGTAATCTTACTAGATTTGGCCCAATGTTGTAGTTCTTCAAGATAGTTTTGTATCCTGTCTCTCATCTACTGTGAATTATGCCTCTTAGTACACAGCAGAGAACAAAAGAAAACGTGGAAGGAAGCGCCGGAAAGCAGGGAGCTTTGTTATATAGGGGTTTTTTTTTTTAATAGTAAACAGTGTGAAATGGAAAATCATGGTTTTATAATGAATCCTCTTTTTATATTGTGCTCTGTACATGGAAATGTAATTTTTTTGGTCTTTTTGTATTTAAGTTCAAAATGAATCAACATTTAAAAAAATTATCCCTCCCAGTTTTGTATCATTTGCAACATCCATAATTCGGTCAGTATTCCGACTGCCTATTCCCAGAATCACAGAATTTGAAGTTGGAAAGGTACTTCAGTGTCCTTCTAGTCCAACCTATTTATTTATTTATTCATTTATTTATTTATTTGCATTTTTTGTTGGGGGGGGGGAGGCAGGGCAATTGGGATTAAGTGACTTGCCCAAGGTCACACAGCTATTTTTTGTGTTAAGTGTCTGAGGCCAAATTTTGGGTCCTCCTGACTCCAGGATCAGTTTCTGTTCCCTGCACCACCTAGCCGCGCCCCTAGCCCAACCTATTTCTGAAAGAACTCCTCACTATAACAAGCCTGACAAATGGTTTCCAGCTTCTGCTTAAAGAACCCCAAGGAGTGAGAACCACTTTCTCTCCTAAGCAGCTCCATTTCACTCTGGGAAGTTTTCCTTGACATCCAGCTTACTTTTGTCTCTTTGTGTCTTAAACCCGCTGGTCCTGGTTCCACTTTTGTGGCCAGGTGGAACAGAGCTCACTTCCCCATAAGATAGCCCTCAGATCCTGAGACTCCTCTCTAGGGCGGTGGTGTTCCTGAGTTGTTTTCAATCGTGTCTGACTCTTCATGACCCCATTTAGGATTTTCTTGGCAGAGATCCTGGAGTGGTTTGCCATTTCCTTCTCCAGCTCATTCTGCAGATGAGGAAACTAAGGGAAACAAGGTTAAGTGGCTTGCTCAGGATCTCACAGCCAGTAAGTGTCAGGGGTAGGGTTTGAACTCATGAAGTCTTCCTAACTCCAGGCCTGGTGATTTATCCACTGCACCACCTAGCTGCTCCTGCCTCCAGGCTAAGCATCCCCAGTTCCTTCAGCTGTTGAACAGGACCTGGACCCAAGGACCTTTGACTGTCCTCTGAAAGCTCTGCACCTTATCATTGGCTGCCCAGAGATGAATATAGTCATGTAAGTGATGCCTGAGGAGAGGAGAGGACAGCTGGGTTATCACCTCCCTCTTCTGGGAAGACCAGGTCACATTTTGAGGCTGCCGCGTCACACTGCTGACTCATACGGAACTTACAGCCCACAGATATTCCCAGATCTTTTTGAAAACAAATGCTGTTTCACCGTGCGTTCACCACCTTATACATTCAGCCCCACAAAAGTACAGATCCTTGGAATACTCTATTAGTCACTTCCTTCTAAGTTGACACGGAGCCATTAAGAAATACTCTTTGGATTCAGCAATTCGACTACTTCTCAGTCCACACAACTGTATGAGCATGGTGTAACGAAGGGATAATGGATAAAGGATAATGGATAATGGATAAACCATCAGACTCAGGACTCAGAAGGGCCTGAATTTAAATCTAGCCACAGACACTTACTACGTGTGTGACCTTAGACGAGTCACAGCCTCTATTTGCCTCAGTTTCCTCATCCATAAAATGGAGCTATAATAACACCTATTTCCCAAGGTTGTTGTGAAGGATCAAATGAGGTAATATTTGTAGTAGCATTTAGGCAGTGGCTGGCGCATAGTAGGTGCTCTATTATACACTGACTATTACTGTTATTATTAGTTTTGTCATCAGTAAAATTAAGATTCCATGCATCTCACAGGGCTATTGCAAGGATCAGATGAGGTCCTGTATGCAAAGTGTTTACGAGCCTTACACAGATATTTGCATGCAACAACAATATTACTTTCATCTAGTCTACCTCTTTTCAATGATTCTTTAAGAATAGCTTGAGAATGTATTCTTTGCTAAAAATCTGGCAAAAAAGAAAAAAAATCATATTTTACTAGTGTCCAAAAAGGGGAGGGAGAGGGGGAGGGGGAGGGGATGAGGCCACGCGAGTCTACCTGACCTTGGTCTTGATAAAGCCACCTGCGTGATGAAGTCTGCTGTAGGAAGTCCTCTAGAAAAACTGCCTATAAGGTACACAAACCACTGTCATATTTAATACTGGCAAAAAAAAGCAGGCATTTAGATCAGTAATTTCTTTTTGTTGTTGTTGTTGTTGTTGTTGTTTTGTTTTGGAGGGCAGTTGGGGTTAAGTGACTTGCCCAAGGTCACACAGCTGGTTTTTGGGTAGAGTGTCTGAGGCCGGATTTGAACTCAGGTCCTTCTGACTACAAGGCCGGTGCTCTATTGACTGAGCCACCTAGCCTCCCTGATCAGTAATTTCTAATGCTATGTTGAGTCCCTACCTGCCTTGTTCTCAAAAAGCATCGTTTGAGATTTCCCCCCCCTTCTTTTAGAGTCTTCCTATCCCTGAGATAACTTGAGAACTGATTTTTGAATGCCTTTAAAATTGGCACCTACGACATGGATTTCCCCTGTACCTCTTTGTCAGGTCAGCCCTCTTTTCCTGACTTCCTTATCATAAATGTTATCACAGCTTCTTTTTTTGAGGGGGGTGGTGGTAAGAGGCCTGTGCTCCCCTGGGCTTCCTCATCATGCTTCAGGAACCTCGCCATCCCACAAGATCACTTCCGCCCTGGGATGTACCTAAGAGCTTGCTCTTAGCCCCTGCTCATTGGGCACCTCTGTGGGGAGGGCGGTGAAGGATCGCTCCTCCCAGAATCTTCTGTAAGGAGAGCGCCCCATCTCTTCATTTCCCATCCAGCTGAGCTCCTGGGGACTTTGCCACCATGCCCTCAGTCTGGATGCCTTCCCTGCCTCTCTTCCCCTTTTCTAGCTTCCTTTTGTATGGTGTCTTTCCCCATGAGATTCTAAGCTCCATGAAGGCAGGAGCAGCTTTTTCATTTTTAAAAAAATTCTCAATGCTAAGCACAGTGCTTGACATGTAGTAGGTGCTCAGCAAATGCTTATTTTTTTTTTTGAAAAACAGAAAAAAACAAACATAATTTATTTGCACAATATTAACAAAAACCAGCTGGGCTGCATATTACTTTTTTTCCTGAATGGACATCTGGGCAACAGCCTTCTCTGCTTCATCTGCAACATCAGGGGAGGCTGGTGGATACCATCTGATGATACATTCAACCAGTTCTTTTGCTCTAATTCTACAGAAAATTTGGTACTCAGAAGCTTATGGAACTGAATGTTGTAAACTAAAAGTAAATACATTTTAAAAAAAATACAAGATGGAGGAAACCAGGTGAGAGCACAGTTCATAGAAAACAAATTTGAGGGGGAGTTAATAGATTATAGACCCAAAGTGAGTCAGCAGTGTGACGAGGCGGCTGAGAAAGTTAATGCAATCTTGAACTATGTTGAAATTAATTAATTAAAGTTATTAAAAGAGGAGTACCCTCTGGGAATATAAGTGATAGATTCCTCACACTCTGCCCTTGTCAGACCACACATGGAATGTGGCATTCAGTCATGGACATTGGTGTGTCTTCATGTAGCTGGCCAGGAAGAAAGATGGCAGACTCCAAATGTAGTGGTTTCACCATGACTGTGGATGAGAACAGAGCATTGTGAAAATGCTGACAGATCCGTCCAATTAACATTTATTCGCTGTCCTTCTGGTTTCATCTGCAAATGATCTGATAATCTGGTTTAGCCAGAGCATGAATCACACACCAAGCTTCTCAATGAGCAAAATGTCTTTTCATCTGCTTTTCACTGTTTGGTGACACAGTGTTGTTCACAGTCTTGGGTTCTCCTCCTCCGTAGTGTTTTGCCAATGAGTTTGTGCCCTAAAATAGTGTCATTCTTCCAGTTCTAAATCTACAGTTGTATTGTCCCTTTGCCTGTGTGTCTCTCTGCTTGGATAGGAAATATGTTTCCTGACTGAGGCAGTTTCTGGGCTATTTCTGTGACCTCTGTGGCAAGAAAATGGTTATTGACCTGGTTCCCCTTCCTTTTTGTTGGGTTGAAAGTTTGTTTAATTAGACTGAGTTGGAGTATTTTTCTTTTCATCTCTGCCTTTTCTGCAAACTTACTGTGTACTTTGACTGTCATTGAAGAAGAGGAAAGGGACCTTGCAGGATTGGGGAAGAGCCTTTATTCAAATTGCTAGAGTAGTCCTTGGTCAGCAAATTAAAGCTGATTCAAACTTAGGTCCAAAGTTCTTTTTACTTGCGTTTTGCTGGCGATCAACAGGTCTTTAAAAAGCCCAAGATCATCCCCAAATGAGGATGAGTTATTGGAGTATGACTTTGGCGAAGGTGTTATTTTTCAACACCTAATGACTCTTTTCAAATGGTAAAGTCCAAAAGGAAATGGTCTGTGTGTCCCCTACCATGCCTGGCACAGTGCCTTGACCATTATAGATGTTCAATACATATTTGCTGAATGAATCATTAAGTAAGCAAAAAAAGGCCTCAGACACCAAAATAAGTGCCCTAGTTCATCCACTAAAGACCCTATACTTTCCTTTTGTCTCTTCCATCATGAAGTCAACCAGCAATTATTAAGTGCCTACTGTGTGCTAGGTACTATCACTCATCACTGGATAAAAATTATGCTGAAACTAAAAGTCAGTATAAAAGATGGAAGAAGATCCCTCAGGTTCTCGCAAAGAACCAAGCACTCGTATTTCACATGCATTTTTAGCCAAGTCAGATTAGCTGACAGCACAACCCACAGCAAATTAGAAACGGTAAATTAGGAAGGAGAGATAGATACTACAGGCCAGATTAAATGACAAATCATAAATGGTAAAGGAAGACAAAGAAGAAACCCGAAAAGGCATACATAGGAATTCCGAAAAGCATAGAAAGAAGACTTGGGCCACTTAGTGTAATAACAGACAAATATATTCAGACTCATATAGGTTTGTGTATGTGTGTATACATACCTATACCTGTGTAGATCTGTACATACTACATATAGTTTATAGATTTATACATAGTATTCTATACTATATTAATTTAGACATTATATATAAATATATATTTATATATGTAAATATATAATATATAAATAAGTATATATAATAAATAAATATATAATTATATATAATATGTCATATTATATATAATTTTATATATATATATTTATGAGGTACAGCAAGGTAGTACAGTGGATAGAGTTCTGGACCTGGAGTCAGGAAGACCTGAGTTCAATTCCAGCCTCAGTTTACTAGATGTGTGACCCTGGACCAGTCACTTAACCCTGTTAGCATCAGTTTCCTCATCTTCAAATGAGCTGGAGGAGGTAATAGCAAACCACTCCAGTATCTGACAAGAAAACCCCAAATGGGGTCACGAAGAGTCAGACATGATAGAAGGGACTAAATAACAACAACACACATAAAGAAAAGTCCAAATTGCACTATTTTAGAAGGTAGGCGTTTCACATATAACAAACAGGAGTCACTGGAGTTCTTAGTCTCCAGCCTCTAACAGATTCACTCTTGATCTGGTCAGAGAGGAAGACAGCCTCAGAGGGATTAATAATCAGCTTTATTCTAGTCTAGTCTTCTCAGATGGCTGCTGGGAGAACCAGCTTCTACAGCATTCCCTAATCACCCTTTTTACAGGGGACGGCAAGAAGGGGTGGAGGGGCAACTACCCCTATGCCTTAATGGGAACAATTGGGACAGGCACAGCTTTGTGGACTCACCTAAACCCCCTCTCAATGGGTGCCAGTTGAGGCACACACATATTCCCCTATGGGTTCCCCGTAGCTTCTCCCCATGCACAGACCAGTGCCCACCTGCTTTATAGGGCAACAGATAAAGAAGGCATCTTGCCAACATTAAGCTCACAAGTTAACTTTAGCAATATCATCATTCTGTGCATGCATAGTAAATATTACATTATGTCACCCCTTATCTCACGGTGAAGCCTCAGTAGGACTATCTGTCACTACAATTCTAAGAATTACTATCTAGATCCTTGGGGCTATTCTGGGATTTATTATCAAACAGCCGGCCATGGATCCTGATGTACTAACTCTAAGAAGGATAAAAATCCTCCTTACATACAGTAGGGAACTGATGTGACATGTTTTAGAACAATGTCCGCTTAGAATAGTTAGAGTTTTTCAGAGCTTTGGTACTTAATAAGTTTTTAGGTGTAATAATAATTAGCGCTTGTATTGTGCTTTTAGATTTTCAAGGCCCTTTGCAGACCTGATCTCATCTGATCCCCACAATGACCTTGTAAAGTAAGAGCCACAGGCATTATCCCCATTGTACAGGTGAGGAAGTTGAGATTAAAAGAGGCCCCGACTTGTCCAAGGTCACATAGTTAAGGTCACAGTCATACTTCAGATCCCCATCTCCTGTGATTCCAAGATCATCACTCCTTCCACTAGGCCGTGTTGTCTCTGTCTAACTGCCTGGAAAATTGAGCCTTGCACAAAGCTTTGTACCTGGAGCATCCCAGAGAGCTGGGGGTTTTATTGTGTTACCTGTAGAACGGCCTTCTTCTCTTTGTTCTACTACTTCTAATCTGTTGTGGATTGGAGAATTGGATAACCACATTTACATGGAACTGTGTGTAAAGGAAGTGCATGCATAGTTACTAAGTCATTATGCCAGTATACTTAATTTGCCTTAAATGTTAGCGTTTCTCTCAGACTGATGAGAGAGAGGCTAATAAAGATGTGTCGACTCGGGAGGACCTTTCTCTTCAAAGGACAGTATTTGAGTGATAATGATCCTTAATATTTTAGAGATTTTGTATTTTTCTGTGGAGAGTTTTAGCCATCTTTGAGATAAATTTTTAATTTCAGTATTATCTCTGTCCTGAAGCACGCCGCCTTGATGACTCTAATAGTCATGGATAGAACACCATGCCAGGAGTTGGAAAGACCTGAGTTCACACGTAGCCTCGGGCATTTTCCAGTCAGCTGTATGCCTTCACCTCTGTCTGCCTAGATTTTCTTATCTGGAAAATGGGAATAATAATAGCCCCTCCCTCACAGGTTTTCTATGAGGATAAAGGGAGATAATATTGACCAAGTGCTTTGTGAGGCGTAGAGCTTTATAGAAATGCTCCCCATTGTCTTTTCCCAGCTCCATTTGGCTGTGGTCCTTCCAAGCGCAGAATAGCTGCAATCCCACTGGCACTTTTAGTCCTGATAAACATCCTGGCACCAAACTTGAGATTGGTGGTTTTGCTGCAAACCTACAATTAAATAGCATATTTTGCCTCTCACTGAAGAAGAGATCTGATTGATCAAATGAGTTAGAACGTCAGTGTGTCACAACCTGTTCTATATTACATGACCTAAAGCTTGTTCCAGGAAGGATGACTGGTTCTCTGGTGGCCAGCCCTGAATATTGGTTTGACTTCAGGAGGAAGAACATAACTTAGATACCTTTATTGAGCTTTAATCACTACCTGATGGGTAAGAGGCCTAAAATTCATCACAAATATGGGGTGCCCTTAAGTTCGTGAAATCTGTGACATACCAAGCAATTCATATATTATATTATATTATATTATATTATATTATATTATATTATATTATATTATATTATATTATATTATATTATATTATATGTTATAATATGGACAGCTAGATGGTACAGTGGATAGAGTGATGGGCCTGGGGTCAGGAAGACTCATCTTCGTGAGTTCAAATCTGGCCTCAGATACTAGCTGTGTGACCCTGGGCAAGACACTTATACTGTTTGCCTCAGTTTCCTCATCTGTAAAATGAGCTGGAGAAGGACATGGCAAACCACTCTTGTATCTCTGCCAAGAACACCCCAAATACAGTCATGAAGAGTCAGACATGCCTGAAACCACCAAACAAAAACAAAAACACATTATAATATATTTAAATAATATTTGAAAGCAAAGTAAAAGATTTTCTATAGAAGGTTAACAAGACTCTGAAACTCCTGTTTTGGTCTCCATTTTTTGCATCAGATATCCATGCATCAGTCGCAAATACTGGTGCAGATGAGTTCATTAATCCAAGGTACAAATAAAGTCACCAGAATTAGCATTGGGTGGGCTTGACCCGAGCAGTGAAGAATATTTGTTTCATGAAATAATACTGGCACTATTTTCTCTTGGATTTATGGCTTCAAAAAATGAAGTCCTGATGGGATTTTTTTTTGGCATCCAAAAATGCTTGTAGTTTTCTCAGGCTTTGATAAAGTGAAACCAAATTGAAATTGATCATCATAATCATTAGCATTTAACAAAGAAGCACCACAGATTTTTGTTAGTCTTATGGATGGATGGTTTTCTCATTACCATTAATTATCACATAGAAAATGAACAAATTTGAATCATCTTAAATCTAAAAGTTTCAAAATATTTTTAGCAGCACTTTGGTGATAGCAAACAATTGCAAACAGAGTTGACGCCCATCACCTGGGGAATGACTGGACAAATCGTGGCCCATGAATGAAATGGAATGTCACTGTACTCTAAGAAATGCCAAATGTGATGTGTATAGAAAAGCATGGAAAGAGCCAAGTGAAATGATGCAGAATGAAGTGAGCAGAGCCAGGAAGACAGTATAAGCAATGACTACAATAATGCAGATGGAAAGAACAACCACCCAAAAAATTAAAAAGTGAATACTGCGAAATTACAAAGAACAAGCGTGGCTCAAAAGAAGAGATATGAGAAAATGCCTTCACTCCACCTTTGTAGGGGTGGGAGGCCCATAATTATGGTACATTGTGCATATTTTCAGGCTTTTTCTACAGATTGATCAGTTATGCTGATTTTTTCCTTTTTTATATCTAAAATAGACTACTTTTATACATTTTATGTATATTTTATATACTATATCATATATAGTTTATAATATACAACATGGGATGGTTCTTTGGGAGAGGGAAGGGGAAGGATACTAGCAGAAAGTATAGTAAAGAAAAAGACATCAATAAAAGCTTAATTTTTTTTTTTTAGAAAACTTGAAAAATTTATTTACCTTTCACTGGAGGATCTCAAATATCTACTTCTTCCCTACTGTGTTAAATATTCATTGGATCAACTCAAATACTGTGTTGAGCAGAAACTTTCTTGGATAGTGCAGGATATGGATCCGAAAATGAATCATTAAGAGAAACTCTCTGATGGTGTAGGATTTGGATTAGAAAATTAATCATAAGATTTTTTTTCTGCCTCCCAGAGAAAGTCTCATTGTGGTGTTTGTGCATGCTTAGAGTGGACTAAACTTGATTCTGTTTACCTGTTAAACAAACTTCAAGACTCCTAGAAGGGTATCCTTTTGCTGAATTTCATAAATAATTAACCTATGATGAACTGCTCATGGTGTTTTTCTTGTGTAAATTTATATTCCGAAAGAATATTAGAAAAAATTAATGACAGTGAATACAGGGGTGGGAACCGGTGGCCTTAAGACCACATGTGGCCCTCTAAGTCCTCAAGTGTAAGCCCTTTGACTGAATTGAAGTTTGGATTTGGTCAAAGGGCCACACTTGAGGACTTGTGGCCTTGATGTCACAGGTTCCCCACCCCTAATGTAGAACCTCAAGAAAGACCCTTTGCTGGAAACATTATTTTCAATGTATTCTTTTTAGTGAAAAACTTGGAGTTCATTTTAATACTTAAAAATAACTCTTTGCCAACCTGGTTCTCATTTCTTTTCCAGGAATGATCCTTGTCAGTCAAAAGCGAATTATTGTAGCTTCTAAGTGTGGGATTATTATGATTTTATTACTTATTACTTATAAGACATATTACTAATATGTCTTATAAGTAATAAGTAATACTAATAAGTAACATAAGTAATAATTATTAATTATAATAAGTAATAAAATAGTAATAATAAGTAATATAATTACTTATAAGTAATATAACTTACTTAACAAGTAAATCTAATAAGTAATGGGCCCTCTGATATAGAATGGCTGACCTGTATATGTCATGGATATATTTAGATAGATACGATCTGAGATCTGACCCACCCTGTCTCTAAGGAATACTGCAGTTTCTGCCTTTGAAGAGCAAGGGAACATTCATTCCTTCATTCTCTTTCCTCCAGGAGGAACATTGGGTTAGAATTAGATCTAGCTACTATACCTCGAAATATCTGTAATCTAGGAATATGTAGTTCTCTTTTTAGGGGTTCAGAATAAATTCGACTTTGCCTTGTCAGTCTAAAGGAGATGATAACAGCTTTCACTCACCAATTTGTTTGCCTCCCATAAAACTCTTGGTACACACACACACACACACACACACACACACACACAGAAAGAGAGACAGAGAGACAGATTGAGAGAGATAGTGAATAAGTCTATTTGTCAGACTAAATAGTAAAAAGAAACTGGGGAAGTTATATAGCATTAGAGTAGATAAAAAGTACATAAGAATAAATGAACTTTCTGTTCTGGAGCAAGATAAAATCCCGGCTAAATCAAGTAAAGGATAGTCTTACAGGGGAATCTATTCTCCTCAGTATAGGTACTGAGGAATGAAGGGACATGTTGTGAGTGGTGGGATGCTGGTTTCCCCACATGTGTTTGTGGCCCTAGGGACGTCTTTTTTTTTTGGAGGGGCAATTGGGGTTAAGTGACTTGCCCAAGGTTACATGGCTAGTAAGTGTTAAATGTCTGAGGTCACATTTGAACTCAGGTCCTTCTGGCTCCAGGGCTGGTTCTCTATTCACTGCGCCACCTAGCCTCCCCTCTAGGGAGATCTTCCATCCCTCATTCAAAAGGGAACCAAAAAAGATGGTTCTCGTGGGATGGCCCCCCTACATTTACATAAAGTTTTATTACTCTTCCTTCCTTCCTTCTTTCCTTCCTTCCTCTTTCTTTTTTCTTTCCTTTTTCTTGTTTTCCTTCTTTGTTCCTTCCCTCCTTCCTTTCTTGCTCTTTCTCTTCTTTTTTCTTTCTGACTTTCTTAAGTTTTAACATTTTTATTTATTTCTTTTATTTTTATGCCACCTTCAGTTCTAAATGTATCTCTTCCCCATTAACTATCCAAAAGCCATGCCTTCTAACAAACACATCAGTTAGATCTGACAATAAATGTAGTGTTTCACATACATAGACACCAATCTCTGTTAAAAAAACAACAACAAAGGAAACAAGGAGAGAGAAAGTTATCTTTTCTCATTTCTTCTGAGGTTTAGCTTGCTTATTATAATTATGTGATGCTGTTTCACTTCTTTTTTGTTCTGTTGTATATTGTGTAATCATTGTACATACAGTTTTCTTGTTTCTGTTTACTTTGCATCAATTCATATAAATCTTCCCTGGTTTCTCCACATTCTTAATATTCATTGTTTCTTATAGCACAGTAATGTTCATGGGTGCTCAAGCCAGCTCTAACAGGCTCAAGCCTGTTAAATTTTAAGCGTAAGCATTTACACCTCAGAAATTGATGATTGAGCTTGATTTATTGGGGTTTTTTGATTGTCTAGATACAAGAAAATGTTAATAATGCAGATTAAACTTAGAAGTATATGTATGCTCCTTTTTTTTTGAGAGCCTAGTTGTTAAATATTTACCAGCATATTCCTGTATGTTCTATAAACGTTGCTTGAGGTCCACAGTATTGCAGTAGAATTCTTGGGGAATGAAGACTTCACCTGACAAGAGGCTTTGTGACTACAGGATGATAATAACAACTTACATAGCACTTACTACTTTGCCAATAGTATAATCTTTTTTTCTTTTGTTTAAAATTTATTCATTTATTTTCTAGTTTACATCATTCATTTCCATGAAATTTTGAGTTACAAATTTTCTCCCTGTCTTTACCCCACCCACCACCCCAAAACAGCGATCCCACTGTATACCCCCTCCCCAATCTGCTCTCTCCTATGTCCTCCCCCATCACCCCTCTGACTTTCCGGTAGGGCAAGATGGATCTCCCTACCCCAGTGCCTGTGTATCTTAATTCCCAGTTGCATCTAGTTAATAATAATAATAATATATACATACATATATATTTAACATTTGATTATAGAACTTTACATTCTAGATTCTTTCCCTTCCTCCCTCATCACCCACCCCCACTGGAAGGACAAGCAATTCAATAGAGGCCATATATGTGTCCGACAGTGCAATCTCAAACCTATCTTCCACAACCCCTCCAACCTTGACTGTTTCCATCTTTCGTCATCTCTGCCATTTTATTGTGGCCAAGCATCCCTTATTTAGATAGCTACAGTTAGTACATATATGGCTCTGATTTTTTTTCCATTTTCATTGTCTACTTAAGAAATTATATAAACTGATTCTGACATTCAAAGCCCTCCACAATCTGAAATCAACCCCCCTTCCCAGCATTGTCTCATACTGTCCCCCTACATTCCAACCCTATTACTCTCCACTCTCTGTTCTCATTCAGCCCTTTTGGTCCTGGGCTTTCTCTTCTCTCTCGTACCTGAATAGGCCTCTTTTCCCATGGGCTTCTTTTGAAACTTCTCGCTCACTTCAAAGCCCAACTCAGGCACAGTCTGCTCCATGAAACCTTCTCTTACTCTCTCTAGATCAGCGGTTCTCAACCTGTGGGTTATGTTCAATTTGTAACAATGAAAATATATCCTGCATATCAGATATTTACATTACATTTCATAACAGTAGCAAAATTACAGTTATGAAGTGGCAACGCAAATAATTTTATGGTTGGGGGTCACCGCAACATGAGGAGCTGTATTAAAGGGTCGCTGCATTAGGAAGGTTGAGAACTGCTGCTCTAGATGAAAGCAGGTACTTCCTCCTCAAACTGCTCATAATACTCTAGAACTCTCCTTTTCCAGCTCATTTTACAGATGAGGAAACTGAGGCAAACAGACTTAAGTGACTTGCCCAGGATCGCACAGCTAGTGTCTGAGGCCAGATTTGAACTCATAAAGATGTCTTCTTGAGTTGAAGCCCAGTGTTCTATATACTACGCCACCTGGTTGCCCTAAACTCTCACTATATACTTTTTCATTGCTTTTCCAAAAGATTGTGCCTTGCGCATTGCATCTAATAGTCAGTGAGCTTTAAGTTTTGTATGGCAGCTATAAAGTTGATAATAAGCCAATAAAATGTGCATTAAAAATGAATTAGTGTCATAAGGAGAAGCCTGTTGGATTAGGAAACAGGACCTGAGTTCAAATTCTGGTTCTGCCACTTAGCACTTATATGACCTTGGATAAATCACTTAACCCCTCCAGGCTTGGATTTCCTCATCTGTAAAATTAGGGCATTGGAGTATATAACCTCTAAAGATGCTTCTTACTCTCAGTCTATGACTCCATAATAAATACTTGTTAAACTGAGTTCACAGCTCCACCAACAACGTAATAACATTCCTGTTACCCACAGTCCTGACTATTAAATTTTATTGTTTTGAACTCTGTTAATTTCATGGGTATAATAAGGTGGTGTCATAGTTCTAATTTGCATTTCTCTGATTATTAAAGAGTTTGAAGAAGTTTTAAAGTGATTATTAACAATTTGTAATCCCTAAAAAATTGTCCTTGCCTTTTGTTCATTGATACACTGGGAAATAGATATTGCACAAAATTGCATCAGTTTCTTTTAGATTCTGCATTTTTTTAGATTTTTTTTTTCAGAATAATTCCTCTGGCATTTTTTTCCCCAAAAATAAGATGGAGGGGCAGCTAGGTGGTGCAGTGAATAGAGTAGCGGTCCTAGAATCAGGAGGACCTGAGTTCAAATCCAGCCTCAGATGCTTAACTTACTAAGCTGTGTGACCTTAGGCAAGTCATTTAACTCCAATTGCCCTGCCTTTCCACCTTTAAAAAGATCGATAAATTCATGAATGAATGAATACATGCATACATAAGATGGAAATTGTCGAGGTTGGAGGGGTTGTAGAAGACGGGCTTAAGACACTGTTTGCAAGCATTTTTCCTCCTGTACTTTTTTCCTTTTTGTTTTGGATACACTTTGTGTGTGTGTGTGTGTAAAATCTCTTTACTTTTAATTAGATTAATTTGTTTTGTGCTTTTTTGTATGAAATCTTTTTTTAAAATCAAATTCTTTTATCTTTAGTAAAATGATAATTTTTATTTTCTCCACAAACAGGATGATTATTTTTCTCTAAGTTTTTATATTAAAAAAAATATTTAGGTCATTGGTACCATAGAACAATTGACACTTGATAAACGCTTGCTTGCTTGATAGTGGTCTAGTGTAGAGCATTAGGGCAGGCAGATGGCACAGCGCATAGAGCTCTAGGCCTGGAAGAGGGAACACTCATTTTCCTGAATTCAAATATGACCTCAGAAACTTACTATCTTTGCTACCCCTGGCCAAGTCACTTAACCCTCCTTGCCTCAGTTTCCCCATCTGTAAAATGAGCTGGAGAAGGGAATGGCAAATCACTCTAGTATTTCTGCCAAGAAAACCCCAAACGGGATCAGGAAGAGTCAGACTCGACTGAAAATGCCTGAAACAGCAACAGTAGTGATTTGGGCACAAGGTCAGTTTGTGAGAGAAATGTGCAGGAAACATTCAGGAGCAGAGAGTGTGTGTAGGGAACATACACGACCAGATACACACAACAGGGAACACTGGGAGCAAGAGTGACTCCTTTCAATACGCATATTCTGGTGATTCTCCGACTCCCTCAGTCCAAACTCATCTAAATTATGGCCTGAAATTCCTTTAAACTACTCTCATCCTCCTGGGTAAGGATCCTCTTGTCATCCTAGGGGAATCTACTTTAGCAAATACTGAAAAGGGTCTTCGTGTGAAGAGCTAGAGGTGCCAGAGTGAAGAGTTTCTTTTCAGCCCCCATAATACCCCTAGTAGCTGTGCAAACCCACTTGGAAACAAGACTGACTAGGGCTGTGGGAAACCGCTGAGGCTGGTAACCTCTTCCCCTCCCCCTCCCCCACTGCTGTACTCCCTTTCACTAAATTAACAAAACTCAGCTAACTGGGGTTGGTGGGGCTTTGTCCCAGGGCACTGACATCCAGCGGACCTTTCTTCCCATTCCTTTCTATTGCCTTACAACTCTGAGCAGGTCCACACCACTAAGCAGAGCAGGCATTTCTGGGTTTTCTTACTGGTGTCCCATAGACACGGTGTTATTCTCTTAGGTCAGCCTTCCACATTGCCGTTGCCCCCTACCCTCATGTCCTGGTGTGATAGCACCCATGGTTGGACTGTTCTCTGACTGCCCTTTGTCTCTGCACCCCTCCCTTCCCCAATGCTGACCTCACTCAACCTTTTTCCCAGAAGAAATCATTCCTAATTATGGTCCTGTATGCAGGTCATCCTTCCTGAAATGTGTCACCCGGAACTCCAGATGTGGCCTGACCAGATCAGAGCCGAGCAGACTATCACCTCCCTAGTCCCGGATACTAACTATGCCTCTAAGACTGCATTTGCTTTTTTCGGATTCTACCTCCGCTGTTGACTCACTGAGCTTGTGTGTGTCTAATTTTTTTTAATCCCATTTTTTTCAGATGTGCTGATATTTAGACACATAACCCCATCTTGCATTTGCAAAGCTGATTTTCAGAAGTGAATGTAAGACCTTACATTCATCCCTATTACGTCTTTTCTAAGATCTACCCAATGGTCTCTCCAGCCTTTTGAATCTTGACTGTCATTTTTACATGCCTCTAACTCTTATACATTCTGTTTTTCTGAATCATTTGACATATCTTGATTTGTTACTTATTAACGTTCTTGAGTAATTTTTGTGTACATTTCATTTTTAATAGATTGCAAGGTCATCATGGGAAAATATTCTATTTTTTTCTCTTTACTAACACTTTATATATTACCAAGGTAAATGTTCATCCATACTCTAGAATTTAATGAAGAACAAGTGAAATAAGCCAACATTTACAGATTCTCTGGCTTCAGAATTATCTATTAGATTGTAGTTTTCTTGAGGGCAAGAACTCTGCCATTTTGTGTTTTGTCACTCTGTGCCCAGTGCCGAATACAGTTGAATAAAGCAGGTATCTACTTAATTGTCAAATTAAAAAAGCACGAAGAAAAAGTACTCTTGAATTTAAATGAAGATGAATTAAGCTGCATTCCCCATATTAACTTAGGTAAGAAAAGGAGAAAATGAAATTTGTTGAATCATGCCATGAGTTTCTCTTCTTTGTTTCACTGACCTTGTCAGCTCCCTCGGGTTTAATTACCACCTCCATGCAAATGACTCACATCCCCAGTCTCTCAGATGAACTTGAGTCTCACATATCACCTTCAGCCTCTTGGACATTTCAAACCAGGAGTCAAACAGACATATTAAAAGAACATGGCCAAAACACAGTTCCCTGTGTTTCCCCTTTCTTTTGAGGAGTATTCTAAGTGACAGCTCTCTAAGATTATAAATTGCCAAGAAAGTGTCATTATATATATATATATATATCAGTTGAGAGAGTTTCCATCCCGGGAATTCCCTATACCAGTGAAATTATCAGGTGGCCAAAAAAATTAGAATTAAGACTGTTGGGGATCCTGCCATCTTTCCCAACACCCGACTTTGCAGGCTCAGTGTCATCTCCAGCCCCTCCCTCTCACTCATTTGCCCCACACAGCCACTTGGTCGCCTAATGCTGTCCTTTCTTCTTCCATCTCTTCCATCCGTCCCCTTGTCTCCACTCGTATAGTTATCACTCTAGCTTAGGCCCTCCCTCACCATAGTCTTCAGATTGGTCCCCCATTCCACTCCACATAACCACCAAAAAGTATAGATCTGACCTTATTGCCCCTTTCCCCTACTCATTAAACTCCAGAGACTCCCTCTTATGGCTCATATCAGTTAGGAACTCATCTGGCATTTAAAGCTTTTCACCAGCTCACCCTGTCCAGCCTTTCACTGCTTAGGACAGAGTATGTTTTCTACATACTCTATGGTCCAGCCAACCAGCCTTCTCCTCACCCACAACATTTCAGGGGACTGCACCCCCTACCTGGAATGCATTCCCCGCTTCCCTCCACCATCTACGATGCCTGGCTACCTCCAAGACCCTGAGTGACAAAGCAACACAAAGCAACAGAGTTCCTGCCTTCAAGAAGCCCACAGTCAAATAGATTATTCTGAAGCTGTAGAATTAGTAAATATTGGCTCATTTCATTTGTTCTTCATTAAATTCTAGAATATGAGTGAGCCTTCTTCAGGAAGCTTTCTGGCTGGTCTCGTAATTGCTTTTGAATTCTCTTTCAAGAAGCCTTGTTCTGTGCTCTGTATGCATTTTATATGTAATTTTATATGTACGCATTTCTTCCTACACAACACAATGGTTCTCAACCTTCCTAATGCCATGACCCTTTAATACCCATATGGGGGCACATCTGCATGTGGGCGGGCCCGCCTGGAGGCTGATAAAGGAGTGGCTTCTTGGTTCCTAAGACCATGGGAAATATGTGTTTTCCGATGGTCTTAGGCAACGCCTGTGAAAGGGTCATTTGACCCCCAAAGGGGTCGTGACCCACAGGTTGAGAACCGCTGCTCCAGGAGGATATAAGTTCCTTGAAGGCAGGATCTGTTCTCTCTTTTCACCTCCATTTCCTAGCACAGTGGCATATTTGTTTTTGTTGCTCAGTTGTTCAGTCATGTAGGACTCTTGGTGATCCTGTGGACCATGCCAACACTTTCTATGGGATATTCTTGACAAAGATACTGTAGTGGTTTACCTTACCATTTCCTTCTCCAGCAACAAACAGAGGTTAAGTGACTTGCCCAGGGTCACACAGCTAGGAAGTATCTGAGGCCACATTTGAACTCAGTTCTTTCTGTCTCCAGGCCCAGCACTCTATCCACTGAGCCACCCCCTTGCCTTCAATTGCTTAATAAATTCTGGTCAATTGATTGACTGATACAATCTTTAGTCAGTAAATGGCTTGTAAGTAGAATTATTTACAGAATAGAATTGATCTGAAAATGTATTTTTTAAAACCTCGTGTTATCTGACATCATTATAGTAGAAATTTAAATAAATGTATTAAATAAAATTTAATTAATTAAATAAATTTATTTAAAAAGGACTCTTACTGGGGCTCCACTGAAAATCCACTGAGAAAAAAATTGAGAACCATTAATCTCATTTTATAAATAATGAAACCAACCAAGAAACCAATGTCAAACCCTAAGAATCTAAGGGGCTTGTCTAAGGATACTAGGGTTAGGACTAGAAATCAAGTCTCTTGGGGGTTTTTTATCAGCTGTTTTTTTAACATTTGTTTGTTTATTATTATTATTATTATTATTTTGCTTTTTGGGGAGGGGAAGGTAAGGCAATTGGGGTTAAGTGACTTGTCCAAGGTCACACAACTAGTTCTTTGTGTTAAGTGTCTGAGGCCGGATTTGAACTCAGGTACTCCTGACTCCAGGGCCGGTACTCTATTCACTGTACCGTGTAGCCACCCATCAGCTGTTTTTTTTTAGCAATCCTGTACTTCCACTTTATCATCAGATAATGATTTAGCTCTTATTTAAAAAGAAAACAGAGGTAGTGTAGCAGATACAAAACCAGCCTTGGAGGCAGAAATATTTGAGGGTGAATGTAACCTCTGTCATATACTGGCTGTGTGACCATAGGCAAATCGTTTAGCCTCTCTGTGTCCCAGGCAACAGCTATTTAAGGTTATAAATTGCAAAGAAAATGTCGTTTTACATTGGTGGGGAGAGTTTCCACCTTGGGAATTTTGTATACCAGTGAAATTGCACGTTGGCCAAAAACCAAAAACAAACAAAAGGGAAAAGGCAGTTTGTATTTTTTTTTCTTAAACTCATAAAACAATAAACTTTATAAAACTAACCTTTGGTTGGTTTAGACAATGTAGATTTATCGGTAAAATTTCCAGAGAATACAGGAACAACTGAAGGAAATCTGCTGTGAGAAAACTTTCTCCCCTGACCCAGATGAAAATGGGTTTAGGACACAGACAATCCCAGAGAGATGCTTGAGTCACATGGGGCTAAATGACTTAGCCAAGGGCAGTTAAATGACAGAAGTGGGATTTGAACCCTGCCTCCAAATATTTTCTGGTTGTTCTTTTCTTCTTGGGGCAGCCTAAGGAGCCATTTTATTTGTTTTTTGTCTTTCCAAAATATTTAATCTAGTTCCAACCATAGTAAAATACATACGCATCCATAGATGCAGGGTGGCGCAACGTTAGCAAAGTGCTTTGTCTTTTCTCAACCTTAGAAAAACCTTTTGAGGTAAATATCGTTCCCATTTGACAGATGAGGACACTGAGGCTCAGAAAGGTGAAGGACCTGAGGGGGGGTCAGACTATTTAAAAAAAGTTTCCAGGCTATTAAAAGCCCACAAGCTATGAAAGGGGAAGATACTCATCTATGAGAATGATAGGTGGTGAAGAAAAATCTCCTTTCCAAGAGCAGCTCAATCATAAACACTGGAACACAGAAGGGGTTCTGAAGAGTTGGGGGGATGAATTGTAGCCGCGGCACCCTGGCGCGATGTTTCGTGCCCGCTCCTGCCCACACGGTTTTTATTTTGCCTTATTTTTAGCGGTATTCCATCTTTCCTCGAGCAAGTGCCACCTTTCCTATCTGCTTCCCTGGATGGGATAGAGTGGAGTTGATTGCAATTCCTTCCCATCAGCATTTGCTGTGACTACCATGACAAGTGGTTTTTTTGTGTTGTTTTATCAATGATGGTCAGCTGCTCTGACAAGGGAGGCCGGGACGCTTTCCTGCCTGTTAATCAAGGCTGCACAGACAAAGCTTGAGGAAGGATGACCCGTGGCTCAGGAAGTTTTGAGTCAATCGCTATTTATAAGTCGTACACAGTAGGACGTGAGCTCAGGTCTCTGTTCAGGACAGGAGGGGAAAGTTTTCAGCCAAATCCTGCATGTGAGGAAACGGCTAATGGGCCTGACTGAGTGAGGCCTCTGTGTGAAAGGAAGGAATGGATGAGAGTCCTTGTAAGTACTCTTTTTCTGCCTCATCTGCTGTTTTGGCTCACGGGCGTGGCAGCAGTGTGGGGAGAAGTTCAGGTTTGGGGCACAGAAAGGCTGTTAGTGGGCACTGGGATCTTCAGCCCTGTGTCACTCTGGTGGCAAGATGGAAATAAAACTTCATGGTGGATTAAAGTGATCTTAACATAGAAGGGAAAATGGAAGGGGCAGCCAGGGAGCCCACTTCCAAACTGGGTCCTTGCTTGACTGGTTACATACCTTCTTCCATTTATGTATGTTAAATTCAAGTCAACAAGCATTTAGTAAGCGTAGCATTATATACATTATGTGTACCACATGTCCTTGGGGTTAGAGAGGCAAAAAAATACAAAAGCACCTTCCCGCAGAAATTATGTTCTACCGGGGTGGGGGCAGGAAGGGCAAGAAGTCTGCAAAATAGCATGCACTAAGAACAGAAAGTAGTCACTTGGGGAAGGGAAGGGGTAGCCGCTGCAGAAGATGAAGGAATGGAGAGATTCGAAAAGCACTTGACAAGACCCTCCATGCCATTTATATTTATTTATAAATAAGAGTATTTACATTTATAATATATATATTTATAAACTAAGAGCTGACGTTGATAGCTTATACAGTACTTCATGGTTTCGGAACACAAATAGTATTATCGTACCCATTTTACAGATGAGAGAACTGAAGCTCCGCGAGGCTGTGTGATGTGCCCCTGGCCACACGGCTAGCAAGGGTGGACGCCAAAACTCAGACCCAGATCTCCTGACCCTTCTAACGATGATCTTTCTCCTAGACCCTCTAGGACTCTGCTCGAGGCGAGCCCTGCTTCATTTGACTCTCCTCCTAAGACTCTCCTCATAAGTTGCTCCAATGGATAGAGCAACAGACCTGGAGTCAAAAAGGCCTGTGAATCTGTCACTAGCGACACTGTGCGAGGCAAGCCACTTAACCTCTCTGTCCGCCTCAGTTTCCTCACCTGTAAAAGGGGAATAAAAATAGTGCCCACCTCCCAAGGCTGTTGTGTGCATCAAATAAGATAATATTTGTTAAGTGCTTGGCTTAGCACCTAGTACATAGCAAGTGTTGTTGAAATGGTAGCTATTATTAACTATTATTACTTAACTTCTGCCTGCCTCAGTTTCCTCACTTGTAAAAGGGGGATAATAATTGCACTTATCTCACAGGATTGTTGTGAGGGTCACATGACATAATATTTATGAAATGCTTAAGCGTATCACTTAACAAATAGTTGGTGCTTAATAAATGCTCATTTCCTTCCTTCCCCAACCTTTCATTGGCTAAAATGTATTTTTCTACATCTGTTTTTCCCTTTTCTTTTCTGGGTGTGATTGGCAGGGCTGGCTCTGCCACTAAAGTCATTTAACCTCTGGGTTTTGTTACCTCCTGTGTAAAATGAAGGCTTTGGTCATGATGACTTCTAAGACTCCTTTTAATCCTAAATCTATGATAATATGAAAAAATTTTAGAAGAAAAAAAAGTTACTGATAAAATTAATTGTGTGGACTTTTATGACTGATTTCTTTTTTTTAAAAAAGCGAGACTATCCTGTTTCAGGAAATTAAAATTTCATTTATTCAAAAACCCTTTATACAGATGCAAAACCCTATGCTAGGCTCAGAGAGTGATGCAGAGATAAGTAAGACATGTTCCTGCCCTTACGGAATTGCACAAGGGGAAAACATAACAGAAATAAATAACCAGTGATGCACAAGAAGTGTAGAATAAAACCGGGCAGTCTAGATGATTATTATAAAAATATAAGTGAGTTACAAGGTCTTTTAATTAATGTTGATCTACATTCATCATGTTGGGAAATACCAAAGATAAGGTTCTCATAATACCATTGGCACCCTCTTTTGAGGGATACCTTTTAGGGGTTGTAGTATTTCACAGGCAACTGGGACATTTTGACATATGCAATGCAAGTATACTATTTAGGGATATGTGCCTCAGTATTTCCAAAGATCTGTTATTGTATCAATATGTCTATTCTCTCCACTGTGTTAGTCTTTAAGAATTGCCATGGCCGTAATCGTGTGCTTATTATCCGTACACATTTTGATGATTGATCCCTCTGGCCTTGGCTCAACCTGGAGTAGCAGAAGTGGTTGACCTTGGGTGGTCAGGTCTGAACTGGAGGCATTTCTAACTTGTAGGAATGTGCTGGAAGCTATAGAGGTCACCTCTATACCATGACGAGGTATCATAGTAGGACTTTAGGGCATAGGAGGACATAGTAGGAAGATACTACCAAAGTAGTTAAAATTGGGGACTTAAAGTTCTTTTTTTGCTTGTTTGTTTTTACATTCTATTTTTTCCTTCCCTTTTGAATAGGACAGTTCCAAGTCAAGCTCTTGGCACTTTTCTACAGAAGAATTTTTAAAAGCCATTTCAGGGTGCAGATGATATGGAAATAATACAATCATTGGAATTACAACTGAAGAGGAAGAGGATAATAGACCTGTACCAACCAGTGCTTGCAATGAAACCTTTATAAAAATTCAGTCAGTTGACATGCGCCCAACAGGGAATATGGAGCTTGGCTTTTCCCGTTCAGCTGTCCAGACACTGTCAAGAAGCCATTGCAAGAACATCAAACAAAAGATCTCTCAGTGGGAAGGAAGGACTAATCCAGAACACCGGCAACTGAAGGACTTCGGAGTAAGATATAACTGTAATCGTGATGTTTTTTCTAAGACAACAGCTGCTTCTGTGGAAAACAGTAAAAAGTTGGGACCTATTAACTCTCCAAATCTGGGACTGGATCTGAGGGAAGAAGAGGTCAAAAGCTGTGATCAAAGTGAGGCTGAAAATGAGAGGCATGAATATGATTCGAGTTTATTTAACCACAAAGCAGAAACCAACATGATGTGTTCTCAGGTCAAACAGATTGAAAGTTGGAAAGATGATGTTTTGAATCCAGAGAGTACATTGCCTCCTGGAAACTTTTATACCTCAAGAGTATTATGGAAGACAATGGAAGCCCTTCCTCCAGATAAAGTCTTGAATTTGTCCTTAGAAAGCTGTGGCTCTCCAACGAGAGAACTGGACTTCAGAGGTCTGGATAGGCCAAATGGAATAGCCAAGAGTTTAGAAAATGTTTACTCTGATCCTGAGGGACAAGAAGCTAGACCTTCTATAAACCCTCTGCCAAAACCTCGTAGGACATTCAGATATTTATCTGAGTCAGATGGTATGCCACTTACAGAGAATAACTGTAGAAGAGAGTACTGTGAAAAGCAGCCACTGGATAAATTGCTTGTAGAGCCCCCTGTGCTCCCTGCTCCGGGTCTTGAAACAAAGAAATTTGGTGGAAAAATTAGAAGGAGATCTAAAAGGTTTGTCTCAAATAATTTTATAAATGATTATAAGCGGGGCAGCTAGGTGGCACAGTGAATAGAGCACCGGCCCTGGAGACAGGAGGACCTGAGTTCAAATTTGACGTCAGAAACTTAACACTAGCCGTTAACCTTGGGCAAGTCACTTAACCCCAATTGCCCTGCCCTCCCCTCTCCAAAAAGCAAAGAAAAAAATGGTTATAAGTTGAACTAAATGGCCTCTGACATCCCTTCCAGTCCGAAGGCTTTGTGCTGCTGTTTTGATTTTGTATTTGCAGAGTTGTGGAATTCCATCGTTTTCTTCTTCACAGCAGACTCAGTACCATTTTCCTTCTTTTGATTACAGTCGTATTCTGAATACACTGACACTTAATTACCCGAGAGAAAATAAACTAAGTAGAACAAGAAAAAGTGGAAAGACAGGAACTAGCTAATGTACTAGCTTGGGAACAGCAGCAGCACAGGAGAGCAGCTCCGGGCTTTTAAAAAGGTGTAGCTGAAGCACACACTTGAGCTCACTCTGTGGAATGTATAGAACTAATTCCATTTTTTTTCTTAAATGTAGTTTGAACCATTCTTTTAAAAAAATGAACATGAGTGCATAAAATTTTTTTGAAAGTTAAAAAAAATTTTCCTACAGTATGTCCAAAATACATATCCAGCTTAGTCTGTCATGCATAGCTATCTGCTAATGAAAACGCTTTTGCTATTAAACTTGGTTCTATTAATTGCATCTTTTCTTTGATCTTTACCATACTGACAGAGGGTGAAATTCGGGCAAAAAAATATTGGGAAATATGTCTTCTTTTAGGAAATCCTTTGAGTTTGAAGATATCCAGCACTTTCGGAACCGGAACTCACCCAAGATCCACGAAGAACTTGGAGGAAGTTCTGGATCAGCACTTTATTACACACAATCAGAGGACAACATCTATGAGGATATCATATGTAGGTATCGACAATCTGTCCGGTTACATTGAATAAGTATGAATTTGGCAAAGCCCGTAACTGTGTAGGGTGGTGGTTTCTTTCACAACCAGTCACTCCTTGCCCTAAAGGGGAAAAAATCTGAACCTCCCAAATGTAATTTTTCTCCCCTCTGTATTGGATTTTTATAGCTGCCTTAAAAGGCTGCCCAAATAGAGTGTTGATCAACTTTGTACAGTATCTTGTTTACACTTATCAGTAGCAGGGATGTAGTGGAGCCAGTTCAGCCTCCACCTCTAAAAGCCAATTTCAGCCTTGAAGAGCCAATTGTAAAATTTTCAACGTGAGCACCGACCACTTGGAAATTGGCAAACTATAAATTGGGGCTTGATTCGTTTTGTTGATTTGAAACTTAAGAAAATGATGGAGAAAATGTTAATAATACAGAGTAAACCTTAAAATGTGCTCTCTGTACATGTATGTGTACGTATGTATGTTATATAGATATACATATGTGTGTATATAATGCATTATATATACACATGCACATGTGTCTATGTGTATAATGTTACTTATATGTATAAGAGCTGCACTTGACCCTGTCAGCTGCACAGGAGAGAACACCAGTGACCAAGGGCATTACAACAGCTCTCGAATCTGGTTGCCATTTCCACTACCAGCTCTCAAAGCTGGTTCTTAAATGTTTGCCAGTATATCCTTACCTGTAGATGTTCACTCCTGGGTAGCTTATAGGATTGAGTGGAGTTGCTTGGATTATAAACTCAGGTCCCTTCAGTAGGGCAGACCAAGAAATCTTTGCATATATCCAGTGGATTGGTATTGCTTTTGCTACCTGTGGTGACTCTTGATTCCTTTTAACTACTATTTTTTGCATGTTTTTTCAAGATCCTGCCAAGGAGAATCCATATGAGGATATCAAAGTAACGCCTGTACCTGTGTGGAGAGCTCCCTCAACTTGGAAGTTGCCACAGTCTAAAAGTACTTTTAAGCCACCAAAGGTACGCGACAACATTTGGTTGTATTAACCACAAGTAAAAAATATTAGCACCATCTCTTTAATCCAAACAAAAGGGTTAGAAGAGTCTTCATCACTGTGTATGTCCATGAGACATGGTTCTTTGGAAATATCCTTAAATTGAAGTAAGAGGGATCTCAATTGGAACTGAGTGGGACTTCCCAAAGAGTAACAAAGCACTATGATTCTTTTTACTAAGAATGATTGTGGAATTCTTGCTTGGATAATATTTTATAGAATCCTTCAGGCATATGGAGGATAGTCAGATTTTATGCCCTTTACCAATGAACTTTCTTCCCTTTCTTTAGCTTCCTCCAAAGCCTCCATTCCTCTATCGCAAGACCATGGAACTGAAGAATTCACAAGCCTATTTACGTTCAAAGCGCACAAAAGACACAACTTTGCCTGTCACTTTAACAGAGTGGAAAATATTCCGAGCTGGAGAAGTTGCAAACAGGAAAAGAAAAAACCTCCCAAGGGTAAAGAGGATTCGGATACCTTCCTTCTTCTTTAACACTTCAGCATTGTTCTATGAAAGCCCAAAATTAAACAAACTTTTCTCTGAAAATGAATAGTGGGTTAGAGCTGACCTCCTGAAGCCAAAGCTGGAGAGTGAAATAAGTGGCTTTTGGCAAAGCTACTTTTATGTATTTGGAAGATCTGGATTATTTGAGATCTTTAAATCTATTTTAGATTTTTTTAACTCTCAGATTTTCCTTCTACTTCAATTTATATAAAAATCAGAGGCCTTTCCAAAGTCTTGGATCTCAGAGCTTGGAGTCTCATATATTAGAAACATCCATCTGCCTTTTTTAGCTCCTGTTTTATTAGTTTCTTTTGTTCTCTCAAATGAGGATGGCTTTTTATGCCTATAATATCTTTATTCAATATCTGCAATAATGTGCATTTCACTTGGAGGAAAGGAGAGCAGACTTATTCTTACTGGTTTTTTAAAATTTGTTCTTTTGGAGCTGGTGATAAGTAGACAAGGTTTAGTCTGGAGGAAATGTTTTCTCCTTAAAGGAGGGTTAGTGAATGGTATCTTCTAGGCTAGTGCTGCTGGTACCTTAAATACTGGCACTAGGCATATCAGTGATAACTCCCCAGCTCCCAGTGGCCCCTTGTAAAAGAGAAGTTAACAAGGTAGGTTTACCAATGGGACAAATATCTTCACATAGGAGGTGATAGGAAATCATTCTATTTATAAGCACACTGAATTTCTCAGTGCTTTTGAAATTTGTAATTAAAGCTTCTGTTACAAAGCCATGTAGTACCTTGGAATTCTAATCACTTTAATACTACCTTGTTCTGTGTGAGCTAGTTTTAGTTGAGGAGTTCGTAACTTGGTGGTCCACAGACACTTAAAAGTAGATCAGTTTTAAGTGGTTTGTGAACATGGA
This sequence comes from Pseudocheirus occidentalis, assembly GCA_028646575.1. Classification (NCBI taxonomy): domain Eukaryota; kingdom Metazoa; phylum Chordata; class Mammalia; order Diprotodontia; family Pseudocheiridae; genus Pseudocheirus; species Pseudocheirus occidentalis. The sequence goes on along the minus strand of CM053593.1, from coordinate 348,046,771 downwards.
AGGGGAAGAAAAAAAATGGATCTTTCCTTTCGTTGACTTCTGACTGAAATGGAACACTTCTTTCAGTTATCTGAAAACATGATTTTGAGGAGAGGCCCATGGGTGAACTAAAAAAACAAAAGTATCCCTTGCATTTCTAGAAAGTCATTTAGCACATTCATCTGTATTGCTGACTTTAATGTTTAAAAAAAAAAAATAACAGCTGTTTCTTGGCTCAGTGACCCGTGATTGGCTCAGTGGGAATGATCTCGTTTCCTAATTGCCTTAATTCTTCTGATGTTTCCTGCCACTCCCTCCTCAGTCTGTGAAAGAGTTAAGGACGCACAGGGTTCAGAGAATCCCAAAGAGTTGGGAGGGGTTTGGGGTCTTTTTTTAGTGAATATTCTCTTGATCTCTTGTTTAAATGTTGAGAAATGTTTGTAAATTGAGGGCTTTAATAAGAGTGCCAAGAACCCTACAAGCATCTTTGCCTGTTGTGTTCACCATGCTGAGATAACAAAGTGGCCTCCTACACAACCCAGAAGCACCAGCCATGTGTTCACCGGATGAAGAGCAGAAACCTCATGTGAGAAAGCATTCTGGCTTTACCCTCTTGGCCTGTAGAATTTAGAGTAGATTCTTAGTCCTGTTAGCTTCTTATACTCCTCTACACTGCTCCCACTTGACGCCCTAATAAGTGAAAATAATTATGGCAGTGACGTTAATATTGTGCCTTAAAGTTAACTATTTGGAGTTACTGCATTTCCTTCTGCCTGGAGAGGAATAGGCTCACTCTTCCTTTGACCTAACCAGAAAACTTTCTTGAAAAGGTAGGAATGAGAAAAAACGGTGATAAAAGTACCCAGAGGTAGGCCAGAGTGGATGGCTAATAGTCCTGCCTGAAGCCCTGCCTGGAGATTGGATCCTTTCTGGACACCCCAAGTGTAATAGAGAGTTGGACTTTGGAGCATGCTCAGGAGCAGCATTCCCCAAGAATGCCACTTGTGTGGTGATTCTGTTGACTGGAGCCTTCACTGGCCTCACAGTTTGAAAATCTCTGATCTAGTCCATATGCTTCTTCCTCACCCTTCCTTTCTCTTCCCTGCTGTGGATCGCAGGGTGGGCTGGCTGGAATGATTTGCTACAATCAATTTCCTAGTGCTTTGTAGTGTGTATGAGCTCAAGCATCTAAAGCAATATGGTTTCTATCATATCTCTGGGAGAATATTCTAACAAGCACAGCTCCTTTTTATAAAGGTGGGCAGGGGTTTCTCTTCCCAGCTTTTAACCTAAATTTTAATTGTTATTATTTAATTTCCTCTTTTTACTTCTGTACAAAAGTAAAGTAGCTCTTCTCCCTCAAATGCTTGTAAAATAATCACTGTGTTTTTTTATTCTCCTTTTTTAACCCTGTACCTGCAGGCCTTGTTCTTTAGTCATTATTTATCTGACATAGGAATGTTTATTATTATTGCTCTTATTATTAGTAAGATTAATTCACACTTAGAGAGTACATTAGCAGCCTTTGATGATTTCCATGTTGGCCTTCCAGCTTTTTAAATGTTTCTTTCTAAGTCCTTTAAGAGGCTTAAAGTATAAGCAAATAAAAGGGTGATAGGTACTGCACTTGAAGTCAAGAGGGATGTGGGTTTGAACCCTGCCTCATCCCTAGTCGTGTGACCAGGAGCAAGACTCTTTCTTTTTTCTTCCTTTTTTTTTTTGGAGGGCAATTGGGGTTAAGTGACTTGCCCAAGGTCACACAGGTAGTAAGTGTGTCACGCCTCTGAGGCTAGATTTGAACTCAGTTTCTCCTGACTCCAGGGCTGGTGCTCTATTCACTGTGCCACACCCCAAGACCCTTTCTAGGAGCCTCATTTTCCTCATCTGTAAATTGGGGCTAAATAGTAACTTGTGCTGTCTACATACAGTGAGTTGTGACTATTCAAGGGCCCTGGAAATGTGAACGACTCCTTCTGTTATCATTGAGGTTTTAAAGAAAAGGTTCTTATGACCTTTTTGTTTCGGCAGCTAGTGCAGCCTCCGGACCCCTTATCAGAAGAATGGTTTTTAGATACATAAAACAAAATGCATAGGATTACAAAGGAAACCAATTATATTGAAATATAGTTGTTAAAATATACATATTTTAAAAAGTACTTTGATCCCAAATGAAGAACACCTGTTTGAGAATGGTCTGTATAGAAAACAAGTTCTAGGTCACATGGCTAGTAAGTGGCAAAGTCAGGATTTGAACCCAGGTTTCCTTTCTACTATACTACCCGTGTTTTTGCTGAATTTTCGTGGTGGTGGAGGTGGTGGTGGTGGTGCTCCTGCTGCTGCTGCTGCTGCTGTGGGTTTTCATAGCCAAGTTTAAGAACAGCAACTTTTTGCTTTTACTATGAACACACAGACACAGACACACAGACACACACACACGCTTTTAGAATATCAGACTAATCCAAAAATGTGGGAACATGACGCGTATTGGAAGTGTGTACTATTTTCTTTTTCTGAAATGACTCGACAGCTTTCCAGTTGCCAAGATTGCTACAGAAACACAAAAAAATACAAAAAAAAAAACCCCACAACTAGAATATTTCTCAAGCAGTTTTGAGACCAGACTATCACTTAATGCTCTCAATAGTACATATATATATTCTTAGTATTAAATATATATCAAATATGGATTAGTAATGTCAGTAAACATTTCTTAAGTGCCTACTATGGGCCAAACACTGAGGGTACAAAGAGAGCCAAGAGATAGCTCCTACCCTCCAGGATCTCAAAATCTAATCTATAATCAAGAATAAAAGAACATTTGATTAATGAGGAACTTGTAAAAAAATAAATTTCTCTTATAAAGGCGTCAATTGGTTATCTCTGCTTCCTCCTTCCTTCTCCCCCATTCTGCTCCTCCCCAGCAACCCCCCTCCCTAACTCCTCCCAAAAGCTTAGAAAGAACTTAACTGGGGCAGGTCCCTAATTCTAAGACTCGCCCAGATAATGCAGAGAGGCAGTTAGGCAAGAGTTTTGACAATGAATGGGCAGGGCTGCATTTGCTTGAGATTGATTAAAATAATTCATGAAGCATGAGTCCCATGCCAAGATGTTCAAGCAGAGGCAAGATGGCTGGATTTATGTTTCAGGTAGGGTTTGGACTGGATGACTTCTCACTTTGCTTTGGACTCTAAGATTCCATAATTCTAATGAAAATGGCAAAGTATGTTCATGGAATCCCAGACTTTAGAGGTGTCCTCAGGAGGTGTCTAGTCCAGCATGGCACTTGGCATAGGCCAGAGCCATAATTAGCGTGGGATTAGTGGGGCTGTGTCCCAGGATGCTGATAGAGGGCATGGGAGAAGTTTGCTACCTCCCCTTGGCAATCACTTGCTTTCCACCTTGCCCTGTGAGCCTCCAGAGGCATGGGGCACAACCAGCCCTGTGGACATAGGTGGGGACAGGCTACCTCCTTCTAGTTCTATAGGTGGGGAATAGGTGGGGTTTAGCTACCTCCTTCTAGTCCAACTGTATACTCTGTGGGTCGGTGCCCACGTCATTGTGTCTCCCTTACCCCACTTTCCCCTTGCCCTGGACAACTGAATTTGCCCCAGAGAAGGCTCGGCTAGTTCCTTGTACTCCATCCACTACTGCTACTTTGCTTTTACTTCATCTCCCTCTGGTCTGGATGCCAGGTAGAAAACATCTCCCATGCCAGGGAACGCATTGTCTTTTGAGACAACCCTTACGAAGCAAGATGAAAAGATTCATCTCAAACTCTTCTTATTCTTCAGAAAAGAATATGGGATGAGGGCCTTTTGTGTTCATGATGGTGTTGGATATGCCTGTGAATAACTTTGTAATGTTCTTTAGACAAAAGGGGTAGAGAGTTCAATTTGGCAAATGCTCACAAGGTATGATTATCCCCTTCTTTGTACGGTATTGGTGGGAACAGAAATAACCGAGCCCCACCCTGCCTGCCGTATAAATGAATGTTTCACTTCCTACTTTGGGCAAGAGAAAACTTGAGTTCCATAGTAAGTCCCACTTCAGATATAGCTACACTAACCAGCCTCACTGACATGCTGGGACATGGGATCATGGAACGGCCTCCAAGGGAGCTCTTAGGCAAACAAGCTCACTCTCCTCTGCTTTTGTTGCCTGAATGAGATCAGCACTCAAAACCACAGTTAATCACTTTCAGTTAAAATTGCATCCTTACCATGTGACAGTTAACCATAACTTTAGTTTATATTTAAAGAGTTTAAAATTTTCCCACTCCTAAAACAAAAAAAATCGTCTTTGAGAACAAGGAGCCCCAGATATTTGAACAAAGCTCGGGGCTTAGGTGCCTGTGGCTACTACTTGTAACCTATATTTTTCTGTTTGGGATTTCAGCTTGTGTTGAAAATACAGGATATTTTTGATTCCAAGAGAGGAAAGAAGAGAGTAAAATTGCATCCTTGCACTGGGAAGGAAACACCCCCTGCCAAAGGTAGGAAGAGTTTTCTGTCTCAACTTCTCACAGCCTCCTGAATGGGAGACGAAGCATGCCGAAGCTATTTGTCATGTGAAGAAACTTCAACTCCAAAGTAATAAAAAATTGTTTTCCTTTGGAGTTTGGGGAGTGGGGCTGTGGACATAGAGACTTCCCAGATTACAGGGTTCAGATCCTGGTCAGTGTGGCCAGGGTCTAACTTAGCAGAGGCTGTAGAGGGCAAAGGAACGTCATTTATTATACTATACTATTCCTATACTATAACAGTATAGGAAACAGTATATGTTTGAGGAATAATGCTTGGCATAGGGGTGAGGAAACTGAGACCTCAAGGGCACAGGTTCCCCATCCCTGTGGTGTGTGGTCATTTAATAAACTCCATTGCCTTATGTTCTAAAGAGGCCTAAGATAGACACTGCACTGGCTTAAGTAGCCCTAAGAAAATATTCTGAGGACTTTTTGCTCAATACCTAAGTGAATTCTAACATTTTAATTACTAAAAGTGCTGTCAGTAATATGAGAGGTCATCTCATTCATCCTTCTGCCCTCATAAAAGATGACATCCGAATCACTGAAACCAAATGAAAATTAATATATATGAAGACCACCGAAGAATCCCATAGAATCCTACCCCTTGATTTCCCTTGAAAACTCATTTTAATGTTAAACTCATTATTAAAAAAAATGCTTCTTTAACTTGAAGGACTGAGAATGGACATTTTGGTTGTGGCACCCTCTCATTCTGCCCTCAGTGGAGCCAGAGGAGACAGTGTCTCCCCACAGCTCTTTCCAGCTTCTTCACAGCCCTCTTTAAATGGTAAAACTCAGAAACTGGACAGAGGCTTCTGGATAGGATCTCATCGACTCTGACTAATAACAGCGTTGTCTGCCGAGCGCTTTCCACACTATCTCATCCTCGCAACAGCCCTAGGAGGCAGATACTATTGTCCTCATCTCTATTTGACAGATGAAGAAACTAAGTCTGAGAGAAGTTAATTGACTTCTGAATTCAAATCCAGCCCCAAACACTAGTTGTGGGACCTTGGGCAAGTCACTTAACCTCTGTCTGCCTCAGATTATTCAACTGTAAAATATTGTAAGGGTTATTGTAAGGATCAGATGAGATAATATTTGTAAAGCCCTTGGCACAGTGCCTGGCACACAGTAGATACTTAATAAATGTAGGTACTTAATAAAAGTAGGTACTTAAAAAACAACAACAACCAACTATCCCACCTGAAGAACTCTGCACAGAACTATGTGCTTCACAAAGATTAGCTGATTTGGGGGACTTAGCTTTAACAACTTCTAACAGTTGTAATTCTTATGTTACTTTTACATACCACTGTCAGGCAGAGAAGATGTAATAGAAGGGGGATGAACTGGATTAAGATTTATGAGAGATGGAAGACCCACACTCAAGAATAGGAAGTTAGGAACCAAAGTGAAGGCTGAAGTTTTGCAAGGAAAATATCCCCAGAAAGATTAGACCTTCAAGAGAATCCCATCGGACTGTTTTGACTGGGCTGGTCCTGCTAAGGCAGGGAGTGGGAAAAGGTTAAGCATGGCTGAGTTAACCCCACGGACTGGAGAGAGAACCAGCACCTTGGATTAACATCTCACCTGTGCGGTGCTTCCTACTTGTGTCTCGTTCTTCAAGCCTCTTAACTCCCCTGGCCTTCAGTTTCCTCATCTTTAAAAGGGGAAGGCTGGATCCAGGGATGGGGAATGTGCAGCCTTGAGGTCACATGTGGCCCTCTGACTGAATCCAAGCAAATGTTCTGGGTAGTTTGGATTCAGTCAGAGAGCCGAGTCTGAGGACCTAGAAGGCTACATGGGGCCTCAAGGCTCAATGTTCCACACCCCGGGTAGATGCTTTCCAGCCCTAGTTCCATGATCCTAAGCTAGCTAGTCCTCAAAGTATCAGAAATCTGAAAAAGAAGAACACACACAAATACATAATTCCTTCTCTAAGACAAACTTAGAGCCCATCTACTGGGAAAGAGAGAAAGCAAATGCTCTCTAAGATTCCTCCGAAGCCTATGGTAAGAGGAATATACCACCACTTCCAGCCAGCCTCAAGCTTCTCAATTTTTTTTCAAACTACAAAATACATAGCTATGATGGGCATTTTTTACTATGAGAAAAGTGGGTTGCGTTAGAAGCGTTCTTTGTTCTTTCATATCTCTTGCTGCTGCAACTTGGCCTTGAAAATGTTTCATTTCTACATATGCAAGGTCGTTAGCATGTACAAAAGATAATTAAAAATCAGTAGAAGAAAGAAAGGGACACGTTGGGATAAGGATGGGGGAGATACTTTATGGGCTGAATTATACCGCATTCTGGTCTGAGGATTCCGAACTGATTTAGAATAGTTTTCATTATTCTTTCTACTGCATTTAAACACCTCCAGGGAAGACAGACTCAGTAACTCCAGGGCTGACATCCTATATTTGTGGCATTGATTAAACAACTAAAATCAAGACTTCATACTTGGTTCTCTTAAATTCCATCTTACAGATTTGGCACATTTTTCCCTGGTCCAGATTTGTTTTGGGTTCAGAGTCTGTCATCCAGTATATTTAACTGAAGTGTATTTCCACACTTGTGGATACAAAAGATGAGGGTCATTGTTTTCAAGGAACTTGCCAGTTTAGCCAGAGAATACAATGCCTGTTCACACTCATACACAAACACACAGTAATCAGAGTAAAACAAAGGAATTGAGGGTTAGGGAAAGATGTAGGCCCAGAGGAGATGAAATATTTCTTTGTACCAGTTCCTGGATAGTGTGGCCACACTTTTGCTCTTTTTTTTTTTTTTTTGACATTTCCATTCATTCTTTAACTATGATTGCAAGTCTTTTTTTCCCTTAGCTAACTAGGCTTCATCCTACCTTTCCTATATCTTTTGTACGTAGCAGAGAGCAAAAAGGTGACTAGCCGGGCCCATTCTCAGTTAGACTTACATTTCTAAAAGTGACCTGGAACTGAACTTTTTCCTAGGATTGAGAATGGGAAATAGGTTAGATTAGTCTGTAATTTCTTCCCTTAGCTCTTGATTCCTTATCATTGAATAGGAAGGCAAGGGGGATGATGGGTGGAAATGGTAAGGAGAGGCCATGTATTTCTGCCATGTATAAAGGTTGCTCCTTACAGTGGGTCTCAAAATCTATGAAAATTTCCATTGGTCGGTTACCCTAGATAGCAGGACCTCAGTTATTCCATACTCCTTCAACTTCCTATTACAATGTACAGCGTACAAATGGAAAATCCTTTTTCTGTCCTTTCAGGTGAAGCCAGTGGGAATGAAAGTGATGTGGAATATATTCCAAAGAGTGAGTGAGTCAATGGAGATCTTTCCCTTTTCATGATGAATGTGGTTAGAGGTGTGGCATTGTGATTAAGTTGACTTTTATCGGATGGAATTTCATATTTTCGGTTATTCCTTTACCACTGATACCTGTTGATTCTAGGCTGCTCAATAGTACATGGTCAGGATGTTTTTCATTTTAAAAAAATGTTCACGTAACAGAGAAAGACAGCCCAACATGACACTTGGGATGGCCTGACTCACGGGAGTGGCACAGAGTGCCTGTGTAGTCTTGTGTTGCCGTCTGCATCCAAAGCAGAGTAGGCGAATCATGATCCAAATTGGTTATTTATCCGTGAGGGCCCGTGTTTTCAGGCACCCAAATGCATTTATTGAAGTCAGTTACCTCATATTCCAGAAAGATTACATTTAGCTCCTTTTTATTTTCCATCGCATGAAGTTATTTCCCATTGCTAGTACAATTGGGGTGACTTATCTCACTGGCATATTTATTCCAAGGACCTTCGGGGTGTTCTACAACTTAATTTAATTTAATTTCTAATGGCCCCTTCAGGGCAAATTATTTTGTTTCTATTAAATAGAAATGTAGCAAGAGACATAGAGGAGGTCAGAAATGGGAGCTGGGTATGAGACAGTCTCAGGTGTAGGACCCAAATCCCAGAATTTGATACTTAGTGCATGATATGGACAAGAGTACATGTAAAGCTTTGTGCTAGGTGCTGGGAAAACAAATATGAAGAGAAACTACCCTCAAGGAGCTTATCATTAATTTGCCATAGGACAATGAATCCTGCTATGAACCTTAAAGACTGGAAGTCCAGAAATCTAGTGTCGTGCTAGGCCTCAAATGGAAGAGAAGCTTGTGTCAGGTTAAGAATACAAGCAAGCAAGAGAAAAGTCAAAGAGTATATATAAGTATCAGAGATCAGAGCAGATCATGGATGTTTATGAAAGTACATCTTTACTCTCCCTCTATTGGACCATGTTGCTACAGGCAGTTTCATTTTGTAGCCTGGGTGAAGGTGAAACTTAGCTGATCACCAGTTCAGTTTGGATGTGTTGTAGTGACTCATCTGGTGCTGTTGGCACATAGAAACAGGCTCTGAATATCTAATTTTCTGGAAGCGGAACAACCCTTTGCGATGGAAGTTTGCCTAGACCACGGGATTTACAGAATACTGCTATGAAATATATTTGGAACCAATGGGACTGTTCACTCCTTAAGGCATCTTGTATCAATTTCCATAGTGAAACTTTTGATCTGCAATGAAACTTAACTTATGGAATGGAAGGAGAATGAACTGTAACTAAAACAAAATGAGTCACAAGACATGTCTAGTCTTATTGGGTCAGAATTATACGCTGATTCCTGGGGTATTAGAATTTTATATAGTATGTACTTTCATGATATAGTCAGTTTAAAGGTGTCTTTTCCTTCTCTATTTTTCATTTTTGATATATCCCAGTTCATTGATGTAAACATATATTGAATTTTTTTTAATAATGTGTGTCATGGAAAAGGCAGGGAAAGGAAAAAGATTTCTTTGATGAGAAGACACATTTTGTTTTGGAGTTATTAAAAGCTGACCCCACAAGTTTCGGGACTGTGCTTTTTGAAAATCAAGATACCATAGACCCAACAGCTTCTGTCATTAATCAAATTTTATAGGGTTTGTATCTTATTTGATAGCCTCAGTGGTAGAACAGAAACTTAGGAGGAAATTGATGTGCCATTAAAGAGATGATCCCATAAGGACCTCAGCATCATATTTGTATTTGACAGTCCAAGCATAGTGGACAATACTACCTCCTGCTCCAAGCATAGTGGACGATACTGCCCCCCGGTCCACGTGTAGTGGACGATACTGCCCCCTGATCCGTGAAGGTGGGGTAGGAGCAGGAGTAGCCTCAGGTGCAATTGGGGGGCAGTGAATAAAAATAAGGGGGTGGTAGAAGCATAAGGAAAGAAGAGAATTTCGAAAAACCATTTGTACATGTTTCTTCTGTTGTGTAACAGAGTTAAAGCAGTAGTGATCACCTCATTTTCCAAGTAAACACACAAAATACAAGTTATAACTGATCAGTGGTCAAGTCCACTGACAGGTCTTAAGCAAGTGTTGGTGGGTGAGCATGTCGCATATTGTTGGGAATCCCAGTGTGCATGGCAAGAATATGTGCATGTAATGACTTGTTTATGATACGATACTATATGGTTACATGATGCGATATTGGGTCATCAAAATTTCAATGCTGGAACCCCCAAAAAAATTTACAATAAATTGTTAAATTTAAGATGTCATTTAAAAAATAGATTTTCTATTTTTTGAAATAATGCAAAGTTAAAAAAAAACTATTAAAGGATTAAAGAAAGTAGATTTCCAGGGGTTGATGAGTAATTTTTTTTCTTTTGAAAAGGGGGCAGTAGGCCAAATAAGTTCAGGAACCTCTGGTGCAAAGTATAATGTCTATTTAGCAAACATCAGTTAGTCACCATTCATTAGACACTCTTCAGGAAGACCCTTAAATCAGGGGTGATCTCTAGACATTGGAAGCGAGGCTCCCTGCAAAGGACCAATAACCTTCTTTGATTTCCTCACAGATCGCCACAAGCGAATAGCGCAGCTGCAGCACTCGTTCAAGAGGAACCCTCACTACCAGACTCTGGAGCGGGACCTCATCGAGCTCCAAGAACAGCAATTATTTGAACTCTTTGTTGTGGTGTCTTTGCAGAAGAAACCACCGGAAATAACGTATACTCCTCAGGTCATACAGCAGTTCCCCAGCAAGGTACTTAAGGAAGGAGATCTGGGGTCATTCAGCAGTTGTGTGTGTGTGTGTGTGTGTGTGTGTGTGTGTATAGGTTGTTTTTTTTAACTTTTATTCAATCTGTTTCTTTTTTTACCACCAACTTTTACCTATAAGAAGTGGTATATGTTTGTTATTGTTTATTGTTCAGTTGTCTTGACTCTTCATGACCCATTTGGGATTTTCTTGGCAAAAGTGCTGGAGTGGTTTGTCATTTCTTTTTCCAGCTCATTTGACAGATGAGGAAACTGAGGTAAACAGGGCTAAGTGACATGTCCAGGATCACACAGTAAATATCTGAGGCCAGATTTGAAGTCAGGTCTTCCTGACTTGCTGACTCCAGGCCTCTACTGTACCAGAGATGGTATATGGCATATCACCATAAAGCTATAAGAAATTTTCCACATAAGAAGACCAAATCATGGGCTTTTGAAAAGTTCTGTTCTAAGGGGTAAGAAAGTTCAGGGATGAGCACATTTTAAGCAAAACCTGGACTAGTGGGTTCAGAACCAGATCAAGAAGTTACTTGGGTTCATTGGATGTCTCTAGAGAAGTAACTTGACCTCTCCCCTTATGTCTTAGTTACACTTTAAGAGGAGGTAAAAACTGAGGTGGAAGATGTTAAAAATGAGTAGGAGTCATTTTGCATAAATAAAGATAGTAGCTTCAAAAGACTTGTGATGTCATTACTGTGAGCACTCCCTCCTGACGCAGAGAGGAACTCCTCTGTGCTTTAGGAGACATCTTTATGTTTCTGAGACCAAGAAACTTCGTAAACTGGTGCCATGGTCGATGATGAACCTTACTAATCTCAGCCTGGATGGTTATTAAGTAGACCCATACTCGAAGTTTTTCCATCTCAGTAGGATTTGGTAGAGCTTTCACTCTTATGGAATATTCTTGAAGTACTCAGCGTCACCTCCATGCCATAATGAAGCTTCAGAGTTTAACTTTGGTGGAGGCTAAAATAGCAGCTAGAATATATTTGTTACTGAGTCCTGGGATTCATTTTGCAGAATGAACTTGACCCAGAATGGCAAGTTTTCTTGATAAAATGGAGTGAATGGGTAGACCATCTTTATTAGCTACAAAGAGGCAATGGAATAATCAGGTTTATTATCTGCTTGTTATTGTAGCAGAACAAGCCAAACTAATGAATTTTAAAATGTTAATTTTCCCAATTTAGGCTATTTTGTTAAATATGATGCCAGACTCGCATAAAAGACTCTTTTCATGCTAAATTTTACAGGAAATGAGAAGCCAGTCATTACACAGCAAAGATTATGTGGTAGAAGCAATGATTATGCATGGCTTTGACTCCCAAAATAGTTCTTCCCCCAAAATGATATTTTTTATCTGCCTGTCATAATGTCTTTGATTATTGATCACTGACAGGAATCAACAGAACTTCTGTTCTCAGTATAATTGGGAATGTGTTCATGTTCACTTGGGATCCCAGTACTTCCTGCCTCTCTCTTCTGAGTTAGTCTATTTGACTAAGGAGTGAAGAATCAGTCTTTAGATAAGAAACAGATTATTTGCATCCATATCTCTGATGGAGGATTATGGAATCTATCCTGTACAAAGAGAGACCTTCTTATTTCTGGTATAACTTAATCAGTACAGCTTTTGTCATTACCAGCTATGACTTTCCTATTTTTACCAAGCATGCATATATATGCATGCATATATACATGCATATATGCATTTATATGCATAGGCCTGCAAATGAATACCAGAATGACCACCTAGGCCTATCATGTGCCTCTATCATTGGGGCATGGCTTGGGCTCTGTGCTCCCTTTTCAAAAGATGTAGGGTTTTAATTACCAACAATGTTGTCTTTTTCAGGCTGAACAATCCTTCAAGCAATCCAAAGACACTGAGGAAAGGCTCAAAGTCATCCCCAGCTTCTGTTTCCCTGATTCTAAGGATTGGGTGCCTACATCAGAACTGAAGAGGTAAGTGGACTCTTGTACTTGGTAATTGCTGTGGTTTAGAACCATGCAAGTGGAGCCTTTGTGCCCTAGAGGACTGAGAATGGAGCTTAAGTGAATGCCATCATTGATGAAGAAGGATGGAGTGGGAGGAAAGGAAGAAACAGAATTAGAACTTTCCCTCTGTGGGAGATGAAAAAAAAAGAAAAACACTGGAATATTTAGGTCTCTGTTGAGAAAGGTCTTAACAATTACTCCTCTGGTTGACCAAAAGCCAGGAACGCCCCCCAGCGGCAGGAAGGAGATTTAGGTTTTGGTCTGCAAACAACACTACAAGTGTCTCCACCTTGTTTTTCTCTCTGGCTTTTTGAAAGAACCACAGCCCAGGTTGTTTATTTGGTACAACTTTTAAGGGAGGCTCTAGTAGTGTGAAGGGTGTGACCAGGTGGATCCCACCCAGCCTTTGTGGGAAAGGGAAAGTGTTAGAGCAGGGTTTGTAAATTGCTCTATGTGTCTAGGTCTACATAGCTCTGGCTATACAGATGAGGCTCTGATGCGTGTTTGAGTCTGGGAACCTTATTGTATGTGTCACATCAAATACCCGTACCCTACTGATGGCCTGAGAACTGTCCAAGTGGTTCCACTCTTCAGCCCCATGTTATCCTCCGAATGAATGGCCTTGCTCTAATTTCTAGGTCATAGTGTTGGGACCAAACAAGGGTTTGTGGGTCTTCTAGTCTACACCCTTCATGTTAGGGATGAGTTAAATGAAGTGAAGTGATTGCCTAAGGCCCCACAAAGAGCCCAGATTTGCTGCCGAGTCTTCTGACTCCAAATACACACACACATACACACACACACACACACACACTCCCATTTCCCAATCAACCCTTTGTGCAGCTTTCAAACCTGCTTCGAACTTCACAGTAGATAATCCATTGGTGCCTTTCTTTACAGTGAAACTTTCTCCTTTGTGCTGACGGGCGAAGATGGGAGCCGGTGGTTTGGTTACTGCAAGAAGCTCCTGGTGAGTCTCAGGCCGATATTGCCAGAATGGTGCTAAGTGGGAGAATGGGAACAGCTGAGGCAAGTCTTTGAGAGGTGAAAGGTCTCGAGGGGTGGGGAGGGGGAGTGTGTCAGTTACACAGTGGTCTGTTTAGGATACTGACACTGTGCTAGTATTAGGCAACCAATTCTAGGGAGAGGCTAGAAGAGAATAATTTGTAGTGATCCATAAAGAAAGAAGTTACTGATGGTTGCTGAACTCCATCACAGACATATCTAGGAGTAAGACATGCCATATAAAACAACTTCAAGCTACTCACTGGTCACTCCAGCTCCTTCTGCATGGGAACTCTGGCAATCCTGGGAATGTATCCTACTGGAATTTCCCAGAATTCTGGGGTAATAAGGGACAGTGCTGTGTCTCCAGCTTGGCCCTCATAGGGGATTGAGGGTACATCATGTTCTGCATTGTTTTCTTATATTTTAGCCAGAAGGCAAAGGCAAGAGACTGCCTGAGGTGTACTGCATGGTGAGTCGCCTGGGCTGCTTCAACCTCTTTTCAAAGGTGAGTGACATCTGTAGGGTTTGGAAAGTTATCCTTTCTGGGCTCTAAAGATGCAATTGTTTTGTTTCTTAGGGATTTTCTGTTTAGTGTGAAGGGACACAGAATCAAATCATCTTTTACAGCAGGGGTAAATAACCATCATCATCTGACTGGCATTTATTATATGCCAAGTACTGTACTAAGTGATGACCAGGAGATTTTGAACCATTTTCATGCTAAGATCTCTACCTTCTATGGCTTGGTTGACTTTCCAGCCCAGAAAAACATGTAGTCAGTAGAGATACTTACCCCCATCCTTCCCTCCCACCAGACTTCTTTGAACCACTCTGTGTGTATGTATGTATTCATATATGTAGATGTAGATATACATATACATATATGTATGTGTGTATATGACTGTGTGACCCTGGGCAAATCTTAACCTGTTTGCCTCAGTTCTTCATCTGTAAAGTGAACTTGGGGAAGGAAATGGCAAACCAGTCCTATATCCTTGCCAAGAAAATCCTAAATAGGCTCACAAAGAGTTAAATACAACTGAAACAACTGAACACCCACTATAGGACTTTATATGTGTTTCTATTAAATTTTAGCACAACATAGTGGATAGAGAGTAGGTCTTCAGGTCGGACCTGGGTTCAAGTCCCACCTCTGATGCATTACTGGCTGTGTGTCATTGGGCAAGGCATTTTACTCGTTAGTGTCCAGAGGTAACTGTCTAATACCATACATTTCAGAATACCACCCCATCCACGGCTACCTAGTGATCTCAGTGCTTCAAGGAAAGGAAAGTAGCTGCTCCTCACAAAAAGATGACATACACTTGATGTAGAACAGGGCTTCTTAAACATTTTTCACACATGACCCCTCTCCCCCCCTCAGTGGATCGAGAATATAGGGTTGAGACCCGCAGTTTAAGAAGTGCTGCAGGATGCATGTGCTCCTGGCTATGTGACACTGGGCAAGTTACTTAACCGCCATTTGCCTCCATTATCAATGAATATCAATTAGCTGTCCAGACTTATTTGGCTTTTAAAAACAGGTATTTACTAAGGCAGTATAGAAAAAAAAAACCCCAACATATGGTGCAGCAATCATCTCCCTAAACCAGGGCATACTTTCCCACAGATACATAGAGCATCCAGGGGAAGGTGGGCTCACACTTAGAGAGCATACGTAGCAAAGGGTTAACTGATAGCTCTTAGTTACTAGAAGTCATTTTCTTCCCTTTGGGAGATCTTACATTCCTTTTAGACACGGTTTAGTTTTTTGCCAGGCTCCTTGCAGAGTCCTGAATTTACCTTTCCACCACATCTAAATTTTCCTTGGCTCCTTATGCAGACACTACCACCATTTGTTACAGAGACACTGCTGTCTCTGAACACATGCCCATGAGATGCACAAAGAAAATCTTCCCACCTTTCATAGTTTCCAATATCATCTTCTGGCTGTACCCTTCCTGCTCTTCTAAGCAATTACTGATCAGAAATTGGCTGAATTTTTTTCTATTAGAATGTTTAACACACAAATGCCCAGATTTGGAACTGGCTTTTTCTTTATCCATAACCCACATAATATGACTAGATCTCTCCAGCCAATCCTAATATACTTCTTATGTAGTATTTCATTTTTTCCAAATTGATTAAGGGCATTTTGCAAATCAAATACCTTTGACTTTTTGATTCAGTACATATATTTGCAACTGATTAAGGTAGTTACTTTAAGTGAAGTGAGGTTATTGGTTGAATCAACCTCTATCCTTCCATTAGAATGATAAAGATAAATGTGTTTTTGTTCCAAGGTGATGACTGGACTTTAATACTTTCAACATATTTGGTTGGCTGGGGGAGCTTATTTGGTGATATTTATGATTTCAGATTAGGGTTTGGGTAATGTGTGAGTGTTGCAACACAGAGTAACTGTCAATTCTGGGATCTCTCTCTTACATGGGACCATTACAGAAAAGGACAGTTTACTCTGAGGGGACAGCAAATGAATGATTTTTTTCTACAGATTCTGGATGAGGTGGAGAAGAGGCGAGAAATGTCTCCAGCACTTGTACACCCTTTTATGCGGAGTGTTATGGAAGCACCGTTCCCTGCTCCTGGACGTACTATCACTGTTAAGAGCTACCTCCCAGGAGCTGGAGATGGGGTAAGTTGGTTGGTCCTGGAAGAATTTGATGAATCTATAAAGTAGTCAAGGCATTAAACATTTATTAAGTACCTATTATTTGCCAATAACTATGCTAAGTTCAGGAGATACAAAGAAAGGGGAAAAAACCCTTATCTGCCCTCAAGGAGCTCACAATGTAGTGGGGGGAGTTAGCTTGCAACTAGTTATGTATAAATAATATATGCAAGATAAATTAAAGATAATCTCAGGGTGAAGGCACTAACATTAAAATAGGAAGGGCTCCTCACAGAAAGTGGAATTTTAGTTGAGGAGGTAGACAGTTCAAAGCATGGGGGTGGAGGTAGCCAGTGAAAATACCTAGAATCAGGAGATGAGTGTCTTCTGCAAGAAGTAAGGCATTGAGTGTCATTAGATCATAGAGGACATGAAGAGAAATCAAGTGTAAGGAGAATGGAAGGTAGGAAGGGGGCAGGCTACGAAGGGCTTTGGAAATCAAACAGGATCTTCTTATATTTGATCCTGGAGATAATAAGGAATGACTGGAATTTGTTGAATAGGGGAGTAACATGATCAGACCTGTGCTTTAGGAAGATCACTCTGATAGTTAAGTGGAAGATGGACTGGAGAGGAGAGAGTTGGGGCCAGGAAACCAACCAGAAGTCTATTGCAATAGTCCTGGTGTAAGGTGATAAGAATCTGCAGCCAGGTGGTGGCAGCGTCAGAGGAGAAAAGGGAGCATATTAGAAAGATGTTAGAAACGTAGAATGGTAGGTCTTGGTAACAGATCGGACACGGGGTTTACGAGGGAGGAGTAAAGAACGACGCATGGGTTGTGATTTGGTGTGACTGCAAGGATGGTGGTATCTTTCACAGTAAAAGGGAAGTTAGGAAGAAGGGAAGGAAAGATGAATGAATGAATGAAGTATCGATTGAGGGCTTACCATATACAAAGCAGTGTACTAAGCACTGGAGAAACAGGTAAAAAATAATTTAGTCCTTTTTTTTTTTTTTTTTTGCTTTTTTGGAGGGCAGTTGGGGTTAAGTGACTTGCCCAAGGTCACACAGCTAGTTTTTGTGTTAAGTGTCTGAGGCCGGATTTGAACTCAGGTACTCCTGACTCCAGGGCCAGTGCTCTATTCACTGCGCCACCTAGCCGCCCTAGTCCCTTTTTTTGAGGAGCTCACATTTTAATGAGACAACACATATGGAAGGTTTCAGTTGGATGGAAAAGCTTCATGATCTGAAAAGTGATTCAGCAAAGCAGGTGTTAATGCTTCTTCTTTAATGTCATTTCCCATAATTAAATGATGTTATTTTCTAATGTAATAAAAAATAATGAGTTTGGGTCCCCTCAAGATGGCCCACCTGCAGAATGTGGTCTAGGAGCTGGGATGCCATTACAGAGGGTTTCACCAGTCTGTAAACTCTCCCTCCAACTTTAACAACTTTTTCATGATTCCAGCCTTTGTCTAAGAATGGCCTCGGCACTTCAGGGAATCTAGATGGACTAAATCAGGCAGCAGCTGTAGTAGCTGATTTGAAGATGGCCAGATCTTTTTATAAGAATGCCAGGGACCGGGGTTAGTGAAGCCGTCCCTCTTCCTGCCATGGTAGTATCTCTATCGTTTTTGTGAAACTTGGAAATTCTAAGCTGGTATTACTGTGTTCATTGGGAAATGAACGTCCAGTTGGAGGCTTTCTGCAGAAAAAGAAGGCTGGAAGAATGCATCCCATCTGCATTGAGGTGAATCTGACTGAATGGAAGAAAAAGAAGTTCTGTATTCTAAGTGACAAGTAGAAGCATATGGTAAACCAGTCATTTTTCTCCATCCTAAAGCCTGTGCTAGAGCCTTGTGAAACTCCAAAAGGCTTGATTGTTGACTCTGTGACAGCTGATTACTAAGTAATACAGTATGGAAGGAGGAGAGAAGATAGCCTAGGAGGGAGTAGCTGGGCGAAAGCCTCATAATTTTTCCTTTTTGCAAATAGGCAGAATTTCTAGGTGTAGCAAGTCATAGATGTCCTCTCTCCACATTCTAACCACTGAATTTGTCAAATGTATCCCAAAGAGATTTACCTCCAGATGGAATTGATTAAATTGCTAAAATCTGGATTGGAATCAAAAGTCCCTCTATAGACAACAAACACATGAATGCAACTAAAATACGTCAACAAAGAATGGAACAAATAGCTATAATCATGCATGTTTTTAAAAAACGAAAATGGAGGGATTTATGATGGCAGTTCAGGATCAAGTTATCACTAGGAGAAATCACAGAAATTTAATCTTTAAGGAGCACTGGCTTGCTGATCAATGTATATTTTGCAAGTAAATGGCAAAAATTATGCAGCATATCATTATGGCCTACAAAAACTTATCACCTGTCAAATGCCTAATAACATATGATCTGATGGCTATAATTATACAGCAGAAGTTCATTGTCCTTCATAAAGTAACAGATGGCAAATCCCTATGCTCCAAGTGCAGACCCTAAAATAACCTTGAGAATTCAGCAAATAAACTCTACTAGAATCAGAGCATCACTATATATAAAACTGTTGCTCATAATCACCTGAACATAACACTGATCCAGAAACATTTATTAACAATGTTCTTAGTGGATGTTGCCAAACCAGATATTTATCACATCTCCAAGCTATATGGAATGAAAAGCTTTCAAAATATAGAGACCCAGCAGAAGAAATCAAAACCAGGTAGGAAGAAGATGAGGAACTTATCTTTCTCCTCATCCTGTCTGCGACTTGTGTTGTCTCAAAGCTGCTGTCAGTGAGCCTGTAAAAGATAAACTTAAATCTTAGTATTTCATGCAGTCACAAAAAGCAGTTATTTTATTCCCCTGTGCAAAAATCTAAAGCATATAAAATATAAATGAATAACAAATATTTCCGGGCCATTTCTACCAGAATTTCATTAAAAATGAGTACTAGAGAAATAATAACAACCATTACAACATTTATATCACTTTTAAGCTTTACAAGGCATTATGTTGTATGTATATTATAGTCTCATCTGACCCTTGCAAAAGCTTATAGGACCTATATCACAGGGTGATTGTGAGGATCCTATGAGAGAATTCTGTAAAGATGAACGCCTTGAATTTGAGATACCTCGTAGGCAGGTGATAACCAGAAGGCACTTGGTGACATGGGACAAGAGTTCAGGAGAGGAATGGGAGCTGGATATACAGTAGTCTTCAGTGTAGAGATGGTCATTAAAAACCCATGTAACTGGATAAGGTAACTAGGAAAGAAGACAGAGAAAAAAAAGGGCAGAGCTTTGGGAGATAGCCATGTTTAGGTAATGGTATATTGAAGCTATATTGATACTGCAAAGAGGACTGAGGAGGAATGATCTGACAGGTAAGGGGAAAGAACTAAAAGAGAGTAATGTTTTGGAATTTGGGGAAGGAGAGCATCCAGGAGGGAGTAGATCGTTGGCAGTGCCCTAGCAGGTAATTGTTAGTAACTTGGAGAAAGTGTAGTAGGAGTTGGAAATCATGTCACAAGTGGTTGAGAAAATAAGTGAGAGTGGAGGCAGAAAGCATAGATGCCTTGTTCTAAGAGACTGGCCGAGAAAGAGAGATATAGGATGTTGTTTGTATGGTGAAATGCCTTAACTGATCTCTAAAATAACATAATCCTAGATGCAAGGAAGCAATAGTACTCTTTCATATTTCTATACGTCTTTAAAACAACATTATGACTTAGTATGAAAAATGGTTGTCAGGAGTAAGAGATGGATTTTGAGCAGGAACATAAAGTAGTAGATTGTGTGGCTACAGCAGGGATCCTCCCAAGAGACACTTCTGTCTTATAATATTAATAAATTTACATATAGTAAAATTAAAATGTTTTTGCATCATCTCTTCCAACATCTTGTTTTCACAGTCAATTGAACTCTGCCGACCACTGGATTCTCGGCTTGAACATGTTGATTTTGAGTGTCTGTTTAAATGTTTAAGTGTATGTCAGCTCATCCGAGTCTGTGCCTCACTCCTTTTGGAACGTAGGGTTATATTTGTTGCCAACAATTTGAGGTAGGAAATTAGTATAATACTCAACTTTACAATTCTTTTTTGCTTTATTCTTTTTATTTAATTTGGGCATCTTATTAAAAGAAATATGAATATACAGTTAGTCAAGCCATTTAAAATATTTGAGAACTGGTGATCCAAAATAATAAATAATACAGAAGTCACTTAGGTTTGGCTTTGCCAGTCTCTCTTTCTGCAGTAGACATAGCTTTCTAATTGATTTTATTTAGGCAGTTTAAATTAGTTTGCATTCTCTGAGCATATACATTTATTATAGATTTAGTGATAGAGAAGAATCTACAATCTAAAATAAAACTAATTTTGAATTTAATTTATAATTAAAATTGCAAATTCCATTATAAATTGAATTAATTTGAAAGGTAATTTATTTAAATTCAAGTGTAACTGAATTTGTTTGACAATAAAAAATGAGAAATCAGGACTGGATCTGTGAGAATATGAAGTCAAGTATAACTCATCTTTTTATGTCATACTTTCTTGGGCCTCTGTGAATCTGTCTTGTATGACACTGTTTACTTTCTCCTCTTGGTCAGCACTTTGTCTAAGTGTGGCCATGCTGTGGTAGCCACACTGTATCCCTTCACCTGGCAACATACCTACATCCCAGTCTTGCCAGTCTCCATGATTGATATTGTGTGCTCACCCACCCCATTTCTCATCGGCATCCTGTCCTGCTCCTTACCATTGCTCCAGGATCTGCCCATTGAAGAGGTAAGGGAAGGGGGGCGGGGGCAGAGAATGATAGTTTAATGTTCAACACGTGAATATTCTTCCCACAACTCAAAATTAAATTATATTAATCTAAGAATATTTCAATATAGGTAAGTATCACATTGTGTCATATTTACTATAGCCAAGTCAAATTTGTTTTTGTGTTACATGAATAGGATGACCTGCTAGAGAGGAAACAGGCTCAAAACCCAAAAAATAACCTGGGTGGACTTTTAAGTAGGCCAGAACTTTGAGTCACTTTCATGAAAACTTCCCACTGCTTGTAAAAACCACAACCCTCTCCTTGATTCAGCAAATTTTATGTGAATGACTCCAGTTTAACTTGCCTGACGCCTTTCTCCAATAGGTGCTGATTGTTGATCTCTGTGCAGACAAGTTCTTACAGGAGGTAAGTGACACACAAGGAGATTGCATAAATAATGTTTGGGGAGACAGCTTTCAATAGATCTTTTACAGAAAAACTAATTTTCTTAGAGGAACTGACTCAGTTAGACTTTGAGCTCCTCCACACAATACTCAGTTTTATTTATGATGAGTAACCTTAAGAGTTACGGCCCATCATACAAAGCTAGTTTGAGAAAATGGGGCTGCTTCACAGGGAATCTAACCCAAACAAGAAGAAAGCTTCAGTGAAATAGCATCTTCACAAAGGGAGCTGCTCCTTGCATTTTCTTTCTCTAAGTGCAGATGAATTAATGTCAGCCTACCAAACATCACATAATTTGTGCTAGGATGTAGGTTTTTGACAGTGCATAAAACGAAGTCGGAGTATTACTTAATAGTTCTGACTCAATTTCAAAATGAAACAGCATTTCAGAGTTTAGCATCATGCATTTGGAGAACATCGTTCTTTTCAGTTTAGCAGAGATCATGAGACTTATGAATGGAAGCTTATTTACAAAGTAACTAAGTGATGTTACCAAATGATGTTACTTGGTGATTTTCCAATTGATATTAATGGTTGTTATGTAATATTTTGGTTTTAAATCTGCTCAGTTTAGGAGAAATAGTCTTCCATACAGAAAAGAATAAAAAAACACTGCTTTTCCTGGGTCTCAGCAGTGAGTTTGAGTTCCAATCCATAAATCCGTGTATAATGCTACTGTTGTCTTTTTAGGTTTCTGATGAAGATGAAATTCTACCACCAAAACTCCAGGCTGCTCTGGTGCAGATTTTGGAAGAACGAAATGAAATCTTGGCTCAAGAGCAGAGTTCTCCACAAGGTACAAGAAATTGTGTTGGCTGGATCATGTGATTCTGTGACTCCAAGTCAAGTGGTATTTAGTTAGTGCTTACTTAATCAAACCTTTGCACCCTATTTAGCATGTCAAAGGATGCAAAAAGAAGACGGAGGCCATGCCACTGAAGAAGTTACTGTCAAGCTGAATGTAAAATGAAAGATGCATATTACATGAAACTACTGGAGAACCAGAAGAAGTAGCACACAGAACCTAGTGCCAGATTGTGGGATAGGCTTAAAGGGTTAAAGAAATTCAAGGAAGAAAAAGGTCAATGTGGATAATCAAGGAAAGCTTCTCTAGAGCAGGCCAGGACTTGCACTAGTCTCTAAAGTGTAGGATGTGGGTTAGTGAATGGGAGTGGGGAATACATCCTATTCATTCAACAGTCAAGCAACCATTTATTAATAGACTACTCTATTCTAGGCACTGTGCTAGGTCTTGGGGATACAAACAGAAAAGTGAGACCATCCTAACTTTAATAGGAAAATAGAAGAAATAGAGGGTGGTAGTGGTCCGGAAGGAGGAATTTGAAGTTAGTCAGAGAAATTGTGAAAGGAGGCACAGACCTGTAGGTTGTCAGAACCTTTCCAGTAATGATGGTTGTACTAATTTGATTATTACTTCCCATTACTGTCAAGGGCACTACCATCCTCCCAATGACCCAGGCTAACTACGCGTAATTACATTCCTCAACTTCACACTCTCAGCATCCAATGTGTTACCAAGTTCTATCAATTCTAACTTTACAATATCCCTCTTATAAGACCTCTTCTCTCCTTTGACATTGCTACCACCCTGGTACAGGCCTTGGACTACTGTGATAGCTTACTGATATATCTCTCTGCCTCACTCCACTCACTCTATTCAGTTGTTATAAGAGATCTTCCTAAAGAGCAGGTCCCACAAAGTCAGCTATTTAATAAATTTGAGGGACTCTGATATTCAAAATCCTTTATAACCTGGCCCTCTCCCATCTTTCCAGTCTTCTCATACCTTCCTTACTCTCCTCTCCCTATACATACATTGGAGTCTAATGACGTTGAGTAACTTCTTAGAGAATGACACTCAATCCCCCAACTCTAGGCATTTTTACTGGTTGTTCCACATACCCCCAAAGCTCTCCTTTTTCAACTCCATCTCCTGGCTTTCTTAAGTCCAGGCTAAAACCCTATCTTTTACAAGAAGCTTTTCCTGTTTAGATGTATAGAGCCTTCACTCTGACATTTCCTCCAGTTTCTTATGTATATTTTATTTGTACATAGCTGCTTTCTCCCCTGTCTGTGAGCTCTTTGAGAACAGCAACTGTATTTTTGTCTTTCTTTGTATCTCCAGCACTTAGCTTAGTGTTGAACACATAGCAAGCACTTAATAAATGCTTGTTTATCAACTGACTCATAGTAAGAGATGAAAGAGGTAGGGTAAGGTTTGGTGTTATGGTAGATTGCTGGATGGAAGGATAAATGATCTAAGGCTAGCTAAATGTGATGAGATTAGGTGAATTTCCATTTGATATCCACGAGTAAAGATAGCACAGCTCCAGAGTGGAGCCCCAAAACTGAACGGATAAACTGTGGGAGGACATGGATCATCTACTGAGTCCAAAACCACTGTAAAATATACAAAGATGATTTAAGACTTACTTAGTTCCAACCCTCTATGGGTTTATAGTCTAATAAATAATTTAAAAAATTTTTTACCATAATGGATGATAGTAAAAGCAGGTTCATGACAAATATTTTGACTTTTTGACATTTAATCCTTTGAGAATAATGAGGAAAATAGGACAGATAATTTAGGATCAGTTGATAGGACCTTCAATGTCAAATTAAGTAGTTTGGACATTGTATGATATGTAGTTAGGGAGTTATTACAATAGTTAATTCACGTTTATTTAACACTTTCAAATGGTTTACAACATGTTTTCTTTACAGACAACTATAGGTAAAGGTCAGGAAGAGAAAGAAATCAGGAGTGGTAGGAAGAGAAGCAGGAGAGAAGGCAGTGAGGAGAGCTTCAAGAACAAGATGATCAACAGTGTCATGAAGCATAGATGAGCACCATAAAAAGTTCCCTGGATTTGGCTAGGAGTCATTGATGACTTTTGAAAGAGCAGTTTCAGGGGTAGTAGGTTGTAGGATTCAATAACAATATTGTTCGGAGATAAAGCAGTGGGTACTTGTTCAAGGAATCTAACTGGTATCTCTTCTAGATTTGGGAAATTAGAACTTAAACAGCTTGCTCCCAGTCATTCTGATGACTACTTCTTAGCAGGATCTATAGACTACCCCCTGACCAACAACTATTTCTGTAAACAAATACCACCCCCCCCTTGTTTTATATCTTGCAGTAGATGTAACACTCAACACCCTGGTATCTGAAGCTTTTGTCAGATTCTTTGTGGAACTAGTGGGACATTATTCTTTGAACATGACTGTGACAGAACGTGGAGAACGTGTATTCCAGAGGGAGCCATTCCGAAAGTCTCATACCTCTAGGAGTGTGCGTCACTTCCTGGATCTGTTCATGGAGACGCAAATGTTTGCTGGCTTCATTCAGGACAGGGAACTTCGGAAGAGCGGGGTGAAAGGTCAGTGTCTACAAGTAAAGTCTCTTCCCTAGTCCATTTGAAGTACTTGATAAGCTTGAAAAATACTTGGAAAAATTCATGATTTTACTAATATGGATCCCTTCTTTCCTCCACTAAAGTCTTATTTCAGTGTCTTACTGTGACATACTTAAAAGGTTTTGAATACAGGTCTAGCAAAGTATTGTACATATGTTGGGTTTTAGTCTAGCTGAGTTTAGAGAAGCTCATTGTTATTGTTGTTATTTAATCATTTCAGTCATGTCTGACTCTTTGTTGATCCCATTTGGGGTTTTCTTGGCAAAGATATGGAGTAGTTTGCCATTTTCTTCTCCAGATCATTTTATAGATGAGGAAACTGGGGCAAACAGGGTTAAGTGACTTGCCCAGGGTCACACAGCTAGTAAGTGTCTAAGGCCACATTTGAACCCAGGAAAAGTCTGACTCCAAGCCCATCACCCTTATCCACTGTGCCACCTAGCTGTCCCCATGGCTCATTACCCATCCAATATTAGTTACCAGGTGATTAATTCTTTTGGCCATAACTCCTGAAGACCATTTATTAAGTGTGGAGGAGTTGTGATCTGTGTTGGTAGAAAATCTACACTGATCAAATCACTGTTTAAAACAATATTTCAATTAAAGTACTCCTTCCACCAACAAACCCTTCCTATCCTGTGTGATTTTTGCCCCTTTTTCTCATAAATCATCTACAGAGATATATATTCAACTATGGAATGGAATTGACTCACGAGTTCTTGAAGGGTATGCCAGCAGACTCTTAATCCCCAGCAGATTCTGTAGGTACACCATTGATAAACTGTACAGCTCTAATCTAAGGACCAGCCTAGTGAAGCAGACAAAGGTCCATTATTAGGAAACTGATTCAACTTTTTGGCTCAGCTATTCATGAAACATGAAAACATTCAAATTAGAATAGTAGAGAAGCCCATGGCTACATTGTGCATTAGCCCCAAACTGAGGTTGTATGGTGTGAGGTTCATTTGGCTTTAGGAGGAGGCCTGATTTTTAATTATCTAGCATGTCCAAAGAAAAGTAAATTAGTTCTCTTGCTTTAGTTCAGTGTTTGGATGTCAACTGGTTTCAACAATATGAATTTCCCTCAGGTCTTTTTGAAGTCCGGGCCATTCAGTACTTGGAAGCAATTCCAGAGTCTGAACCCAGTGGAGTGAACAAGATTCTTCGAAGTCTTGGTGAGTTATTAAGTTTATACTAAGTGTAGATAAGAAAACTTTCATGATGCCACAGTCCAAAGATAACATAAAATATTGAGATGCATAAAATGTCTAAGTGATAATAACCTAGAGAAGCCATGCTGATGATGTGTCATCCTGTTGAGACAACTTCCTAGTTCCTAAGTCCTGAAGAAGGAAAAACATCTAAGTAGTTGTGCATTTTTCCCTCTCAGGCCTGGATCAGTGATCTCCTCCCAAGGTAGTTATCTGGGGTCATCTAGTTCAGACATCTACTCATTTCCTACCTTACAAATCAAAGGATTAACACCTGACTTTAGAAGGACTTAGCACAGAATAGGAATTCTTGCTAGATGTAGTGATTCTCAACCTGTGGGTCGCAACCCCTTTGGGGGGGGGTCGCCTAAGACTATTGGAAAACACGTATTTCCAATGGTCTTAGGAACCAGACAGCGCTCCTCTGTTCATCTCCAGGCGGGTCCACCCACATGCAGATATGCCCATTTATCTGCATTAAAGGGTCGAGGCATTAGGAAGGTTGAGAACCACTGTGCTAGAGGAATCTTAGCTTAGTCTCCAAATCTAAACAATATTATTTTCAGATTCCTAGTAGCTTATAGTCAATTCTTAATTATCTCCATCTATGGAAGACCACACTTGGAACTGATAAACCAAAATACCAAATCATACCTAGCCCCCCCAAAAGAAATACACTTTTTATTTGGCTTTGGAATATAGGCCCCTAATTTCACTCTGTACTAATTAGACATACTTCAAGTCACTTTATTTCTTTGGGCCTTGGTTTCCTTCACAAACCATGGTAACAGACGAGGTAATCTAAAGAGATCAAAGTGCTTAGCGCAGCACCCAGCACACAGTAGGCATGCTCGTTCCTTTCCACCTTCCCTTCTAAAGTAGTGGTTGTTAACTTTTTTTGTCACGGACACCTTTGGTGATCTGGTGAAACCTATGGACCCCTTTTCAGAATTTTTAAATGCATAAAATTACAAAAGAAAACAATTATATATAGCTTTTTACAAAAATAAAAGTTACCTAAATGTTTTGGAAAACAATTTCACTGACCCAGGTTAAGAATCCTTGAATTTACAAGGATTTTTCAGGTTGATTCATAGAATCAATGCTGATTCTGTGCTTTAGTTGGGCAAATGATAGAATCTGTGTTCTAAGAATACAGATCAGCTGACAGACACAGACGAGCTTACCTTTGGACTTGGACTGTGTAGCAGTGAATAAAATACTAGCCTTCTAGTAGACAGAAATGAGTGATTTAAGAGTATGCTTATGCTTACTTCTCCCCTTAGGAAATAAAATGAAGTTTCTGCAGAAGAAATGAAAACCTGAGTTTCTATACCTGAAATGGAACAGAAAATGCTATCCAGGTCCACATGCCAGGATGCACCAAGTAGGATTCTATAGAATCCTTGGAAAAGCTTAAAAGGTTCAAGGAAGCAGTCTGAAGATTTTACCCAGATATTAGCTTAGGAATCACTGCAGAATTGTTGAGGGCACTCTTAAATCAATGCAGTCTTCACTTTATAACCAATTTTTTGGAAAGAAAACATTTCTGCTTCTTAATATTTAGGCTCATTCTCTGGTGCTTGGACTCTAGGGAATTTTTTTTTCCTCAAGAAAGTCTTGTTAATGTTCAGTTAAAATGAACACATTAAGTGAGCATGAGCCTCACGGTAAATTTTAGGGTAAGTGGGAATCATGGGAAGATGTCCTTAACTGAGTTCTATGGCAGCTTTAACACGTTGGGATGACTGGCCCAAGCTAAATATTATCTTTATATTTTTCTTGATGTTCTTTTTTTTTGTGGGATCCCATTCAGGTGGGTAAAGTCCTACTTTTCAATACTTTTTACTTATAGGATAGGCATCTTACAGTCCATTCCTCCAGACACATGGGTATTCAGTCCTTTGAGATTATGGTTATTAGACATGTTTCAGATAGTCAGTCCTGCGACATTACAGTTATTAGTTTCCTATCAAACTAAATCGGTGCCACTTTCTAGCTCTCAGGACAAAGGATTCTGTACCCAGCAGAATGACACAAAATTTGGCTTCTCCTTAAACCTTGTGTTTTTTGCTCAACCTCATGGGAATGTAACGTCATTCTAGGGTCATACCACTTACCCACCTGGACCCTTGGTACCCAAAGCAGTGCTAGTCTTTGGATGGAGGGACTGATCAGTGGCATTTATAGTAGCACTGTTTAATTTTAATTTTCAGACTCTGGAATCTCCATCCGATATGGATGCATTTAACCAGCACAAACCTATTTATTCAAATTTAACAAAATCTTATAGTCTGTCAGAATGAACTTCATTGTTATTCTCACAAGCAATGAGCTTGTGTGGGTTGTTTTGTTTTTCTGGCAAATTAGGATCTGCTTTTACAACCTAACCAGGTAGTTATACCTCTATAAATCTGAAGCAGACACCATTCAGTGGTTGATGCTGTGTAACATAATTCCTATAATCTGGGCCTAGAGAGGAAAGCTAGCCCTGTGCCTATTTTAAAATGTATAGTATCTTATCCCAACAGGGCCCCTGTTAGATTAAACATCTGTCTAGTTGCTCCCTTTCAGAACTTCATTGCCCGGCCTATTCCCAAAGAAACCTTCGATGGGAAAATGGAGTATTAATAAAATAATGGGTGTGAGGGTGAAGGGAAGAAATAAACCAAGTTAAATATAGCAGGCTGGGTCCTGTTGCTCCCTCTGTGAGGAGACCCCCTGCCTCAGGGATGGGGTCGAACTCTATGCCCTATAAACTGAGGATGATTCATTGGGCTGTTGTATTTTATTTTTGTAAAGTACTATGGATCATGGGTACGTCTGTGACAGCAGAATTGCTCAAGATTTGTATAAAAAGTTGTTTACAGATTTTATAATGTTTCAAAGAATAAAAACATTTGAAAAGTCAAGATTTTTTTCCTTTGAATGGAATAAAAGTCATATGCTTTTGGGAAGTGTTTTGCTTTATTCAGATACAAAGTACTTGTGCCGTGGAATGCCTGAAGCCTGACTTTTAAGATCATGGCTTTTGGAGTGGAAAAAAGCTGAGTTCAGTTAGTCTAATTTTCTTATTTTACAAACAAGGAAGTTGAGGTTTAAACACACAGGTAGTAACAAAGGCAAAGTTCAAACCCAGGATCTCTTGCTTCAAGCCCAGTTCTTTCCACCATGCCTAATAGACTCCTCTAGAGCACATGTCCTAACTTCAGATACCATTTTCTGCCTCACACCTGGAGACCAGAACAATGCTCTGCAGTTGGCACAATGATGGATGAATGATTATCCTGTCATTGCATGTCATATGGTAGAAAGGGACCTGGATCTGAAGGCACAAGATCTGGCTGTGGGTTTGAGGCTTTTGGCCCTGCCACTCACAGTAGGGGGAACACTCTCAAGCTGGGTTTCTTGAGAGCCCAGAGGGCACCTCAGTGTGGATGGACAGTCTCTAATGGAATTGCTGGATGCAGTATGTGTGCAGTCCACCGAGCCTAACGGGTGCAGTGCTCCCTTGGTTCTGCATCTTCAGCTTACACCAGTCAAGTTGCCTGGAGTGGGGAGGGAGTAGGTCCTTTGGCTGGTTTTATTATTTAGTCTGCAGCAGAGTGGGGTCAGAATTCACTCATACTGGTAGCAAGGTTATATTTCTCCTTCAATTTTGCATATTTAAACTGTAGCAGTCTCTCAATTCCAAAGAATTCAAGAAGAAAAAACACTATCCAGAGAACTGATGAGCTCTGAGTGCAACCAGAGGCATACTTTTTTTTCATTGATTTTTACTTGCTGCTTTGCAACATGGCCAACATGGAAACGTTCTGCATGACTTGACACGTACAACTGATATATAACCATTTGTTTCTCAATGGCTGGGGGAGGGATGGGGGTGAGCAGGGGCTGGAGCTCAAAATTTTAAAAAGCTCGCACCGGGTCTCAGTCCCAATCTCATCCCTATAAGAATCGGGTGGTAAGTCTAGACGGATTCTTTCCAGCTCTAACAATCCACAAATAACTGTTGTACCACAGGTAACGTTACACGTTTGCTCGGCAACTTCATTTGGCCACGATGAGCCAAGTCCCTTTAAGCTACAACTGTGCCTGGAAGGTGGGGAGGGTCTCCCCTACCCCGCCCCGGCAGCTCTGTCTATCCGTGACAAACGAGATGGGGCGAACGTGCTCCCCCAGAGACAGAACCTCGGCCTACAGAAGCCATGCTAAATCACACTTACTGTCAGGCCGTTCTGTCCCGAGGCGAATCTAACGGGGCTCCTCGCGAGGCTGCCCCGCTCTCTGGGGCTGTGACAATATAAAGTATTTGCCACAAACCTGCTGCCGTTGCAGTCATTTTATCAGGTTCTGGGGAAGAAAGAAATCGGTACGAAGAGGGAGAAGGGATTGAGAAAAGGATTCCACTGAGGCAGTTTTGACCTCTGACCCCACCGGATTCCCACTTCTCCCGGAGCATGCTGGGAAAAGAGTCGGCGTCTTAGAGCCTCACGTAGGGTCAGGTGGTTCGCGTTGAAGGGGCAGGGCTTCCTGCCTTTTTACGTCTCCGACTTCCTTTCAATGGAGACATTAAATCAAAGAGATTTGAAGAATTCACATCATTCCCGTAATGTGAGCCTGCGGAAGTCGGGCCGAAAAAACGTGAGGAAAGATTCCTGGCAAAATATCAACCCTAGTTATTCAGCAACTGCATCTGAGCAGGCGCGAGAAAGCTGCGCACGCGCAGCATCGACGACTCTATCTGCGTGCAGACGCAGGCGCCAACGGCTCGGCCTGGAGGCGTGTACCGTGAGAGACTGAGGCCGCAGAATGGCGGGTACCGGGCTCGTGGCTGGGGAGGCTGTGGTGGACGCCCTGCCGTACTTCGATCAGGGCTACGAAGCGCCAGGCGTGCGGGAGGCGGTGAGTACGGAACGACTTTACTGCCTTCCGTCCAACTTCCCCCCCCCCCCTTCTCTCCCTCACTTTTACAAAGCGCCCGGGAGCTGTAGGCCCCGCCTCACGACCGCCTCCTTGTCCCCTGGCGGTGCGTGCGAGGCTGCGAAGCCCGCCCCTGCTCCTCCTTCCCCCGCCACCGTAACTTTCTTATTGGCCAAGTGAAGAGCTTGGAGCCCCAAGAGCGTCCTCTAGCTCCGAATCTGCCCCAATTGCTTCTCTCTCGGCAAAGTTGCGGGCCGCTCTGAACCCCGCAGTGCGGACGTCCTCGCTCTTCTCTCCCAAGACCCCTCGGTGCGTTTTTGCGAGCTGCTCCCCTCCGTGTAATTCAGTCTTGGCTTCTGTAGGTCTCCGTTGAAATAGAAGCCTTTCCCGGCGATTCCCTTTTGGATTAAATCTCCCATTTATCCCGTAATTATACATAGTGCAAATTACATATAAATACATAAATTTGTGTTGTTTGCCTAATGAGACTAGATTGAGAACAGGAAGGGACTGGTTTTTGCCTTTATTTGCATCCCCAGTATTTATACACAGAAGGTGCTTAATATTTTTTGGTTTTACTTGATTAAAGGCTCTTCCTAAAACTTGGCATCACTCTCCCTTTCCAAAATTATGTTGTGTTGTTCATCAGCATACACTCTAAGATCCAACCAGACTGGACGTTGATCTTTGAAAGGGCCAACAGGCTAATTAGTATTTTTTAAGCACCTATTATGTGGTGCTTTAAGCACCTGCTAAGAGGCAGCTTGACCTAGAAAGACAGCCAGGAAGACCTGATTCAGGTTCTACTACTTACACATAGCAGGTGTGTGGCCCTGGACCAGTTGCTTAACCACTCACTGCTCTAGGCCAGCTGTAGTACTCTAAATTTTAGAGGAGGTGTGGAGCTTCATTGGGAGCCCCATGCTAATGAAATCCCAAGTTTAGTCTTAATCCTTCTTGCTCATTGTAGGAAAAAGGAAGGGAGGCTAGAAGAACAACAACCAAAAAAAGATACTAGGACCTGGAACGAGGAGGAATGGATTCCTGTAGAAAGGTGGTGCTGAAACTGAGTATGGGGGGGGAGGGAGGGAAGGAAGGAATTCTAAGAGGCAAAGGGGCAAATGCTTTCCAGCCAAAGGCTACAGCCAGTGCAAAGGTCAAGAGAAAGGAAATGAACCAAGAAGGCCATTGCCTGTACTGTATGCCAGGGGTGGAAGGGCAGGCTGGGGTTTGCTTTTGGAGGGTGTTGAAATCCAAACAAAGGAGTTTGTGGTTGGGCCTAAAGGCAGTGAAGAGCCCATCACTCTTTGAGTAGTCAAGTGACATGGTCAGAAAAACACTTTGACAGCTGCACAGATATTAAATAACAGATGATTTGCTCTAGTATGCTGTCTGCTGCAGAATTATTTTGAAATAATTTCTCTAGAAATACTTGCCTTCTCTTTCCCTCTCTTTTCTCTACCTCTCTTTCTCTCTTTCTACCCACTACATAAACTCTGAGATTTTCCTCATTTTTTTTTTAGGCTGCCGCCTTGGTAGAAGAGGAAACACGTCGGTATCGGCCAACCAAGAACTATCTGAGCTACCTGCCTGCTCCGGATTACTCAGCCTTTGAGGTGGGGGTGGACTTTTTGTCTTCCTATTTAGAAAAGTGCTAGGGAGCACAGGATAGAATCCCAGTTTCCTCTTGCTGATCATTGTTGTAACTTGTGGATTTCAGCTAATACTGAATATGGAATTTAG
This sequence comes from Pseudocheirus occidentalis, assembly GCA_028646575.1. Lineage (NCBI taxonomy): Eukaryota > Metazoa > Chordata > Mammalia > Diprotodontia > Pseudocheiridae > Pseudocheirus > Pseudocheirus occidentalis. Next base: position 348,013,970 of record CM053593.1, on the reverse strand, counting down.
GGTTGTTTTCACAAAGGTCAGACTTTTAGAAACTGTAAACATCATGAAGACAGAACAGAAAGAAAAGAATGGACATCTGAGGGTATAGCACAGAAGAGTGTATTTGGTATCTAGGTCTCTCTTTTTCAACAGTTACTAAAATAGAAAGTTTTGAATCACTAGCCACAGATTCTTCTCGCTCTAATAGAAGTTCTATTTTGTAAGAAATTAGTGACTTAGGGAAAACAAATGAACACATTGGTCATACCTGAAAGTGTATCTCATTCCACATCTCTTATCCATCAGCTTTCTGTCAGAAGGGGGAGAAGCATGTTTTCACACCAGTCCTGGGTTGTACTTAGTCATTGCATTGATTGAGGTTCTGAAGTATTTCAAAGTTGTTTTATTTTATGGTATTGTGATCACTGTAAATTGTCCCCTATTTCTGCTTAGTCTGCTTGAGTTTATACAAGTCACATCAAGTTTCTCTAAAACTGTCCCATATAATATAGTAATATTATATTTACATACTATAATTTGTTCAGTCATCCCCCAGTTAGTAGTTACACACTTTGTTTCAAGTTCTTTGGTACAACAAAAAGTGCTTCATCGATATTTTCTGTGTATGTGTTGCTTTTTCCATCTTTGACCTCTTCAGAGTATATATTCAGTAACGGTATTGCTGAGTCAAAGGATTTACAGAGTTTGAGGCTCTTTCAGGTTGGACCATTATACACCTTCACCAGCAATGCATTAATGTGATTGTTGTCTCACAGCTCCTCCAATGACATATTGAAATTTTGTCAGCTTTATCAACTTGATGTTTTAATCTGCATTTCTCTTATTGGGGTTTGGGGGCAGTTTTTTTTTTAATGTGGTTGTTACAGCTTGCATTTTTGCATTTGATATCTGGCATTTAATGTATGCAGTCCTAATCAGCCATTTAATCATCTCTATCTCTTGTTTAGTTAAAGATTTTTCCCCTTTCCAAAGTTGTAAGAGATTTTTTTTCTTTCCTTCTCTAATGCCATTTTAAAGATGTCTTTAACAAACATTTATTAAGTATTACCATATGCAAGGCACTATCCTAGGAATTGGGGATACAGTGAATAAATGAATAGGATTGAGAAAAATCTGCTGAATTTGGAAGTTATGGGATCATTGCTAAATGGAGAGGGCTGTTTTAGTAAAGTGAAAAGGCTTCTACACAACTGAATCTTACTCTAAAGCACTAACTTTTTATTTTAGTGGAAATCTTTAAATAATATATGCTTTCCTGCCTTTATAAATAATTTGGGGAACACACTTTTAACTTTTTCTTCACTTCTCATGACTATGAAAATCACAATGCTGTGGCACTGAGAGGCTATTAAAGAGTCCATACATGAAATTACCCTTGTGCCATGCTGTTTGTATTGTATATCAGCTTTTCCTGGTTCTCTGTTACCTCCCTTGTTGTCACTTCTTGCTGCTGTTAGTGCTCTTGCTTCCAACAGCCTCCCTCACGCACACGCACATGCACACGCACACGCACACACCAGGAGAGACTTCTTGTGGAAGGTGAGATTTTAGCTGACACTTAAAGGAAGATAAAGAAGAACAACATTTCAGGCATAAACAGCCAGTGAAAATGCCCAGAGTCAGGAGATAAAGAGTATCTTATGTGAAGAACAGCAAGGAGGCTATTGTCACTGAATTGTAGATTGAGTGGAGGACAGTAAAGTATAAGAAGGGTAGGAAAGATTATAAAAAGCTTTAAAAGCCAAATAGGACTTAATATTTGATCCTGGAGGAAATAGGGAAGTACTGAAATTTATTTAAGTAGCAAAATGACATGGTCAGACCTGTACTTTAGCAAAATCACTTTGTTAAGAATGGAGATTGACTGGGATGGGGAGAGACCTGAGTCAGGAAAAATAACCAGAAGGCTGTTGTAGAAGGGTAGGCAAGAGTGATAAGGGCCTGTACCATGATGGTAGTGTCAGGAGAGAAGGGAGTATATGGCAGAGGCATTGTGAAGGTAGAATGTACAGGCCTTAGCAACAGATTGGACATGGCACGTAAGAGAATAAGAAATTGAGGATAATGCTTGCCTGTGAGCCTGGGTGATTAAATTGGAAAATTAAGAAGAGGGGAGGGTTTTGGTTGAAAGGTAGTAAGTTTAGTTTTGGACATGTATCTAAGATGGCTTTACGACACTGGTAAAAGAAAAAGATCATCAGTAAGACTTCTCAGAAGATACAGGGCGGGGCGGCTAGGTGGCACAGTGAATAGAGCACCAGCCTTGGAGTCAGGAGGACCTGAGTTCAAATCCAGCCTCAGACACTTAACACTTACTAGCTGTGTGACCTTGGGCAAGTCACTTAACTCCAATTACCCTGCCTTCTCCTCTCCAAAAAGCAAAAAATTAAAAGAAGATGATACAGGGTATAAATCTGGAAACTTGGAGACTAATCAGTGCCATTAGACTTTCAAGAGTACCTGATAACTTTAATTGGTTTGAAAATATAAGTCCTTTTTATTGTGAATTTGACATTTTTGAAAGAAAAGAACAACCTGAATTTTTTTTTTTAAATGAACATCATCAGGGAATCCTTTTATTAGACTAAATAGGACTGATTGTTAAAACAGTTATGCCAGAAGACTTCCTAGAGGTTTATCTCAGAGGGCAATTGCCTGTTTTTTTTACCCAACTGTCTCACACCAAAAGGCGGAATTTGGGGGCATTCTGTAAATAACACAATGTTAGTAATAGCAAGGAAGGCACACAGCAGGCTGGAGGTGACATACAGCAGTAAATTTAATATCTGGATTTATCTCATTACTCCTATCACGTATAGCAAGATATCTTTTTTTCCTCTCAGGGTCAGCAGTGGTGTTATACAAAGGTTGTACTATCTCTATCTACATTCTCAACGGGTTACTTATCACCTGAATTTAAAATTGTAGTTATCTCTCTGTTTTCTGTCCTGTTCCTAGAGGGAACAGATTAGAATGAGAGAAGAGAATGTATAAGGTGTATTTGTTTTAAATGATTTGGGTTTTTTTGCTGTTGTGATGTGTGATTGGTTTAATTGTTGAATCCCATCTGCAGTTATCTCTGAAAGTAATTCTTCTCTCAATTTAGACTGACATTATGAGAAATGAATTTGAAAGATTGGCCGCCCGACAACCAATTGAATTGCTTAGCATGAAACGGTAAGTTCTTTTTTGGGGTTAGTTTGTGTTAAAATGTTAAGCATTTTCAAGTTACTCTGGAGAAATATGTAGAGATCCCCAGAAACTTTGGTTTTATCTATATTGTTTTACATGTATGTTTCTTACAGTATGATCATTGTTTTAACTTATACATACCCTCTCCTTCATGTTCCACACTATGTACAATAGCATGATTCATAGGGTGGTAATAGTCATTAGGACCCAGGGTGAAATTGCTGAGTAGGTAGAGTTTGTCTTTCATGTACTCCTACCTCCCTTTCTTCCCTTATGCCACTCACTTCTGTGTCCCACCCAGGGTTATCTTCCTTAAGAAGTGCTATATACTGTAACATTTCCTCTTTACTCCTATCTAAGATCTTATTCTTTTATATTAGAGGTTAGGCAGTAGGGTTATCTAATTCAAAATAATTTGTAAGAAGGTACTATTTAACTTCTGTGTAATTGAGGGTGATGGGAATATTTGAGGAGGGGGAGAGGTTTGATTAACTAAAATGAGTTTAAGCACATATTTAAAATATTTTAAACTCATCTTTAATTGGTAGGCTGAATGTAGGAAATTTTTTTTGACATTGCCACTTTAGGTCAGAATGGTAGAATTGTAGGGGGTATATCTGTTCACTATTCCCTTTTTTTCTGGGCTCCCATTTTCTGGAAAAGAGACAAATCCTGTCTAGTCTGGGGAGGAGTAAAGGCTGAAATTATGAGGTTGCTATTTTTGGTAACTTAACATCTCCTAATGATGCCTTTTTCTCTTAAGTGGTAAGCAAGGATGTAATAGTTATTATACTATATTATATGTTTAAATGACTTATTTTTTTTAAAATGGAATGTAGTGATCAAATCTTGATTCTGAGTCTCTTTTCCACAATTCCACATGAATTTAAAGCCTCTTTTAAAATAGTTTTTGGTAAAATTCTTTGGTTAAACTCAAGGATTCAGCTCTATCTGGTAAAAGTAATTAACTGAAATTGAGTCCATAATTATAGTATGCTATGCCTTTAAAAAGCATCCACATTGATTTTTTTGACCTAATGCTAAAAAGAATTATAGCAAGAGGAATAGAAAATATAAAACTCTAAACACAATTCATAAGCAGAAAAGTGTCTAGAATTAGAAAATATTTTGGCAGTTGTCATCTTGTTCTCTGTCTTGTTGTAATCCTTCTCTAGTCTTAAAATATAGCTCGTTTTAATAGTATTTTTTAGGGTTTACAAAGCACTTTATATACATTCTTATTAGATCCTCATGACAGTCACGTGAGAAAGATGCTATTACTATCACCCCTGTTTTATAGATGAGAAAACTGAAGTTCAGAGAGCTTAAGTAGCCACCCTGGATCATAAAACTAATTATCAAAAGCAAGATTTGAACATGGGTCTTCCTCATTCAAACTCTTAACACTCTCTTCTATGTCACTATTATGAGATCATTAAGTATTATTTTCTTCTCCTGTAATTTCAGATATGAACTTCCAGCTCCCTCCTCTGGGCAGAAAAATGATATCACTGCATGGCAGGAATGTGTAAACAATTCAATGGCCCAACTGGAGCATCAGGCAGTTCGAATTGAAAACCTTGAGTTGATGTCACAACATGGTTGCAATGCCTGGAAAGTATATAATGAGTAAGTAAGAATATCTTCAGCCTGACTTGGTGTTTTTAAAATCAAGTTTTCTAGAAAAGAATTCAGAATGAAATCAAATACTAGCAGAACAGGTGAGCACTATGCCCAGAAAGAGCTATTACATATAGATGGATCAAAATATCTTCTTTAACCACTGGTGTCTCCTTCCTTCAGAGACCTGCTTTACAGTGAAGTAGTCCTTTATGGGAGTGAGTAGATCATTCTTCCAACCCATTCATTCTGTTCTTCCTTATGAACCTTCCCTTTACACTGCAATGAGAAATGCCTGTCTGTTGGATCTTCCTCTCAGCCTTTTCCTTACCCTTTTCCTTGCTTCAGTAGTCAGTGGGTTCAGGAATTCTAAGGAGACTTGGGCTAATATATTTTTCTACCTATAGCTCACTCATATTTGGGATTGAGTTCTGCACTAAAATCCTCTTCTTAATGTCTCATCATGGCAAATAGATGTCCCTAGTTTCTTTAAACACCACGGCAGCAGAGAGAGCACATAATTTGGCTCATTCTATCAAGGTGGAAGCACTTATTCGTGGACTTTTTGGGCGACTAACCTAGTTAATTACTGCAAAGCTAGGTAAATGGGTAAATTTCATAATCAAGTCACTTAAATTCAACAAGTGTTTGTTAAGCTTCCTACCGTGTATGAGACATTGTGCTGAATTTTATTTTTACAGTTGTATGATCTTTGGACTAGTGAGGGGGAGAGACTGGAAACAGGGATAGCAGTTAAATACAATAGGTCAGGCAAGGGTTAATGAGGCTTAGCATTGGGATAGTATTCCTATGTGTCCAAAAGTGGGTAGGGGATGCAATTTAGAGATGGAGTAAAACTGACAAGACTTGACAACTGGACATGAAAGATGATTGAAAGAGAAGTCAGGATAACTGGAATTAGGAAACTGAAAGAGTGGGAGCATATGTTGGTTTAGGGGGAGAAAGTAGTGAGTTCTATTGAGTATATGTCAAATTTGAGATAGGGGAAGATATCCAGGCAGCTTGGTAATGTGAAACTAGAATTCAGGATAGAAATTAAGACTGAAAATACTGACTTGGGTGTCATCTGTATACAAATAATAATTGAACCCATGGGAATAGTTGAGATCACCAAAGGACAGTGTAGAGAGAGAAGGCAGTCCAGGAAAGAGCCTTAAGGAACACCCATGATTAGGTGGTTAGCAAGTAAAAGATGATTCATAAAAGGAGACTGAGAAGGAGTAGTCAGGTAGGAGGATAGCCAAGAGAAGCCAGGGTCAGGGAAGCCAAGGGAACAATCATAGGCTTTAGAATTAGAAGGAACCCAGTAGACCATTTAGCAATCTCCTCATTTAGTAAATGAGGAAACAGACCTGGAGAAGATAAATTAACTCATACTTAGGTTTCTGCTGTTGAAAGTCATAAGAGTATGTGCCTTCAGATCCAAAAAGCATATATTAGGGGTTGGCAAAGCTTTAGAAAAGCAGCTAGTGTGCTGTTCGAGTTAACACCAGAAGGTTATGGCTGTGCAACTAGGACAATGCTTGTGAGACATTGAAAGGTGGTTACTCATGAATCTGGGCTTTTGGCTTCTTAGGTGCCCCTCTGCTAAGATTCTCCTGCGTAGCTGTTACAAATTTGAGTCTTCTTCTTAAATAGAAATTTTAAAAGGAGATAAGTATCAAATAAACAATATTTTAGCATTCATTTTTATTTGATTTCATTTTATTATTGGTAATCTCTTTTTTTCCAATACAAATTATTTTTTTAGATAGAGCAATGAGATTAAATACGCTTCATTATTTCTGAAAATCTTGGTTTAGCAGTTCTAAGTCAAAAGATTTGGTGCTAAGTTCAGTTTATTTTGATCTTGGATTTTAAGGACTGTCATAGATGATAAAGATACCTCACAGAAGTAGATAGAATCAAGTGAACGATGTGCATCATTGGCTGTGCTTATGAAATTATGCCTTGCAAATTTTGATGGCTTTCATACCATCATTAGCTAAAATCTCAAGAACGCCATGTACCCTTGACCAAGTCCACTTGAAGATCTTAGAGATCATTTATCCATCATTTTCATAAGAGGAGAATTGTAAAGCTCAGAAAAATTAAGTGCCTTAGGTGTCACAGATATTTTGTAGCAGAGTTTGGACTAGAATCCCAGTCTCCTAACCTGCTCCAGGACTATTTTTCAATATAACTTGTTCACTTTGAAGAGCAAGAGGTAGGGTAAATGTGGGAATAAATTAAAAGGCAGTGTTTTTATGTGAAGATGAGGTTAAATGAGAGCATACTTATCAGATGATTTTTTTCTTTTCAGTGAAATTATGACAAGATGGGAGAGGTCAAGATAGCTTAAATTTAGACTAAAGTAAACACTTATATATTTTTAATTAATTATTTTATTTATTTTCTTGTTTACATCATTCATTTCCACCAGATTTTGAGTTACAGAATTTTCACCCTGTCTTTCCCCCACCCCCATCCCCAATACAGAGATCCCTCTGTAAAGCCCCTCCCCCAATCTGCTCTCTTCTATGTCTTACCCCAACACCCCTCTTACTTTCTGGTAGGGCAGGGAGGGTCTCCCTACTCCTGTACCTGTATATCTTAATTCCTAGTTGCATGTAGTTAATGATAATTATAATTATATATACACCTATATATATCTGTATGTATATACATATATATACATTTTTTTCTTAACATTTGATTGTAGAGCTTTAAATTCTAGATTCCCTCGGTTCCTCCCTTGTCACCCACCAACACTGGAAGGAGCAGCAATTCAATACAGGCTATACATGTGTAATTACATAGGACATCTCCAGAGTGGACATATTGTGAGAGGCTGATTATATGTCCCTCCTTCCTATCCCGCCCCCCCACCGTTGTTCTATTCTCTACCCTGTCCCTGTCTCTTTACTGAAGTGTGTGCTTCCAGCAACCCTCCCCCAGATTCTGCCCTCCCCTCCGTCATCCCACCTCTCATCGCTGTCCCCCCTACTCTCCTGTGTGGCATGATACCCGGTTTAGGGTTTATGTCATTCCTTCCCTAAGCCAAATTCAATGAGAGTAAGTGAAGGTAAAGTTGTAACAGTATCTCTTGCCTCTTCTATATGGGATGATTAACCCCATTTTTGTCTCTCCCTGTCTCCTCTCATTCTAGTCCTCTCCCACCTCAGAATTTCACCTTTTAAAGTATCATCCCTTCCTATTCAATTGATCCTGTACCTTCTATGTACACATATATCCATATACTCAGATATGTATTCATACACATATATACCCTCCTATATTGACATATGTGTAAGTATACATACATATACATTTGTATTCCCTTCACCTATCCTCATACTAAGACAAGTTTCATAAGTTACTATTATCATTTTTCCATATTGGCATGTAATAGTCCAACTTTGGTAAGTTCCTTATGATTTCTTTCCAATGTTTACCTTCTCTTGCTTCTTGTGTTTGATTGTCAAATTTTCTGTTCAGTTCTGTTTTTTGGGGGTTTTTTTTGTTTTATTTTGTTTTGTTTTTTTAGCAAGAATGCTTGAAAGTCCTCCACCTCATTGAATGATCATATTTTCCCCTGGAACATTTTACTCAGTTTTGCTGGTTAGGTGATTCTTGGTTTTAATCCCAGCTCCCTTGATCTTTGAAATATCATATTCCAGGCCCTTCGATCCTTCATTGTAGAAGCTGCCAGATCCTGGGTTATCCTAATTGTGTTTCCACGGTTTTCAAATTGTTTTCTCTTGGCAGCCTGTAATAT
>CM053593.1:347962552-348004880 GCA_028646575.1 Pseudocheirus occidentalis | reverse complement strand
TCTGTCTCTGTCTCTCTCTTCTTTCTCCCTCCTGTCTCTTGGTCCCAGACTCTTAAGTCCTTTATTCAGATTCCTTCCATGAGTCTCCCATCCCCATCAGCATTTCCTCAGTGCCACCCAATCTTTCCATACTCTCATCCCTAGTTTTTCCCCCCTTTCTTATAGTGAACTGAAACCTGGATAGGACATGGAGGCAGAATCCTGGCTCTTTTACTGCTAGCACAACCTCGAGCAAATAATTTCCTCTCCTTTGACCTCAGTTCCTTCATCTATAAAATTAGGAATGTGGACTAGACTAGGACCTGCTAGTCCAGTTACTGTCATGGAGCTCATGGAGCTCTTTTGGCAATGTCATAATAAGGCTTATGAATCCCTTTTCAGAAAAAATCTTTTTAAATTAACAAAATAAAATATATAAATATGTGTGTAATTACAAAGGAAAACAATTACACTGAAATACAGTTACCAAATTTTTTTTCTTAAAAACAAGTTCGCAGACCCTAGGTCCTTTTTTCCTCAAAATTCTATAATCCCACCATACTTCTATCTCTCCTTTGTTCTACCTATATGGCCTGGTTGTGGGAAATGACAGGGATAGGACAGTTAACATATCTATCTGAAAGCTTGTAAAATGTGTTGCTTTTAAAGACAGGAATGTAATAACAACATCAGACTTTGAAACCCACTCCTCAACAACCCTTAGGTTGTGTTACTCATTGGTCTTCAGAGTAGCTCAAACTCCTGCAACTCAGTCCTGATTATAGCTTTCCAACACATGTTATAGAGAGTAAAAAGGGCTAAGTCTATAACAAAACAAACCATGGACGATGGATTAAATGTGTGGTGGAAAAACTCTTGATTTGGATGTCAAAAAACCTGGGTCTTCATCTTGGCTTTGTCATTTTAATTTGTAATCTACATGTACATACATAATCTCTCTCCAGCACTCCAGTTCCATTTTGTCTACTACCTGCTGGACAGCTCCTGAGATAGTGTCCTTGTAGTTATCTTACATTCAAAACGTCCCCCTCTCCAACCCACCCTCCCATAAACTTCTCCATTTCTGTTGAAAGTACCACAAGGCACTGTAATATAAACATTTTGAGAGTTTCAGGCATACAGGTCTGAAACTTTAGAGACACCCTCAACTTTTCTTTCCCTTGCTCCTCATATTTAATTCATGCTTACTGTTTATCAATTCTACCTCTACACTATCTCCCACATCAGTCCACTTCTCTCTAATCACTCATCTTTCACCTTGGTTTATGTTCTTATCATCTCTCTCCTATCTATTGTGACAGCCTCCTAATTGGTCTCTGATTCCAATTTAATCCTTCTTTCCATATTCTACATAGCCGCCAAATCAATATTCCTAAAACATCGAACTCTGTCACCTCCCTACTTAAACAAACAAACAAAAACAACAACAACAACAAAAACCTTAGGTACCTCCCTTCTGCATTTAGGATGAAATGCAAAATCCTCACTCTGGCATTTAAGACTTTATACAATCTGGTACCTTTGCAGACTTACTTTCTATTACTCCCCTTCTTTAATTTTCCATTCTAGTGTAGCTAGATTCCTAGTGGGTCCCGATGCGTAACATTGCATCTTCCATCTCTCTGTGTTTATATAGGTCATTTCCCCCATGCCTCACAGAATTTTTTACTTTCTTTAAAGCATAGCTCAGATTTCACCTTCTATATAAGGTCTGTCCTGATCCCCTGGTAATGATGATTCTCTAACTCTCAAAATTACTTTTTCATATGACATTATATTTACTTATTTCTGCAAATGTTACATTCCTCCAGTGGAATATAAGATTCTTGAAGGAACAGTTTTTTAAAAATATTTGTCTTTGTATTCTTAGTTCCCAGCACAGCGCTTTTGTACATAATAGATACTTAATAAATCTTCGTTGAAATGAATTGAAAATGGGCCAACAATATTTGCACTAATAATAATGGCTAACATTTAGATAGTGCTTTCAAGGTTTGCAAAGCAGTTTACATATTATCTCATTTGATTCCCACATCAACCCTATGCAGTAGGTAATATTATTAATTCACATTTTACAAATGAGGAAACTGAGATTGACTGATGGGCCCAAAGTCAAGAAGACTTGAGTTCAAATCTAGCTTCAAATACTCATTTGCTGTGTGACCATGTGCAAGCCACCTAACCACTGATTGCCTCCGTTTTTTCAACTGTAAAACCTATATCCCAGGGTTGTTGTGAGGATCAGATAAGATGATATCCATAAAGTACTTAGTATGGTGTCTGGGTGTCCAGTACATCGTGAGCACTTGACAAATGTTTGTTCCCTTTCTCCTTCCCTTAAGTGACTTGCCCTGGGTCACAAAGCTAATAAACATCTGAGGCAAGATGCGAACTGGGATTTTCCTGACTTGACTTTAGCTGGGCTCTGAATAGCAATGTGACCTCAGACATATCATATAATCTCTCTGATCTTTAGCTTTCTCATCTATAAAAGGGGATAATATTAGTCCAAATATACTTTGTACTTTTCTCTGAAATTAGGCTTTAAGACAACCATATGGCCTATAATTTTAATCTGTCATATTCTCCATATATATATGCATTTTTCTTTTTACAATGAGATCTCCATTTAAGTATTGGCCTATATTTTATAATACTTGTCCTACCCACATGATGGCTACGAATCAAATGACATAATCCTCTTACACCATATGGGTTTCCTAAACTTTAAACCTGTAATCCTCTATGAATACAGCTAAGTATTCTTGGTGGTGTAGCTGGGACTATATTCTTCAAACCACACCTGATTAATAGCTTTGAGGCAGTTTGCTTCCCTTCTCTAGCCTTACTTAAACCTCCACTGTCTGTCCCTCCCCCATCCCTAACTCCATTTTTCCCAAAGATCTAAGTAGAATTCAGGGACCTCTGGATTCTCCCTCTTCGAGAGATTACAGCCAACAGAGAACTCTCTTCTGTGACAGGAAGACGCCACGGGAACTTTTCCTAGATTCAGCTTCACAGATGTCTATTGTCCTTGTCTCTATCCTGCTTAAATCCCTTCAGCTCCTAAGGAGAAAGGGCCAGCTATCCAACTTCCATACACAGAAAGGGGAAATCGACACAACTAAAGTATCAGGCCACCCTTAGGGAGAGACACAGGAGGCAGCACATGCCAGGCAAGTTAAACTGCCATCACGACCTGGACCATCCTCTCCCTCTTAGGATGGGGACAGGCCAGACCCTGAATTCAAGAGCCTTGGGAATATTGCAATTACATAGATGGCTTCATCTTTGGATTTGCTGCTGCTCCCTCTTGACCATGGAAGCTTTCATCTGACTTGAAGCTGAAACCTACCATGTGTGTTGTCTCCTCCATAGACTGGGAGCTCCCTGAGAGCAGGCGCTATCTGATTCTTCTATTTGTATCCTCACTGCTTTAGCACAGAGCTTTTTATGTAGTAGGTACTTGGTGAATGCTTCATTCATTCATTCATTCATCCATTCATTCATTCATTCATTCATTCATCCATCGGGAGGGGAGACAGCATGAGGGGGCTGAAGCTAATCTGACCCTCTGGACTGGGTGAGTTGCTCTCTCCTCCAGAAACATGGATTCTTGGCTATGGTTGTCCCATCCACCTACTCAGCTAGCTACTCTAGCCAAACTGGGCAAGGCAGTTTCCTTCCATCACCCAAAGAAGGAGCTGGTAGGAGCATTTTGTCCAGGGCATTCCCTCCCTTCTCTTATCTGTCCCCTTCAACCTCACCTCCATTCCCAAATACACACCTGTATTAACAAAGCTATATGCACATATGTTAGTTTATACTTTAGAAAGGCTCTCTGAACTATGGGAGAGAACTCTCAAATCAATGAAATCATTTGAGAGTTTTGAGCAAATTTCTCCTTCTCAGCGCCATTCCAACTTTTCACGCATTTTTGGATCCTGATTCCATCACCCAACATGCAACAGAACTAATATGAGACCATAGGATCTAGAAGGAACCTCAGAAAACATCAGGATTCAACCCTCTCATTTTACAGATGAGGAAACTGAGCCCCAGAGATTGAGTAACTTAACCAAGATCACACAGGAAGTGTCTTTGGAATGATTTGAGCCTCTGACTTCAGAATCAGTATTCTTTCCCCTGTGTGATGTTGCTTTATGTCACTTGCACATGTGAAATGCATGTAATTTATGTGGTTATTAATAGACGATTGAGAGATGTGAGCTACACTAGACATCTGAATATCCAGATGAGAAACATAATTGATGGTTCAATGGATATGTTGAAAGAGGACTCTTGTGGCATGTAGTCAGAATTTCTATTTGGTCCCATACTGTTTAACATATTTATCAATATTAATGCCCTAGATACATGCCCCTTTGCATGCATATCAAATTTGTAGATGGGAGCACATAATCAGAAGAGAAGAATGAATAGTTTTCATTGAGTGGTTAGAAAGCTCTCAGCACTGTTCAACTTACATGCAGAGGAATATCTTTTCTAAGGTAAAAAAGTGACTTGAATATCCATATTTTTTGATCCAGAGATTTCCCAGCTGGGAATAAAGCCCAAGAAGATCAAAGATGGACAGGTCCTAAATATACACATCAAAATATTTATAGATGTAAAAGAAAAGAACCCAAAAAAAGGTAGATACCTATTGACTATGGAATAGCTAAACAAATTGTGGTACTGTATTCCATAGGAAATAATATGTGAGAAATGCAGAGAAATAAGGGATGGCACATAAATGCATACAAAATAAAATAAGCATAATCAGGAAGACGACAGATGTGACAAGATATACAAGTATAGAAAAATAGCAAAATAATAACAATTGAATGCTGTGCAATGATAATGGCCAAGTTTGACCTCAAAGAGAAATAGGAGAGTGGGTCCCCCTTTTTGAACGAGGGGAATCATGAATGGGAAACACAGAATATAACATCAGAACTGGTTGCTGTGTTGGTTAGTTTTGCTGAATTAAAGCAGGGGGAGGATTCCCCTTTTTGTGGGGGGATTACACAGAGCCCTTTGGCAAAGCTGATGGACCCCTTCTTAGAATGAATCTTTCCTACATTTATAATTGAAGTAAATACTAAATTTCACTTTGAGGTTAGTAAAAATAGAGATTTTTCTTCTCCCAATCGAGTTCATGAATTCCCTGCAATCTATACATAGACTTGTATACTTCAGGTCAAGAACTTCTTTTCTAAGGGATGGATCTCCAGAAGGGGAAAGAGAGGGAGACATAATGGAAACTGTAGATGATGCAGAAGCAAAAAACATTATCAAGTCTTGTAATAGTTTTTTCAGGATTAAATCTCTAAGTATACATATGTGATGATGTGTGGGAAAATTTTGCCTCTATGTAGCATTAATATTTGTTAGTGCTAGCTGGGTGTGAGGTGTATTACCTCTTTGTCAACAAAATAAAAAGTGTAAGATAATCAGAAGATAATTTATCAACCTGGTGTGTGTGTGTGTGTGTGTGTGTGTGTGGCGCGTGCGCGCGCGTGTGTGTGTTGAGGGAGATGGGAAGCAAAATTTCACTGAGGGGCAAAACTTCAGCATAGTGTAATTTTGAAAGAATTATATTGTTTTCGGTACCTTTATAGATCAGGATAAAATCATTGATGTGAATATTTTTTCTGCATGAGGAACCAATGAAAGTCTAAATGTTTTTAAATCTCTTTTATGTGTATTTGCATGTATGGTTTGAGTAATTTGAATTATTTCCCAGGTTCCATCGAATTTGGTTTACTACGAACTATGAGATAATAGCAATAAGAAATTCTTGTTCTAAAAAAAGCCAGGCGCAACTGAGGTCAGTCTGGTAACTCAGGTTCAAGATGAGAACAAACTACGACCTTTTCCCCTTGTCTGTCAAATAGGAAAGTCAGACTTGTTGACCCATAAGGTCCCTTCTGAATCTAAGTATATAATCCTATGATTGAACCATAGCAGGGGAAGACCATTCAAAGCTGGGCAAGTCTATTCAGCAAGAATTCAGCTAGGTATAGTTTCTCTGGAGATGACCAATCTGGTTCACTGGCCAGGAGAAGCCTGACTGGACTACCTTTAGTACTTAAGATGCCAGAAAATTACTTCAACAGCTTGGACCTTTAGTACTCTGAGCCAATTCAATCTCCAAGTTGGTTCTAATACCTTTTAAAGAAAAATCAGCCTAACTTGTGTGGAGTAGATCCGTAGGATAGGCATTACTCCTACCATAGCTCCTTATAAAAGTGAAATTTTATTTCAATGTACTGAAAGAATGTAAAGGGAAGAGAGTGGGTGAGTGGGTGGAGTAAGTTCACCCTTGAAAGAGGAAAAGAACAAAGTAAATAAAATAGTAAAAATATCCTTTGGAATTAATAACCTTGTAAATTCGCAATAATGGATCCTGACTGGCTCCATCTTTGTAAAGGAAAGTGACCTTACCAGCCTCTAAATCAGAGGTTCACAATACACAGTGAAACCAATGCTGATCTATAATGCCTTGGTCTTTGTGATTGTCGCAAGTGACTATTACATGCTCATTTGCATGAGAGCATGAATGAAAAGTCCTTGGGAAATTTCATGGAAGGCAAATATGGCAAGTTCTGTTTGTCCCTCCTACACAAAAGGTTTGGGACAATCTCTTTGTGCTGCATTTGGAGTTAGGAAGAACTGATTCCATATCCTGCTTTGGACACTAGTTATGAGACCAAAGTCAAAGTCACTCAGCCTTTCTCAGCCTCATCTGCAAACTGGGGATATATAAGTATCTAAGGTTGTTGTGGGGATCAGGTGAGATAGTATGCAAAGTGCTTTGAATTCTCTGACGTGTGATCTGCTATTATTGCTAAGAGTTTTGCTGACCTATTTTCCCTTTTTTCTTTTTCATTCTATTGCGAGGGATGGCTTACCGGGTGGGAGATGTGAGAGAAGGTTGGAGATGATAGTGATATAAAAAACAAAACTATTTAAATACGTTGAATTAGTTTCTTCTGACAACTCCACTCAACATTAATTTCATCTTAGCCCAGCGATCCCGGCAATGAGACGACCATTCAGAAGTCTCTAATCCAGGGTGGCTGAGCCAGTCTTCCCATCTTTTGGATGGCCACATCATCCTAGTAGGCAGGAAACATAGCATGTGACTCCTCCCTTACCCTGAGTAGTTGAAGTGAAGCAAATTAGAACTGGAAACTACATGTGGTCATTAGAATTATTGTCTCTTTACCCCTAAGGTCCCTTCTAGTTTTAAAGACCAGGTTCTGGACAATGGTACAACAGAGCCAGTAAAGAAGACAGACCGGATTCCAGGGAAGTGGGTCCGGAGGATTCCTGCAGAAGTGATTGGGCCACAATGGGTAAAAGGTAATAGGAAGTGAGAACCAAGTCCTGGGCCCCAGTTTCTGGTGGGAGAAGGGCAATAGGGGGTAAGGAATCAGGCTGGGTAGGAGAGTGGGTGGGAAACCATGAAAGACTTCAGCAGAATGAAGGCTGGAAGGGAGACATCATGAAAGGCCAATGTTGATGAAAGCAACAGCACTGAGATGGGAACAGAAGGACCTAGGTTTAGAAAATCGGTTCAGCATTTAAAGCAGTGAAGGTCATGCAATGTGGTGAATCAGGAAGGATAAAGAATTAAGTAACTTTCTCTTTCCTTAGACATCACCATCTTTTGAGGAGTTTCAGGGATCAGGGTCAGATAAAAGGGGGCCCTTGTGGTCTTATTCACCCAAAGTCAGTTAGAATGATCTCAGATCACTCTGGAAAGAGCACTGAATTTAGTCAGAACTAGCAAATCCTACTTCTTTCATTGAATAGCTGGGTGACCTTAGGTGAGTCCCCAAAATATTCTGGGCCTGTTTTCTCAATCATAAAATAAAGGAGTTGAACTAGATAGTCCCTCCTAGTTCTAATAGTCTATGAGGCCCAAACTGGAAGTGTTCAATTTAAATTGAAAAAGGATATGACTGTGTGTTATAAATGCTCGTTTCTGGAAGCATGGACGACTATGGTGTAGGGTCAAAACTGTGATAGACTTTGGGAAACCTAAGTTCTAAACCAAGGTATCTGGCCTCTCTAAAGCTGCTTCCTCATCTATAAAAAAGGTGGAAGAAATCTCAGACCCCATCTAATCCAACCTCCTCCTTTTACAGGTGAGGAACTAAGTTGTCACTTTGCCAAGAGAAATGGGTGAATACAGATCCTGTATTTAGTTCTGAATACAGAAGGAAAAGGTGCAATGAGTGCTTTTTTATACTCTTATCACATTTCCTCCTTACTGGACTATTGTGAGATGATTTATTTGTAAAGTGTTATGCATATTGTTAAATGGATAATCTGTAGAGTTTACCCATTGGTACATGTGCATGCACAGGACAGAAACTCTAAATGCATGAGTTGGGCCCCAAACCATATATAAGATAGAAGAGTCTTTTGATTCTCAAATTTCTCCCTGAAACAAAGGCTTATTTTTAAAATACCAGCATTTTACTGGTCAACCAACACCTGGAAGGCAAAGAAGAGGCTAGTAGTGGGTGTGAATAAACCTGTCACAAACAAGGGAGAATCAGAATAAAGGACATTATTGAAGAGACCCTAGTCAAAAAAGAGGGGTTGATCATATGGCAAATCCTCTTGATGTCAGCAGAAAGTGAGGAAGGACCCTAGCAGAGGAGATTTACTTATTAATCTGAGTCCAAATTATGGGAGAAGATAGATATGAACAGGAGCAAAGTCATCAGCAAGTTAGAGTCAGTATCCTTGGTACCCATGTCAATAAAATCAGAGCTTTGAGTATTTGTCTACCTTAAAAGGGCCATATAAATAGTGATTGTAGTTATTGTTACTATAGGAGGCAGGGAATTCTTTTTCTCAGAGGCCAGATTTTTTGCTCTCTCTTTAAATTAGGCCTTCCAGGGACAGTCTGATGCAAGTCTCAAGTTCCATAATAGAAACTAGGATAACGTTTTGGGGGAGATGGTGGAAAGGGTGCAGTGTTTTCTCTTGACACATTGGAACTAATCAATAAGTACATAAATAATGCAACCTACATAATTTCAAAATTAGCATCACAATTCCTTTGAGTTTGCATGACTTAAAATAAGCACATGCTGACAGTACTAATCCAAGGATAGTTTTAGAGATTTGGAATTATTTTAGTTTACTAGAGTTTGAAGACATTTTCAAAGGGTGACTGGTTTTTAAAAAGGTTAAAAAGAAAAATGACTCAAAAGGTCATGGGATTTTAAACCCCAAAATATTCCAAGGATCTAAAATCTCAAACTTCAGACCTACCTTTTATCTGTCTACCTATACAGTAGTTTTACTTCCTAAGTAAGGGCTCATCTTGGGCATTATCTCTGACTAGCAGGATAAATTACATTTTAAATTTCGTTGCCAGAAGATATTGCAGCCAACCTGATGTAGCAGATTTATTCTTAGGAAACCTAATCTCTTCACTTTCCATATTTTCCCTCTTTAGTCCCATACCAGGTGATAAAAATTGCTTCTTAAGAGCACCTAAATTAGCTTCATCTAAATCAGCTTCTCTATCTCTAATTACAAAGCTGGCTGTCTCTTTTCCCTCACCCACTTACCCTTTCCCATTTTTTACCTAATATGATTTCACTGGTATGTGAAGATCCAGGGCAAACCTCCCTCTATCACTATAGACTGCCATCTTTTCTGCAATTTATAGTCTTAGAGTTACCTGGGGGCCCTAAATAGTTAAATGAATTGCCTAGGGTTACATGGATAGGAGGTGCTAAAAATGAAATTTGAACCCAGGCCTTCCTATCTCAGGAGAATAGTTCTTTATCCACTATACCAAGCTACCTCTTCCCTAATTGGGAACTTATTATCTAGCACCTTGTACTGCAGTTATTTGCATGCCTTACTCTCTATTGAATTAGAGCTTTCTTGAAAACAAGGATTCTATCTTGCAAATATCTGTATTTCTTCCCCATAGAATGGCACCTTCTGAACAGAGCAGACACTCAAATGTTGAACTGTAAGGGAGAATTCTTAATGCCTCATTTCTCCCTGTGAACAGATACTAGGGGGTTAAAAGAGCAGGAAGCCTGCCACATCCTTTCCATCTAGAAACAATGCCATTTCTAAAACAAAGTGGGGAGAGTAAGTAGGTAACTTGGGCCAGCCACTCAAGTTACCATTTTTAACAGTGGGAAAATTAAATTCCTTGCTATGGCTAAAAGACAAAAAAACTCTTGGTTTAAATTCAAATCAGCTTGGGGTTTGTATCTAGGCTCTATAATTTATTATGTGGGACCTTGAAAAATTTATTTTACCTTCTCTGGGCCTAAATTTCCTCATGTGTAAAAATAAGTAGTTGGGGCTAATGACTCTGAAAAGCATCTTCCAGTTCTAAATCCTACAAATATCAGGAGAAACTAGGTACTTGCCACTGTCTACTCAAAATATAACAGCTGTTTCTTATAATATTTGGGCAGGTTCAAAATTGAATTAATTTCCATTTCACTTCATTGATATTAAGAAATTAGTATATAACAAAGAAATCTGGTATATGAAAAAATTTGCAAATCATGGCTCTGAGAATGTTCTTATATGTATAATGGAGTAAAAATAATTGTATTATTTATTCACAGAGCTGTTATGAGGATCAAAGACAACAGATCAAAGGAGATAAAAGCACTATATAGCATAAACTATCATAAATTAGGTTTATTGATTATATTTCCTCCACACAAGAGAAGAGTAATTGGGAGCTTTTACATAACAATAAAGTTAGTATCATGAATTACTTAAAAACATAATACAGCTGTGGACTGCTGGCAAAGCACAGTAGCTATACAAGAAAAACAGACTCGCCTCCCAAGTGGTCTTAAGGAAGAGGGTGACTTTTGGGACAAAGGCTCAGAACCAACCAGGAATTGAAGAAGCTGTTGGAAACTAAAGTTTACCCAACAGCTGTCACAAAAGACAGTTACAATTATGGCCATATGTGGGTGCAGCCAAAAGAATCAAACACTGTCAGCAACATCTCTGAAAATGAAGCCCGGTGATAACCTCATGGACAGTGGAATGGGAAAAAAAGGAAACTGTGTCAAAATGATTTTTTGTATTCTTTCCTCAAAATATATTATATGGTCCTTTGCCCTTGAAAACTGCTACAATTTAAAATAGGTGTTTATTTTGCTACTCCAAGGACCAGAGAATTAATATAGTACAGGCCTGATCTGCTATTGGGTCCTCCTGACTGCCACTTTGGCAAGTCAACTAAACCCTTGTCTCTTTATCCTAAAATGGGGAACATCACCTCTTCTTTCTCATAGGGTTCACAATTGAGACATATTATTAATTAATTTTAAAGTCCTATTTGGATTCCAGGTATTATTATCCCTAGAGCTCAAATGTTTTGTGAAAATTCAAACACACAAAATCTCAGAATTCAAATAATCATGATGGAAGATCAGGAAAGAAAGCATCATATATCTAATTCATAGAGGACTAAAAAAAGAAAAAGGAACTCAATTTGAAAACTTTTTTCATTTTTCTAATTTAATAGAAATAACCAAAACAAAGTGGTTCTTAAACAATGCTTTTAACTGATCTAATACAACTTCTACAACACATTCCAGAGCATTTTAAACAAGAAATATTTACAGGCTGCTAATGTATTAAATAACCATGAAAAGAAAAAACTTGCCTTTATTACACACCAGCAAAAAACACAAGAACGGAACAATTAGGAACTGTAACCTCATTAAAAAATTAAATATGATTATTTAGAGAATACAATACCACAGAAACAGTACTTTTTTTTGAAGAATCATATTGAAGGATGAGTCAAGTTAACTATGTGCAAAAAAAAGTACCAGTAAATACTGGGAGCAAAAACCATCATTAAGAATGCTGTGAATTTAACCCTTTCATGTGTAGTTATTTCATCTACCTAAAAAAATTAACAGGCTTTCAACTGCACAAATCTTTTTATAGGCTTATATACATGTTTCATTGTGTTTTCAACATAATAAATGCCTACATTTTTCAGACCAGTAGCAGACATGCATTTCTTTTTACGTTTGAAATTTAGGTCACACTCAAAAGGGAATGCTGTAATGGCACTTACAAAATGCTTTTCGTGCCTCACTGTGTAGAAATTCAGCTAATTCAAAAGAACAGTCTTCAATTGTAAAGATCGTTTGCTAGAAAAAGGGTAAAACTGAATCTGTGAACATTTTGTAGTTTCAACAGTTGTTAAAGATACCCAAATTAACTGTACTTTTGGAAAACTACTGATTCTCAGATACAATAAAAAGCATTATTATAAAGGAACAAGTCAGCAACCACAAGGAACTAAGGGGGAAGAATTTCTGTACATGCATTTTTAACAGAGTAAAAGAAACTGCCATATCCAAGTGTATATGTGAAGTCTGAAATATGTCTGTGTAAACTGTGGCATATAAATTTATTTCTTAAAAAAAGTACCTCCATTATTTACTCAAACACCTACTTTTAAAAAAATATGTAACTTTCCCCAATTTTTAAAATAAAATGCCACAATATATTGTCAGTAACTCCTGCACATTTATATTTTTATTTTTTAAAAGCTAGTCTTGGCGATACGCATACAAACTTTCCTATAAAATCACTGTCCAAAGGAAAGGATTCATGTCATGCTATAGGCAACAGACTTAAAGCAGTTTTATTGCTTTTCAAGGAAAAGACAATTGGGAGGGAAATAAATGGAGGATTCTGTGTCCAGAATGTTGTTATAATGTACTGCAATTTGGAAACACTGCTGCTGTTACCTAAACTTCAGTAGATTAGTTAATAAAGAATGTTCTATGACAAGCACAGATGTGGATTTTTTAATTATAAGGGGATAAAAATTTTATAAAATATTTCATTGATCCAGTGTTAATGATGTTGACAGCAAGTGGTGCTGAATGCCAGTTTTGACAAGAAATAAGCTAATCTATATACTTATAGAGCATGTCTGCTTGTTAAAAGTGTATATGGCATGGGGAATAATAAAAAAAAATGAGGAAGGGGGGCCAGAGAGAAAAGGGAATGAGGCAGGTGGTCACGCACCCCTTTTCTGTATAGGAACACAGCCTTCATAGTATGTGGCGGGCCACGGTCCCAGGGCACAGTCAGGAGACCCGAATCTATTTGGCTGGTTAACACTATTCACTAGTAATTACAAGGCAGGATACCTGCTGAGGTAATTGATCAGTCCACAATTAGCACACTATACACTTTTCACACCTGTTTCAGAACAAAATGCCTTTACTTCTTTGGATTAACTTAAAAAAAATCTTAGGGTCAGTTACAACCAAAAGGAAGATGTGATTTTGTTTTTTAAAAAAATATTTCTTCAACCAAACATTAGAATTAGATGCCTTGCATTATTTGGCTATCCAGACATTTCACATTATAAAGCAGAATACCCATAGAAACCATCTCAGCAACAGGCCCTTCACACTGTGATAACAGCTTGAAGGTTTATTCCCAGCATGGCACGTTCTAAAGCCTAAAAGTTCAGAAACTTCCTCCACATGTACTCATCATGTAACTTCATAGCCATGAATACACTGGGCCAGGTGCTGTGAACTACAAACATTTAAATGTTGACAGATCAGGAAAGGGTCTTTTATGTTTTTAATGTCCTTGGTTCTGTTTTGGGAGGGGTTTGGGGGTAGGCATTATAGGAAACAATCTAAGTGTTGTACAGATGAGACTTGTTCAGGGCTTGCTGCTACAAAGAAACAGGTCTATACGAAAATACTGAAACTCTTGAGAAAGACAAGGACATAAGGCTTCCAAAATAAACCAAAATAACACCCAATGCCAGTGATTGTTATTCTATGTTCAAAGTTGGTCTTCAGTTGCAACTTAATGGGAAAACATGAGAAATTTCTGGCTGCTGAGAGAATTTATATTAGCAAGGTCCAATGCTACTGTCACAGTATAACATGGGATATTCAAATGAAGTAACCTTCTTATCAGACAGCTTATATTCTGCATAGTACGTAAGGAAAAAATTCAACTAAGTCCAGAGTGAACACTTTTGACCTTCAGTTTATTTGCTTAACAGTAAATGGCTACTGGAGAAGCAATATGGTTTTCTGCACATCATATTCCAAATGATTTGAAGAATTTCTTTCTAACATGGTCTTTAAGAACCAGACTTGCTTTATCTCTATCCCCCTCCCCAAGGATACAAACACTGGAAAACAAAGAGAAAACAAAATAGATAATTCCTTCTTTTCTAAAAGGACAGATTGTACTGATGGGACAATAATGAAGAGCCATGAAAGGGAAAGCAAAGGGACAGCCCATGTCAGGACTCAAAGCACCTCTGCCCTCCCTAAAAGGTAACTGATCACCCTCCCGACCCAAAAGGCCTTCCAACAAGTGTGTTCTTCCACTCATTCCAAAGTGATAAAGAAGGGAGAAGGGGGAACGGAAAGGAGGGATGGAGGACTAAGAGGAAGAGAAAAGTTTATTTTCAAGTAAAAAAGGTGGCTACTTTTGGAGGAAAACTGTTCTCTGCAAACTTGAGTGAAATTCTAAAATATTTTAATGCCTCTTTTTTAAATTCAATTTACAGGAAGGTCTAGAATTTAAGATCATACAGGGAGGTGAGTCAAACTAGCACTTACAGACTCCACTCTGTTTTCTTTAATATTTTAGAAAGGCCTCAAGGTTATTTGTTTTTCTTCCCTTGGTAAATAAAAGAAACAACCCAAAGGAATTTTATATAAGCATTTCTTTAGAGTGTTTTTGTTGGTTCAAAATGAACTAAAAATATTTATCTCTACAGTACAGTTAAGTCAAATAATTTCATTTTATGAATGGCCTATACTGTATGAACTACTCATGCTGAATATATATTAAAAAAAAAAAAAAGGCAAAAGGTTTGCCAATAATCTGCTGTGTCTGAGAAAATATCTAATAGCACATTCTTTTATTTTGGCCACCGTATCATGGTCTAATTTGTCCAAACAAAAGTAGGACTTTAAAAATGTTCTTCCTAACAAAAGATAAGCCTGTACAAGGGCTAAATTACACATATCTTGGATCTAAGCATTACTAATGGAGAGAAGAAAAATGAACCATTCCAGAGTAAAGTTGATTTATCTGCCTAGTAATGCTGTGATCAGGCTAGCAGAGGTGGGTGTGCTCCAAGGACCATTCAAGTGGGGACTGGCTGATTTTCAGGCTCTGACTCCTAACCCTCTTCAAGGTCTTTAAGTCCCCAGTCCATGCAAATGTCCCACTTGGTGGACGGACGAGTCATTTAACCCCACCGGGTTTGTTATAATCTTTTAGACATTTCATTCACAAGCTGTTTCTGAAGAAAGCTTTGAGAAGTCTGTTCTCTATTAAAATAAGATAGAACCTCAAAATATGAATGTGATGTTAGAAATAGACAGTATATATTACAAATCCATTCTTGATAGGAACATTAGTAAGAATACACATTAGCTTAAAAAACAGGCTCAGCAAATGTTGCTGATCTGCCAGAAGTTTCAGTTCACTATTTACAAATAAGACAACGTGAAATACAGGAAATTTTACACATTTGGTAGTTGACAGATTATTGTTTGCCAATAGTGGTCTATCAGAAAACTGATATGAAGGAA
This sequence comes from Pseudocheirus occidentalis, assembly GCA_028646575.1. Classification (NCBI taxonomy): domain Eukaryota; kingdom Metazoa; phylum Chordata; class Mammalia; order Diprotodontia; family Pseudocheiridae; genus Pseudocheirus; species Pseudocheirus occidentalis. The sequence goes on along the minus strand of CM053593.1, from coordinate 347,989,242 downwards.
GACTGGATGACTGCCAGTAGTTACCTTCTCAGACTCAAATTTAAATGCACACGAGACTAAGTTAATTTTGGAACGAACATTCTGCCTGTTTCATGGGGGCAACAATACAATCAAATGAGTTACCCTGGGAAGTGCCATTGTGTGGGAGTGTGTTTCTGGATAGGACTCTATTATAAATATACATGATCCACTACTGAAGAACTGCCATCTTTTTTTTAGGCTCACCCTGCTGGCCCCAGTCCTACTGCTACTCACTAGGTTCAGTAGACTGGGAAGGCTGACCAATAAGTGAATGAAGTTTGAATTTCCTGCATCTAGCTATGAGAACCAGTTAGTTTTCTGAATTAACATAGAAAGCTAGTCCCAAAAATATTCAAATGAGAAAAACTAATTGATTGAAAGTCATGATTCAACGCTGAGTCCACATTAGAGGAAATTTGAGCAATGCTACTTTCACTTTAACTAGACAAGAACCCAATATTGGGAATAATTTGATTTAGTAACTGTGCTGGTCCAGTCCTAAGAAAAATTATCAAGCAACATGACTCAAATTATTTACCTGTACAGCCAGTATCCTACACCAATCTAAACCACACATGATCACCCATCTCTAAGTGTGAGAACACGGAGACCCGTCCTCTTCGGGAAGAACAGGGAACTTCAAATCAACTGTTTTTCTTTTATGTCTGCAATAAAGCTGTCCCCTCTTTTTGACAAGAATGTGTTTTCCGTCCAAACATTTTTCAATCTAATACTGTCTAAAAGCAAGCTACCAGCTTCTTCAAGGAGGTGGCCACCGTAGGCGGGATGTTCCAGCAACACTTAAATAAGTTTTTACAATGTTATTTAGGTCCATGGTGTTGTTCTACTTTATATGTACGGGTCTCTCATCTGATTTTAGGCGTTTTCGGCGTGGCTGGATAAAGTCTTCATCAGAGTCCTCAGTTATCTCACCATCATCCTCTTCTTGCTCAAATTCTGGCAAAGGCGGGAAGGTCCTGTCTGAGTAGATCTCTGTGAGTTTATCTTCAAAGTACAAAGCAACTGATTTCCCTGCCTGTGCTACTTCTGAATCAGCCTGCAAACAAAAGATAGGAACATTTACCTATTGGTAATGCACGTCCCTTCACCAAGTGTGCGTGGTCTGAAAAGCTTACCTTCAAATTAATCTCTTGTGTTTCTGCATAAACTTGAACAACTTTCATCATCTAAAAAGGATACCAGAGTCAAAAAAAGGGAAATTATAATCCTTTCTAAAGTTATGAGACTGCATAGGGTTGGTGACTAAAGTCAGCCATAAAAGGAGAACAGACTGCTGTGACTGATGATTGCTTCAAAAAAATTCAACAGAACGTACTTTCATTATAAGGTTCTGTTTCTAAATCCACAGCAAAACCGTATTAATTTAAACCCCACTAATTCAGAATTTGTAATAATTAGGGCAGGGGCTGAGTTGAAGAATCTGTGTACTATCTAGGAAAAAAGGGACCAAAAAGCAAAGGATGTAACTAAAGTTATAGGAGAAATGGTTAACCTGCTTACGAAAACTTTTTTAAAAAATCACTTTAGCAATATTCATTTGCATACAGAACATGCTAATCAGGGACTATCTTATTTACTAAGTAAGTATAGTAGGTCCTTTTGGACACCATTTCGTCAGCCATTAGTCCATGTTACTACTTCACTCTTAAAAAACAACAACAACTTTAAATCATACTTTTTACCAGTTCTATTCCAGATAAGTGACATTTTACTGCAACTATCTTAGTATTGTCCTTTGCCCTGATCCCAGTCACATTATCACATTAAAAAAAAAAAACCCAAAAGAGAACACAGAAACTTTCTGTAATCTATTTTTATGAAAGAGACCTATTTCTCACATTTCCTCACTTTTGTTTGAGGTCATAGTACCAGTAGGGGTGGTGGGTAAATAAAAATCCACAGGCAGAAGTACATATCTTCATGGACATTAAATGGGACTCATATGGAATCAGAGAACCCAGAACAACCAGTGAGGGCAGAGGTTCAGAAACTGGAGGACAAGAAGCTTCCGAAGCAGAGCCTCTCTCTCCATCTGTCACCACCTCCTCACCCTGTCCCCATCCTGATAAAGCCTTTCTTGAAGAGAACAAGAGTCTTGATTTCTTCCCACAGTCAACATAAAATCAGTTTCTGTGACAGAAGTCTCCACCCTATTTTTTCTCCAGGACTAGAAAGATTAACCTTTGTTCTTTCATAAAAAGTCTAATAACATAAGCTCTCAGCAGTGCTACAATGCGAGCCCAGAAAATTTAGCATCAATATTCTACTCTTAGTCTACAGCCAGGGAAGGCAGAGGATGGATAGACTGATGGGTAGACTAATGGCTCTCTGTGAGCAAATCTGAAAGTGACTAAAACCTAATTGCATATGCATAGATAATTCCAGCTACATCAGGGATCTTTCTGAATTTCTGCTTAAAGGAGGCTATTTATAAGGCTTACTTTCTCAATGTCTTCCATGGATTTGAAAAAGTCTCATCACAACCTCAGAATACACTGACTACCTTTGGACTCTGGTAACAAAAAAAAGAACTTGTAACTAATCAAGAAATCTTTTTCAAAGATATTTTTCTTTTGTCAGGTCTCACACTGCCTCCCCTAAGGATGATGAACGTTCTTATTTAGAAATGGTGAAACACCCACTTTTGTAATGAGGTAGATTTTAAAACTTCAAAACTTGATCCTCTTTCTGAGTTTGAAAGAACTTTTTGAAAAACCTAAGGCTCTACATCTTGGAAGCTAACATACTTCATTAAACCTTTCACAGTTCTTGAAGATCAACCGGACGTCTGCCACAAAGTCATCTGGGATTTGGTAGTGTTGGGAATGTTTCTTTTGAAGCTTCTTTTTCACTGTGGATAAATCCATTGGTTTCTTTATAATTTTATAGTAGTTTGGTATCTAAAAAAAAAAAAGAGATAGAATTAAATAATTTTCTAGTTATATTATGCTATTCAAAGACTGAAAGGATGTGCTATTTGGTTAGGAAATTTAAGGATTTGTTTAGAAATATTTCAGTCATGAAGACAAATGGCTAATGAGTTTGTAGAATAAATGTTTTAAAACTCTTCCACTTTAATCCAATTAATAAATACATTCTCTTAATGAGTATATGGCAAATTCTTGATCGAATGGGCTCTTTGTGGTTTAAGAGTGGTTTAATATATATGTGTGTGTGTGTATATATATATGAAAGCAGTAGACAACTGGACAACCTGTTGATTAAGGATCACAAATGGTTCATGAAAGTGATAGATAAAGTTTGAGCAATGTGAAGGAAGAGACTGCCACTGCAAACCACAGTGACAACATACATGGTCATATGAAGGTGTTCCAATGAGCAAAAGGGGAAAATATTTTCATAGAAATAACACGGAAATATGTATTTGCATTAAATATGTTAATTTTCTATGGTTCTTTGTCAATAACTCTTATAACTTCTGGTCTCTACCTTTAGTCAAATTTTCTACTCTAGCATTTAGCAATTTAAAAGAGGCAAACTGTTTAAAACCAGTGGTTTTCAACCTTCCTAATGCCGTGACCCTTTAATACTCGTATGTGGGCGTATCTGCATGTGAGCAGACCCACCTGGAGACAGATAGAAGAGTGGTATCTCAGTTCCTAAGACCATGGGAAATATGTCTTTTCCAATGGTCTTAGGCAACCCTGTTCAACCCCCAAGCTGAAAACCGCTGGTTTAAATACAACAGTCATCAAAAAAGAAACAAAATCATTATCTTCTCCTACATCATCCATACATTGCACAGGAACATGTTCATATCATCTGGAAGTCATGGGAATATCATTGTTTACAAGAAACAAAACCTCCTCCATGTGACTTCTAGGCTTAGTTTTTATGACTTTACTTTTTTTTACCCATCTCATATTAAATTTAAGAATTTTTTAAAAACTACAGCATCACATAATTGTTGAATAACCAGCACAAAACATGCAGCTAACAAAGAATTTTAGAATTTGAAAAGACCTTAAATGTATTTCAATCTGAATTTTACAGATAAGGAAATTGTACCTTAAAGTAATTAAGTGACCTGTCCAGTACCTCACTGTTAGTTATGGATTGGAACCTGGGTCACCCAAACCCTATTTCTTTTTGAAATTCTATAATTCTACTCATTAGCTGACGGATAATGGGTTTTTTAAAATGCAAGTGCTCAGAGCAATATAACCCTATTTGTACTACAGTGAACATCCTTGTCCTCTGATAATAGGATTACAGAACATTTTTATCTCATAAGAAAAATATCTTTTTTTTAAAAGACAAAACAAAAATAAATCTTCAATATCTCTCATATTAATTTTTTTTCATGATCAATATACTCATTATGGTATTTCTGGGAGCAATTCAAATAATCAGCAGTGGTAGTGTTAGTAATTCAATTTTATTTTTATTAGAATTCTTACATGCCTATAGCCTAGTTTCTTTACAAGTTCAACATCTAGAAACAGAATGTGAGAGCTGAAAAGGAGCTCATAGGATCACTAATCTAGCCTTCTTATTTATACTGAGGCACAGAAAAGTTATGTGCTTTGTTGTTAAAGGCAAAGCTATGGGCAGGACTCAGGTTACGTAACTTTCAATCTAGTGATCTTCCCCATGAACCAGTCTTCCTAGAATTTTCATAACTTCTAAACCTTGAATTCAATAAAAAACATTATTATATAAATAGGAGTTTGAATACCACACATGAAGTACTAATAATTTAATTTCATTGTCATTCTGCCAAAATTCTAAATTCTAAACAAAGTCTTTGTCCTTTTAAGGACAGCTCATCAAAGTTGAGCATTAAAGATAGACAACTCACCGAAACAGGGACTGGTTCCTGGAATTCAATACTCAGTTCATGGCAATAGAGGTAAAGCAGTAGACGTTCACATTTCTGGTTCCCCCATAAAAAAGGTACAGAAAGAAAACTCGTGAATTATCTTTTCCCTCTAATAAGATATTCTTTAGAAACTGAACAATCAATCCATTATTTATAAACTTTTAAAGAAAAGTTCGCACAGTCAAGGAAACCTGCCTTATTTCCCATCAGAATTCATACGACTAAGGATCTAAATGATAGTCTTTCATCTCTGGGTCATCTGACATAAACTGAGAACCGAGATTTGGACAGACTTAGGAGATCATTGAGTTCAACCCCATCATTTTATACATGAGGAAACCATGAAGTGATTTGTCTAAACTCACACAGGTACTAAGAAGAGCTTAAATTTGAACCCACATTCTCTGACTCCAGATCCAGTATTCTTTCTGCCAAACCACAATGTCTTCTTCAAAAGATAGATCTGATAGAAAATAAAAGGCTATGAAGTGAAACTAACTCTCTTAAAAGTTGTTGCTAAAATTATATGCCTGTGGCATCTCAGGCCATATTTCTAAGTCAACTTTTGGTTAACTAATAAACAAATGGAAGGGAGTCAAGAATAATTAATTAATTGTTCAATAACAGACTTCGCAGAACACTTTATTTTGAGGAAGAGGAGACCAATTTGTTTACCTTCTATGATACACTAGAGCAAATATTCAAATGAACACATATCACCTATTAGGAGAAGGTGGCATGCCCAGTGAACAAAAATCATCCATTTGGGATAAAAAAAGTGCTGTAAACTATCTATACATAGGTTACTGAGATATTATGATAATCATACTGTTGCATGAGAATTAATATGAAAATCTAGCATATCAATTTTTTACTGGCTTGAGGGGCTTCAGAAACTTTCTTCTTAGTACAGAGCTGAAAGGTAAATTCTTTAGAAATTATCCCTATAATCTACTACTTAAAATCACTAATATCCTCAAATGAAATCCACTTTACTATGGCTAAGCGATCAAGTATTTCTTCAAAAAGGTTATCATATAAATTAAATACTATCTCCTATCTTTAAGTACTAGCTACTTACTAGAAACACTGACAAAAGAGACTTTATGTAAATTAAATCTTTCTAACCAACACCTCTAGTTTCCAAATTCAAGACTGGCCCTTTGGTGAAAACTTTGTGGGCTGAGTGTTTATTACAAAGAAGTGCAAGTAAGTAGATCTTGCTAAAACAATGACAAACCAGCTACTTGGCACTTACCCTTTGGTCCATGGGGCTTAACCCCTGTGCAGTTTTTCCCTTCTTGCTGTGCTGCAAATTGTCACAATCATATTCAACTTCAGGTTTCCCTAGGTCTCTGCAAAATGTGCAAATCCATTCTCCACTAGAGAGAGAGAGAGACACACAATCAGTCCAAGTTCTCAAGACGGCTTTATTAGCTCTTTTCCCATAAGTTTATGTGAATATGCCCCAGTAAAACAGACGGAAGAGGGAGTAATTAGTGTAACCATAAAATAATCAACTGCTTTTCAAAATGGTTTGATACAGATTCCTTTAAATAGAATGTTCCTGACTAATGTGGAAATATGTTTACCATGACTGTACATGTATAACCTCTGTCAGACTGCTTGCAGTCTTGGGGAGGAAGAAAAAGGAAGGACTCAAAAATTTGACAAAAACAAATGTTGAAAACTATCTTCACATGTAATTGAAAAGAAACAAAATACTATTAAAGAAAAAAAATAGAACGTTCCCTTTGTATATGAAAACAGAATTCAACTTACAAAATTTCCATTCAAATACATTTTTAGGAGTGCATAGTGACACAAAGTGAAGCACACCCATCTGTGCCATCTGTTCACTGGATGAATAATGCCATCTTTTACTTTATCCTAACAATTTATTTGTTTTTGTCAGGATTTTATATTCAACTTGAGAAGACAGAGGCTGATTCTAATGAGTCATCTCTGAAGAGAATTTGGCCTGGCATCAATGCCTACTGGAGCGGGATGATACCGCTAACATATACAAACCTATTTATGTGGTAGCTACAGAACTTTGCCAAATGCTATCTCTGCTTCCAGTGACAAAATTCTTGAATTCCAGCATTCTGGGGGTATTTTTAGGACATAAAAGAACATGGGGTGATCCTTGTATCTGAAACCAAGGAACTAAAGTTTGACTCTTTTAAAAAGGAAGGAAAGAGAAGGCTTATAAAATGAAGATATTCCCAAGACTTAAGTGAAAGCACTTAAAACAATTCTGGCATGGTTTAACCATACAAAGCAGAGATTCCCAAACTTATCTGGCCTACTGCCCCCTTTTAAAAAAAACACAAAAACTCCCCCCCAAAACCCCAACTCAGTACCTCCCCTGGGTTTAAGTTAAAGAATAACACTTATTTTTATCCAATGCATCCAATGATACACCCACCCCCATCATTCCAGCACCCCCTGGGGGAGGTACCAGCCACTTTGGGAACCTATGAATAAAGGATCAAATATTTTCAAAGAAGAGAATTAGTTAATCAGATCTCTGCTTTAATCTATCAGGATTAAAGTGTCAAACTGCTTTTACAGTTTGCCTCAATTTGGTTTTACAGATCTTTGTTCATATATTTATATTTGAATTTAGAAATAAATGAATATAAATGTCAATTCAAATCAGTTTTACTTATGAAAATGTATCTGTGTTGGGCAGTGGGCTAGGTATACACAAAAATGAAAGGAAAAAAAAACTACAGCCCTTAATATAGCAGAGAGAATGAGACATGTACCCAAATAACATGATCAAATAAGAGAATGGGAAATGTATGTAGGAATAACTAAGACATAAGAGATTTAGGGATGAAGGTGTCACTTTTGACAGGGGAACAGAAGAGGTGTTAACCTGAGGTCCTGAATGAAAAGAAAGATTTCAAAAGGTGGAGGTAAGAAAGAAGAATCTATTCTAGGCATGAGATAGCAACAAATAGCAGAGAAAAGCAGAGTGTTTGGTGCACAGTGAGTAGTACAATTTGGGTGAAAAACATAAGATTACAATTAGATTGTGGAAGGCCTCAAAGGCGAAGCTAAGGAATGTGTTTTATTCAGTAAGGAATTGGAGGACATTGAAAGATTTTAAACAGGGACATGACATTATCAGATTATCTGAAAGACTGAGAGTAATGTCTCAATGCTCTGGACTTGAGGAAGGGATGATAATAAAGGTCTCAGCAGAATCCAGAAAAGATCATAAATACCTGAACCACATCACTACTCTAGAGCTGCTAAGAGATCATTTAATCCAGCTTGCTCTGTACAGAGGAGACCAAAGGTAAAATGACTCAGCAAAGGGACTAAGTATCAGAGGGAGAGAATTTGAACTTAGGTCCTGATGCTAGTACTATCTCCATTGTATGAGTAGAAGTAGAGGAAAAGGAGACAAAGATGAGGAACAATGCAGGGTAGACCCAAGAGGATTTCAAAACTGATTAGACAGGGAAGGAATGAGAGGAAAAGAAAAGTAATCAACCTCTAAGGATTCCAATCTAGGTGATTAAAAAAAAAAAAAAAAGACTGTCATCATCAGAAACAGATGTTAAGATGAAAGGTTTTCTGCAGAAGGAAAAAATTCTTCATTGTTCATACCCTCTCCCTTCACCCCCTTCTCCCTCCTTGGGGCAGGTGAGATGTTTCATCAGTTTTACTTAAGGGTTTTTTATCAGTTTTACTTTACTTATGAATCCTCTGGAATTGTGGTCCATTTTGCTGATCAGAGTTCTTAAGTCCTTCAAAATCATTTAACTTTACAATATCATTGTCTTTGTATAAATTGTTCTTCTGAATCTGCTTACTTGGATCTGCATCAGTTCAGACACCCTTCCCAGATGTTTCTGACATTGCCCTATTAACCATTTCTTACAACACAATCTCATTTATACATAATCTCAGAACAATAAAATGGTTTAGGGTATGTTCTAAAGTACTATGGGAAAAAGAAGGATCAAAGATGGAAGCATTGTACTGACTACAGAAAATAGAAGTATTCTACTTGCTTCTGCTTGGTTTCTCTACCAAGGATGACAATGTGGTGCAGAGGCAAATGTCAGAGCATCTGGGTTCACATTCCCATTCTTGATGCATTCTACTCATGTTATGGTGTATGAGTAGCTTAACTTTCCTGGGCCTAGATTTCCTCATCTGAAAAATAAAGGGTTTCAATTGGATGGTCTCTAAAGAGTCCCTTCTAATTGTGGTGCTGTGATCCACTGACCTCTGGACTAGAAAATAAACAGCAAATATGGAACTGATAGTTCAGAAAAGTGATGTAGTTTAATAAATAGTAAGTGATCTCAGATACCCTTGAAGAATTCAAGGTGGCTGAGCTATAAGAATTATAGCACTGAATGCCGAATTCACCGACCCATTGTCAGTAATAGCTTTAGGAGGATGGAGAAGAGATCCCAAAAGATATGGAAATTACAACAGTTGCCTTGATTTACAAAAAAAAAAGGGAAGAGAATGTAATCTGCAAACTACTCTAAGACCAGTAACCTTAATTCCTGGTCTTAGATTCCTGGAAAAATTCTAGATTATAATTAGTCAGTCAGTCTGAGATATGCTAATGATCCTGTGTGGACAGAGGAAGGAAACACATGAGGAATTTGGTTCACAAGCTTGGCACAGAGGCATGATGGACTAATGATGGGGGTAGGGGGCAGTGGGGTTTCAATCAGTTAGTTAGTCAACAAGCCTTTATTAAATATCTACTATGTGCTAGGCACTGAGCTAAGCACTTAAGATAAAAAGGAAGGCCAAAAGTTGTCCCTGCTCTCAAGGAACTCATAGGCAAATAACTTTGTACAAACAAGCCATAGACAGGGCAAAGTAGAGCTCACCTCTGTGGCAAAGCACTCAAGTGAAGGAGGCCTGGAAAAGCCTTCTTGCAGAAGGTGAGCCTCTAGCTGAGGAAGGAAGCCAGGAGGTGGAGCTGAGAAGGGCCCCCACATGAAGCAGGAGTCCCTTTCTACAATAAACCCAAGTGGTCCAAAATATAGGTTTGAAGAAGTCTATCAACAAAGAACTTACTACCTTCCAAAGCAATCCATTCCAAAATTATATAGCCCAAATCTGTATCCCCACAGCTTGATTTATTTATTGGGTCTAGGCATGCCCTGGAGACCATAACAAATTTAATTCCTCTTTCACCAGATACCTCTTCAAATATCTGAAGTCAACAATCACCACATACTTACACATAATTTCTCCTCCAGGCTACATTTTTAGCTCTTTTCATCAATCCTCATACTAATTATTATGTAGCAAATCCCCTTACTCCACCCTGCCCTATCTCCAGCAAAAATACTTTTTTTCTCCCTCTATTACATGCAAAAATACACATGAATGCAAAATTAAATGGTGATATTTTATTTAAAATAAACTTAACCTTAAGGAAGAAGAACATAAGAATGAAAGGGATCAAGACTCTCCCTATATATAAAATGGTATGTTCCCGTCCTAATAACTTACAACACCGGGGCATGGTATGATTCAGCTTTTCTATATAAAAAAGGGGAAGTCATTTAAGCTGGCATGGTTGACATGGCAGGTCTCTTGGCAAAAATAAGGTGGCTCTGCTTTATGGGAAAACAAAAGTTTTGGGGGCCAGATTCCTCAAAAAGAGAACTATTTTAAAATTCCTAAGAATTAATTTCAGAAACAATACATTTGTCTTCTTGTACCTTGGAAAGCTGAGAAGTGTTGGAACGTGACAGGTGAGGTGAAAGACCTTTGGACACTTTTCACAGCATAAAAGATCCCCTCCATTTTGGCACACAGCACACCAATCTTCATTTGGGTCATCCTCTTTATTGTTGCCTTCTCCAGTCCTGGCTGAACGGTGCATTAGGTTTCGCATTGGAGATTTTCCATTGACAAGACTGCTGAGCCCAGGCTGTTTACAGCTTTCACCAATATCCATAGGTTCTGTTTTGACATGATTTTCCAAGCTTCCTAATGCATCCAACTCACTTTCCAGATGCAAGTTGGTTGAGAGAGGTGGTGTCAAGCTGCTCTCAGGACTGCTCAACTAAAATAAAACAATAGCATCAGAACCATCTTGTTTTCCTTACAGGAAAAAAAAAAAAAGAACTCACATTGTGTTATCCAGAGTTTACAAAAATGTCTCTAAATAAGTATGGTTTTTCTTGATCATAAGAGTGTACTGGAATCATGAATATATTTTTGAGGCTCCTAGAATAAATATAAAACTTCACTTAGAGATAGCTAACTCTTTATCAGTTATGCAAATAGAATAAGAGAAAGCCACAGATCATCTATCCTAAGTTACTTAGACATCCCAGAATATGAAATCCTAGGAGTAGTAGTTACACTAATTATGATTTTTCTGTAAGTATTATCAGTTGGAGAAAAAGGAAAATTATTTCTAAAACTTACAGTTGTCTAGGGGTCACTATTTTCTACTTGCTGACATGTACTTAAGAAATTTCCTGAAAAAATGCCCTGCCCATATAGCTTTCTGAAGTTGTGGACAGTTTATGAAATGGAAAAGGAAAATTAGCCAAGTCTGATCATAAACTATTCTGGAAATCATCAACATTCTGTAGTATTACTCTAAGGCAGATATATAAAAGTAAGATTTATTATGGTATGAGAGAATGTGCTACGTTTACAATATGTTCTATACTTGCACTAAACTTAACTGAATAAAAATCCCTTTTGCCTGCCAGAAAAAAAGAAAGAAAAAAAAAACCACAACCCCAAACCCAATCCTCTAGATCCAGTAATACCTTTATACTAGATTAGAACATTCTACCACTCAAAATGCACAGAGACTTATGGCAATTGTAATCTATGAATAACACCTGAATTTAAAAGGTGATAATACAATTTCCATTTCCCCACTCCCTAGCAAAATCTACATTCATAAAAATCTATAGAACCAAATTGAGAGTCAATTGTGGACTTACTCAACCTTGTGACTAAGTTACCCTTGCTAGATGCCAACTAAAAAGGAAGTCATAGAATTTGGGAATTGGGAGTCAGGAAAGAATGAAGAACAATAAAAACTGGCTAAGACAAAAGGAGTCTGGAGCTTTCTTTACTTAATAGTAAGAATTACTATTTTGCAAAAAAACCAAAAACAAAAAAAACAAAAGTCAAGTAACAGTTATTCCAATGACATTACTATCCTTTTGCCCCTTTCATAATTCACATCTTCCTAGTCATTAGGATAGAAAAATGGGTGCAGAACAATAAACTAGGATCCTCCTTGGAGGAGCCTTTGAGTTAATAACATTAATGAACTTTAACTCACATAAATATAGAACCTGGCAGGTGTAAAGCAGAAAGTACTGACACCTGATTCCCATTCTCTCTGAATTCCAGACTATAAGAAAACCTGAGAGAGATCTTCAGTCTCTCCCTATTCACTGGCTCCTTCATGATTGCCTACATACAAACCATCCATGTCTCCCCTATCCTCAAAAAACCTTCGCTTGTTCCACCCATCGCCACTAGTTGCTGTCCTATTTCTTTCATCACAATTTCTTTAAGTAAAAAATCAGTGCCTCACTTTTCTTCTCATAGACTTATAAACCCTATGATTCAACTGAAACCACTCCTTCCAAAGTCAGTAATGATCTCTTAATTGCCCAACTGCCTAAGACCACACGGTCTTTTCTCAACCCTGATCCTTCTTGATGTCTCTGGACCATCAATCACCCTCTGGGATACTCTCTCCTTTTTAGGTTTTCCTGATACTTCTCTCCTACTTGTCTGACTGTTCCTTTTCAGTTTCTTTTGCTGGATCTTGATCTGGGTCACACTCTCTAAACTATGGGTGGTCCCCCAACGCTCTGTCCTGTAGCTCCTTCCCTCTAGATATTACTTCACTTGGTGGATCTCATCAACTTACATCTTACTAGAGCTATCCTCTCTCCAGCCCTCCAGTCTTGCATCTCCATCTTGGATATCCTGAGACATCTTAAACTCAGTAAGTCCAAAACTGAACCCCTTCTCTTTTCTCACAAACTTTCTCCTCTTCCAAACTTCCTCATTCTTGCCAAAGGTACCACCACCAAATATTTATCATCACAAGATCCACAACTTTGTTTTCTTCCTCAAATTCTCACCAGCACATATCCCACATAGCCAATCTGCTGCCAAGTCCTGTCACTTCTTTTTTTAAAATCTATTTATTTTCATTTTCACCATTTGTTTTTATAAGATTCTGATTCTAAAATTTCCCTCTCCCTCCCCTCAAGATGGCAAGTAATCTGACATAGGTTACACATGTACAATCATGTTCAACATATTTCCACATTAGTTATGTTGTAAAAGAATCAGAACAAAAAGGAAAAAACCATGAGGAAGAAAAAAGAAAGAGAGAGAGAAAGAAAATAGTACGCTTCAATGTGCATTCATACTCCATAGTTCTTTCTCTGGATGTAGATAGCATTTTCCACCATGAGTCTTTTGAAATAGTCTTAGATCCTTGCATTGCTGAGAAGACCAAAGTCTATCAAAGCTGGTCATTACACAATGTTGCTGTTAATGTATACAATGTTCTGGTTCTGTTCACTTCACTTAGCATCAGTTCATGTAAGTCTTTCCAGATTTTTCTGAAATCTGTCTGCTTATCATTTCTTATAGCACAATAGAATTCCATTACATTCATATACCACAACTTGTTCAGCCATTCCCAACTGATGGGCATCCCCTCAATTTCCAATTCTTGGTCACCACAAAAAGAGCTGCTATAAATATTTCTGTACATGGGGGTCTTTTCCCCTTTTTAATGATCTCTTTGGGATGCAGACCTAGTAGTGGTATTGCTTTGTCAAAGGTTATGCAGTTTTATGGCCCTTGGAGCACAGCTCCAAATTGCTCTCCAGAATGGTTGGATCAGTTCCCAACTCCACTAACAATGGATCAGTACTCCAATCTTCCCACATCTTCTTGAACATTCATCATTTTCCTGTTTTGTCACATTAGCCAAACTGATAGGTATGAGGTGGCACTTCAGACTTGCTTCAGTTTGCACTTCTTTAATCAACAGTCATTTAGAGTATTTTTTCATATGATTATAGATAGCTTTAATTTCTTCATCTGAAAACTGCCTATTCATATCCTTTGATCATTTATCAATTGGGGAACAAAGTGTATTCTTAGAAATGACTCAGTTCTCTATATATTTTTAAAATGAGGCCTTTATCAGAGACACTGGCTATAAAAATCGTTTTCCAGCTTTCTGCTTCCCTTCTAATTTTGGGTACATTGGCTTTGTATGTGTGAACCCTTATTAATTTAATGTAATCAAAATAATCCATTTTGCATTTCATAATGTTCTCTATCTCTTGTTTGGTCCTAAATTCTTCCATTCTCCAAAGATCTGGAAGTCCTGTTGATTCTACCTTCACAACATCTACATCCCTCTCTCTAGAACTCACATAGCAACCATTAATATCTACTTACTGAAAGGAGCCTTCTGATTGGACCCCCTAACCCAAATCTCTTTCTACTTTAATCCATCTTCTACTTAAATATCCAAGTGACTTCCCAGAACGTATCTGACCATGTTACTCCCAAATTCCCTACCTGATCAACCCCAGGGCCTCCCTATTATTTCTAGGGTCAAATATAGAATCCTCAGTTTGGCTTTAAAAGTCCTTCACAACCTGCCCCCACCCTACTCTTCTAATGTTTTATTTCCCTCCGTGCACCCTACAGTATAGCAACACTGACCTTCTTTTCGCTGGCTCTTTTTCCTTCTTGACTGGAATGCTCTCTTCCTGTCTCTACCTTCTGGTATCCCATGCATCCTTCAAGAATCAGCTTAGATCTCACCTGCTATAAGAGCCTTTCATGAATATCCCATCTCTTCCCATTCTAATGCTTTCCCTCTGAGTTTACTTTCTACTTACAATGCTTACAAAGTAATCCTTTAATAAATGACTGCTGACTGACAAATTAAAGAGCAATCTGAGTGGTTCCAGGCATGAAAATCCAAGAATAAATGATTCCTACAATCACAAACACCCTCAACCAAATGGACTAAAAAGAGAGAAGAAACACCAGGTACAGACACATTTATGACCTCCTCCCCCACTCAGTCCTTCCTTTGGGATTCCACAGGAACCTTACCATGCATGCACTCCTCCTGCCATCCTCCGTTTTCTCTTGTTTCACAGTTCCTGAGTAGCTGCATATTTCTTCCTCAGTCCCAGGCTCTTGTTTGACTTTTACTTGATCAGATTTGAAGCTAAGACTTGCCTTTTCTGTAGTTCTGCCTGATGACCCACAGCTGAAAATCATGCACATGTGAAAATATAACATGTAAAAATAATTAGTAAACGATGAGTAGTGAATTGGGTAAAGCACGTTACTAACACTGGAGAATATAAGTACACCTCACAATGAAAGAAATCTGGTTTCTTTGCTCTCTTTCCATTAAAAATTAAGACTACTGCAGTGTAGATTTAAAAAAAAAAGCAACAAAATTTGTGCTTTCCAAGTTTTCAAAAAGAAATGTCAAATTTCCAGAAGATACTCAGACTATATGATTTTAAAATACTAAGACACTTGTGAATAAAAAGTACTCGGCATGGCAAACTATCATTTTCCCAGGTAGCTAGTTTAGAACATTGATAATTTTATTCCTGAAGAAAGATGAGGCGACACTGGTATTGCTAACAAGCAGGATACATTTATTTAAATCAAGGATGGAAACTGGCCTGGTACCTGAATGAATTAATCACTGAAGCTCGGATAAGTTCTATACAGCTCCTAAACAAAAAGCAATGGCCAATAAAAACTAGAGGTGTGACCTTAAACAGCATTAGGGATAAACTTCTCTCTCTACAATCTTCTTCAGCATCCATAACACCAACCTTTCCTTCAGGTATGATACAAAGTATGACTAATGATCTTTACTAAATCAGGTACTTTCAATTACAATAATGTATCATTACAACTACCATCCAAATCTCTCCTATCCCTGATATTTCTAAATGGTAGTAACACTTACCTGCCTCGACTGCCTGTGCTGGAGGTACTTGGTGGCCTCACAGGTGTGTGGGAATTGGATAAGCCTAAAAAACACCAGAGGAAAAGGTATGTCAAAAAGAAATGCAAAGACATTTCTAATTGAAAGTACTCAAGTTATGTTTATTAAATTAACCCAAATCAACAATTCTGAAAGTGAGCCCTAATTTTGAGACACCTAGAGCAGTACTTCTCAAACTGTGGATCTCTACCCAGAAATCTGAAATAGTAAAAGATTTCTGAATGTGCAACAACCAAAAATTAATTAAAAATCAAATGTAGAATGAATCCAATGTGTTTCTGGCAGTGCTTGCCTGTGTTGCATTGCCCAACTTCACTACAGCCTGGATTCTGAACACAAAAAACATGCTCACTTTGCACTGTGTATGCCCTCAGGCCATGCAACTCCAAAGAGTCCAGAGTAGAAAAAGTTTAAGAAGCCTTGACCTAGAAAAATATAAAGTAGTCCACTTATAAATTGTTCATCTGGATGCCTAGGAAATAGTCTTTCAAGCCTAATAATATGGCTGTAGAAAGTATATACTCCTTTTCTATCACTGACTCCAAATCCACACATAAATTCTAATAGATGCACTCTCAGTCATAAATAATATTGTTCTGACAAAAATACTAATTGGCACAGATCTTAAGAACTCACAGAATACAAGATCTGGAAAGTCATCTAGTCCAACTCACACCTGGTATCCCTCTATAGCATCTTCAATAAGTCTACTTAATTTTCTTATTAGGAAAGAACCACCAGGAGCCTAGTCTATTTTTTGGACTACTCTTAACTGCTCAGAAGCTTTTTTCTTATTACAAGCTTAAAATGACTCTTTGCAACTTCCATCCACTGTTCATAGACAGCACTCCGTGGCCAGGCAAAACAGGACTAATCCCCTTTTCACTAGAGACAGCCCTTCACCTGAAGAGAGCTATCATGTTCCCCACTAAATCTTTCCCTCTTTCAGTAAAACATTCCCCAGTTTCTTTATAAAATTCTCCTATGACATGTTCCCTAGTTCTCTCAAAACACTTTAGTTGTTCTACACTCTAAAATGAGGTGCTCAGAATAGTCCAAACTGAACAGAATAGTTCAAATATGGCTCCATCAGGAAAGCAGAAGCACCATTTCCTTCAACATTATGTCTTTCTTGCTGCAGACAAATACTGAATGAAGCAGCATGCCACACCCATTTCAACAAAAACATATGTGTAAGGCATCACGCTAGGTACTATATCAAGAAAGACACCTCTCCCTGAAAAAGTTCCTGCCCTCAAATTCAGGGGAAAAAAAGGAGGGATAGAGTATAATATGTAAATACTAAACAGATAAAACTAAAGCTATTTTAGGAGGAAGAAAATAGTAATAACTATGGGAGAGGACGCATTCTAGGAATGGGGGACAGAAGAAAACCATGGAATACTGACTTTAGGGAATAGTAAGCAAGCTGGTGTGGCTGCAATATAGTGTGTACAAAGCAGAATGGATTGCTTCTGGAGGTAATGGCTAATGATATGACATTGCTTTAGAGACATTTCTCCAATTTGGCATCAACTCACTCATGATCACTGGGGGTAGGGATAATTTTAACAGTTCCAAAGCCACCAAACTCTATACTATCTAAGACCACATCTCTAAAATTTGTCTACAGGAATGGCAGGAGAGACTTTGTCAAATGCATTGGTGAAAAGTAAGTATAATTTGCTATAGATAGCATCCAGGCTACCTTCCTCTGGACACTTGCCAGCTTATCAATGTCTTCCTTAAACTGCAGTGCCTAGAATTGAACATACTCTCAATGGCAGAATACAGCAAGTCTATAACCATCCTATTACCGGAAACTCTTAACCTCTTAATGAAGCCCAAGATCTTATTAGCTTATTTCACAGCTATATCTTATTGTTGACCCACACTGAGTTTGCAATCCACTAAGGCGTTCCCCCCCACCCCGATCTTTTCAGAACAACTGCTGTGAATCCATTTCCTTCTCCCATTTTATGTTTCAGATTTTGGCAGGGGGAGGAAGGGATGGGGTGAAACAAATCCAAGACTCAACATTCATCCCTACTAAAATTCATCTGTTAGAGACAACTCCATGCCTATCAAGATTCTTTTGGAGCCCTGACCTGCCATTCACTGGATTAACTATTCCCCATAGCTTCCTTTTATCTGCAAATTTGATGAGCATATTAGCCACGCCTTTATCCAAGTCACAGATGGGGCCATGGAGATTCCTGAGGTGCTCCACCAGAAACCTCCTATCATGCTGACATGGAATCATTAATGATTCTTATCTGACCTGTTCTAAACTGATCCGACTATATGGTCTAATCTGTACCTCTCCATCTTCTCCATAAAACTGTAGTTGTTGTTCAGTTGTGTTTGACTCTCTGTGACCCCAGTTGGGGTTTTCAAGGCAAAGACACTAGAGTGGTTATTTTCTTCTCCAGCTCATTTTACAGATGAGGAAACTGAGGCAAACAAGGTTAAGTCACACAGTATCTGAAGTGAGATTTGAACTCGGGAAGATAAGTCTTCCTGACTCTTGATCTGGCACTCTCTCCACTGCGCCACATAACTGCCCCTCTCCACAAGAACAGACTTGCTAAAATATAGTGAAACTATAGTCACAGAATTCCCCTCATCTACTAGTTAAGGAAGCCTATCAAAAAAGGAAATGAGATTAATCTGGCAAGACTTGTAATGAAACCATCCTGGTTCAATGTAATCATCCTTTTCCTTTCCAGACATTCACCTACCTCATTAAAGATCCCTCCCAGAATTTTCCCAGAAACGTAAGTCAAGTTCACTGGCCCATATAGTGTATAGCCTTATCCCTGTCACCCAGTTTCTGAAAATCAGGATATATGCGCTTATCCAATCCTCTTAATGCCTTTCATGCCTTCCATGGTCTTTCAAATAGCACTGAGAGGGGGTCTATAATGATCTTGGGCAGAACTTGAAGGACCTGAGGATGGCTCATTTGGGCAGCTAGAGGTCCTCTTCCTATCTCCTACTGATCCCACTATCAACTCCCTGTTAGTCATTTTTATTCCTAGCCATTTGGGTCATCACTCTCCTTTGCTGAAAAATCAGAAACAAAATAATTTGAACAATTCTGCCTCCTCTCTGTTGCACTTATGTTTCTACCCACCCCAAACAAAGGTTCTATCCTTTTCAATTCTCCTTTTTTTCCAAACACACTTTTTAAATGCCTTTGATCATTGTCTTCCATTTCCTTCACCAGTCTCAGCTCACTTGGAGCTAAGCATTTCTGACACCACTTTTATAGGACTGTGCCACATTCTGAAATTAATCTTCTGTCACCCGGTCTTGCTTCCATCTTCTGCTCATTTCTTCTTTGCTTCCATCTTCTGTTTATATATATATTTTTAAGTTAAACTATAGAATACTAGCAGCTTGCATTAAATGCCAAAGAAGCTGCTGTCAAATGTAGTGCAAATTCAAGTTTTCTGACCCCAAGTGAAGCATCAAATATTGTGTCACTAAGCTTCTGAAAAAAGATCTTTTCTAAAAACATCTATTTTTAAAATAAATTTAATTTCTCAATTTTTATTCTTCCTTTTAACTACTATTTATGAAAGCACTTTCTCAGAAATGATGTAAAACTGTCTTGAAGAAAATTTTTTTCATTTCCACTCCATGTTATAGAAACAAAAGTCAAACACAAACTTTTAACTGCAACTGAAGACAATGAGGCCCAGAGAAAATAACAACACTTCTTAAATTTTGAACATCAACCAGTACAATACTTAGAATAAAGAAGCGTTAATATTGTTACTAAATGTGTGAAAAGTGTTATCACTGGACAGGAGAGAGTGAGGGAGGGAGGGAGGAAGAGAGGAAGGAATGGAAGGAGGAAAAAGTAGGGACACAAAAATAATGTATAATATTTAAACATATTTGCTTGCTTCAAGATCAAAGTTAAATATTACAGCAACTCCTGTTCACTTTACCTGATGATCCTGGTGAGAGGGCAGAGGGTCCTGGAGAGGGATTCATGGTACTTGTAGGCTGCGGGGGTAGGTGACTGCCTGAGATATATCTACTGAGGAGATTATCTAAACTACTTGAACCAGCATCTTCCAACTAAAGAGGAAAAATAAGGACAAAACTTATCTAGCTGGAGAAGCAATTCCTAAATTCAACAGTTTAATAGTTTATAATTAAAACATTTTACTCTACAAAAAAAATGAAGGACAAGCAAGGTAACAGGAGTAAGACCTAAATTAAAAGTCATATGTTTATCACTTTTTCTCCCATTTTGTGAATTTTTCGACCATTGATGTGCATGTATAAGATGCTGAAATGAATAAAATTTTAAAAATCAATCATAAAAAAAATCACTCCATGTTTCATTAAATGGTCAAAGAAACAAATGCTCTTCTACTCTAGAAGGTTATGGGACTATTTTTGTGCTGCAAACATAATTAGGAATTAACCTGGATGAAGTCATACTTCATATACTCAAGTTACATGTTATAGCCTCTGTCTACTTCCTCAATTTTTTGTAGCTCACCAGAATTAGTCTCAGAATCATGGGCTAGACCTGGGGTCTAAGACCCTTAACCTCTCAGGTTAACTTAACTTCCCAGAGAAGGTGCTGATCTGTATCCCCAAAGAAAGTTCCTTACCTGGAGTTCCCTACAAAGATGACATTATAAGTAAACAAGAAAAAAATAACATTTTTTTTTTTTTTTTTGCTTTTTTTTTGGAGGGCAGTTGGGGTTAAGTGACTTGCCCAAAGTCACACGGCTAGTTAGTGTGTCAAGTGTCTGAGGCCAGATTTGAACTCAGGTTCTCCTGACTCCAGGGCCGGTGCTCTACTCACTGCGCCACCTAGCCGCCCCAACATTTTTCTTAAAAAAAAAAAAAAAATATATATATATATATATATAAAATTTGAAAGCCCCAATATAACTAACACACTATTTTCATTTGTGAAGCAACATGGAAACAAATTTAAAAAGACACTCTCCATTATTCACTTAACAGCTACAATTAAAACTAAATATATAAAATTCTTCCACAGACAAAAGTTAAACATTAAAACATACTCCATTTAGTTTACTCATTACTTTTTTATTTATCCCATTAGTTTTTCAAAGTGAATATATCACCATTTAAGAGCAGACTTTACCATGTTTAAAAACGGCAGGATAACAATGATTTCTCATTTAACTTCTTGCATGCTCATTTTTAAATCACTATTTTGCCTGCTCTCAAGCTAATTCATTCCTTCTTATGTCTGAAATGGTTTATTTCCATTTGTTATATTCCCTTCTGTAGGTGTGGGGAAACAGGTACAGTAATGCACGTCGGTGGAGCTGAGAACTAGTCTGGTCATTTTTGAGAACAATTTGGAATTATGCCTCAAAAACATGGAACTGTGCATACATACCCTTTTGACCCAGAGATCCTGCTATGAGGTCTATTCTCCAAAGAGATTTTTTTTAAAGAGTAAAGGGACTCATATATACAAAAATATTTATAGTAGTTCTTTTTGGGGTAGAAAAAAGCTGAAAAGCAAGGAAGCACCTATCAACTGAAGAATGGCTGCAAGTTATGGCATATGAGTGCTATAAGAGTGCTATAATAACTCTTGTGCTATAAGAAATTAAGAAAGGGATGGTTTCAGAGAAAACTGGGAAGACTTACATGAACTGATGCAAAGTGAAGTGAGAAGAACCGGGAGAACAATTTATACAGTAACAACAATATTGTAAAGACAACTACTTTGAAAGACTTAGGTACTCTAATCAACACAATGACCAACTATAATTCCAGAGGACTCATGATGAAACATGCTACCCACCTCTAGTTAGAGAGGTGATGGACTCAGAGTGCAGACTGAGGCTTATGTTTTGTTTTGTTTTTGACATGGCCAATGCGGGAATTTGTTTTGCTTGGTTATACATGTTTGTAACGGGTTTTGTTTTTCTTGCTTTCTCTTATGGGGGTTGGGGAAAAGAGGGAGGTGAGAGGGAGAGAATTCAGACCTGAAAATAAAATAAAATTCAATTGGAAAAAGACAAAAAAGTTAGGGACACATCCATGTCCCAAACCATTTTAGCTCCTCATAGTAACTCATGGTTCTGTTACTTGTGATTCAGCTAAATTATTTTTAGAAGACTATTTATATTTTAATAACTCCAACTCATTGTGGGAATGATATGGAGCCAACCTGATCATTCCTTCCTTTTCTCTTTAAGTCCACAGCCTCTTTTATCTCCACTCTCTCCCATATGAGAAAATGGTTCAAAAATGGAAAAGGTTATTTAAAAAAATAATAAAAAAAGAAAAGGAGGAATCTATCTGAGCAAAAATATTCATAATTGAGCCATATGTAACAGGAAAAACAAACTGGAATATATATATATAACAGTTGGAGAATAGCTTAATAAATTATAGCCTATTGATACAATAAAATGGTGTCAGAAAAAATGATGACTATGAAGATGACCTATATAAGGTAATGCAAAATGAAAGTAAAATTATAACTATGTATACAATGTCAATAACTATTTATGAAAAGAAAGCAGCAGGACAGAAAAGGGGGCTTAAAGGTGTTTCAGGCAGGTGGTAAGGGGACAACTAAGAACAAAGGCATTTCTTTGTTAATTTTCGGGGGGGCGTTCTATCTTATAAAAGGTTAACTGGTTAAGTTTGGTTTTTGTTTATTAAACATTTAATAACAATTAAAAACATTTTGGTGGCAAAAAATAATTCCTTTCAGTTTCAAGTAATAATTTAGAATAAAAATCTTTCAAAACACTTTCCCTGATTAGACAGAGGAGTTTTGGACTATTTTCTCTGTTTCATGTATTTAAGCATATACTTTCTTAGTTTGGAAAAAACTGTGTATCTCTATAGGGACCGGGAACTTACCTATAACTTACAGTCTTCCCTCCATCACTAAGAGACAAAATGGCTGGCCCATGGGCCACAGAAATAGCATGGCAAGAGGGAGAACTTGAACCAGGTCTTCTGGACTCCAAGGTAGACCTTACATTCGTTAATTACACTATGTGCCTTTCCATTTATGCATTTTTCATTTAGGATTTGTGACATCATCAGTACAGTGAGTACTGAGAATTTTTAAGTCTTAAGTTGTTATATCCAAGAGTCTATAAAGACTCTTTAGTCTATTTAGACATAGAGCTAAATTCTATGTCTTTTCTATTTGAGGAACTCAACTATTTGAAGTAATGAAGAGGAAGCAATAATGAACATATAAGTGGGTAACCCAAAAGTTATATTTGGCTTTGGAATAAAATTGTGATTTTTACTTTATGGTCTATCTTCTAAATTATTTTAGGCTACTATGAATAGTAGTATAGCCTAATATACTATAGAATAGTATATCCTATTATAGAATATACTAGGATAGAATAGCCTAATACACCCTTATTCCTTGAGCATGAACAAGGAGGATTATATGAAAGGTATCTGAAAGTATACTAAGCGATAGGCAAATTGCCTTAGGATTAAAATTCAAAACAAATAACAAAGCAGATAATTCTCACATAGATGTTTTGTTTTTCTGTATGGCTTTTTTCCTCACTCAGTAATACCAGACATACATACACTAAACTCTTTAAAAAATAGTTCAAGCTGTTGAACTGATTTCCCCAACAACCAAGTCATATTTTTTAATCTATATAAATAAATGTCAGCTGCGATAATTGGTGCTGTTATAAACTCCCTCACTCCCCATAATTGTTCCAACTTTTTAATTCTTTTTGCTTACAGATCAAGGTCACAACATGAGCTCCCTCAGTTCTCCCCAACCATTTCTTGTGAAGAAAGATGTCTATTCCTTCCTGACATTAACCACATTCCCACCTCCTCTAGGATCAGCCCTGATTGATCCCTCACTGCTGTCTAGAAATACTCTGAATTACTCAAGTCTAAAAAAGCTTCACCAGCCCTTCGCCTGGCTTCTCTTCAGGAGTGGGGAACTATGGGTCTGGAAAACTATAAAACTAAAATAAACTCTCATCTGATATGCTGGAAAGTTTTGCTAAACTTTTTTTTTTCTCTTTCTTTTTACATTTAGCTATTAAGGAAGGGAGAAAATACATTTGGAACATGAAGGTGACAGCAATAAAAAAAAAAATCCTTACCTAACTAAAGCCCTGCTATTCCATTCTGCCATAATCCCACATCTTTCTTCCACCTGATTATATATTTTTTTAATGGTGATCTAAATTTGTTGCCTCAATTTTCTCAATACCTACTCTTTGGCTTTCTACTTCCCTTAACTACTGAAATTGTGTCATGAAAAGTCACCAACCACATAATCAATGGTTAAATCCACTGGTTTTTTCCTCTTTGAGCCCTCAGTAACTTTTGATGGGAGTGACTATTCCTCAACACTTTTTTCTTGTCTTGGTTGGAGAGGCTCTAGATCTACCTATTTCTTTTCCCATTTATCTTTCTTTTTTCTGTTTCTTTGGTGGCTTAGCATCCTTTTCATGATACTCTAATGTATCTATGCTCCAAGAATCTTCTCTTTTTCTACACTACTTCTCCTGACAATCTCATTTACTCCCATGGCATCAATTACTAACTTTACAAAGAGCTTTACCTTTCATGTGATGCCTGTTCATGAACCACAGACCTATATCCTTCTGCCTTCCAGACCATCTCCACCAGGAAGCCTTCATCACCACCTAAAACTCAACATGTACAGAACCAGACTATCATCTTTCCTCCTAAACCTGGCTGCTGCTACTGATTATAGTTTATTTATAGTATCTCCTATGGTCATGATTCTCTTGCTGTCTTATGCTTGAGGCATAACTGGGGAGGAAAACTTGACCTGGGAGTCAGAAGAGGCCTAAGTTTGAAAATTAACTAGACACTTTTTACAAGACCTTTGGCAAGTCACTTAAGTTCTCTGAGCCTCACTTTCCACAGATTTTCTATCTGAGGTTAGGGATAATCCTGCCTTAATGTGGACCCTCTAGAGTTCTGATGGGGATTAAATGAGATGATGTATGTAAAGCACTTTGCAGATCTTAAAGGGCTACATAAACACCAACTATTATTATTATCATTATTGTTGTTATCACTGCCTCTTTTCCCACCAAACACAATCATTAATCAAGTTCCATTAATTCCATTTTATAAGCTTTAACTTGGCTGTTTCCAACCTGGCCAATTTGCTGTCTTTTAAGGCTTCCTGGTGGCACTGCCCTTAGCCCCCTCATGCAACCCCAACCCCCATATTGGTGCACTTAGCACAGTGCCTGGCATATAGTACATGCTTAAAAATTTATTGAAATGAAATTTAATTGGGACCAAACAGTGTGAACATGTTGTCAGCTTTAGCTCTACAATGATTAAGAATTTCTAAAGTCAAAAAACCCATCAGCCTTAGCCTCCCCAAGAGCAGGGAGTATAAGTGTGTCATCAAGCCAAAAGACTACCACAGCCCCTATTCTCTGCTCCTTCCAGTAATGCTTCATACTAGTGCCAGAATAATCATTTTTATAAAATAAACCCAACCAAGTCTGCAGAATGCTTTACACAATTATCTCATATAAATATCACAACTCTACTGCAGGTAGCCTTTCTCAGGCATCAATGTGGTGATGTTGCTCCCCTGGTTAAAATCATCAACCATTCTATACTGGCCAAATGAAAGCTCAAAGTACTTTACTGAGGGTTCAAGGCCCTTGGGGACTGCCTCACCTTTCTAGTCTCCCTCATGTCACTTCTGTTCACTTCAGTCAGACTAGACTCTTTTTTGTCCTTTAAACACACTATTTGCTCTTCAGTTTTCATGTATTTGCCCATTCAGTTGTCTATGAAAGCAAGATCTTCCTTTATACCCTCTCTATTGAATTCCTACCCATCCTTACAAGTTCACAAAGGATCTTTCTCTATGAAGTCTTTCCTAATCTCTCTAACAAAGTTGGTATAGGGTCTTTTTGCTCTCTTCAAGAGGCTATGCACAGCTTTAAAACTCTTTAGTGCAAACTATAGTGATCTGTGCACATGTTTTGTCCTCTTACGAGACTAATTCCATGTGGGTAGAATGTCTTAGCTGAATCTTTTTAGTTCACCCAGTATCAGTATATATACTTACATACAGATATAGATATATAAAAGTATATGCCATCTTGCACTCAGATGGCAATTAATATATACTTAATGAACTGAATCCATATAATAAATATGTGAACAATTTCCCACCCTCCCTCAGTGGGCCTTAGATTTTATATTACTGATTCCCAGTTTTAGAGTCCTTTCTTATTTTCAGTCCAAGCCTAGCCCCTGTCTATTTCTTTTTTTCTTGTGGAAAGTAGGCGGTGCTTTGAACAAAATACCTATTTAATACATTTCTGTACTTAAAGATAACAACTTTGGCTCCACTCTGGGTGTGTTGTGCTGCTCTTCCACTAAGGTAGGTCTCTTAAAGTCTGGAGTAGATTGTAAGAGCTGGACTGTCTTTATAGTTTATCTTTCTCTGAAGTTACTAATTAATTTCTGCAAAAGTATAATTTGTACCAGGGGCATCTGCTTGTGAGTTTAAAAAAAATGGGGAGGCGGAGCCAAGATGGGGGCGTAGAAGCAGCAAGGTCCCGCAGCTCCCACACCGCCACCCTAAACACCCAGAAAATAGAAGCCCAGACAAAGTCTAGTAAAGTCTAGGACTCTCAGACTCACAGAAATACAGAGAACACAGCTCTAGCTGAAGGCAGCTCGGCAGGCAGCAGGGGCTCAGCA